>OW052243.1:80850641-82050641 GCA_932526585.2 Philonthus cognatus
TTCACTGTGAACTCACCAAACATTTACATCCGGTGGAATTTGATCTCTTCGATGACTACGTACGTGAAAAAGTTAGCCGCATTGCACACAAGAAATTCCAAACACAACGGAAGAAACTCAACAAGTTAATAAAAGTAAAAGAAGCCAAGGTAGCAGTAGAAAATACCACAACATCTGGACAATATACGTTTCATCCCAGAGTGATTAATAACAGTAACATTTTATTTTCCAATACAGAACTTAAATTATTAGAATCTGGCCCCAAATATTCCCCACATGTCATTTCCAATAGTTATAAAGAAACACTGATCGTTGAATCAGAATTGGCCCTCAAAGAGGTAAACAACTCTGATTCAACGAAATACAAAATTGCCAAAATAATTAAAAACAGTACCACCAGCAAACCCATAGATCAAAAAACAGTAAATTCAATTAAAAATAAAGTAAAAGTGAGCGATTTAATAATAACAAAAGCAGACAAAGGGAACTCGGTTGTTATTTTGCATAAAACAGAATATTTACAAAAAGTCCAAGAATTCCTGGATAGCTCAGATATTGTTGAATTGAAAAAAGACCCGACTACTGAATTACAAACTTCTCTAAAAGAATGTTTTAAGAAATCACACGCAATTTTTCCGAATTGTAATCAATTTTCTTTATTTCCGATGAATCCGATTCCTCCCCGATTATATGGCCTAATCAAAATCCACAAACAAAATACACCGATCCGTCCCGTAGTATCCTATATGAATTCCCCAGCGCGTAATATGTCCATCCATCTTAATTCAATTTATAAGGAACTAACCGAGTTCAGAGATCCTCATTCAGTTAAAAATTCAGTAGAATTAACAACAAATTTAACTAACATTAAAATGGAACCAGGATATAGGCTTGTATCATTCGACGTAACTAATATGTTTGCTAATATTCCTCCATCAGAGTGTATTAAACTAATAGAAGAATCATTCGATAAATGTAATATTAATGTCACAGTAAAAACAGAATTTTTGGATTGCTTAGAAATCATCTTAAATAATAACTTTTTCTCATTTAACAATAAATTTTTTAAACAAACAGAAGGCCTAGCAATGGGGTGCCCTTTAAGTCCATTGCTAGCAGATATATTTATGCATAATTTTACAAAAATAATATTAAATTCGCCACTAGCTAAAAAACATATTAAAATGTGGCACCGTTACGTCGATGATATATTGGCTTGTTTCCAGGGAACTGATAGACAACTCACTCAATTTTTAGATTTCATAAATAAACTTCACCCTAAAATTAAATTCACAGCTGAAACCGAAATCAATAACAACATTAAATATTTAGATCTGTATATTACCAGAATAAATAACAAACTCTCTTTTGACATTTTTAGAAAACCTTCCTTTACCGACTCAATTATCCCTAACCATTCCAGACATCCCTATAAACATAAAATTGCTGCATTCAATTCAATGATTCATAGAGCCTTAAAAATCCCTTTGTCAGCTAATTTTTTCGAGAAGGAAATTAACTTGATTAGAGCTATGGCTATTAACAATGGTTATGGTTGTGATTTGGTTGATAGACTTCTTAAAAAACAGAAATTTAATAACATCAAACATCTATTATACGCTGGAATATCATTTGAAAAAGAAACAATTAAATATAAATCGTTAACTTATTTTGGTAATGTCAGTTTTCAAGTTAAAAATATCCTAAAAAAGCATAATATTCAAGTTGCATTTAAACCGTACTGTAAAATCAATAACCATATCTTTAATAGTAAAACAAAATTAGATAAATTTAATAAATCCGGAATATATAAATTAACTTGCGCAGATTGTCAAGGGATATACATTGGCCAATCTGGTCGTAATTTCAACATAAGATTGAGGGAACATTTGCGCTCTTTTCGGCTTAAACAGAGTGATAAGTCGTCTTTTGCAAAACACCTTTTAGACGAAAATCACACTTTTGAAAAAGATGTACTTACCATAATCCATCATGCCGAAAAGGGTCGTAAAATGAATTTGCTAGAAGCACTAGAGATACACAAAGCCCGCGCTAATCCGGGAATTCCCTTAATTAACGACCAGGTTGACCTAATGTACACCCCCATTTTTACCGCTGTCTTGTAATTGTGTATATATACCTGTAAAACCTCTAGTTTAAGTTACTCCATGTTTGATAATGACAAGCTAAATTTGTCGAAACTGCAGTCACATTAAATAAAACGTGTTATACAAACAAAGTTAAAAGTGTTTCATTGTGTAATTAACATGTATAACGAAGTAGAAGCCTCCACAATACAGAATAAAGTAGAAATATTTTTTACTAAGGAATAAAAAACATAGTTTTTTTCAACATAATAATATAATTAAACAATATTAAAAACAATATTAGAACTTGATACACAGGTTAAGTGATAATTCTAACAAATTTCTTTGGCACATTCGGACAAGTATTACTTAAGTTAGTCTAATTAGGAGTAACATCGGCTATGGGTTTTATATCTGTTGCAATACGAGCAGGCATACTTCTGACAAGAGATTTACATTGCTCAATGGTAAAAAAAATACCAGTTTTTGAATAATTTGTTAGGTAAATCGACAACACTACGCTGTGAGTTTTCGCTTAATTCTTGTTTCATATTATGCCACATGTTATCTATAATATTTAAGTACTAACTATTCGCAAACCAATCCATAACGGTAAAGTTATGATCTTTTAACTATTATTTCGTTGTTTTTGCGGCGTGGCAAGATGCACCGTCTTGTTAGATAATAAATTCTTCATATGCTGACAATTTTGGAATAGAAGATCATTAGTTATTTTCTAAAATATGTTGGTAGTGACATACCGCCATTAAAGGTATGTCACTCTCTCTCAGGTATCAAATTGTTCGCACTTGCTAATGACTTAATCCCTTTACCTATAAATAACATCCCTTAATTTTCACTCGCCCCAGTTTTGTGTACCTGTTTCGATGACACACTTCGACATTCCCGTAAGTTTCCTGTTTATTTTAATATTTGTTTGTATTAAAAGTCTAAAGCATAGCTATACTGATGAGGGATAAATCTCGAAACGCGTCTATAGATGGCTTAAGACAATTAATATTCATTCTCTGTAATTTTTGAATTTATTTCAATTTCCTGTTGTTTCATTTAGTTTGGTGAGAGACTAATTTGACCTGATGTTGCATTTTGCATATAAATTATGCATAGAACAGTAAAACTGCCGTGTAACTCAAATATTCATTATTTAATTCAATATCTGTCGGGGTATTAGTTCGAGAAGTAGTTGTTTCAATGAATATTTGGAGACTTGTCTCAATAAGACAAAATTTTTGCCGAAAGTCGATATTAATTTTATTTCGTTTTTATATTTTGTAAATATACTGCAAACTATTGACGAACTCAATTTTTCTTTATGTTAAATTTTCTTTATGTTTCTTCAAAACCATAAAAATAATTTATAAAGTAATGAAGTTCTTTTTTGCGTTTGAAAAACTATTAAAACCCATTAATTAGCTTACAGAGATTGTTAATGAATAAATATGTTTTGTGTTAATATTGGTAAAATAAATGATTTCGACTATACAAAATTTAAGACAATCATTTGACTATTATTATATTAAGTGCAAGAGAGTCAATTTTCTATTTATTGTTGTAGTGTAATTGTTGAGTGATAACAAAAAATTTAAATTAACATGCGACTATATTAATATTTATTTATTAATATTTATTTATTATTACCAAAGAAATATAAAATAATAAAATCAGGTACTAACAATTAAAATATGAAATCCCAGACATTTAATAGATGTTAAAAGACATTTATAAAATGTCGTGTTAAGTGTAACTAATGCTAGTAAAGTCTTTACCAATTGTTTATAATAAGATAATGGTTAATATAAACTTGATTAAGTTTGATAATTATAGTGATTTAAAATGTCTACTAACTTCTATTAATAAAAAACTTTCTACTACATATATATCAAATTCTTTGCCAATTATTTATAAGATAATGGATAATATAAACTTGACTAAGTTTGATAATTATATTGTTTCAAAATCTCTACTAACTTCTATTAATAAGACGGGACGATTCATTAAGGGAAATGTTACATTTAACCTATATGTTCTTCTCTAACCTCACAATCTAAGAACATATATATCAAATCCAAACCCGCTTAGACTGTAATGTTAAAGAATAACATGTACGTTAAATTTAACATTTTGCTTACGGAATTGACCCGATTCTGTCCAACAGTATCAAAATATACATTATTCTGCTGTTGCAAAAGCCGTTTGTAAAAGTCTGTTTCAATTAGGTGCTTTTTTTCTTCGGCATAATTTATTGAAATTACCCTGTATAAAACGATACGCGTAATGTTCTGGGGTCTAATCCTATTGAAATAAATTAATTGGATAGTTGTTTACAGGAAAGAAGTGTACCGATTTAAGGGGGCGTTTTTATTGCCACCATAAATTACGGAATACAATAACAAGTGGTTTTATTAAATGGTGAAAATATAGCTGAAAATTGTAATTTTAAACGAACATTGACTATCCAATCGCTTTCTGCGGCAGCTTTAATTTTTTGTCACACATGTCTATATAGCATGCGCCATTTTTCAAAGAAATTACCATTTTCATTTCCCAGTGTTTTCCTCTTCGCATAAATCAGGGACGAAAAGGGCCAACATTGTCTGCGCGAGATTATCATAATGTTCTTACAAATAAAACGTTGCGAATTTTACTGCCTATCGGCAGTTTGCTTTATGATGTGCTTAAATAACTTAAATACAAATATCGCGAGGCAATTAACGCTTTGTGGCAACTTTAGAGTGCTTGTTGTAAAAATAAAATAGAGCTGTAACCGTCGACCATAAACACTCGTTTATCACATTTTGCAAATAAAATCTGTGTGTACTTTTTCAAAGCTGTACTTATGGTATACTCAATAAAATTAAGTTAACATAGCCCGTGGACATAGCTGACAGGCGTCGTTATATAACAAAAACTATCACCATTGTATAAAGAGAAGTAATGTTTGCGTCTGACTATAATTTAGATGCTAGTAAAGGAAAATATACCGTATCGCATATGGTATTTGCAGTGTTGGCTACAAATATGCACTACGAGGTCCTTCGGCACAAATTTTAAAAGGAATCTAGTGTAATAAAAAAATCTTTTAAAGCGGGTTCCCATAATTAAGGATTGTTAATTTACAGAATTTTTAATTACCGGTAATTCGATATATTAGTTTTAGGACTAAATGTCATTAAACACATGAAAAATTAATAGCCCTAAATGACATATATTTACGAGTTTCCAGCCCTTCATTAAGAATGAAGTCAAATTTCGAGTTTAAAAAAAAGCATAAAAAACGAATTTTCTGGCGCGAAGCGGTTCCCTACCTCAATGACATTTTTTTTTTTTAATGAACATTTTCTGCACCAAGAAAATCAAAAAAATATATATTTTGCATTAACTTCTTTCTTCCCTCAGCAAAGTGTTTTATCCACGGTGCACCGCGGTGCTTTGATTTTGCTTTTTCCAACTTAAAAATAAAACTTATTTATTCCTAAATAAACAATGTAAGTTTTATCACAATCGGACAAGCGATTGATTTTTAAGAAAACATTAACTTTTTTAAACAACTCATCTTGTCCTCGAGTATTGTTTTAAGTTTAAGCTTCTATAACCTTGATTATAGTCTTCGATTTTGCTTTTTCAAACTTTGAAACAAATTTTATTCATTTATGAACAATTGTTGTGTGCTTCAACAACGGGAGATATGGAAATATATTTCGTTTCGAATGATCGCTTGAATGATCACTCGAATGCTTGGTGAAATTACTCGTATGCTCTTTTCATATTAAAATTGAATCATTCTCGTGCAATCATCATTCGAACGATCCCTCGAGCGATCGTTCGATTATCAATTTGAATCCTAATGGCTGATTTTTGATATCATTTGATTATGTCTATCACTAGTTTTAAGTCATATTAATTCTTCATACTTCAGGCATATAGCAGTTGTTCAATATTGGCTTTAATGAAAGCTTAGTTTAAATTAAGTGGAATTAAATATGATCTTAATTAAGTTTAAGTTGAATTTGGTTTAGGTCACAGCTTGACTGTAATATTCTTTTAATAATACCTACGTTAATATCGACGAACTTATCCTCTTAGTTCTTGAAAAAGAAGTAAATCCATCAATATGACAACCGTGCTGTAAAATATTCCTGTACGCGCACTTAATTTTATATAATTTATTTTATATCATTATGTTTCATTCATATTTGTATTTAAATAGTGTTAAAATATTTCAATTTAGAAAGAAAAATAACAATTACAATAGTCTTAACGAAGGGCAAATATATCACTCTCCGATAAGCGACCGAAAGACGCGCCGTCATGATCAATATAGTAGGAGGAAACTAAGAAGGATTAGTGAAAACGAAAAAATATATTAAAAATGCCTGCTTCATTTATTATACATTTACAACAGCTATTTTCAATGCAATTTATACATACCGGGTGATTATTCCTAAACCGAACATACGCAATTAATATCGAAAAAAGTTTTTTTGCAGATTGCTGCTCTTCATTTTACCTTAGAGGGTTTATAATGATACCAATCGAAAGGAGATTTTTTCCTCATCTACGATTAGTTAATTTTCAGATAAATTTTTTATTATTTTATAAAAAATTCGCAATAAATCCAATTTGGAAAATCATATTGAGCCATGATTCTCAAGACAATAAACAGAATTAAACGTCATTCAAATAACAGATTCATTAAGCCGTAGGCGACTATGATTTTAAGATTTACAATTTTCTTTACTGAAATCAATTGGAAATTTTCTAAAGAATTGAAAAAGCTCTGGTTGAATTTCTGGTAAATATAAAATTCAGTAAACTTCATTCATTCATTCATTAATGACACTTTTGACTAATTGCATAAAATAATGATTAAAAATACAATTGAAAATCAACTGATTCCAAGCTAACTTTTATTATACATTTATTATTATTTAACTACAGATGTGTTTAGTTCTTCACTCTCTAATTATTGATACATAGCACTAAGCATTTCAAAAAATTTATTTTTTTAAATCAGATTTATTCTGAATTTTCGATCAAATAATTAAGAAATACAACTGGAAATTAACTAACTCGGATATCATTAGATAAGGAAAAAAATCTTCTTTCGATTGGCGTCATTATAAACCCTCTAAGGTAAAATGGGAAGCAGCAATTTGCAAAAAGCGTTTTTCCCATGTTAATTGTGTTGTTCGGAAGTCTAAATATTTATTATTTTCAATGAATGAATTTTTAATTAACTGCTCTTTTATAATTCACAACAAAAATTTAATTAATAAATTAATACCTGAAAGCAACAGAGTATTGAACAGAACAGATTTTTAGCATGCAATAGTATAGGGGCTTCGATTTTTTTGTAAGCTGTGTAAACCCTTTGCGCCGTGCTCTCAGCACAATATAAATTTATTTTGTATGTAATTTCAGGTTTATTTTGTTCGGAATTAGAATTGCTTTATGAAGTGGCATCCGTTGATTATTAAACAAAAAAATAAATAAAATATCATAGTTCGCTTGAAACAATAGTTTTATCATCGTAACTAATAAATGTAACGGTTTGCATTATAGAGCCTTAAAATCTCTAATGTCGGATGCAATATCTATTGTTATCAGCTCCAACGGCATTTATCGTTATGGCATGGATATTATCCTAATTAGCTCTAATGCTCCACTGAAGTTGAAATAAATAGAAAATTCTATCCTATTAACGAATATTCCAAGTTGATGTTATATTTGTCCTATTTTATTAGTGTATCGGTAATTCATCACCTGTCCTTCTATCTAACGATTGTCTATAATCTATTAGGTGATATAAATATATAAACATTATTCACAATTAATCCTTTAAAAAAATCTTGTTGTACAGAATGGGGCGTAGGAACTTCCTTATTTGAAAAAGGTGCAGTGAAGTTAGTGATAGTAACAAAAAGTTGGAAAATTACTTAATAAAAGGCACTAGATGGGAATTTTTTGTCCCTATCCAGTTTGGTTGCAAACATGCTTTGGTCAAGGGAGCAGCCCGCTATTACCACAGGAGCCTAATATTCTAGCCTATTTTCACGGTAAATATGAACTTAGATTGTTATTGGACAACGATTCAAGAGTTTTTTTTACCTGTTCTCAAAGAACTAGAAAATGTGTGTACGTAGTTTTGGCAAATTGGGGCCACAACCCACACAGCTAGGGCTTCAATGCATTTATTCAAAAAAGTATTCTCCGTGCGGCTGATCTCTCTGAGAGGGGCACGCTCGCCTGATTTAACACCCTGCGATTATTTCCAGTGGTGTAATCTCAAATCCCGACTTAAAAATAATCGTCCACTGACGAACAACATACGAGCCGAAATTATAATATACAGATCGGGATGCTTGAAAAGTGGACCAAGACTTCTAGTTTCGACTGAATCAGTGTATTGACAATTGAGAGCCATATTTACAAGATTTACAAGATTTTTTGTAAACGATATAAAATCAAATTTCTTGTATTGTCTGACAGGAGAAAAATAGTCATATGTGTCAAGAGTGACTCTTTCTCTTTTGTGCGTAATTCTAAAGTTTCTCACCAGTGCAAACGCGAAATCAGTCGAAATTTGGGATTGGAAGAAGTCATGAATAGGATGGAGCTGTAGTCTAACTAGGGTCTGCATATCGATTTCGGTATGTTAGACTACAAAATGTATGTTAGACTACGAAAGTGTTTAGCTCGAGCAGTAATTTTATTTTTTATGATGGAGGTATGTTTTTTAAATTAAGTTTTGCGTTGAAGGTAATGGCAAGATACTTAATGTAGAGTGTTAAAAAATAGGTTTTTGGAAAATGGAGAAGATGATAAGACTGTTTTTACGGTGGTGGGGAATTTGAAGTTAGGACTTGTTCGGGTTAATTTGTATTCTCCATTTAGCGAATCATAGTTCGAGCGAGTCTATAAGTTGCTGTAGCTTTGTGCTTTGGGTAGTGTAGGTTCGTGAGTGAAAGGCTGTGTCATCGGCACATTCCAAAACATTATAGGATGAGTTAAAGTATGCAGGATTAGTATTATACATATAGGTCAATACAGTAGAGGTTATATAGTAGTGTTCGGGGCTTAAAATTTGGGACGTAATATGGATTTTTACTTTAAGGGGTCTGTTTACTAGAAGTAGGAGTGGTATTTATACAACACACTAGTCGAATGCTTTCTAAAAACAATGCGGCAGTTGATCCGCCTTCAAAGTGTGTTGTTTGCATGTTGGAAATGTTGTTTGTATGTTGGAGATGTTGTTTGCATATTGGAGATGTTGTTTGCATGTTGGAGGATGGTGATCGGAAGTGCGGTTAATCTATGGGAAAGAAATCCGAACTAGTAGTTAGGAATTATGTGGGATTTATGAGACATTGTTTTTTGTTTCAAAAGGGATTCGCACAATTTGCCAATGACAGGGAGGATGATGTTTAGTCGGTAGCTGGATTCAAGTCAAAGATGACCACAAGTATTCTGTTCGCTGAAAATAAGAGATAAGTGTTATTTTAGATGAATAAATGAAGCGTTCGCGAAGTTTTTTAATGGGGGCTTGTCTATCTGTTTTATTTGGGTTGTTCATTTCAGTAATGAAGGTATTTAAGATATGATCATAAAGGGTGATAGGTTGGTGAATACGTGATTGCTTTTAAACGCTGTCGCTTATTTCTGACGATTCTTTGTTGATAAGGTGAACTGAAATTCCTTCTATACGCTGTTTGGGACGATTTGATTGACTAGGCTCTTTCCCACATAAAATCTTTCCCACATAAATTGCATCAAATGAGCAGATTGGTAGTACATGCATTGGTGTAATGATTTCCTGTACATTTTGAATATGTAATTTTATCAATGCAGTCGGTGGTGGTATGATTAAATTTTCTACATTTTCTACATGAGGCGGGAAGCGGCAGAGTCTCCCCTGATGTCTACAGGGTGGTGCATTTCGGAGGTGCCACATACGGAAACATTTTATTTTTGAAGAGATATTGAAAAATCATTGTCGCGAGCCAGGGTCACTTTTTCGTGTTTTAACCAAGAGCAAAAAATGGATCTATCTCTAATCTTTTCCGTTATATAACCGGAAGTTGATAAAATGTCATTTTTATGAAGTTACTGTAACTCATTTGTTTTACAAGTTATAACCAATCTGTACAAATTTTCTTATGGCAACTTTTTACGCCCATTAAAATGACGTACGTGTTTTATTTCAAGGACGTTTCGATTTTGATTTCCTTCACCAAATTCACTTTTTTCTTATGGGCGCATAAGGAGATATGCATACCATTAAACAGCATTTTTGGTGCCGATTTTAATGAGTTGTCACTTGTGTACCTTTGTGAAATTTGTTTTTGTTATATACGACAAGCAAAGTAGCAGTTTATATCAATCAAGATTGCTTATTTATAAGACAAAATATAACACATCGATAGTAGTTATATTTTCTAACAAATTGTAAGCATCACCTAGTAACGTAATTGTTTACCGATTGCCATAGCAACTTTAGTCAATTACTTTATTTGACATAAGTATGCATGTGGCACATCATTGAAATCAGGGTTAAAAATGCTGCTTAATGATGTTCATATCTTCATTAGAATAGTGTGATTTTGATATAAGAAAACAAAAACGAATCGTCCTCGAAATTAAATAGGTACGTCATTTTAATAGGAGTAAAAAGTTGCCATAAGAAAGTTTTTACAGTTTTGTTATAACTTTCAAAACAAATAAATTACAGTAACTTCAGAAAAACTATAATTTATCAACTTCAGGTTATAAAGCGGAAACGGTTAGAGATAGATCAATTATCTTTTCACTATTGATTAAAGCACAAAAAAGTGACTCTAGCTCGCACAAACGGTTTTTCAATATCTCTTCAAATAAAACAGTTTTCCATATGTGGCACCTCTAAAATGCACCACCCTGTACTAGTGTAAAATGCGGGCATGCGGGGGGATCTGTTCGAAGGGGCATGCGGGATCTGCGTGCGCAAAGTGCGTTCGATAAGAATCGCAGGCCTATTTTCGATGAAACCGAATACCGTTTAATCGGATATCCTTATTGCGTTGTTTGGATATAATGTTTATAAGAGGATCTTATAATTAAAATGCTAGATTGTTCGTACCTACTAATTACTTTATGTCAAAATGCAATATTGTGATTTATTATTGAAATAATTGAATATAATTATAACTATTTGCAATAATTTCAAAAAATATATTAAATAAGTATTAGTAAATAACATTAAAATAATGGACCACTGTCAACATTGCAACATGCATATTCTAAATGAGCACATAATATTAACTACATTTACTTTGATATTATTTTATCCTTAAAAGATAATTATAATAATAATTATTATTAAATCAGTGTTTTATACCAAATAAATAAATTTATTCCAATAAATCAAAATATATCATTTTAAACAGTAAAATCCTCCTATAAACACGAAATTCAAACAACGCGATAAGGATATCCGATTACACTGACCGTCATTCTACCGCGGATTTTAGCGAGATACGCTGGCTCAGGTTGCGATCGCACTTCGCGCACTCAGATCCCGCATGCCCCTCCGAACAGTTTCCCCCGCACGCCCGCATTTTATACACATTTTATACACGCCCTATACACCTTGCACATATATTTGAAGTATTCTTTTAATATTGTTGTATACCGTCGTCCTCAATTTCTGGCTCTACTCCCATTAAGATAGGGATTCGGCTGTATGATTTAATGATAATGACAGCTTGGTCGTTATTGTTTGCAAACCATATTTGTAGGAATTGTAGTCGTGTATATTCATAAGTAGTGGTTACGAATTATATGGTTGTATGGTTAGAAATGGCTGTATTTCTATGTAAATGTGATGTATATATTTGTGATTGTAGTGATTCTATTATGTTATGTATGTTGTGTAGAAGAATAATGTGGTTGTGAGTAATATTATATTGGTTATGTTGATAAGGTTTATGATATTTGATTAGTTCTGCTGGGTGGTCCTGCAAGCGGTTGTGATTATTTGTTTATATGTTTAAGTATTGATTGTAGTGTTTTGTTCGTTGTTTTTTGGGATATTTACATTACCTGTAGCTTGTTTTGTCTTTGTTATGCAGAGGGCGGCCTCGTTTTCTTGATGTAACCTCCTTGACGTCATCTCATGTTGGACCATTTATCATCATCGGAATCCGTGGTTGTTATCACTTAATAAGGGTGGTATGTGTGTAAATACTGACATTGGGTGTTAGAAATAGTAATTTCTTAGTAAAAAATATTACAATATGTATAGGCACTGAATGGAAAAACACTTCGTACTGTTTCCCAAATTAAAACTTTCAGTCTGTTAAACCATTTACAAAGGAATAGCAGGCTCATTTTTAGAATTTTTTTGGAGCAGTGAGAACATTTGTTGATAAACCATGTATTAAAATTAAAACCTATTTTAATATTTTCAATTAAAAGCATATATTAGATTGTGGAAGTGGATATTTTATAAAATTCTGTTACAAATTTAAAACATTAATTTATCTGTAAATCGATCAAAATTGTTATCTGGCCCAGATCTTAAAATTCATACTCCGATTTTCATAATAAAAGCCGAAGGTGCACAATATTTGTTAATTATTCGTGTTATTGATAAACAAACGAAATTTTATGAAATTAGGTTCTTCGAATTACGTTTTTTATCATAAAAAATGTTATTCGTATATTACGCGAAGGTCTAGTTGGTTCTTAGTAAGGTTTTTGAGTTCAAGTGTAATTATTCAGATTCAAGTTTTATTTCAAAACTTTAACTTAACAAGTTCCCGGAAACAGTTTAAGGTTTTTGATAATCAATATGGTTAACAGAAGTATTCTTTAGCGGAATTTTGCTTTAAAAGAGAGAAATTAAAATTAGCCTTTACTGAGTAAAGTAAACATCTTTGAAAAATTGTTGTAGATTTGTTTTACTTCGCTAAAGCCTTTATTCTATAAAAAATGAGTACTTGAAAAATAAGTTTCATCAAGATTATAACATTATTGATATTTTCTGGAATTCCAGAAAAAAAAAACAATTTTAAACTCTCTTAATTCAAAGGCATTTCTATATGACTCTTAACTAGCTGAAATTAATTAATTAAACCTAGTGCATGAAAATTTTCTTTTAAATGTCAAAATAAATTGTTTCCAACGATCACAGTTACTGCAATCAGTTTTGCCACATAGTGGCGTCATCAGGCAAATAAATAAGGAGTATCAATGATTTTTTTAACACTAAATCACTTCCCAAAAATAAAACAATAAAACAAATTGTTACAAACAATCGCTATTGTTTTATTATAGTCATTTTTTCATTTCCAAGTTTACTTGTAAATAAAATAGAAAACTGTTAACAACTTAGTTATAAATAAGTATGTCAAGTGATATATCTGACTAAATATAAATAATATTTCTGTAATGATAACAGCCAACTTTAAAAAAAAAATTGTGTGTGTGTGTGTGCATTTTTAAAAGATTAGCCAGATTTAAATTACTGTAGTTCTACTTACAGTGCTTGAGTTTTGTTCCTAATGATTTTAAAACAAAGTTTGCTCATTTCTAGAATGATTATTCATCTCTAATTTTGTCCTGCTTTGATTTTGATCTTCCTTACTTAAGTTTTGCTTCCTAATGATTTTAAAACAAAGTTTGCTCATTTCTAGAATGATTATTCATCTCTAATTTTGTTCTGCTTTGATTTTGATCTTCCTTAGTTAAGTAAATTAATTATTTAACAGTTAAGTATTTATTTATTTATATAAATACTTCTATGTTGTTTAATCAAACAATACAATAATTTATTTATTATTCACTATTTAAAGTTAAGTTTGTACGATTATTTTTTAGAAAACGTCAATTTCTGCAGAATATCTTATTGCATCATCGAACAAATTCCAACCAGTAATCTTTCATTAATTGTTGTATGGAAACATATCGAAGAACTGTTTACAAAATTACATTCGAACTAAGTTTAATTATAAACTTATAAATACTATTGATTTCTAAATAATATCATGGTTTTCAATAATTATATAAAAGCATAAAAAAACACAATTCAGAAATCGAGTGAAAGTAACAGAAACACAATCGAAGGACAATTTTTGAACTTTTACATATGTTGTAAGAGCTAAATTATATATTAAAACACAATCAACGATTTTAAAGAATGTACTTTTATGTAAATTAAGCTAAGATCAACTTAATTCCAAAATTAATTAAAAATAACAGGACAGTTAAGGATCCGGAACTTTTAACTGTAAACAGCTTGACAGATAATTTTCAAAATTATTTGGTTAACATCCATAGTCGTTTTTTTTAAAATAGAGTTCTTGAATTACGAATTTTTGAAAATTCAGTTTCATGACAAAATAATTATTTAAAGCGAAAACAACGAGAAAACCATGGGATTACTTATTATACAGGGAATTTCTCTTCATACTGATTACATACAGTGTACATTTTTAGGAATTTAAAGCTTCTAACGAGTGTTAGCCTCCTTGGTTGAGCATGAATTAAAATTTTAGGTTTAAAAAAGCCTCAACATTTGGCTTGGTCAACTAGCGAAGCGAAGCAAGCAATTCAAATTTTTAGGCTTTTCTAAACTCGAAATTTTATTTCATGCGCCACGCGTATAAAACACTGATTTAAATTGAATTTAAAAATATGCGCCTTGATCTCACGTTAATAAATATTACAAATATGTATTTCGTGTAACAAAATCTTCAAAAAATATAAAAAATAATCATAACTCATATTCACCACATTTCATTAAAATCCATGAATGAATATTTTAGTTGATATCCTATAAAGAACGTTTAATTTATAAAACTGAAATGAGACCTATTGAATTTGTCTAAATCACCCGGTATATGGGGGCCGAACACTGAGGCCGGTTGATTCTTTTCCCGGTAACTTTTAGAGAGCCAGTCCGCCCCTGGCCACAAATCAAGAAATGTTGGTAACTTCTACATCAAATAGACCATTGACATTCTGTCTGAGTCGTACCGTTTCGGAGTTATTTGACATTTAAGAATAAACATTACCTTTGCAATGGTTTTGTTGTTGCGATTAAGTTGTTTGGCTGCAAAATAAAAATTGTCAAATGTATACATTTTCAATTAAAGGTAACTTAATTTTTTTAAATAGAACACCCATCGATTGAAAATTAGAAAGTTAAAGTTAAAGTTATTAATATTATATTACATCTACAGATAAAAAATAAGATTAACAAAATGGAAAGAGCATTTCATTTTGCGTCGATTGATCTGAATAAAGTTATATGGTTCCATTTAAAGAAATCAAGTAACCCTTGATTGAAAATTTATAAATTCAACTACTTTTATTTCGTAGTCAAATAACTTAAGCACAACAACTTTACAGTGCAGCCGATAGCTAAAGTTAATGGCGAAAACTACAACTCCATACCTAATTTAGTTTCAGAGATATTTTAGGTTTACGAACCTACTGCAAACTTCAAATAACTCCAAAATAGTACGCTTTAGACCGAACCATTTTAAAAAAATGACACGCAATTTTTATGAGAAATTTAAAAACTAAATAATATACAGGGTGATCCATTTAAAATGAGCAAGATGCATCCGCTACGGAATTTATGTCGCATGTACATAAAAATATTTAGGTTAGGTAGCTTTTAAAACAAAGCAACTTCGGCGTAGAAACGTTTTTTCTGTAGTGATACGAGATATCTTCCGAGAACGCACTAATTATATACCGTTATATACCTACCGGGTGACCCATTTTATTAAATCCACTAAAATATCTCGACAAATATGCATCGTACAACAAAATGTTCCGGACAAAAGTTTAATAGTTTCGAGGGGGTCATCCGATCCTGTGAAATTTTATTCACCCTTACCCCCAGAGGCGGGAGGAGAGGGACAACTTTGAAATCGATTGTACACCAAAAATTATGTAGGTTTTATCCGAGATTTTTTTTGAATTCGTGGTAGATGGCGCTGTAGTCGCAAAAATGAAAACGTTCCCAGTAAACCTAAAAAATCTGTTGTGGCCAACAGGTACCACTGCAAATTAAAATAATATAGGGTTATAAAACACATTATTTCAATGACTTATTGAAGTTAATTTGTACAATAAAATGTCCGCTACTGGTAAAATGATTTTTTCAACTTCGTCTCTTAAAAAAAAAACTTCCCGTCGGCCTAAAAAAATAAAAAACAGCATTCACAGCGCAGGAAAAAAATAAACATTTTTTTGGTAGCATTAATATTTTTTTGTTTACCAAAAATCGAATTGTGTGCGCCATTTTTGAAAAATCTAATATTCTACTGCCATTTATCAGGAGCTAAACAACTCTAGAATTAAACTTGTTTTTCATATATGGACTCACGGTCTCTGTAAAGGCCGTTTTTCAGGTATACGGGAAACGTTTTCATTTTTGCGACTACAGCGCCATCTATCAAGAATTCAAAATGTGTGGGATAAAACCTACATAATTTTTGGTGTAGAATCCGAATCTTCAAAGTTAATAAACCAAATATTCATAATAATTATGCATTAGTGTTATTCGTACTTATTAAAAAGCTATTTTTCAATAAAGACTAACAAAATATGGTAGACATTTATTACTCTAAATAAAAAAAATGTATTCTCGTTACATCGGCAACGTATCTACAGTAATATCCAGAAATGTGTAAAGAATTATACACAGAAATTTGACAAAATCAGGTTGCTTAAAATATCTAACACATTTAAAAAAAAGATGAACTTAGTTATAAATTATCTAAGATAGAATATGCAATAAAACGATAACACTAACGAACAAATAACCATTTACCTCCAAACACAATTCTGCTATTTTCCATACATGTTGTACTGCTGGAAAAATATTCCACTATCTCAATTGATGTCAAGTAAGAAAGAGGCTTTAGAGCTTTCAAGGCACTCTTAACAAAAAAGAAGCAAAGATATATTGATTTCTCAAACGTAAAATAAATTATGAGTGTGAATTCAGAAGAAAATACGAAATTTAAAATATCAGTTTTTGGACAATATTCAGAAAACTAAAGAAGATATTTCAAATACGTTTTTGGATTATTATTTTGCACTAAAATACACAACTTTCACCCAATTAAACTAACTCTTTATGGCACGTGAAAAAATTACGTTATAATCAGTTTGAAGACGTATAACATTTTTAAATAGTATGAATTTATAATTTGTTTGTCTCTTTAGGTAAATTAGGTATTTCTAGTACAATTACAAATATTTATTTTGTTGTAAAAAATGTATATTTGAACAAACGTACAATAAAAAAATACAAATTATATTTTTTTTAAATCTCTCTTAATATTAGCGTTAATTACAGCTTGCACCTATTTTGGCATACTCTTAATGCATTTTTTAACATTTTCTTTTAATTCTTCAGCGTGATGCCAAAGTTTATTTAATGACTCTCTAAGATTTTGTTTGTTTGTGGTGTTTGCCCAATGACACCAAACAGTATTGTCAGGACGGAAATATTAAAACATGTGGCCCAAGAAAAAAAGGTGCAGTAAAAGCAGAAGAATCTTTAATAATAATGAAAAGTATAATGTAACTAATAATTTGGCCGACCACTATATATATAACTCTCATGCTCGTATTTTTTTGGCAAACTGTTACATCTACAATTTAAAGCCCCTCGCAATATTTTATATTAGCGATTTATCTAACACTCCGCGAAGCCCTTGAAAATCCCTCAAAGATGGGTTTACAGATATTAAAGCCACCTTATTACCTTTTACGAACTTGCCACCGTAAAAATTGATAGAGGGTGTTGTCGCGCCCCCTTTTAACACGCCTGGAATCGGATTAATTTGCCCACCGAGCTCGAGACGCCTGTTTCTCTAGCTTTTTATTATTGATGTTGATCGATGGGCTCCCATGAATCCATTTGCTTTTCATAACTAATCATTATTTTCCTGTTTTCGCGTACGCACTTTTTTCAAGTAAAATTGATTATGTGGATGTAAAAAAAATTCGCAAACAACACGTGAATAAACTTCACGCTGAAAATAGCTATAATGAATATATTATTATAAGTACAATTTTATTCATATCCCCAAAAAAATATTCATTGTTATTCTATTTTATACCTTGCAATATTATTATGCTGGATTAATAGTTATTTAACGATCTAGTTTATTAATAGCCATCAATAATCGAGATATTAAAATTATCGAGATTATTAATCGCTTATTAATACTTGAGATCGTTACAGAGAGCCGACCATATTTATAATTTTCGACACTACTGGACAAGGAAAGTATTGTAATCATGCTAAAAATCCGACTATTTAATCTTGGTATTTCTTTACGTTTTCCCTAAGTACGATTTTTACTGTGATGCCTGCATGGATGTACGTGTGTAGTGTATGTTTGTATGTGTGTATGTGCGTAAGTGTGTATCTGTGTATGTGTGTATGTTTTCTTTTTACGTGGGTCGATGAAAATTCTTTATAGACCCCAGACTTGGCTCAGTCAACTTAGCCCCCCGAAGTTTAATTTTTTTTAAAAAACTATTGCGCTAGAAGGGCCTTAGCTAGCGCCAGCTAGCGCCACAAAAATTAGAGCTAGCGCCATTTAGACAAGAAAGTTACGGAGGTTTGAACTTTCGGGGGGCTAGGTTGATGCTAGCCCCCCAAGTTTGGATTTTTTAAGTTTTTTTACACTATTCGGATTCCTCAGAGCTAGCGCCACCAATTTAAAAGCTAACGCTACCCCCACAACCCTAAAAATGATAAAACATTTTTAACCCCAGCCCCCCGAAATAAGAATTTTTTAATCAAATTAGGTGGAAAAGCTAGCTTAGAGCTAGCGCCAGCAGAATATGAAAAAAAAATCTCTCAACAAAATCAGGTAAAAAATATTCATATCCAAATTTTGATACGAGAGCTTTCACATCCTATGTGCGTATTACCATTTACTTGCTGAAAATCAATACAAAATTATGTTTAGCATTTAAAATACTGCTTCCAAAAATATATCGGCCTTCTAACTACTTTATTTATGTTCATAGACATCAGCTATTAGAAATATGATGCCTAGAAGACAGTAGCGTTACTAACAATTGTGTTTTCACTCCTTGCTAATTTAAATCGTCATAACTCGCAAACTAACGGTACGATGTTGATTTTCTTTCGTCGATGGAACACCTAAGGTGATGTTTATTAACACTGCTAACGAGAAAGCTAGCGCCAGCAAGACAGTAGCGTACCCGACGACTGTCTTTTTACTCCTTGATAATTTAAGTCGTTATAACTCGCAAAGTAACGGTACGATTCCATTTTTTCTCTCGTCGATAGAATACCTAAAGTAATGTTTACTAACACTGCTAATAAAAAAGCTAGCGCCAGCAAGACAGTAGCGTACCTGACGACTGTTTTTTTACTCCTTGATAACAATGGTCGGCATGAAAATCGGCCCTGACACCATTCCTGCTGATTCTTATGTAAAATGACCTCCTGAATCCGAATATGACCCCGTTTTCGGGGGAGGCCCCCCACCTATTTTTATCACTTTTCGATAATTTGGAGGGATGAAAAGGATTATTTTAGCCTTTACGTTTCTTCTGAGGGGCTAGAAAGGTGAAAAGTTCCAAAACATGAACATTTGTAGCAAGGAGGTAGATTTGGGGGGGATTTACCCCCTTAAATTGTAAAAAAATCCTTAAAAATGATCGATTTTTCCGTTTTTTCGCAGTTTTTTCACTTATTTTCTACATATTCCAGCTTCCATCCCCCCTCATCCTCCCCCAAACAATAAAAATATATAGCAACAATAATAAAAATATATAGCAACAATAATAAAAATATATAGCAACAGTTCGGAAGATTCACTGTACCACGCTGGCGCTCTCAATTCCTCGCGCGCACAGGTTTGCCCAGGAATTTTCATTTTCATTTATTATTCTTTACAGCTAAAATAATCCTTTTCACCCCTCCAATGGATGGGGGAAACGGGGGGAGTATTGAGAGCGCCAGCGTGGTACAGTGAATCTTCCGAACTGTTGCTATATATTTTTATTATTGTTGCTATATATTTTTATTATTGTTGCTATATATTGTTGCAGAATATTTTTATTATTTGGGGGTGTTTGGGGGAGGATGAAGGGGAATGGAAGCTGGAATATGTAGAAAATAAGTAAAAAAACTGCGAAAAAAACGGAAAAAATTGATCATTTTTATTAATTTATTTACAATTTAAGGGGGCAAATCCCCCCCAAAATCTACCTCCTTGCTACAAATGTTCATGTTTTGGAACTTTTCACCTCTCTAGCCCTTCAGAAGAAATGTAAAGGCTAAAATAATCCTTTGCATCCCTACAAATTATCGAAAAGTGATAAAAATAGGTGGGGGGCCTCCCCCGAAAACGTTGAGTGATGGGGGAAAACGGAGGTCATATTCAGATTCAGGAGGTCATTTTACATAAGAATCAGCAGGAATGGTGTCAGGGCTCAAAAAAAAAAATTTTTTTGCAGACCAGTGTAATTTACGTTATTTATGTTATACCTCGCAAACTAACAGTACGATTTAATTTTTTTTTTCGTCGATAGAATGACTAAAGTAATGTACATTAACACTGCAAACAAAAAAGCTAGCGCCAGCAAGACAGTGGCGTACCTAACGATTGTTTTTTTACTCCTTGATAATATAAGTCGTTGTAACTCAATTTTTTTTTGTCGATAGAATACCTAAAGTAATGTTTGTAGCTACTGCTAACAAGAGAGCTAGCGCCAGCAAGACAGTGGCGTACCTGACGATTGTTTTTTTACTTCTTGATAATTTAAGTCGTTCTAACTCGCAAACTAATAGTACGATTTCAATTTTTTTTTTCGTCGATAGAATACCTAAAGTAATGTTTGTTACCACTGCTAACGAGAAAGCTAGCGCCAGCAAGACAGTAGCGTACCTGACGATTGTTTTTTTGTTCCTTGATAATATAAGTCGTTATAACTCGGAAACTAACGGTACGATTTTAATTTTTTCTTCGTCGATGGAATACATAAAGTAATGTTTGTTAACACTGCTAATAAGAAAGCTAGCGCCAGCAAGACAGTGGTGTACCTGACGATTGTTTCTTTGTTCCTTGATAATTTAAGTCGTTATAACTCGGAAACTAACGGTACGATTTCAATTTTTTTCTCGTCGATAAAATAATTTAAAAAATGTTAACTAACACTGCTAACAAGGAAGCTAGCGCCAGCAAGGCAGTGGCGTACCTAACGATTGTTTTTTTACTAGTTGATAATTTAAGTCGTTATAACTCGCAAACTAACAGTACGATTTCAATTTTCTTTTCGTCGATAGAATACCTAAAGTAATGTTAATTAACACTGCTAACAAGAAAGCTAGCGCCAGCAAGACAGTAACGTACCTGACGATTGTTTTTTTACTCCTTGATAATTCAAGTCGTTATAACTCGCAAACTAACAGTACGATTTCAATTTTTTTTTTCGTCGATAGAATACCTAAAGTAATGATTATTAACACTGCTAACAAGATAGCTAGCGCCAGCAAGACAGCGGCGTACCTGACGATTGTTTTTTTACTCCTTGATAATTTAAGTCGTTATAACTCGCAAACTAACAGTACGATTTCAATTTTTTTTTCGTCGATTGAATACCTAAAATAATTTTTAATAACACTGCTAACAAGAAAGCTAGCGTAAGCAATACAGTGGCGTACCTGACGATTGTTTTTTTGTTCCTTGATAATTTAAGTCGTTATAACTCGGAAACTGACGGTACGATTTCAATCTTTTTTTTCGTCGATGGAATACCTAAAGTAATGTTTATTAACACTGCTAACAAAAAAGCTAGCGCCAGCAAGACAGTGGCGTACCTGACGATTGTTCTTTTACTCCTTGATATTTTAAGTCGTTATAACTCGGAAACCAACGGTACGATTTCAATTTTTTTCTTGTCAATGGAATTCTCAAAGTAATGTTTGTTAACACAGCTAACAAGAAGGCTAGCGCCAGTAAGACAGTGGCGTACCTGATGATTGTTTTTTTACTCCTTGATAATTTAAGTCGTTATAACTCGGTAACTAACAGTACGATTTAAATTTTTTTCTCGTCAATTAAATAACTCAAGTAATTTTTATAACCACTGCTAACAAGAAAGCTAGCGCCAGCAAAACAGTGGCGTACCTGACGATTGTTTTTTTACTCCTTGATAATTTAAGTCGTTATAACTCGCAAACTAACAGTACGATTTCATTTTTTTTTTCGTCGATAGAATACCTTAAGTAATGTTTAGTAACACTGCTAACAAGAAAGCTAGCGCCAGCAAGACAGTAGCGTACCTGACGATTGTTTTTCTGTTCCTTGATAATTTAAGTCGTTATAACTCGGAAACAAACGGCACGATTTCAATTTATTTTTCGTCGATGGAATACCTAAAGTAATGTTTATTAACACTGCTAACAAGAAAGCTAGCGCCAGCAAGACAGTGGCGTACCTGACGATTGTTTCTTACTCCTTGATAATTAAGGTCGTTATAACTCGCAAACTAACAGTACGATTTCAATTTTTTTTTCGTCGATAGAATACCTAAAGTAATGTTTAATAACACTGCTAACAAGAAAGCTAGCGCCAGCAAGACAGTGGCGTACCTGCCGATTGTTTTTTTGTTCCTTGATAATCTAACTCGGTATAACTCGGAAACTATCGGTACGATTTCAATTTTTTCTTCGTCGATGGAATACCTGAAGCAATGTTTATTAACACTGCTAACAAGAATGCTAGCGCCAGCAAGGCAGTACCGTACCTGACGATTGTTTTTTTGTTCCTTGATAATTTGAGTCGTTATAACACGGAAACTAACGGTACGATTTCAATTCTTTATCGTCGATAGAATACCTAATGTAATGTTTATTAACACTGCTAACAAGAAAGCTAGCGCCAGCAAGGCAGTAGCGTACCTGACGATTGTTTTTTTACTCCTTGATAATTTAAGTCGTTATAACTCGGAAACTAACGGTACGATTTCAAATTTTTTTCGGCGATAGAATACCTAAAGTAATGTTTATTAACACTGCTAACAAGAAAGCTAGCGCCAGCAAGGCAGTGGCGTACCTGACGATTGTTTTTTTGTTCGTTAAGTCGTTATAACTCGGAAACTAACAGTACGATTTCAATTTTTTTTTAATCGATAGAATATCTAAAGTAATGTTTATTAACACTGCTAACAAGAAAGCTAGCGCCAGCAAGACAGTGGCGTACCTGACGATTGCTTTTTTACACCTTGATAATTTAAGTCGTTATAACTCGCAAACTAAACTCAATTCTTTTCTCGTCGATGGAATAACTTAAGTAATGTTTATTAACACTGCTAACAAAAAAGCTAGCGCCAGTAAGACAGTGGCGTACCTGACGATTGCTTTTATCCTCCTTGATAATTTAAGTCGTTATAACTCGGAAACTAACAGTACGATTTCAATGTTTTTTTTGTCGATAGAATACCTAAAGTAATGTTTATTAACACTGCTAACAATAAAGCTAGCGCCAGAAAGGCAGTGACGTACCTGACGATTGTATTTTTGTTCCTTGATAATTTAAGTCGTTATAACTCGAAAACTAACTGTACGATTTCAATTTTTTTTTCGTCGATAGAATACCTAAAGTAATGTTTATTAACACTGCTAACAAGAAAGCTAGCGCTAGCAAGGCAGTGGCGTAACTGACGATTGTTTTTTTGTTCCTTGATAATTTAGGTCGTTATAACTCGGAAACTAATGGTGCAATTTCAATTTTTTTTCGTCGATGGAATACCTAAGGTAATGTTTAATAACACTGCTTACAAAAAAGCTAGCGCCAGCAAGGCAGTGGCGTACCTGACAATTGTTTTTTTGTTTTTTGATTATTTAAGTCGTTATAACTCGGAAACTAACGGTACGATTTTAATGTTTTTTTCGTCGATGGAATACATAAAATAATGTTTGTTAACACTGCTAACAAGATAGCTAGCGCCAGCAAGACAGTGACGTACCTGACGATTGTTTTTTTACTCCTTGATAATTCAAGTCGTTATTACTCGGAAAATAACGCTACGATTTCAATTTTTTTCTCGTCGATAGAATAAGTAGAAGCTGTTAACTAACACTGATAACAAGAAAGCTAGCGCCAGTAAGGCAGTGGCGTACCTGACGATTGTTTTTTTACTCCTTGATAATTTAAGTCGTTATAACTCGCAAACTAACAGTACGATTTAATTTTTTTCTTCGTCGATAGAATACCTAAAGTAATGTTTATTAACACTGCTAACAAGAAATCTAGCGCCAGCAAAACAGTAGAGTACCTGACGATTGTTTTATTCCTCCTTGATAATTTAAGTCGTTATAACTCGCAAACTAACAGTACGATTTCAATTTTTTTTTCGTCGATAGAATACCTATAGTAATGTTTATTAAAACTGCTAACAAGAAAGCTAGCGCCAGCAAGACAGAAGCGTACCTGACGATTGTTTTCTTGTTCCTTGATAATTTAAGTCGTTCTAACTCGAAAACTAACGGTACGATTTAATCTTTTTTCTCGTCCATGAAATACCTTAAGTAATGTTTAGCGTACCTGACGATTGCTTTTTTACTCTTTGATAATTTAAGTCGTTTTAACTCGGAAACTAACGGTACGATTTCAATTTTTTTTTCGTCGATAGAATACCTAAAGTAATGTTTATTAACACTGCTAACAAGAAAGGTAGCGCCAGCAAGGCAGTGGCGGACCTGACGATTGTTTTTTTACTCCTTGATAATTTAAGTCGTTATAACTCGGAAACTAACGGTACGATTTCATTTTTTTTCGTCGATAGAATACCTTAATTACTGTTTATTACCACTGCTAACAAGAAAGCTTGCGCCAGCAAGGCAGTGGCGTACCTGACGACTGATTTTTTGTTCTATGATAATTTAAGTCGTTATAACTCAGAAACTAACAGTACGATTTAATATTTTTTTTTCGTCGATGGAATACCTAAAGTAATGTTTATTAACACTGCTAACAAGAAAGCTAGCGCCAGCAAGACAGTGGCGTACCTGACGATTGTTTTTTTACTCCTTGATAATTTAAGTCGTTATAACTCGCAAACTAATGGTACGATTTCAATTTTTCTCTCGTCGATGGAATAACTTAAGTAATGTTTATTAACACTGCTAACAAAAAAGCTAGCGCCAGCAAGACAGTGGCGTACCTGACGATTGCTTTTATACTCCTTGATAATTTAAGTCGTTATAACTCGAAAACTAACAGAACCATTTCAATTTTTTTTTTTCGTCGATGGAATACCTAAAGTAATGTTAATTAACACTGCTAACAAGAAAGCTAGCGCAAGCAAGGCAGTGGCGTACCTGACGATTGTTTTTTTGTTCCTTGATAATTTAAGTCGTTATAACTCGGAAACTAACGGTGCGATTTTAATTTTTTTTTGTCGATGGAATACCTAAAGTATTATTTAATAACACTGCTAGCAAGAAAGCTAGCGCTAGCAAGGCAGTGGCGTACCTGACGATTGTTTTTTTGTTCTTTGATAATTTAAGTCGTTATAACTCGGAAACTAACGGTACGATTTTAGTTTTTTTTTCGTCGATAGAATACATAAAGTAATGTTTGTTAACACTGCTAAAAAGAAAGTTACCGCCAGCAAGACAGTGGCGTACCTGACGATTGTTTTTTTACTCCTTGATAATTCAAGTCGTTATAACTCGGAAGCTAACGGTACGATTTCAAATTTTTTCTCGTCGATGGAATTACCAAAAGAATGTTAACTAACACTGCTAACAAGAAAGCTAGCGCCAGCAAGGCAGTGGCGTACCTGACGATTGTTTTTTTACTCCTTGATAATTTAAGTCGTTATAACTCGCAAACTAACAGTACGATTTTAATTTTTTTTTTGGATAGAATACCTAAATTAATGTTTATTAACACTGCTAACAAGAAAGCTAGCGCCAGCAAGACAGTAGCGTACCTGACGATTATTTTTTTACTCCTTGATAATTTAAGTCATTATAACTCGCAAACTAACTGTACGATTTCAATTTTTTTTTTCGTCGATAGAATACCTATAGTAATGATTATTAACACTGCTAACAACAAAGCTAGCGCCAGCAAGACAAAACGATTGTTCTTTTGTTCCTTGATAATTTAAGTCGTTATAACTGGAAAACTAACTGTACGATTTTAATTTTTTTCTTGTCAATGGAATACCCAAAGTAATGTTTGTTAACACAGCTAACAAGATAGCTAGCACTAGTAAGACAGTGGCGTACCTGACGGTTGTTTTTTTACTCCTTGATAATTTAAGTCGTTATAACTCGCAAACTAAAGGTACGATTACAATTTTATATTTGTCAATAGAATACCTAAAGTAATGTTTATAGACACTGCTAACAAGAAAGCTAGCGGCAGCAAGACAGTGGCGTACCTTACGATTGTTTTTTTACACCTTGATAATTTAAGTCGTTATAACTCGCAAACTAATGGTACTATTTAATTTTTCTTCTCGTCAATAGAATAACTTAAGTAATGTTTATTAACACTGCTAACAAAAAAGCTAGCGCCATCAAGACAGTGGCGTACCTGACGATTGCTTTTATACTCCTTGATAATTTAAGACATTATAACTCGCAACCTAACTTTACGATTTCAATTTTTTTTCGTCGATAGAATATTTAAAGTAATGTTTATTAACACTGCTAACAAGAAAGCTAGCCCCAGCAAGACAGTGGCGTACCTGACGATTGTTTCTTTACTCCTTGTTAATTTAAGTCGTTATAACTCGAAAACTAACGGTACGATTTCAATTTGTTTTTCGTCGATAGAATACCTAAAGTAATGTTTGCAACCACTGCTAACAAGAAAGCTAGCGCTAGCAAGAGAGCGGCGTACCTGACTATTGTTTTTTTACTCCTTGATAATTTAAGCCGTTCTAACTCCGAAACTAAAGGTACGATTTTATTTTTCATTTCGTCGATAGAACACCCAAAGAAATGTTTGTTAACACTGCTAACAAGAAAGCTAGCGTCAGCAAGACAGTGGCGTACCTGACGATTGTTTTTTTACTCCTTGATAATTTAAGTCGTTATAACTGGGAAACTAAAGGTACGATTTCAATTTTTTCTTGTCGATGGAATACATAAAGTAATGTTTGTTAACACTGCTAACAAGAAAGCTAGTGCTAGCAAGACAGTGGCGTACCTGACGAAAAAAAAAATTAATTTCGTACTTTTAGTTTGCGAGTTTTAACGACTTAAACCATCAAGGAGTAAAAAAACAATCGTCAGGTTTGCCACTGTCTTGCTAGCGCTAGCTTTTTTGTTAGCAGTGGTTACAAACATCACTTCAGGTATTTTATCGACGAAAAAAAAATTGAAATCGTACTGTTAGTTTTCGAGTTATAACGACTTAAATTATCAAGGAATAAAAAAACAATCTTCAGGTACGCCACTGTTTTGCTGGCGCTAGCTTTCTTGTTCGCAGTGGTAACAAACATTACTTTAGGTATTCTTTCGACGAAAAAAAAAATTAAAATCGTACCATTAGTTTGCGAGTTATAACGACCTAAATTATCAAGGAGTAAATAAACAATCGTCAGGTACGCCACTGTCTTGATGACGGTAGCTTTCTTGTTAGCAGTGTTAACGAACACCACTTTAGGTATTCTATCGACGAAAAAAAAAATTGAAATCGCACTGTTAGTTTGCGAGTTATAAAGACTTAAAGTATCAAGGAACAAAAAAAACAATCGTCAGGTGCGCCACTGTCTTGCTGGCGCTAGCTTTTTCGTTAGCAGTGTTAACAAACATTACTTTAGGTTTTCTTTCGACGAAAAAAAATTGAAATCGCACTGTTAGTTTGCGAGTTATAATGACTTAAATTATCAAGGAAAAAAAAAACAATCGTCAGGTGCGCCACTGTCTTGATTGCGCTAGCTTTCTCGTTAGCAGTGTTAACAAACATTGCTTTATGTATTCTTTCGACGAAAAAAAAAATTGAAATCGTACCCTTAGTTTGCGAGTTATAACGACCTAAATTATCAAGGAGTAAAAAAACAATCGTCAGGTACGCCACTGTCTTGATGGTGCTAGCTTTCTTGTTAGCAGTGTTAACAAAGATTACTTTAGGTATTCTATCGACGAAAAAAAAAATAAAAGAAATTGCACTGTTAGTTTGCGAGTAATAACGACTTAAATTATCAAGGAGTAAAAAAACAATCGCAATGTACGCCACTGCCTTGCTGGCGCTAGCTTATTTGTTAGCAGTGTTAGTAAACATTCTTTTAGGTATTCTATCGATGAGAAAAAAATTGAAATCGTACCGTTAGTTTCCGAGTTATAACGACTTAAATTATCAAGGAACAAGAAAAACATTCGTCAGGTACGCTACTGACTTGATGGTGCTAGCTTTCTCGTTAGCAGTGGTAACAAACATTACTTTAGGTATTCTATCGACGAAAAAAAATTGAAATAGTACGATTAGTTTGCGAGTTATAACGACTTAAATTATCAAGGATTAAAAAAACAATCGTCAGGTACGCTACTGTTTTGCTGGCGCTAGCTTTCTTGTTAGCAGTGTTTACAAACATTACTTTAGGTATTCTACCGACGAAAAAAAAATTGAAATCGTGCCGTTAGTTTCCGCGTTAGAACGACTTAAATTATCAGGGAACAAAGAAACAATCATCAGGTACGCTACTGTCTTGCTGGCGCTAGCTTTCTCGTTAGCAGAGGTAACAAACATTACTTTAGGTATTTTTTTGACGAAAAAAAAAATGAAATCGTACTATTAGTTTGCGAGTTATAACGACTTAAATTATCAAGGAGTAAAAAAACAATCGTCAGGTACGCCACTGTCTTGCTGGCGCTAGCTTTTTTGTTAGCAGTGGTTACAAACATTACTTTAGTTATTCTATCGACAAAGAAAAAATTGAAATCGCACTGTTAGTTTGCGAGTTATAACGACTTAAATTATCAAGGAGTTAGAAAAAACAATCGTCAGATACGCCACTGTCTTGCTGGCGCTAGCTTACTTGTTAGCAGTGTTAATAAAAATTACTTTGGTCATTCTATCGTCGAAAAAAAAAATTGAAATCGTACTGTTAGTTTGCGAGGTATAGCGACTTAAATTATCAAGGAGTAACAAAACAATCGTCAGGTACGCTACTGTCTTGCTGGCGCTAGCTTTCTTATTAGCAGTGTTAATAAACATTACTTTAGGTATTCTATCGACGAGAAAAAAATTGGAATCGTACCGTTAGTTTCCGAGTTATAACGTCTTAGATTATCAAGGAACAAAAAAAAACAATCGTCAGGTAAGCTACTGACTTGCTGGCGCTAGCTTTCTTGTTAGCAGTGGTAACAAACATTACTTTAGGTATTTTATCGACGAAAAAAAAAATGAAATCGTACGATTAGTTTGCGAGTTATAACGACTTAAATTATCAAGGAGTAAAAAAACAATCGTCAGGTACGCCACTGTCTTGTTGGCGCTAGCTTTCTCGTTAGCAGAGTTTACAAACATTACTTTAGGTATTTCACCGACGAAAAAAATTTGAAATCGTACCGTTTGTTTCCGAGTTAGAACGATTTAAATTATCAGGGAACAGAAAAACAATGGTCAGGTACGCTACTGTCTTGCTGGCGCTAGCTTTCATGTTAGCAGTGGTAGCAAACATTACTTTAGGTATTCTTTTGACGAAAAAAAAATTATTAATTTGACCTAAATTATCAAGGAGTAGAAAAACAATCGTCAGGTACGCTACTGTCTTGCTGGCGCTAGCTTTCTTATTAGCAGTGTTAATAAACATTACTTTAGGTATTCAATCGACGAGAAAAAAAAATGGAATCGTACCGTTAGTTTGCGAGTTATAACGACTTAAATTATCAAGGAGTAAAAAACAATCGTCAGGTACGCCACTGTCTTGCTGGCGCTAGCTCTCTCGTTAGCAGTGTTAATAAACATCACTTTAGGTGTTTCAACGTCGAAAAAAAAATTAACATCGTACAGTTAGTTTCCGAGTTATGACGATTTAAATTAGCAAGGAGTGAAAACACAATTGTTAGTTACGCTAGCGTTTTCGAGGCATCGTATTTCTAATAGCTGATGTCTATGAACAGAAATAAAGTAGTTAGAAGGCCGATATATTTTTGGAAGCAGTATTTTGAATGCAAAACATAATTTTGGATTGATTTTCAGCAAGTAAATGGTAATACGCACATAGGATGTGAAAGCTCTCGTATCAAAATTTGGATGTGAATATTTTTTTACCTGATATTTTTGAGAGAATTTTTTTTTCATATTCTGCTGGCGCTAGCTCTAAGCTAGCATTTCCACCTAATTTGATTAAAAAAAATTTATTTCGGGGGGCTGGGGTTAAAAATGTTTTATCATTTTTTAGTGTTGTGGGGGTAGCGCTAGCTTTTAAATTGGTGGCGTTAGCTGGCGCTAGCTCTGAGGAATCCGAATAGTGTAAAAAAACTTGAAAAATCCAAACTCGGGGGGCTAGCATCAACCTAGCCCCTCGAAAGTTCAAACCCCCGTAACTTTCTTGTCGTAATGGCGCTAGCTCTAATTTTTGTGGCGCTAGCTGGTGCTAGCTAAGGCCCGTTTAGCGCAATAGTTTTCTTTTTTAAATCAAACTTCGTGGGGCTAAGTTGACTGAGCCCCCAGACTCGGTATACCCATAAAAAACACCTAACATTTCATCCCACCCCCCTGCGGAACTGCCGTCAGGCATTACTTCGCGGGGGGCAAAGTTGCTTTACCGTGCTCTCGTGGATGACAAGTCGCTCCCTCTTTCTACGCCACAGGCTAGCCTCGCCTTTCTTTCTTTGCCTGTCGGAGCTTCTGAATGACCTTGGCTACGAAGTCAAACATCGCGTCCCAGGTCGTCTCGCTGGCCGTCATCGCTGGTCGCTAGCCGTCATCTCACTACCATGCTTTCGTACGATGGTACTGCTGTAGCTTCCGACCAGACTAGGGCTACATACAACATCGCTGAGGTGATAACGCTCGTGAGGAACTTTCGTGTGCCTGTCTTGGACCGCCGATGTTTGGCATTATCCTCGCCAGCGCGCTGCATACTGCTCCAGCCCTCGAGCTTGCAGTTCGCAGGTGTTCATCGAAGCGCAGCCTCGCATCTACTTGGACCCCTAGGTATTGCAGCGACGGCTGCGTGGGGATGTCGCAGTCTCCGACTCTTAGCGTAATCGTCTCCCTGGTTTTCCTGCTGGTGACAGGAACCGCCTTCGTCTTGTGGTAAGCCAGCTGCAGGCCGCTTTCCGCGAGCCATCGGCAGGTACTGCCGACGGCCTCGTTTGCCATCTGCGTGACCTCCTCCAGGTGCTTGGCCACCACCACCACCGCAACGTCGTCTGCAAAGCCGACCGTCGTGGTTCCTGTGGGCAGGGGCAACCTGAGTACCCCGTCGTACATTATGTTCCACAGCAACGGGCCGAACACCGGACCTTGTGGAACACCTCCTGTGATTTTGCAGGTCTTTGGCCTAACGTCCGTGTTGTACATCAGGCTTCCATCGCCAAAATAGCTAGCGATAATACGCCTGATATATTTGGGTACCTCCATCCCCCTCATCGCACTTAGGATGCGGTCCCAGTTCGCCGAGGTGAACGCGTTCTTCACGTCCAAGGTGACGATCGCGCAATACTGCTTGGCCCTTTGCTTCCACCGTTTGCCCGCAATAGTTCGGCGCGGCGTGTCAACGACGACTTTGCTGGCATCTACGGTAGACCTCACATTCCGGAATCCGTACTGGCTAGATGATAAGCCCCGGACTCCTTCAGTGGACTCCTCTAACCGGTTGCACATGATCCTCTCGAGCACTTTGCCCGCCGTATCCAGCAGGCAAATCGAGTCGTCTGATGGCTTGTTCCCTTTTGGAAGGAGGACCAGTTTCTGTTTCTTCCACCGGCTGGGGAAGATACCTTTCTTGAGGCAGGTGTTGTACGTCTGGAGGAAGAAGTCTGGTCTGTATCTGATGGCGGTTTTGAGGGCGACGTTAGGAACACCGTCCGGACCTGGTACTTTTGAGTCCCCGAACTTGCTGCAGGCCTTCAGCAGCTCTTCCGCTGTGATCGTCGGTGCCTCATTGCAGTGGTTGGTTGGTCGGCACGTCCTCGGTGTAGGTGATTTCCGGCTGGTTTGGAAAGAGGGTGGTCACTCTCTTATCCAGCATGACTGGGCAGGATGGTGAGACCGTAGTGCAGCTTTTCAGAAGTGACATTACTGCCTTGTAAGGCCTACCCCACAGGTCATCGTCGACTATGTCGCACAACTCTTGCCAGCTTGCGCCGCTTACTCTCCTTGATGGCTCTCTTCAGGGCCCCTCGCGCCTTGTGATGTAGCCGCAGAGCATCGTGGTCCTCCCGTCCTTGGGCTCGCTATGCCTGTCGTCGGGAGCAGTGACACCGCCTCCGGAGTTCGGCGATCTCCTCGGTCCACCAGTAGACCAGTGCATGGCAATCTCTCCTGGTGGAAGTCTTCCGCATGGCCGCATTACAGGCGTCAGTGACCAGTGACATAAGTTGCGAGGACATGTGCTCTGAGGGACCGACTAAATGCACGTCCTTGTCCATCATGGTTTGGAACAGTTCGCAGTGGAAAGACTTTACGTTCCCCCTCGCAGGAGCTAGCAACTCCTTCGTCGTTGTTTATCTACCATCTGCGGCAATGTCGGTGATGATAGCCTGGTGATCACTGTGGGTGTAGTAGTCACTCACTTGCCATGACGTGACCCGAGCAGAGAGGTTCTCGCTAGCAAATGTCACATCTAAGATTGAAGAATTGCCGTTTCGGGTTAACGTCGGAGATGTGCCGATGCTGAGGAGGGCTGCAAAGACGCCGCAAAGTCCAGGAGTGCCTCGCCTCTTCTGTTGGGTTTCCTGCTGCCCCATTCTTCTGCCCAAGCATTGAAGTCCCCGCCGATGATGTGGGGTCGTCGACCTCTCGCATCCTCAGCCAGCTCGTTCAACAGGACTCACCCAGTGTAGCACTCGGCGGGGCATAAACGCTGTAGATGTAGATGCCCTGCACTCTGACCCAGGTGAATCTGGCTGTCAGTGATCGCGGTGCTTCCTGGAGGAATGTCTTTCCGCATACCTAGATGGCTGCGCGACCAGACGCGTCGGCAATCCAGGAACGCGAATGCTCGATGTCCCTGTACTGCTCCGACAGAATGGCGATATCTATGTGCAGGTCTCGCACGGATTGCGTCAGCAGATCCTGTGCCATCTCGCAGTGGTAGAGGTTTAGCTGGATGATCCTCGTCCTCTGCCTACTACTGCTTTTACTGCTGCTTGATAGGCCGGACATCCGAAGTTTCCCGTCGGATGGTTTCTCCTCTCCGCGTACAATACGCATTTCGCCTTATGCTCATGCATACCTTGCGTGTGTGGCCAGCCTCGCTGCATTGGAGACAGCATTTCGACCTGTCAGTCCCCTTGGATTCGCGGGCCAAGTGTTCGAAGGCCCAGCACCTGTAGCACATCCGCACGTCAACCTTCTCCCTGATATGGCAGCTAATCCAGAGAATGCGCACACAGTGGAACTACGGCAGTTTGCGTGTTCTTGTACGCCTTTCAGATGGACTTGATGGCCGTTGCTGCAATGCCAACCTCTAGTTCCCTGCCAAGAGCCTCGCAGACATCTGAAGTCGTGGTCAGCTCGTCAAGGTCCCGGATTTCGAGCGTCGTCTCGTCCTTTCGGGTCTCAATGACCGCCGACTCACCAAGATTCCGGGAGATGGCGAACGAAACCTGTATGTGTGCATGTTTTTTTTTTTACGTGGGTCGGTGAACATTTTTTATAGACCCTGCAAAGTCCGTGCTTCACAGTGTGTGGGAGTCCCCAGAATCGGTATACTTACTAAAAATACCTCCCATTTCATTCCACCACCCCGCGGAACTGCCGTCAGGCATTACTTTGCGGGGGACAAACTTGCTTTTCCGTGCTCTCCTGGATGGCAAGTCACTCCCTCTCTCTACGCCACTGGCTGGCCTCTCCTTTCTTTCTCCGCCTATCGGAGCTTCTTAATGACCTTGGCCACGAAGTAAGACATCGCGTCCCAGGTCGTCTCGCTGGCCGTCATCTCACTGACCATGCTTTCCGGGGACAGCTGCGGTCGGAGATGGTTTCGCTGCAGGTTGTCCCGTTCTTCCGTGAAGCGTAAGCAGTGGAAGAACACGTGCTCCACGTCTTCCTGCGCAGGATGGCAGGCGGGGCACGAGCCATCGTCGTCCAGCTTGAAGCGGTGTTGGTACGCCCTGAAGGCGCCATGTCCCGTCAGCAGCTGCGCGAGGTAGTGGTCCACCTCCCCATGTTGCCTTGATGACCACGACATGATGTCTGGGATGAAGCGGTGGGTCCACCGTCCCTTGGCCGATGCGTCTCAATGTTGCTGCCACCTTGCTATCATGCCGTCCTGGTCTCCGTAGCGATGGTGTGTCAATCGGTCTCCTCCTGGTCTCGGCGCCTTCGGCGGTGAATCTCGGCCCGCTCCTCTGCCATCAGGTGGATCGGCATCATGTCTGCTATAACGCATAGGGCATCGTATGACACCGAAATGCCCGGGCCACCCGCAGGACACTCCTACGGTAGACCGCGGTCATTTGTCCGGCGTACGATGGTACTGCTGTGGCTTCCGACCAGACTGGGGCTGTATACAACATCGCTGAGGTGACAACGCTATGTGTGTATGTGTGTATGTGTGTATATGTGTGTATGTGTGTATGTGTGTATGTGTGTATGTGTGTATGTGTGTATGTGTGTATGTGTGTATGTGTGTATGTGTGTATGTGTGTATGTGTGTATGTGTGTATGTGTGTATGTGTGTATGTGTGTATGTGTGTATGTGTGTATGTGTGTATGTGTGTATGTGTGTATGTGTGTATGTGTGTATGTGTGTATGTGTGTATGTGTGTATGTGTGTATGTGTGTATGTGTGTATGTGTGTATGTGTGTATGTGTGTATGTGTGTATGTGTGTATGTGTGTATGTGTGTATGTGTGTATGTGTGTATGTGTGTATGTGTGTATGTGTGTATGTGTGTATGTGTGTATGTGTGTATGTGTGTATGTGTGTATGTGTGTATGTGTGTATGTGTGTATGTGTGTATGTGTGTATGTGTGTATGTGTGTATGTGTGTATGTGTGTATGTGTGTATGTGTGTATGTGTGTATGTGTGTATGTGTGTATGTGTGTATGTGTGTATGTGTGTAAGTGGGTAAAAAGGATTCGAATCATGAATCCGAATCACCTAATATGATTCGAATCACGAATACTCGAATAAAGGATTCGAAAGAGATAAATATGGTTCGAATCAAAGATTCGAATAGTGCTTTTTTTAATCACGAATACAAATCTTTTAAGAACAAATTTGATTTTATTATTTTTTTGTAACCATTAATATATAAATATCGTTACCAGTTGTTTTAACAAAAATATTCAAAACCTTATTATTTATTATTAACACTGAACATCGTTGATAACAGGCTAAATATCTGATTCACTGTTACTCTAATTAAAGAAGTATTTGTGTGTTTTTGAACTTTACTTCAAATCAGTGTTTTGTACGCGTGGCGTATGAAGTAAAATTACGAGTTTAGAAAAGCCCGAAAATTTCATGGGGCTTTTCTAAACTCGAAATTTTACTTCATGCTTAGCCTGGGAGTGGAAACACCAGTTCAAAACTTCAGATTTAACTCTATTATAAAATCGACGAATGCCTGATAATTACGTAAATAAAAAATTCACTAAATATCATTAAAACTGGGAAAGTCAGAGAAAAGCACTAACAAAAAAGCCATACGATATTCGTAAATTTGTCAAAATCAGCAGGCAAACTACAGAACACTGTAAAAATTTATAAAATTAACTTAAACATTGACAAAAACCATAAAATCAATTTAACAAAATAGGGATTTCTCACAGAAGAAAGTTATATTAAAAGGTCACGGAAAAAATCTTGAATCAGGGAAATGCCGGAAAAATGTGACATTTCAGATTGTGGCTACCATGTCAGTTTTACTTTAAATAATATTAAACAAAATTTGTTTTGGTGAAAACGAGACTATTATCTTTAAAAACATTTTCAGCCATTTAATGTTCTTATCAAAGCATTCAGTTTAAAGTTTCGAACGAGCATTTCCACTTCCAGACTAAGCATGAAGTAAAATTTCGAGTTTAGAAAAGCCTCGTGAAAAATTGTCGAGGGTCGCGCAACGACCCGAGACAAATTTTCTGGGCATTTCTTCCATAAATATATCTTTATAATTAAGTGAGTTATTAAAACATGTATTTTGAGAACAGGCATCCTTATTGCAAAGTCATTTTTGACAGTTATCATATTCACATTAGAAATGCACGTCATCACACTCGATGGTTAAGTATCCACCGGACATTATTTAAAATGTTTTATTTTTTATTTCTTACAAGCATATATTTACACAATCAGAGTGTTCTGAAAGTTGAGTGCAGGGCCTTCCAGATTTTGTATAACTCGACAGGTAAAACTCCTGACGGCGTGTGTAAAGGATTTGGAAAATGAAGTGTATACGCATGTATTTGTGTTTTAGTCCATTTAAGACCTATTATTTTTGCGAATATAGTTACCGTCTCTTTTAAATATTCTTTGTATATCCATTTATTCACTGATCTTTTTTGTGAGTTTTTCATTTTACCTTATATAGTCAATCATTTATTATTCTAAAGTAGTGGGTTAATGGGGTTCATTAATAAAGGATTGTGAATACATTATTCTATTTTAGAAATACACTATATCTTTAATAAATTTCTAACATAACCTGTGGTGAAATATTTTCAACTATAAACTATTAATTAAAACACTTGGTATTGTTTCACTGATAAATCCGTGAAACAATATCAAGTGTTTTAATTAATAGTTTATAGTGTAGAAATAAACAGTTGACGGAAAATATTTACTATATATTAAAAAAAAACATTTTGTTTGCACAATAGAATACATATGGTATTTAAAGTAAACGCATTTTATTGTATAATAATAATTAAAATTTAGTTATCATTCAAACTTTTTTATGTCTATATTTACGAGAGTGAATGAAAACATATTTCATAGAGTTTTATCACATAATATCCAGTAAAGTTTAAGCATTTCATGATTCATAAAATATATGGCAACATTTCAGGTAAGATTTTTAATTAGCAATAAAGTTAATATACTGGAAGGAAAATTTAGCAAAAGTTTTAATAACGAGAAATCGTTTTTTTCTTAACTACTATACTGCAGGGATGTAAGCGACGAAAAGTAAGCCCTATCAATACCGCCGGAACTACTTCATTCAAAGGTCTGTCTTTTGTAGTTATAATAAGTTTTAAATTATTTCTATTCTCGGCCAGATGGGACACTGAAGCACGCTCACGGTTAAGGATGTGAGATAGTGCATGCATACGCGTTGTAGAAATAGCAAACATCCTGTTTAACTTAGCGAATATTGGTATGCTGCACGCACATTTATGGTTACCGAAAAGTGTCCTATACTGTAATATTTAGAACGTATTGGCCAATAAGAAACCCTCGAATGTGTGAATGCGTCAATTTGTTTCTGTACTTTGTAAACGGTCGAGCCACTTTTTGTGGAGTGCCTTCTTGTGAATGCTACACCATTTACATCCACCCTTTGTCATTTGTCGAGTGTTTGTGGCGTGGCGGAAAGTGGTCGTGTGTACGCTCTAATCCTGAACCTAAGGCCACACTGCACGTGGGTAATGAGTAGCCGGTAGAGGTTTGTAGGTAGAGGCTGGCTACAGCTCTGTTGCACTGCACGATTCATGAGTGCAGAATCTTTTATTTATCTTCTTAGGAAAGTGCGAAACAAATTGAAATTTTCAGGCTTTTCTAAACTCGAAATTTTACTTCATGCTTAGTCTGGGAGTGGAAAACCCTCGTTTAAAGATTCAAAATAAATTTAAAAAATAACAACGAATGTCGTAAAATTTACAGTGTACGAAAGAAAAAATTCCTGTATTTAAAAATCACATTTATGCACACACAGTTGTGTTATTTTATTGTGATAAAATGATGTGTTTAATAATGTAATTTGAAACATCTTCAACAATTTAGCTGAAACTTAAAAACCTAAACAAAAAATCTTAATGAAGTAGTATTATAATTTAGAAAATTTATGATTAAAAAAACGTTTTAAACAAATTTAACGTTTAAAACATATTTTAAACAAGTTTAAGATTTAAAACATGTTTAAAACAAAACCGTTTAAAACACGACGGCTGTTTTTAAACATGTTTAAAACACTGTTTTAAATCAAAGTGTTTTAAACATAACAACCCTGTTCTAAACATGTTTCAAACGCGTTTTAAACATATTTTTAATTGTTAATGTTTTAAACGCTGTTTCAATGAAAAAAAAAAAACACGTTTTGTAAAAAAAAAAAACTGTTTGTTTTAATAAACTCTGGTAGCGACCCGCCAAGTAACCCCCACATGCAATGAAATGAAGCCTAGCGGTAATCTAATCTACTCGCGAGGGAATCAGTCGTGTTTGTTTAAATCCATCTTCCCGCGAGCATAGAATAGCAATTGATATGAGCTGTTAACAAGCGAAAAGTCATATGAGATCTTCTTTTCAATTTTTTTGCACTTTATTAAGAAGGAAATCAAAAGATGTTCATCATTTAAAAAAATCGTCACAGTACTTTCTCAGTTTTCTATAAATACATAAAAATTTGATGGGTGTAAAGTTAGCAATAAACTAAGTTTTTTGGTACTAGCATAAAATAAACATTTAAACGTTGATAACAATATGCAAACATTTATGCAGTCACCCACCACCATCCCCAAAAGTATTAATTATAATTATGCGATATTATTGATCGGGTATAGCGTATGATTTTTATAAACTATTCTGTTGTCATTGCATATGTATTTCTAGAAACAGAACAGGCCCAAATCAGAAAAACAATTAATTAATTTTTTAATAAAGGGATGACAAATTTTCCAACTTTAGTATATTCATAACGAATATAATTTGCAAAACGAATATTTAGTACACAGACTGTTTCACCCAATATAAAAAATAATTACGGACAAAGGGGAATTAACATTTTTGATTTTTTTAATAGTAATGCATTGCTTGGGAATGTAATGCAAAAAGAAAATTTAGGTCACGGACATTGTTATACCATTTTTCATTTTTCATCCCCCTACAGAAAACAAAAATTACGGACAGAGAGATAAAATTTTAGATTTTTGTAATAGTAATGCATTAAACCTAGACTATATTTCGGATTTAAAGCTTTCTTCAATTCGAAAAAAAAAAATTGCTTACGCTTTTAGTTTGCAGAACATTAAATATGAAATATAATATTACGAGAAAATTTGTATAAACCGCTAACAATAGGTCTCAATTAATGCGACTACTAAGACAATAAATATCCATTAAAACAACTATTTCCCGTACAGATACACCGCCGGATATTGGAGTATACAATGATCATTTAAAAAATCTTATTTTATTTGTTTAAACGCTATCAATAATATATGTAATTCTTAGACCTCCATAAAGTTGGCACCCCCACTTCGCCAAAATCAAATTAAAATATGCCTATAATTTAGGACTAATTAAAGACTAATTTGTACCCACAAAATTAGAATTTGTACCAACTTAGTTTCGCCGGAAAACCGATTATTATTATGGGGGTGCTAGCTTGACTAAAGTTAGCACCCCCACCATTCTCAATTGAAATTTAACCAGGTGCATCCAAAACTTTGAATTAAAGACTAATTTGTACCCATGTTTGTTTCTCATTGTTTAAACAATTATAAATTATTTAAACAATTTATGCATTATTAAGCCAATTTATAACAAAAAAGTACTTTTCATAATTAATAAACAAGAAATGTAGAGTATAAAATTAGGACTAATTAGTACCCACAAGTATTTTGTTTTAAACAAATTTTTTGTTGATAAAATAATTTTCGGATTAATTAATTTTAAATCTCGATTTTCGGTATAAAACCGTAATAAAAAATTGGAACCACAATAAAACTAGATAAACTTGTGTTTCTAATTTAGGACTAATTTGTACCCACAAGTATTTTGTTCTAAACAATATTTTTGTTGATAAAATAATTTTCGGTTAAATCTCAAATTTCGATTTTCGGTATAAAACCGTCAAAAAATTGGGATCACAATAAAACTCGACAAACTAGTGTTTCTAATTTAGGACTAGTTTGTACCTATAAGCATTTTGTTTTAAACAATTTTTTGTTAATAAAATAATTTTCGGTTAAATCTCATATTTCGATTTTGGGTATAAAACCGTAAAAAAATTTGGAACCACAATAAAACTCGACAAACTAGTGTTTCTAATTTAGGACTTATTTGTACCTATAAGCATTTTGTTATAAACAATATTTTTGTTGATAAAATAATTTTCGGTTAAATCTCATATTCCGATTTTCGGTATAAAACCGTAAACAAATTTAGAATCACAATAAAACTCAACAAACATGTGTTTTCAATTTAGGACTAATTTGTACCCGCAAGTATTTTGTTATAAACAATTTTTTGTTCATATTTTCGGTTAACTATCAGATATCGATTTTCTTTATAAAACCATTCAAAATATTGGGACTATTGTTAAACTCGAAAAACTTGTATTTCGAATTTAGGACTAGTTAGACCCTCAACTCATTTGCTATAAACAGTTTTGTTGTTCATAATATGAGGTTATATCTCAGATCGCGAATTCAAGGATTTTTGTTATAAAACCATTTAAAAAAAATTGACTACAGTAGAGCTGGGGAATCTTGTGTTTCGAATTGAGGACTTATTTGTACCCAAAGGAAATTTACATGTAAAAAAAAATATTTCAATTTTTTCTCTATTTTATAATTCTTACCAATACGCTGGTAGTTATTTTCTCCCTTCCTCCTTTAACTCCGTAACGAGTGTCCATGACGGAATACATACTCATTTTACCTAAAATTATGATTTACAACAGTGAATGTGAAGTAATTGTAATGACAGTTCATGACAACTATTACTTATTATAGGATATTAGTTGCTAGTTTTCACTTTATTTTTAATTAATATTTTTAGTAAAACTCAACAACATATAAAATGCATCTAAATAATCCTTATTAAATAATATAACAACTCTTACTTCATTCCTATCAAATTAATGCAGTGTATAAGATAAAAATGAACATCAAAAATTGAACATATAAATTCCCTATGATGAGCCTTTATCTGAGACATACGGTATAATTAAAACGATGTTTTTTTTTTCTTATTGCGCTAGGTTGTATTCATTATAATTACAAAATCAGTTTACTGTTTCAGAATCAGGAAAACTATCGAACAATGTTAATCTTCGATTTAAAGACTAATTTGTATCTCTTTCAGATTTGCAAAAAATATCTTGTTATTCCTAAATGCAATTGTGTCAAATTGTTACATACTGAATCTTTCAAGACGGTCGCAATAGAAGACTAACCATGCTTATCAAATTATTTTAATGTAAGACCAGTTTTTATCCGATTTAATTTGGAAAAAAAAATCGTTATCAAATTATAAATATTTTCTGTAATTGTGTCACTTTTTCACATTATAATCTTATAATACTCAAGAAAAATACAGTTGGTATTGAAATTAGGTGAGATTAGTGACAAGGTAGTTCAGAATTAACAAACAAATTGGACAAACAATTTTTTATTGCAGAATATATTCCTCGGGTCCCTTATCTTATTTTGTAACACAAAATGGCAGGTACAATGAGCGTTTTATAATTGACTCGGTTCACTTTTTGTTTCAAATCATTTGATTCGAACCAGAGTCCATTGGGCATGCGGCTATATGTTATATAATGCCCAACGTCATTTTCGGACAACTTCCGAGCGTATCTTGGCGCTTCGTAGTGGACGATACCTGCTAAATTGTATTGTTTTCGTAATTGGCTAATCATGATTGGCAAATCTTTTAGTTTCTTTTTTTGTAAAGTGCAATTTCCCTCTGTCACGTCCAGCAATATTATTGGTTCTATAGGGAAAGAGAAATCAGTTGTTAGAACTAATATGTAACATTACTTGCTATACAATTTATATCATAATGCAAAACGTACTGATCACAGCACCATGAGAAAATTTGCCTTGGATGCAATTTATATAGTTGATAAATAATAATAGTTATTAAACATTAATGTTGAAACGTAACTTCGTGAAAAGTATGTAACGAATCCATGATTAACCTTTAACCAATTACTCTAATATTGGTACACAAACTGTAGCAATTTTTATAACGAAACGTAATCATTGAATCAGGCAATTGTTGCTGTCGCTGCGCTTAAATGATATCAGTTTAAAAATGGATGTTTGTTATAAAATACTTATAGGTACAAATTAGTCCAAAATTCGAAACACAAGTTTTTTAAGTTTTATTGTGGTCCCATTTTTTTACAGATTTATAACGAAACTCGAGATTTGAGATTTAACTAAGAATTATATTATCAACAAAATGTTGTTTGTAACAAAATGCTTAAGGGTACAAATTAGTCTTAAATTAAAAACACTAGTTTGTAGAGTTTTATTGTGGTTCCAAATATGTTTACGGTTTTATACCGAAAATCGAAATTTGAGATTTAACCGAAAATTATTTCATCAACAAAAAAGTGTTTATAACATAATACTTGTGGGTACAAATTAGTCCTAAATTAGAAACACTAGTTGGTCGAGTTTTATTGTGGTCCCAAATTTTTTTACGGTTTTATACCGAAAATTATTTTATCAACAAAAATATTTGTTTCTAACAAAATGCTTATGGGTACAAATTAGTCCTAAATTAAAAACACTCGTTTGTCGAGTTATATTGTGGTCCCAAATTCTTTTACAGTTTTATACCGAAAATCGGAATATGAGATTTAACCAAAAATTATTTAATTAATAAAAATATTGTTTATAACAAAATGCTTATGTGTACAAATTAGTCCTACATTAGAAACACTAGTTTGTCGAGTTTTATTGTGGTTCCAAATTTATCTACGGTGTAATACCGAAAATCGAAATATGAGATTTAACCGAAAATTATTTAATTAACAAAAAATTGCTTATAACAAAATGCTTATGGGTACAAATTAGTCCTAAATTAGGAACACTGGTTTGTCGAGTTTTATTGTGATTCCAATTTTTTTGACAGTTTTATACCGAAAATCGAAATTTAAGATTTAACCGAAAATTATTTTATCAACAAAAATATTGTTTAGAACAAAATGCTTGTGGGTACAAATTAGTCCTAAATTAGAAACACAAGCTAATCTAGTTTTATTGTAGTTCCAATTTTTTATTACGGTTTTATACCGAAAATCGAGATTTAAAATTAATTAATCCTAAAATTATTTTATCAACAAAAGACTTGTTTAAAACAAAATACTTGTAGGTACTAATTAGTCCTAATTTTATACTCTACATTTCTGTTTATTAATTATGAAAAGTACTTTTTTTGTTATAAATTGGCTAAATAATGCATAAATTGTTTAAATAATTTATAATTGTTTAAACAATGAGAAACAAACATGGGTACAAATTAGTCTTTAATTCAAAGTTTTGGATGCACCTGGTTAAATTTCAATTGAGAATGGTGGGGGTGCTAACTTTAGTCAAGCTAGCACCCCCATAATAATAATCGGTTTTCCGGCGAAACTAAGTTGTTACAAATTCTAATCTTGTGGGTACAAATTAGTCTTTAATTAGTCCTAAATTATAGGCATACTTTAATTTGATTTTGGCGAAGTGGGGGTGCCAACTTTATGGAGGTAATTCTTAGGTCAAATTCTCTTTAAACCAACTAAGAAATAATGAACAAATAAGGAATTAAAAAAAAATGAAAATGACTTTGATTAAAACCAATGTTTTAGGCCATCTATAGGGCTCAGTCAACTTAGCCCCCCGAAGTTTGATTTTTAAAAAAAAACTATTGCACTAGACAGGCCTTAGCTAGCGCCAGCTAGCGCCACAAAAATTAAAGCTAGCACTTTCGGGGGGCTAGGTTGATGGTTGATGCTAGCCCCCCGAGTTTGGATTTTTTAAGTTTTTTTACACTATTCGGATTCCTCAGAGCTAGCGCCAGCTAGCGCCACCAAATTAAAAGCTAGCGCTACCCCCACAACCCTAAAAAATGATCAAACATTTTTAACCCCAGCCCCCCGAAATGAGAATTTTTTAATCAAATTCGGTGGAAAAGCTAGCTTAGAGCTAGCGCCAGCAGAATATGAAAAAAAATTCTCTCAAAAAAATCAGGTAAAAAATATTCTCATCCAAATTTTGATACGAGAGCTTTCACATTCTGTGTGCGTATTACCATTTACTTGCTGAATTTCAATACAAAATTACGTCTGGCATTTAAAATACTGCTTCCAAAAATATATCGGCCTTCTAACTACCTTATTTATGTTCATAGACATCAGCTATTAGAAATATGATGCATAGAAGACAGTAGCGTAACTAACAACTATGCTTTCACTCCTTGCTAATTTAAATCGCCATAACTCGGAAACTAACGGTACGATTTTAACTTTTTTTTCGTCGTTGGAACACCAAAAATGATGTTTATTAACACTACTAACGAGAGAGCTAGCGCCAGCAAGCCAGAGACGTACCTGACGAATGTTTTTTTACTCCTTGATAATTTAAGTCGTTATAACTCGCAAACTAATAATACGATTTCAATTATTTTTTTCGTAGATAGAATACCTTAAGTAATGTTGATTACCACTGCTAACGAGAAAGCTAGCGGCAGCAAGACAGTAGCGTACCTGACGATTGTTTTTTTGTTCCTTGATAACTTAAGTCGTTATAACTCGGAAACTAACCGTACGATTTCAATTTTTTTTTTTCGTCGATGGAATACCTAAAGTAATGCTTGTTAACACTGTTAACGAGAAAGCTAGCGCCAGCAAAACAGTAGCGTACCTGACGATTGTTATTTACTCCTTGATAATTTAAGTCGTTATAACTCGGAAACTAACGGTACGATTTCATTTTTTTTCTCGTCGATGAAATAACTAGAAGAATGACTACTAACACTGCTAACAAAAAAGCTAGCGCCAGCAAGGTAGTGGCGTACCTGACAATTGTTTTTTTTACTCCTTGATAATTTAAGTCGTTATAACTCGCAAACTAACAGTACGATTTCAATTTATTTCTTGTCAATGAAATACCAAAAGTAATGTTTATTAATACTGCTAATAAGAAAGCTAGCGCCAGTAAGACAGTGGCGTACCTGACGATTGTTTTTTACTCCTTGATAATGTAAGTCGATATAACTCGGAAACTAACAGTATGATTTCAATTTTTTTTCGTGGATGGAATACATAAAGTAATGTCAATAAACACTATTAACAAGAAAACTAGCGCTAGCAAAACAGTGGCGTACCTGACTATTGTTTTTTGACTCCTTGATAATTTAAGTCGTTATAACTTGGAAACTAACAGCACCATTCCAATTTTTTTTTCGTCGATGGAATACCTAAAGTAATGTATATTAACACTATTAACCAGAAAGCTAGCGCCAGCAAAACAGTAGCGTACCTAGCAATTGTTTTTCTACTCCTTGATAATTTAAGTCGTTATAACTCGGAAACCAACAGTACGATTTCATTTTTTTTTCTCGTCCATGGAATACCTAAAGTGATGGTTATTAACACTGCTAACAAGAAAGCTAGCGCCAGCAAGACAGTGGCGTACATGATTATTATTTTTTACTCCTTGATAATTTAAGTCGTTATACCTCGAAAACTAACAGTACTATTTCAATTTTTTTTAGTCGATGCAATACCTAAAGTAATGTTTATTAACACTGCTAACAAGAAAGCTAGCGCCAGCAAGACAGTGGCGTACCTGACGAATGTTTTTTTACTCCTTGATAATTTAAGTCGTTATAACTTGAAAACTAACAGTACTATTCCAATTTTTTTTTCGTAAAGTAATCTTTATTACCACTGTTAACCAGAAAGCAGGCGCCAGCAAAACAGTGGCGTACCTAGCAATTATATTTTTACTCCTTGCTAATTTAAGTCGTTATACCTCGGAAACTAACAGTACGATTTCAATTCTTTTTTTGTCGATGGAAATAATGTTTGTTACTACTGTTAACCAGTAAGCTAGCGCCAACTAAACAGTGGCGTACCTAAAAATTGTTTTTATTTACTCCTTGATAATTCAAGTCGGTATAACTCGGAAACTAACAGTACGATTTCAATTTTTTTCTCGTCGATTGAATCACTGAAGTAATGTTTATAACCACTGCTAACCAGAAAGCAGGCGCCAGCAAAACAGTGGCGTACCTAGCAATTATATTTTTACTCCTTGCTAATTTAAGTCGTTATAACTCGGGAACTACCAGTACGATTTCAATTTTTTTTTTCGGCGATGGAATACCTAAATGATGTTTATTAACACTGCTAACAAGACAGCTAGCGCCAGCAAGACAGTGGCATATCTGACTATTGTTTTTTTACTCCTTGATAATTTAAGTCGTTATACCTCGAAAACTAACAGTACTATTTAAATTTTTTTTTAGTCGATGGAATACCTGAAGTAAAGTTTATTAACACTGCTAACAAGAAAGCTAGCGCCAGCAAGACAGTGGCATACTTGACGAATGTTTTTTTCCTCCTTGATCATTTAAGTCGTTATAACTCGGAAACTAACAGTACGATTTGAATTTCATTTTAGTCGATGTAATACCTAAAGTGATGTTGCTAACAAAACAAAAAATCTAGCGCCAGCAAGACAGTGGCGTACCTGATGATTGTTTCTTTACTCCTTGATAATTTAAGTCGTTATAACTCGGAAACTAACAGTACGATTTGCATTTTTTTCTCGTCTATGGAATAACTAAAAGAATGTCTACTAACACTGCTAACAAAAAAGCTAACGCCAGCAAGACAGTGGTGTACCCGACGATTGTTTTTTACTCCTTGATATTTTAAGTCGTTAAAACTCGGAAACTACCAGTACGATTTCAATTTTTTTCTTATCAATGAAATACCCATAGTGATGTTTGTTAACACTGCTAACAAGAAAGCTAGCGCCAGCAAGACAGTGCCGTACCTGACGATTGTGTTTTTACTCCTTGATCATTTAAGTCGATATAACTCGAAAACTAACGGTACGATTTCAATTTTTTTTTCGTCGATTGAATCACTAAAGTAATATTTATAACCACTGCTAACAAGAAAGCTAGCGCCAGCAAGACAGTGGCTTACCTGACGATTGTTTTTTTACTCCTTGATAATTTAAGTCGTTATAACTCGGAAACTAACGGTACGATTTCATTTTTTTTCTCGTCGATTGGATCACTAAAGTTTTGCTTATAAGCACTGCTAATAAGAAAGCTAGCGCCAGCAAACAAGTGGCGTACCTGACGATTGATTTTTTTACTCCTTGATAATTTAAGTCGTAATAACTCGGAAATTAACGGTACGATTTCAATTTTTTTCTTGTCGATTGAATCACTAAAGTTATGTTTATAACTACTGCTAACAAGAAAGCTAGCGCCAGCAAGACACTCGCGTACCTGACGATTGACTTTTTACTCCTTGATAATTTAAGTCGTTATAACTCGCAAACTAACGGTACGATTTCAATTTTCTTCTCGTCGATTGAATCATCAAAGTAATGTTTATAACCACTGCTAACAAGAAAGCTAGCGCTAGCAAGACAGTGGCGTACCTGACAATTGATTTTTTACTCCTTGATAATTTAAGTCGTTATAACTCGGAAACTAACGGTACCATTTTAATTTTTTTCTCGTCGATTGACTCACAAAAGTAATGTTTATAACCACTGCTAACAAGAAAGCTAGCGCCAGCAAGACAGTGGCGTACCTGACGATTGTTTTTTTACTTCTTGATAATTTAAGTCGTTATAACTCGAAAACTAACGGTACGATTTCAATTTCTTTCTCGTCGATTGAATCATTAAAGTAATGTTTATAACCACTGCTAACAAGAAAGCTAGCGCCAGCAAGACAGTGGCGTACCTGACAATTGATTTTTTACTCCTTGATAATTTAAGTCGCTATAACTCGGAAACTAACGGTACCATTTTAATTATTTTCTCGTCGATTAAATCACTAAAGTAATGTTTAAAACCACTGCTAACAAGAAAGCTAGCGCTAGCAAGACAGTGGCGTACCTGACGATTGTTTTTTTACTCCTTGATAATTTAAGTCGTTATAACTCGAAAACTAACTTTACGATTTCAATTTTTTTCTTATCGAATGAATCATTAAAGTAATGTTTATAACCACTGCTAACAAGAAAGCTAGCGCCAGCAAGACAGTGGCGTACCTGACAATTGATTTTTTTACTCCTTGATAATTTAAGTCGTTATAACTCGGAAACTAACGACACCATTTTAATTTTATTTTTGTCGATTGAATCACTAAAGTAATGTTTATAACCACTGCTAACATGATAGCTAGCGCCAGCAAGACAGTGGCGTACCTGACGATTGATTTTTTACTCCTTGATAATTTAAGTCAATATAACTCGGAAACTAACGGTACGATTTCAATTTTTTTTTCGTCGATTGAAGCACTAAGGTAATGTTTATAACCACTGCAAACAAGAAAGCTATCGCTAGCAAAACAGTGGCGTACCTGACGATTGATTTTTTATTCCTTGATAATTTAAGTCTTTATAACTCGCAAACTAACGGTACGATTTCAGTTTTTTTCTTATCAATTGAATCACAAAAGTAATGTTTATAACCACTCCTAACAAGAAAGCTAGCGCCAGCAAAACAGTGGCGTACCTGACTATTGTTCTTTTACTCCTTAATAATTTAAGTCGTTATAACTCGGAAACTAACAGTACTATTTCAATTTTTTCCTAGTCGATTGAATACCTAAAGTAATGTTTATTAACACTGCTAACGAGAAAGCTACCGCCAACAAGACAGTGGCGTACCTGACGAATGATTCTTTACTCCTTGATAATTTAAGTCGTTATAACTCGGAAACTAACAGTACGATTTCAATTTATTTTCAGTCGATAAAATACCTAAAGTGATGTTTATTAACCCTGCTAAGAAAAAATCTAAAGCCAGCAAGACAGTGGCGTACCTGTCGATTGTTCTTTTACTCCTTGATAATTTAGGTAGTTATAACTCGGACACTAACAGTACGATTTCAATTTTTTTCTCGTCGATAGAGTAACTAAAAGAATGTCTACTAACACTGCTAACAAAAAAGCTAGCGCCAGCAAGGCAGTAGCGTACCTGACGATTGTTTTTGTACTCCTTGATAATTTAAGTCGTTATAACTCGCAAACTAACAGTACGATTTCATTTTTTTTTATCGATAGAATACCTGAAGTAATGTTTATTATTACTGCTAACAAGAAAGCTAGCGCCAGCAAGACAGTGGCGTACCTGACGATTGTATTTATACTCCTTGCTATTATAAGTCGTTATTACTCGGAAACTAACAGTACGATCTCAATTTTTTTATTGTCAATGAAATACCCAAAGTAATGTGTGTTAACACTGCTAACAAGAAAGCTAGCGCCAGTAAGACAGTGGCGTACCTGACGATTGTTTCTTTACTCCTTGATAATTTAAGTCGTTATAACTCGGAAACTAACGGTACGATTTCAATTTTTTTTTCGTCGATTCAATCACTAAAGTAATGTTTATTGCCGCTGCTAACAAGAAAGCTAGCGCCAGCAAGACAGTGGCGTACCTGACGATTGTTTTTTTACTCCTTGATAATTTAAGTCGTTATAACTCGGAAACTAATGGTACGATTTCAATTTTTTTCTCGTCGATTGAATTACTGAAGTAATGTTTATAACCACTGCTAACAAGAAAGCTAGCGCCAGCAAGACATTGGCGTACCTGACGATTGATTTTTTACTCCTTGATAATTTAAGTCGTTATAACTCGGAAACTAACGGTACGACTTCAATCTTTTCTTGTCGATTAAATCATTAAAGTAATGTTGATAACCACTGCTAACAAAAAAGCTAGCGCTAGCAAGACAGTGGCGTACCTGACAATTGATTTTTGACTCCTTGATAATTTAAGTCGTTATAACTCGGAAAATAACTTTACGATTTCAATTTTTTTCTCGTCGATTGAATCAATAAAGTAATGTTTATAACCACAGCTTACATGAAAGCTAGCGCCAGCAAGACAGCGGCGTACCTAACAATTGATTTTTTACTCCTTGAAATTCTTTTTTTATTTTGGGTTTAACGTCATCTATTTCCGCTGCTAAGGCCAATCATGACGCCGGAGATTAGGTCTACAGCTATCCGGGAATTTTGCCAAACCCTGTGGGAGTTCCAACCCACCGGTAGGGATCTTTAACGTGCACGCAACATCCAGGCAGTACACGGGTCCTACATGCATTTAACGTCATATCCGAGAAGACGGAGTGTTTGGCATTTTTATCCTAACCTATATAAATGCAGACAACTTGTTAGGCCGGTATTTGAACCCCGGTCCGTGGCGTGCCAGTACAACACTCTAACCACTACACCACCAAGCTGCCCACCTTGATAATTTAAGTCGTTATAACTCGGAAACTAACGGTACCATTTTAATTTTTTGTTTGTCGATTGAATCACTAAAGTAATGTTTATAACCACTGCTAACAAGATAGCTAGCGCCAGCAAGACAGTGGCGCACCTGACGATTGATTTTTTACTCTTTGATATTTTAAGTCGTTATAACTCGGAAACTAACGGTACGATTTCAATTTTTTCTCGTCGATTGAATCACTAAAGTAATGTTTATAACTACTGCAAACAAGAAAGCTAGCGCTAGCAAGACAGTGGCGTACCTGACGATTGATTTTTTACTCCTTGATAGTTTAAGTCGTTATAACTCGAAAACTAACGGTACGCTATCAATTTTTTTCTCGTAAATTGAATCACAAAAGTAATGTTAATAACCACTGCTAACAAGAAAGCTAGCGCCAGCAAAACAGTGGCGTACCTGATTATTGATTTTTTACTCCTTGATAATTTAAGTCGATATAACTCGGAAACTAACAGTACTATTTCAATTTTTTCTTAGTCGATGGAATACCTAAAGTGATGTTTATTAACACTGCTAACGAGAAAGCTAGCGCCAGCAAGACAGTGGCGTACCTGACGAATGTTTTTTTACTCCTTGATAATTTAAGTCGTTATAACTCGGAAACTAACAGTACGATTACAATTTCTTTTTAGTCGATCAAATACCTAAAGTGATGTTTATTAACCCTGCTAACAAAAAAGCTAGCGCCAGCAAGACAGTGGCGTACCTGTCGATTGTTTTTTTACTCCATGATAATTTAAGTCGTTATAACTCGGAAACTAACGGTACGATTTCAATTTTTTTCTCGTCGATGGAATCACTGAAGTAATGTTTATAACCACTGCTAACAAGAAAGCTGGCGCCAGCAAGACAGTGGCGTACCTGACGATTGATTCTTTACTCCTTACTAATTTAAGTCGGTATAACTCGGAAACTAACGGTACGATTTCAATTTTTTTCGCGTCGATTGAATCACTAAAGTAATGTTTATAACCACTGCTAACAAGAAAGCTAGCGCCTGCAAGACAGTGGCGTACCTGACGATTGATTTTTTACTACTTGATAATTTAAGTCGTTATAACTCGGAAACTAATGGTACGATTTCAATTTATTTATCGTCGATTGAATCACTAAAGTAATGCTTATAACCGCTGCTAACAAGAAAGCTAGCGCCAGGAAGACAGTGGCGTACCTGACGATTGATTTTTTACTCCTTGATAATTTAAGTCGTTATAACTCGGAAACTAAATGTATGATTTCAATTTTTTTTTCGTCGATTGCATCACTAAAGTAATGTTAATAACCTCTGCCAACAAGAAAGCTAGCGCCAGCAAGACAGTGGTTTACCTGACGATTGATTTTTTACTCCTTGATAATTTTAGTCGTTATAACTCAGAAACTAACGGTACGATCTTAATTTTCTTTCTCGTCGATTAAATCACAAAAGTAATGTTTAAAACTACTGCCAACAAGAAAGCTAGCGCCAGCAAGACAGTGGCGTACCTGACGATTGTTTTTTTACTCCTTGATAATTTAAGTCGTTATTACTCGGAAACTAACGGTACGATTTCAATTTCTTTCTCGTCGATTGAATCACTAAAGTAATGTTTATAACCACTGCCAACAAGAAAGCTAGCGTCGGCAAGACAGTGGCGTACCTGACGATTGATTTTTTACTCCTTGATAATTTAAGTCGTTACAATTTGGAATATAACGGTACGATTTCATTTTTTTTCTCGTCGATTGAATCACTAGAGTAATGTTTATAACTACTGCTAACAAGAAAGTAATAAACATCACTTTAGGTTCCATCGACGAAAAAAAAAATTAAAATCGTACTGTTAGTTTCCGAGTTATAACGACTTAAAATATCAAGGAGTAAAAAAACAATTGTCAGGTACGCCACTGTCTTGCTGGCGCTAGCATTCTTGTTAGCACTATTAATAAACATTACTTCAGGTATTCTCTCGACAAAAAAAAATTGAAATCGTAATGTTAGTTTGCGAGTTATAACGACATAAATTATCAAGGGATAAAAAAACAATCGTCAGGTACGCCACTGCCTTGCTGGCGCTAGCTCTTTTGTTAGCAGTGTTAGTGGACATTCTTTAAGTTATTCCATCGACGAGAAAAAAATTGAAATCGTACTGTTAGTTTCCGAGTTATAACGACTTAAATTATCAAGGAGTAAAAAACAATCGTCAGGTACGCTACTGTTTTAGTGGCGGTAGCTTTTTCGTTAGCAGTGTTAACAAACATTACTTTAGGTATTCCATCGACGAAAAAAAAATTGAAATCGTACGGTTAGTTTTCGAGTTATAACGACTTAAATTATCAAGGAGTGAAAAATTAATTGTCAGGTACGCCACTGTCTTGCTGGCGCTAGCTTTCTTGTTAGCACTATTAATAAACATTTTTTCAGGTCATCGACAAAAAAAAATTGAAATCGTAATGTTAGTTTGCGAGTTATAACGACTTAAATTATCAAGGAGTAAAAAAACAATCGTCCGGTACGCCACTGAATTGCTGGCGCTAGCTTTTTTGTTAGCAGTGTTAGTAGACATTCTTTTGGTTATTCCATCGACGAGAAAAAAAAAATGAAATAGTACCGTTAGTTTCCGAGTTATAACGACTTAAATTGTCAAGGAGTAAAAAATATTCGTCAGGTACGCTACTGTTTTGGTGGCGCTAGCTTTTATGTTAGCAGTGGTAACAAACATTACTTTAAGTATTCCATCGACAAAAAAAAAATTGAAATCATACGGTTAGTTTTCGAGTTATAACGACTTAAATTATCAAGGAGTAAAAAATCAATCGTCAGGTACGCCACTGTCTTGCTGGCGCTAGTTTTCTTGTTAGCAGTGGTTATAAACATAACTTTAGTGATTCAATCGACAAGAAAAAAATTGAAATCGTACCGTTAGAGTCCGAGTTGTAACGACTTAAATTATCAAGGAGTATAAAATCAATCGTTAGGTACGCCACTGTCTTGCTGGCGCTAGCTTTCTTGTTAGCAGTAATTATAAACATTACTTTAGTGATTCAATCGACGAGAAAAAAATTGAAATCGTACCGTTAGTTTCCGAGTTATGCCGACTTAAATTAAATTTTCTCTCTTGTTAATAGTGTGTATTGGCATTACTTTAGTGATTCAATCGACGAGAAAAAAAATTGAAATCGTACTGTTAGTTTCCGAGTTATAACGACTTAAATTATCAAGGAGTAAAAAAACAATCGTCAGATACGCCACTGTCTTGCTGGCGCTAGCTTTTTTGTTAGCAGTAGTTATAAACATTACTTTAGTGATTCAATCGACGAGAAAAAAATTGAAATCGTGCCGTTAGTTTCCGAGTTATGACGACTTGAAATATCAAGGAGTAATAAATCAATCGTCAGGTACGCCACTGTCTTGCTGGTGCTAGCTTTCTTGTTAGCAGTGGGTATAAACATTACTTTAGTGATTCAATGGACGAGAAAAAAATTGAAATCGTACCGTTAGTTTCCGAGTTATAACGAATTGAATTATCAAGGAGTAAAAAAACAATCGTCAGATACGCCACTGTCTTGCTTTCGCTAGCTTTTTTGTTAGCAGTGTTAACAAACATTATTTTAGGTATTTAATTGACAAGAAAAGAAAAATTTAAATCGTACTGTTAGTTTCCGAGTTATAACGACTTAAAATATCAAGGAGTAAAAATACAATCGTCAGGTACGCCACTGTTTTGCTGGCGCTAGATTTCTTGTTAGCAGTATTAATAAACATTATTTCAGGTATTCTATCGACAAAAAAAAATTGAAATCGTACTGTTAAATTGTGAGTTATAACGACTTAAATTATCAAGGAGTAAAAAAACAATCGTCAGGTACGCTACTGCCTTGTTAGCGCTAGCTTTTTTGTAAGCAGTGTTAATAGACATTCTTTTAGTTATTGCATCGATGAGAAAAAAATTAGTTAGTTTCCGAGTTATAACGACTTAAATTATCAAAGAGTAAAAAAACAATCGTCAGGTACGCTACTGTTTTGCTGGCGCTAGCTTTCTCGTTAGCAGTGTTAACAAACATTACTTTAGGTATTCCATCGACGAAAAAAAAATGAAAATCGTCCGGTTAGTTTCCGAGTTATAACGACTTAAATTATCAAGGAACAAAAAAACATTCGTCAGGTACGCTTCTGTCTTGCTGGCGCTAGCTTTCTTATGAGCAGTGGTAACAAACATTACTTTAGGTATTTTATCGACGAAAAAAAAATTGAAATCGTATTATTAGTTTGCGAGTTATAACGACTTAAATTATCAAGGAGTAAAAAAACAATCGTCAGGTACGCCACTGTCTTGGTGGCGCTAGCTCTCTTGTTAGCAGTGGTTATAAACATTACTTTAGTGATTCAATCGACGAGAAAAAAATTGAAATCGTACTGTTAGCTTCCGAGTTATAACGACTTAAATTATCAAGGAGTGAAAAATCAATCGTCAGGTACGCCACTGTCTTGCTGGCGTTAGCATTTTTGTTAGCAGTGGTTATTAACATTACTTTAGTGATTCAATCGACGAGAAAAAAATTGAAATCGTGCTGTTAGTTTCCGAGTTATAACGACTTAAATTATCAAGGAGTAATAAAACAATCGTCAGGTACGCCACTGTCTTGCTGGCGCTAGCTTTATTGTTAATAGTGTTTATTAACATTACTTTAGTGATTCAATCGACGAGAAAAAGAGTTGAAATCGTACTGTTAGTTTCCGAGTTATAGCGACTTAAATTAACAAGGAGTAAAAAAACAATCGTTAGATACGCCACTGTCTTGCTGACGCTAGCTTTCTTGTTAGCAGTGGTTATAAACATTACTTAAGTGACTCAATCGACGGAAAAAAAATTAAAATCGTACTGTTAGTTTGCGAGTTATAACGACATAAATTATCAAGGAGTAAAAGAACAATCGTGTAGGTACGCCACTGTCTTGCTGACGCTAGCTTTCTTGTTAGTAGTGGTTATAAACATTACTTTAGTGATTCAATCGACGAATAGAAAATTAGAATCGTACTGTTAGTTTGCGAGTTATAACGACTTAAATTATCAAGGAGTAAATAATCTATCATCAGGTTAACGTATAACGACTTAAATTATCAAGGCGTAAAATATCAATCGATAGGTACGCCACTGTCTTGCTGGCGCTAGCTGTCTTGTTAGCAGTGGTTATAAACAATATTTTAGTGATTCAATCGACGAGAAAAAAATTGAAATTGTACAGTTAGTTTCCGAGTTATAACGACTTAAATTATCAAGGAGTAAAATATCAATCGTTAGGTACGCCACTGTCTTGCTGGCGCTAGCTGTCTTATTAGCAGTGGTTATAAACAATATTTTAGTGATTCAATCGACGAGAAAAAAATTGAAATCGTACTGTTAGTTTTCGAGTTATAACGACTTAAATTATCAAGGAGTAAAAAAACAATCGTTAGGTACGCCACTGTCTTGCTGGCGCTAGTTTTTTTGTTAGGAGTGGTTATAAACATTACCTTAGTGATTCAATCGACGAGAAAAAGATTGAAATCGTACCGTTAGTTTCCGAGTTATAACGACTTAAATTATCAAGGAGTAAAAAAACAATCGTCAGGTACGCCACTGTCTTGCTGGCACTAGCTTTCTTGTTAGCATTGTTAACAAACATCACTTTGGGTATTTAATCGACAAGAAAAAAAATTGAAATCGTACTGTTAGTTTCCGAGTTATAACGACTTAAAATATCAAGGAGTAAAAAAACAATCGTCAGGTACGCCACTGTCTTGCTGGCGCTAGCTTTCTTGTTAGCAGTATTATTAAACATTACTTCAGGTATTCTATTGACGAAAAAAAAATTGAAATCGTACTGTTAGTTTGCGAGTTATAACGACTTAAATTTTCAAGGAGTAAAAGAACAATCGTCAGGTACGTCACTGCCTTGCTGGTGCAAGCTTTTTTGTTAGCAGTGTTAGTAGATATTCTTTTAGTTATTCCATCGACGAGAAAAAAATTGAAATCGTACCGTTAGTTTCCGAGTTATAACGACTTAAATTATCAAGGAGTAAAAAAAAACAATCGTCAGGTACGCTACTGTTTTGCTGGCGCTAGCTTTCTCGTTAGCAGTGTTAACAAACATTACTTTAGGTATTTCATCGACGAAAAAAAAAAAAATTAAAATCGTACGGTTAGTTTCCGAGTTATAACGACTTAAATTATCAAGGAACAAAAGAACAATCGTCAGGTACGCTTTTGTCTTGCTGGCGCTAGCTTTCTCGTTAGTAGTGGTAACAAACATTACTTTAGGTATTCTATAGACGAAAAAAAAATTGAAATCGTATTATTAGTTTGCGAGTTATAACGACTTAAATTACCAAGGAGTAAAAAAAACAATCGTCAGGTACGCCACTGTCTTGCTGGCGCTAGCTCTCTTGTTAGCAGTGTTAATAAACATCATTTTAGGTGTTTCAACGATGAAAAAAATTAAGATCGTACTGTTAGTTTCCGAGTTATGACGATTTAAATTAGCAAGGAGTGAAAACACAATTGTTAGTTACGCTACTGTCTTCCATGCATCATATTTCTAATAGCTGATGTATATGAACATAAATAAAGTAGTTAGAAGGCCGATATATTTTTGGAAGCAGTATTTTAAATGTCAGACATAATTTTGTATTGAAATTCAGCAAATAAATGGTAATACGCACACAGAATGTGGAAGCTCTCGTATCAAAATTTGGATGTGAATATTTTTTTACCTGATTTTTTTGAGAGAATTCTTTTTTATATTCTGCTGGCGCTAGCTCTAAGCTAGCTTTTCCACCTAATTTGATTAAAAAATTCTCATTTCGGGGGGCTGGGGTTAAAAATGTTTTATCATTTTTTAGGTTTGTGGGGGTAGCGCTAGTTTTTACATTGGTGGCGCTAGCTGGCGCTAGCTCTGAGGAATCCGAATAGTGTAAAAAAACTTAAAAAATCCAAACTCGGGGGGCTAGCATCAACCTAGCCCCCCGAAAGTTCAAACCCCCGTAACTTTCTTGTCTAAATGGCGCTAGCTAAGGCCCGTCTAGGGCAATAGTTTTTTTTTTAAATCAAACTTCGGGGGGCTAAGTTGACTGAGCCCATCTATAGACGCGTTTCGAAAAGTATCCTTCTTTAGAATAGCTTTGCTTAAGAAAAAGCAGCGTAGTTTGGAAGAAAACAGAAGCATGCCGAGTTATAATACAGGTTCTACGAACACCCCGACAAAATCACGTGTACACTCAGAGATATATATGCAGGCCAGGAAACCTCACAAAATCAACTAATTTATAAACCCTTTACCTTCTTTGGCGACATTTCATTGAAAATTAAAAACATTTTATCAAACATAATATAAGTAGCTTTGAAACCGTTTAAGAAAATAAGCAATGTAATTTTTAATCCATAAATAGCAATAGAAAATACCCACAGATCAGAAATATACAAACTTACTTGTAAAGATTGTAATATTGGACAATCTGGTCGTAATTTTAATGTATGACTCAAGGAACATTATCGTTCTTTTCGGCTTAATTTGATTGATAAGTTCTCGTTTGCCAAACATAATTGAAAATAATCATACTTTTGGTGAGGATGAACTGTTAATTATACATTTCACCGAGAAGGGCCGTAAGATGGATCTCCTGGAGTCTTTGGAAATTCACAAGGCCTGCGCTAATCCGGCAATCCCCGTCATCAACGACCAGCTTGACCTAATATATACCTCCATTTTCAACGCAATTATAAGACCTTAATTTTATGTATACTGTTCAATTGAATATGAGTGAGTTACGTGAAGATGATAATAACTTTAAATAAAAACACGTTTTAACCTTTCTTCGCAAAAAAACCTGTTCCATTGTTGGTTTAAATCACTTTGAATTTGAAAATGACAAGTTAAAGTTGTCAAATCTTAGTCACTTAATAAAGTTTCAAATACAAACAAAGTTAAAATCGTGTTTCAATTGTTAATTGTGATGGATAACGAAGTAGAAGTCTACGCCGTTAACAGATAAAATTAATTGCTAATGCTGCAACACAAAATTTAATACCACAAAAATCCAAACAGCAATATGAAAAAGCATATGAAGAATTCAAAGCGTGGTGTCGTGAAAGAAAGGTAAACAAATATTCAGAAAATGTTTTGATGGCATACTTGGAAGAGAAATCCAAAGTTTTAAAATCATCAAGTTTGTGGAGTATTTATTCCATGCTTAAATGTACAGTAAACATAAAATATGGTATTGATATTTCGAAATTTTCGAAATTGGTGCCCTTATTAAAAAAAATCTGTCGGATATCGAGCGAAAAAATCTAATATAATACCTGCAAGTAACTCAATTTGTAACAGAAGCAAGTGATAACGATTATTTATTATGAAATGTAAGTACTTCAGAAAAATGAGTTTGAAATGATATTAATTAAAAGTATTGGTTATAGCAGGTTATACTAATTATTGGTATTTCTGGAGCAACGCGAAGGGATGAGTTAATAAAATTGTGCGTAGAAGATGTGGACTATGTTAACAAAGCGTTAATTATACGAATCCAAGAAAGTAAAACTGATCGACCTCGTATAATTACTATACAAATGCAGAATTCATCAAAATTTATAAAAAGTACCTAAGTCTTTGCCCAACAAATTCTAATAGTAAGCGTTTATTCCTGCGCTATCAAGGTGAAAAATGTTGCAATCAATTAATAAATATTTTAAATAACCGAACAGAAAAAATTACACGGGACATTGTTATAGACGAAGTTCGGCCACGTTGGTTGCGGATAGCTGAGCGACACGATAGGTAGCGTTCGGCTAATGTAGCATAAAGCTACATCGAAGACTCATTGCAAAATAAAATTAAAATATCAAATCAAATATTTCCGGAACCTTCTGCATCCACTTCAAATGCTGTTACAAGTTACAATGTTAATCCTAAGTAATATTTACCCGTTACAATGTATGCTTTCTAATGGTTACATAAAAAGTTTTAACAACAAACCTTTGCGTTTAATTTCGCATTAGGTACGTATCTACAAATCTTGTTTATTTTTTTGTTTTAATATTAATTGCACCATTTGCACATAAAGCTTTGTGTATGCCTTGACCGCGAAATACTTTAGTGTCTTCAGGGTTATAATAAAGTTATATTTCGCGACCTTGGCATACAAATAACCATTATGTAATACGTATATGCCAGCGGCCGGCCCTTTTCTAGGCCGATCCCTTCAGAGCAGTCATCCTTTTCTCTCCCTATCCCAACCCTGTCGAGTGGTGACGGAAGACGTAGACTGGACAATAAGCACCTTTCACCCTTTAAATCGCTAGGAGTAGATGAGATTCACATAGCCCTCTTCAAATGGAAAAAAAAATCATCTGCAATTATCTGACAGAAATATATCGGGTCTGCATCACGTTCAGACACACACCTAAAGCATGAAGAATAAATAGCTAAATTAGTCTTTATCCAAAACTAGGATTAGGGAAGATATTCTGACAAAAAAAAAATCAGCATGACTACATGGAAAGCAGATCAACCAAGCCAGCCCTTCATTGCGTGGTGAGCACAATCGGTAAATCAATAATACTACCATTTCAAATATATCCAGCGCCGTTTAAAAGAAGATTATACCAGGGGTACTAAGCAACTAGATTACGAACATGCCGGAAACCAGATAGGCAACCATCAAAATAGGCCAAACGAAGGTTGGTGTGCTATTAGAAATTCTTTAGAACCTTGTCATGGACAGCCCAATAACTCTGCTCAACGAACAAGGTTTCTACTCAAAAAAACGCATAGTCCATGGTAAACAAACGCATGACAGACGCCCTGAATCTTGTAGAGAAATGGTACAAGAATCAGTATCCAACTGTTAACTCAACAAAGGCAGAGTGGTCCTCTTAGCAAAAAGGGGATTATGCAATATGAATCACACTTCTTACGGCAACCTCTTAAAATGTCACAAGAGGTCAAGAATCTAGGATTAATACTAGACAATAAACTAAACTGGAGGATATACCTTATGCGAGATTAAAAAAACGCATGAATTATTGCTTTAATGAAACGCAAAAAATGGTAGAGAGACATTGGGCACGTCACCAATTGTAGTCCAGTAAATCACCGGTAATAAGGCTAATGCTGACCTACGCAGCGATCATATGGTGGCCCAGGGTCGAAAAGAAAACTGCAATGCAAATGATCCGTGCAACACATATCACTTCTTCAAGCAACAGGAGCAGTGAAACCAACTTTACCCGCTTCATTAGAGGCAATGCTATGCCTGAAAGCTTTGGGCATGTATGTAAAGGAAAAGGCGCCGACAACTGCATTGTGAGACAAATAAAACACAGAAAAACACTCTTAATTCACACACGTTGTATATAACAGTACTCCTTTCTCTAATATTTTTTCCTGCCACCAGGTGGCGCATTCGAACGCGTTAGTTCTCATTTGAGCAAGGTAACAAGTTATTCAGTCAAATAATGAGGAAAGCCAATATTAATACATATTACATTTTACATTTAAACCCCTATGATTCGCTTTACAATTAAACATCCTAGTATATTTTTTATTACATAAATTATTTTTTTATATTAAGAATAATAATAATAAAACAAAACAGTAGGTACAAGCATTACGGGAAATCCTATGATAATAGACATATATATTTTGTATTTTGTTACTTCATCCTAATTTTATATCCCGAGTTTATTCAGCAAGGGCTTCTTCAATCTCGTCATTAAAGTAGAATTTACGACCATCGGCATTAAATTGTGTATAAAAAATGCAGACACCGGGAAAAGAAACTTCTGTTCCGAATCAGAGTTTTATCAAATTAAGCCTATGTAAATCACACCCTCAATTAACACGGAATCATTAAAACTTACAACGGCAAATATTTTATGAGACTTCGTACACCTCGAATGCATCGATTTTCGGGTAAGGATGAGGCTTTGATGAGGCTTGCAGTAGTTTATAAAGTTGTATGAGAGAGCCGTTTCACTGGAATTTACCGCCTTGGTTGTGTAATAGTACTTTGTGCATTTATTTATTACTATCTGTCAGAATGGCGAGACAAGCTCATGCAATAATTTTCATTTTGCTTTAGGGGAGGTGTGCTAATACATGACTTTCCGGCATCGCTGCGGAACCGTAGAATTGAATTGAATGGAAAAAAATAATGCAAACGAAGCCTTCGCTAAATAATGCAATCTCTTAGATAGTGGTTTTCTCCTCGTGATATTTTTCATGACGCCGAAAACATGAATTTGCAAACTTCATCCTATGCTCGTATAGTGCCCGTTTCATCTATTGCAGAAAATGTAAATATACAATGTAATGTAAATAAGGTAACATTATGTTCACCCAATTTCTAGAGCGTTTAGCTTTAATATTTTCCTAGAGATATGTTTACTTTTCCCGTAATAATACATAGTCAAAACAATTGGTTTTTAATACATATGTAAAAGCTCATGCATGTGTTTCTATACAGGGTGCAATTGAAGTAATGGACAGGCTCTTAAGAGGGGATGTCCAGCACTATTTTACACCTGTTTCTAGAAAAATAAAATTTAAAAAAATGTTCTAGAATTTTCATTTGCATATGTTTTACTTTTTGAGAACATCTGTGGATGAGTATGGTAGAGAGTCTGGTCAATAGTTCAATTAGACCCTGTATATCAGTAAAGACAGTTACACAGTACCTGGTTCAGTTTGCCTTTGTCTAACCGAGGTAGAAGAAGAAAGGGCAGTAGTTAGCTCCATTTAGTACAATTCTGGGCCGAAGATTGAAGTCTATCTTCGGCCCAGAATTGTACTAAATGGAGCTAACTACTGCCCTTTCTTCTAGTATATTTTATGGAAATACAAATTAAAAATAGTGTTTTTTTTTAATGAACTTACTTAAACTAGCTATTTGTATTACAGTAGTTGTACTGTTTGGTTAGAACTAGCAACACTGATTGTTGCCTGCACATGGCATAAGACATAGTCAACTCTATTTTTGACATATTTTAGACTGATTCATTTACAGAATTTAGCCTGACTAGTGATGGAATAATTTAAATAAAAATAACATAAAACATAAAAATAATCTACAATGAATATTTTGAATTTCATACTCTTTCAATTCGGAATAATATAATATTTGATATTTATTGTTTTAATAGTCTTATAAATTAAGACTTATTGTTGTCAGTTTATACGATCATTGTCCCAATTTTATATGTTATTCCTTGAATTTTGGAGGCGTTCACTTCGTGGTACATTTTCAATTTTGATATAAAGAAAACACTTAACTTTTTTATACCACTTTTATTTTACTTTCGTGACTAGTTTCAATTACACGGTAATCATTTTCAAACTAAGTACTTAAAACACGGGATACACAGGTATATATACTAAATCTAAAAAGCTTCGAAGAGAGGGGTGTAAATCAACGTCAACCTGGTCGTTAAGGATGGAAATTCCCGGATTAATTTTTGTTTTGTGGATTTCAAGGGCTTCTAGTAAATCCATTTGTCTACATTTTTCGGAGAGATAGATAACCGAAAGTACATCCTAGCCGAAATTATGGCTTGTTTCTAACAAATGATTCGCAAAAGTTGAATTGTCATGTTTTAACTTGTACGATCTATAATGTTCCTTTAATCGGGTTTGAATTACGACCTGATTGTCCGATGTACACTCCTCCACAATCTGGACATGTTAATTTGTAAATTCCTGACTTATACATAATATTAATTGGAGTTTTTGCATTAAAAATTAAGTTACAGAGTTTAGTATTCGATCGAAACACAATGTCAATGTCTCGTTTATTAAAAATATTTTTAATTTTTAAACTAATTGGACCGAAATATATGTTATGTTTAAAGTTTTGCAAACTGAATCGAATTCAAATGGATTTTAATATTTCTTTGTTTAAAGTGTACCGTAAGGTAAATAATCAGGTCTTATATTCTTCTTACCTGTCAATGGCATAATGCCAACAGTCTAAAAAAACAACAAATTTGACATAATTTTGACAAACCCCATTGATTTAAGTAAATTATTAGTAAATAATAAGTTCAAAAATAATAGTATAGAAACATCGGGTGTTTATGAATTAGGATGTAACGACTGTGATGCAGTATACATAGGCCAAACCGGACGATCCTTCAAAATCCTCCTCGAAGAGCATAAAAAAGATGTGCTAAATAAAAACCAATCAACGGGTATGTCCAAACACTGCATTACAGCCGGACATCTCTTCAACAGCAATAATTTAAAAATATTGTATACAGGCAATGAGGGTCGTATACTTAATTTCAGAGAAGGTTTCTAGATAAATAAAGCTATAAAATCTAGAAAACATGTGGTCAATGACAGGAGCTATGGATTTCCCCAATAATGAATGCCCTTATTACCTGATTCTGTATACATAGTCTGTACAAAAGTAATCTCCGTACATTTCTTCATAATGGCTTGTAGCCGAAACTAGTCGGAATAAATTAACGCGTAAGTGAAACAAACCAAGTGTTTTTATTTCAAATTTTATTTGAATCATGTTTCACAAGTGATTAATGAGAATATAGTAAACAATGTTCCAATATTCTGTTTATAATTTCGCTTAACCATTGTGAACATGTTTTGTTTATATTGATATTCAATTAATCGAGAAAGAAATACGTAAACAAAGCCATGGGTGTTCTTAGTCAGCGTTTTTTCCTCAATTGGAAGCCGAAGATTTTCGCGGGAATACTAAGGAGACGAGTTTGCAACTTGGGGTTTCCATATCCGAGGGTTGCCTTTTATTCAGTTCATTAATAAAATATTACCCGGGATCGAAGCGTATTTGTTTATTTCATTTCCTTGCGGGTTCTGTGAAAAACCCACAGAATCAATAGAATTTGAATATTTATGCAGACGCAACGAACGACGTTAGTACTTTATAAATGGTAATTGAAAATACATATAGAGAGATCATAAGTATTAAATAAGAATTAGTTATAAATCAGTTTTATAACAAGAAATTTTGATTTATTTAAATTCAGATTTTTGATATGTCTACTTATTGTCGTCAGTATATTCATTTATCTCAAAATGTATAATGAATGTGCACCTATATTTAATATATTTACAATTATTAATTATTTTATATTTACAGTCATTTATTTTAATTTGGGTCCCCTGTACCAATTCTGATGACCATTTATTCATCCAACAATTCAAATTGATCAAATTAGTCAAAATGATCAAATTTGACTCTGTCATAACAAATACTTAATATAACATATATGTGCCTTGTGCACGTGATCATGAATGATTAATGTTTAGTTTTAGTAAATTTTATTGTTATTTATAGTGTTTATAATTATTTCATTTATTTTTAGTTATTATATTATAACATATTTATAGTTAACTGTACATTTGTAAATGGAATTTATTCTGCTGAGAAATAAAGTATTATTATTATTATTATTATTATTATTATTAATTATAATACAGTGCAGTAAACTTTATAAATAAATAAATAAATGTTTGCAGATAATTTTAAAGATTTATTTTGTTAAAGAATAAAGTCAAAACATTTTGCTGCTATTAGCCACTAATTTTATTATTCTATCAAAGATAACAATCTATCATGTTTTTTTGTAAATAATAAACCAAGGCATTATTTGCAGTGGCAAACAACTAATAATGAAAGCTATAGGAGACCCATTTTGCTTTAAATTCAAATGATTTACTGCGCCATTAATAATTTGATTGGAATTCCGATATAGGGATAAGTTCGTTTTAGAAAATTAAAGTTCAAAATTCATTAGTATTTTACTAACTTGAAAAACACTTTATAAATACATAATTGTAAAACGTTAAAATAAAATGTGTCAATAAATTTTAACTTTTTTAGCAATACACCAAAAAAATACACCGATTCGTTCACTGTTATCGTTTTATTATGATTTATTGTTACTAACGTGTGAAGTGGATACAAAACGATGGATGCTGAACTATGGGGAAGAAGTGCCATAACACTTAAGAAACTGAATAAATGATAAATCACAGTGAACGTCCCCTAAGGGGTCATCTAAGAGGGACACTCAAGAGGGACGAAGTGACCCAATTACCCAATTATATCTCTTCTGTTGGCTGTAAATACTACCTTTGCGATACCGATATTTCCCTTGTTTCTAACCACGATGGGGTTATAATAATTACTAAAGTATCACCATGTTGGTTAATATTTATGTCATTGTTACAGAAAAGGGTGCATATATACAGGATGCCCGTATTTAACTCAATTTAATAAACTCTGTAATAAAATAGACCCATGCATTGTGAACATTGTATTTTGCATTCTGAATTCACAGTCGGATGTTGAAAAATAATAATAGTATTGAAAAAAAATTGTCAGTACCATTTGCAAAATTGCTTAAAAATTATGTGTTCTCTTTTTCTTATAGTATTTTTTTACTAGAAAATTAATAAAGATATGTTATTTTTAAAATCAATTCAATATAATTGACACAAAATATGTCAATTTTAAAGAACGGAAATTCTTTGCCGTTTGTTTCTGTGGTCTTTATCAATTCTGATAAGAACAATTATTCTGTGACATCCTGCATAACTTGACTCTTAGTTAGATACTTGTTAATTTGCCTCTTAAAGCTTACAAATGCGGACATTTTCTTAATAGTTTGCTGATAGTTAACTGCAATTTCCGATTAAGTCGATTGGGTGGGAATCATTATATATTACTGTACTAATCGTTTGTGCTACAACTTATGTTCAAAGTTTGGGTATAACAGGTGCTCGTGACTTTGGAACAATGAATACTATTTTATAATTAACATCATTCTAACACTCCATAATATATGTACCATTTTGTAAATATAAGTCCGTACACACGCTATATTGGAATACTTTTTTCTAGTGACCGACTTAAATAAAAAACACTGTAAATTAATTTAGATTTAAAGATTCTCACGTTTCCATAGACACCAAAATACTTCAAAAATAGTCCTTGTTATAGAATTTTTATATATGTATATACATGGTGAGTTTTTTTTTCATGTTCTCTATGGGGATCTCGGAAACTATAAGAGATAGAGAAACGGTTAAATGGGCAAGGTAGTGCAGTTTTACGAGCTGAATAAAAACACATTTGAACATTGTTCAAAAATTCAAGGGTATATTGGAATTTTTCAAATTAGGCACTCTCATGCGCAGAACGAGCACCGTTCGTGTATTTCTGCTGCTCAAAAATGATAAAGTGGAATCTGATTACGTTGGGCGCACATTTATTTGAAAGCACATGCCAGGTGGTGCATCGGACGAGGACCCTACGGGATTTCAATGGTGTTTTCTCTGCGAGAGCCAGCGCCGAATGGTACATTTACGGCCCAACGTTTTGAGGAATGTCTTGCCTACCTTCGGAAAATGGTGTCTCACCACGCAAGTGCCTTATTTGGGTAATAGATTTATACACCTTCCAATTTGAACATTTAAAGAAAATGGAGAAAATACGGTGATTGACTCAATCGCACCCTCTGGCTCTTAATGTCGAAACTAAAATATATCAGAGTAAATTATGTTTTTAAGTGCATTCTATTATTTATCAAATAAGCCCCAGTTTATTAAATTCAGTAGAACCTAACAAAAGTTACAGACATTTAAATAATTAGACATTTTCAGTCTTAATTTTTATCCAATGAATTATCTATTTTAATAGTCAATAGAATTGTCACATTACTGTCAAATTTCCTTTTAGATAACCAACAAATTAAGAGTTGATTTACAACATAACATATGAATAATCTTGTACTAACCTAAATCACACAACCGAAATCACACCAACAAATTCTTGAAATGTCTAATATGATTGGTCATATCAAAAAAGAGATAATCTGTATATATAGGGTAAGTTTTTTTCATGTTCTCTATGGGAATCTTGGAAATTATAAGAGATAGAGAAACGGTTAAACGGTCAAAGTAGTGCAGTTTTACGAGCTTAATAAAAAGACACTTTGAATTTTTTCGAAAAAGTCCAGGGTAACTTGATATTTTGAAAAATGTGAAAAGTGTCGATTTTTTCAAATCGATTTTTCTCTCTTATTAAAAGAGACAGAAAAAACTATAAACGAACGAAGTTTTAGATACAAATTTATCAGATTTTTGTATCGACTTTAATTTTCGAGATATAACACAAGCTTAAATTTTCTTAAATGAAACCCAAAGTTGATTATGTCATCGTTAGAAAGGGATTTTTTCTCATTAATAAGATATGTCACTTGACATATTTACAAAAATAACTGAGTTATTAACTATTTTCTATTTTATTTACAACAAAAAAATAATTACCCATGAAATAATAACTATAATAAAATAATTGCGATTGTTTGTAACAGTTCCATTTTCGTATTTTTGTATGAGATTTTATTTAATTTAGTATTATTTTTTTAGTATTATATTTAGTATTAAAAACAACTCTTTTTTATAGACATTTTTTTCTACCAATTTCTATTTTACATAACCTCCAAATAAACTTATTTGAGCAAGTTACAAAGTTACAAAAAGTCACAATTGTTTTAAATTTTTTTCATAGGCAACTATTTTTTTGTTGTAAAAAAAGTAGAAAATTCTTAATAACTCAGTTATTTTTATAATTAAGTATGTCAAGTGATATATAAGTTTAAAGAGAAAAAAATCTCTTTTTAATGATGACATAGCCAACTATGGTTTCCATTTTAAAAAATGCATGTTTGTGTTATATCTCGAAAACTACTGTCTATATAAAATATCTGATAACATTTTATTATTTATTGTAAAATTATCTAATAGTTTGCCATTTACAGTTTCTGTTTAGTCTTGGTGGCCGTTAGGCTAATAAAAGAAGTTAGATGTTTTGTGCCGTTTAATTATAATAATCAAACACGTAATACAATTCTTAATGCGAGTACAAACTCTAATTCGGACCGATCATTCACGTACTTTTCGGACCGATGGTTATTGAAGAAGGGGCGATTTGCCTGTCCGGTACCTGTTTATATAGGGGGCGGATCTTCCCTCAACCCGGCACCCAGATGGAGGGTGGACATTATCCATGCCGCCCCCCTTGAAAGACAGTGATCTTTCAAAGTGAAAGTTTCAAATATAAAAACGTTGTTTGTCAGTTAACTTAATTAGGTAACGGACTCAGCAATCGTCAATTATGCACAAATACAATTGCATTTTAAGAAATTATATACACAATTTCAAACTAAATGAAAATAGAATACATTTAAACGAGAATGAAAATAATTTTGATAATTTTTCATAGGCAACTATTTTTTTGTTGTAAAAAAAAGTAGAAAATTCTTAATAACTCAGTTATTTTTATAATTAAGTATGTCAAGTGATATATAAGTTTAAAGAGAAAAAAATCTCTTTTTAATGATGACATAGCCAACTATGGTTTCCCTTTTTAACAATGCAAGTTTGTGTTATATCTCGAAAACTACTATCTATATAAAATATCTGATAACATTTTATTATTTATTGTAAAATTATCTAACAGTTTGCCATTTACAGTTTTTGTTTAGTCTTGGTGGCCGTTAGGCTAATAAAAGAAGTTAGATGTTTTTTGCCGTTTAATTATAATAATCACACACGTAATACAATTTTTAATGCGAGTACAAACTCTAATTCGGACCGATTATTCACGTACTTTTCGGACCGATGGTTATTGAAGAAGGGGCGATTTTCCTGTCCGGTACCTGTTTATATAGGGGGTGGATCTTCCCTCACCACGACACCCAGATGGAGGGTGGACATTATCCATGCCGCCCCCCTTGAAACACAGTGATCTTTCAAAGTGAAAGTTTCAAATATAAAAACGTTGTTTGTCAGGTAACTTCATTAGGGAACGGACTCAGCAATCGTCAATTATGCACAAATACAATTGCATTTTAAGAAATTATATACACAATTACAAACTAAATGAAAATAGAATACATTTAAACGAGAATGAAAATAATTTGATGAGTAAATGTTTAAAATAGAGTTCTGATTGGACTTCCGACTTAGCCTGGAGTTAGATTTCCAATAAAAACTGTCTTAATTAGATTCTAACTGAGAGTTCTAATTGGATATACTGATCCCCTCGCGTTCAATTGGTAGTACGCACACCTTAGACACAGCGCATTTTAAAATGCCACTCGCGGTTTTAAAAGTCACAACCAGCACTTCACCAACATCGCCGGGGTGCTGCTCGATGACTCGTCCCAGGACCCAACGTAGCGGTGGAAGGTTGTCGTCTTTTAACAGCACCATGTCGCCGATTTCGACTCCCGTAACCGATGCTTCCTTTGTGCGCTGCCACTTGTGTCGCACCTGAAGCTGAGACAGGTACTCGCGTGACCATCTCTACCAACAGTCTCCCCGCATTTTTTGCATGAGCTGCCAATGTGACAGCCTTCCCATCTTGATATGTTCCAGGTCTGGACTCGGTATATCTGTTAGCGGTCGTCCTATTAAAAAATGGCCGGGGGAGAGGTAGGAGATATCGTTTGGGTCGGTGCTGATCGGGGTTATAGGTCGTGAATTAACAATGGCTTCTATTTGAGTAAAAATAGTTGACAATTCTTCAAAAGTTACCTTAGTTTCCCCAATTACTTTATAAAGGTGCCTTTTGGCAATTTTAACTGCTGATTCCCAAAGACCCCCCATATGTGGAGACCGTGCTGGAATGAAATGCCAATTTATACCCTGGCTCGCAGTTTCACTTCCAAGTCGTCTAACATTTTCTTGGTTATCAAAAATTCTTTTAATCTTTTTAATTCGCTATTTGCGCCGACAAAATTGGTTCCGTTATCGGAATAAATATCACTACATTTACCTCGGCGGGCAATAAATCTCCGCAAGGCAGCAATAAAGGCTTCTGAAGTAAGATCGCTTACTACTTCAATGTGCACAGCTTTTGTGCACATGCAAATAAACAAGGCGGCATAAGCCTTTGGAGTCTTAATTTTGCGGCTGCCTTCCTTTATAAAGAAGGGGCCGCAATAATCTACTCCACATGTGGTAAACGGTTTGTCTATCGTGACTCTAACTGAAGGTAGATTGCCCATTATTGGCTGTCTTGACTTAGGATCAATTTTAAAACAAACTACACACTTCCTAATTACATTCTTAATACTATTCTTGGCATTAATCGGCCAATAATTTTGCCTAGCTGCAGCTAACGTCGACTGTGCACCTGCATGCAAATGTTTTAAATGCGTATCCAAAATAATTAATGACGTTAATTTATGTCGTTTAGGTAATAATACTGGATGCATTGTATCAAAATTTTGATGAGAATGGTTTAGTCTACCCCCAACCCGAATTATACCTTCCGTGTCGATAAAGGGATTTAATTTCAATAACGTACTTTTTTTAGACATGCATTTATTTGCAGTTAAATCTGCTATCTCTTCAGTAAAACATTCTTTTTGTGCTATATTTATTAACACATTTTTTGCATTTTGCAATTCATGCACGGTTAAATAACCTTTTACTTTATTTTTTGTATTTTTACAATTTAATTTAAATCTAAGGCATAACGCTACTATCCTAACTAATTTTGAAAAACTACTATATTCATTAAAAATACTATTTTCAGCTAATTCAACTGTATGTACAAAGCTATTCTTTTTATTTTCGGGTACTTTATGTTCCTCTATATTTTTTGGGATATTGGTAATAACATCATCATGTTTAAGATATGATGGTCCATTCCACCACAATTCTGAATTAATTAATAATGAAGGTGTCATGCCACGTGATAATATGTCTGCACGGTTTAATTCTGATTTTACATACGACCAATCGAGTTGTTGAGATAGTTCCCTTATTTGTTCAATTCTGTTTGCAACAAAAATTTTAAATTTATATGATGGAGCATGAATCCAGTGAAGCACAATTTGAGAATCTGTGAAACAATGACACTTTTTATGTTGATAATTATCGCCTTTTTAACCTTAACCATTAATTGAACTAAAAGTAGTGCACCGCATAACTCTAGACGCGGAATGGTTTCAGTTTTTACTGGCGCAACGCGAGATTTTGCACAAACTAACTTGATGTTATATTTTTGTTCATTTTCACCTATGAATTGGCGAAGATAAATACACGCTCCATAGGCCTGTTCACTCGCGTCGCAAAATCCAATTAATTCAAATTCCCCTTTTGTACATTTATTAATTAAGCATGTAGGAATCTAGACTCTTTTTAAATGTGGCAACTCGCTATATAAATTTTTAAATTCATTTTGAATTTCTACTGGTACTATTTCATCCCATTCTAATTCGAGTTTCCATAATTTTTGAATTATTATTTTAAATAATAATACGCAAGGATTTACTAACCCTAACGGATCAAATAATTTTGCCGATTTAGATAAAATATTTCGTTTTGTTATGGCACCGTGCGATAACTGTGGTACTACATAGCTAAAATAATCAACTTTAGAATGCCAATATAATCCTAATATTTTATTTACATCATCTTTGTCAAGTAAATTTAAATTATCGGTGCATTTATCCAATCCCTCGGTGATTTCGTTGTAATTCGAGTTCCACTTATTTAATGAGAATCCACCTCCTTTTAAAATATCTATAATATTATCTCGTAAAGTTAACGCGCATTCTACAGTATCTGATCCCGTAAGTAAGTCGTCTATATAAAAATCGCGTTTAATAGCAACGGGCGCATTAGGATGAGTATACTTTACATCTTCGGCTAGTTGTTGTAAACATCGGACGGTTAAAAAAGATGCTGGAGCAGTACCATACGTGACTGTATTAAGTTCAAAAAATTTAAGAGATTCTTCCTTATTTTCCCGCCACACAATTTGTTGGAAATTACGGTGATTCGGTTCTATTAAAATTTGGCGATACATTTTATTTATATCCGCGGTAAATGCATATAGAAATGATAGAAATCGTAAAATAATACTAAGGAGATCTTCTTGTAAAATAGGGCCTGTTAAAAATAAGTCATTTCATGAATTCCCGCTATTTGTTTTCGCGGACGCATCAAAAACAACCCGTATTTTAGTTGTGAGTGATTCTTGTTTAAACACAGCATGATGGGGTAAGTAATAGTTAGGTATCGCGTCGTTAGGTTTAATTTCTTGCATGTGACCTAAATCTATATATTCATTAATGAACTCAGTGTACTTTTCTTTTAATTGAGGAATTGATTTAAAGCGCCCTTCCAGATTATAAAATCGCTTTATTGCCATAAATTTTGATTTTCCAATGTCAAGAGGAAAAGAGTTAAAAGGAAGTGCCACCATAAATCTACGCTCGTCAGTCCTTTTGACATTTTTTTGAAAATGTGTTTCGGATTCAGTTTCCGCTGGTGACAAGGAATTTATTGGTTCCGGTTGAACAGATTCCAGTTCCCAGAACTTTCTTAAATCCAATGTCGCAGCATGACAAGTACTTGACGTTGTTTTCGTCACGTTTGGTATATTACCCTCCATTACCCAACCCAAATGGGTTTTTGAGAGGATTGCACCCGGAACACCCGCTGTTTTCCTGCCTGCACAAAACAGGTCCCAATAAACTTCTACCCCTAATAAACCATCAACCGGACGCGATTGTTCAAATTTCGGGTCCGCTAAATTACAATTTTTAGAAAATTTAAACACATTTTTATCAATATTTTCGTTAGGATGCACCCCAGTAATATTTGGAAGAATGTGAAATTCGCAAGTTCTTTTATAACTATCATACATAGATTGAAATGTTAAAGACATTTTATGTGTGGCGTTTGAACTAGCGCCGTTCACAACTTGAATGGCTAAAAAATCATACGTTTTCTTTAACCGTAAACGATTTGCAAAATCTTCTGTTACGAAATTAGATTGACTACCTGAATCTAATAGGAATCTACCTTCAATTATGGAATTATTTTGATCGAAAACATTGACAACCGCAGTTGATAATAAGGCGATGGCTCGACGGCTAGCAATATTAACTGATGTTTTATTTTCGTGACTTGTTGATGCCCTAACATTGTTATTTGAATTGTTTTTGTGCAACAAGGTATTGTGTTTTAGTTTACATAACTTGCACGGATTTGCAAAACATTTTTGAACAGCGTGATTAGCAGATTTCAAACAATTACTACATAGTCCATTTGATTTAACAAATTCTATTCTTTCATCTGTATTCAATTGTTTAAATTTTAAACAATTTGGAATATTATGTGTGCCATTACAAAAGCGGCACAATTTCTTTTTTTCTGAATTATTCTCAGAAATAAATTCGTCTTTAAAATATTTATTACGTCTAACGAATCACATTTTTTTTGAATGAACTCACAAATGTCAATAATTGTTGGAAATTGTTTTTTATCTAATGTTCTTTCAAATTCAAAATAAGTTTTCTGATCTATTTTAATAGAAATTAAATATATAATAAGATCCTCAAATAATTCATCATTTGATCGCCCTAATAATTTTAATGCACGGATGTGTTTATTTATATTTCTGGTTATTTCCCTAAGTTTAACAGAATTTTCACTGTCAGCCTTTGAAGAATTAAATATTGCACTTATATGTTTATTGGCAATTTTTCTAATGTTATCATAATTGTCCACTAAGGTTTGCCAAGCTGCGTCATATTTTGCGTTGCAAATATCGAATTCACTAATTAATTCTGCTGGTTCGCCTTTTAAACATGAAACTAGGTAATAAAATTTTTGAATATTCTTTATTTCACTGTTTTCGTGTGTTAACGACTTGAACTTGTTATAAAAATTAAGCCAGTTTTCAAAATTGCCATTAAATTCGGGCAGAGAAATTTCAGGTAATTTAGTATTAGAATCCGAAGTCGGTGTCGAACCCGACCGTAGATTTTTATTAGAATTTTTTGATTCTATTAACATGGTTGCTAATTCATATGCCTTATCATATTTTGCCTCAAATTTCTCTACCGCATCTACATCGTCTTCGGGAATTTCCAAATCTGCGGGCCTTAGTTCGTATATATCCGCTTGTACTTCGATAAATTCATCTAAAATTCCTTTAATTGCTTCAGTTTTATTTTTTAATAAAAATATTGTAGCATTTTTAGCATCATCACTGTTTATGAATGTTTCAAAACGAGTTAACTTACTTTATAAAATTCCACGTTGTTTTTTTTAATTTAGCCATTGTTAATTATTGCAAGGATATGGAAAAAAATAGGGAACCGACCTTATAATATCTTCTCCTGAAGAATGTTTCTCCTTGAAATGTGGCTGCCCTCTTCTTCATCTTCTTCTTGCGCGAAACACTTACTTGTTCGCGAATTAATTAACGAATCTATAGTCAGTGATATTCTTGATACCAGACGGTGTACTTCGTAAATAAAAAAAAATACGTATGATGCGCGACTATTATCACTTTACACTTCCGTTTCGAAGGACCATGTTTAGTCTTGGTGGCCGTTAGGCTAATAAAAGAAGTTAGAAGTTTTTTCCGTTTAATTATAATAATCACACACGTAATACAATTCTTAATGCGAGTAAAAACTCTAATTCGGACCGATTATTCACGTACTTTCCGGACCGATGGTTATTGAAGAAGGGGCGATTTGCCTGTCCTGTACCTGTTTATATAGGGGGTGGATCTTCCCTCACCCCGACACCCATATGGAGGGTGGACATTATCTAGTTTTTTTCTATCTCTATTAATAACAGAGAAAAATCGACTTGAAAAAATCGAAATTTTTCACATTTTTAAAATATCTTGTTACCCTCGACTTTTCGAAAAATTGAGACAAATATTGGTGACGTCACAATATTTAATTTTTTTTTAAATCTGAATAAATGTTTTCCATATGCGCAGTAATTTAAATCTCTATACCCCTATTAGTCTGTAAATTTCAATTATCTTTACTTTTTTAACTTTAAGATCATTTTTCTTGAATTTTTTCTTATGTGACTTATTCAAAATTTTGTATGGCTGAAAACAGATTAAAAAACTCTACCGAAATCGAAATTAAAAAATATAGGTTGTAATTTAAAAAAAAGTATTGATGACGTCACAACATTTTTTCTATTAAATGTGAAAAAATGTTTTTATTATGCACAGTAATTTTAATCGAGTATCCTTTTAGATTTTTTCTCCATCATACACATTAACGAAGTTACCAAATTTATCCGTTACTTAATTTCCACACTGTATACAGGGTGTATTTGAAATAACGAACAGGCTCTTAACCACAAAGAGATTATATTATTTCTAAACATAATTCACAATTATTTTGTTTATAGTTCTAACAATGAGCCCGCAATTAATTATTAAAATAAATGAGTAAAAATAGACAACATTTTTGGAAGCACTGGCAATTAGAAATAATTTTTAAACGGCATGCGGCATCAGCTTTATCAAATTACAACAAGCGCTTAGGGAAAATATCGGAGTGCACTTAATGCAAGGTCGTCACGCCGTATTGTGTCAATGGAGCAGGTCGACGGCCGGGCCTCGGGATTTGTGGCACACTTGTAAAAACATTTATTGCTTACACAATTTTAGAAATTTACAATGAATTAAGTAGGGGTGGTAGGGGCGGATTTCAAGAAAAAATATGTTTGTGTTTAGTCTTTGCTGAAACTCATTCAGACAAACATCTTTTTTTGTGAAAATGGCGCGACACATTTATTCTAATATTGAACTAGTCGATATGTTAATTTTTTACGGCGAAGCTAGGTGCAATTCCGCCGAAGCAGTAAGGCTTTATCAGGATCGGTTTCCCGAACGGCATTTACCAACACCAAATCGTTTTCGGGAGTTACTTCAAAGAGCACGTGATACAGGAAGTTTGCAACTCGTTGGCGCAGTTGACAGAGCTGTTAACCGAGCAGATCATTTGTTTGCAGTGGAAAATCAAATTTTAAATTTATTAGAAGCGGATCCCGGTTTAAGAACACGGATTATCTCTCGGCAGTTGGGTGTTTCTCATAGCTTTGTGCATAAAATCATCCGCGAAAATAATTTTCACCCCTATCATTATCAACGGGTTCAACATCTTCAGCCAGGTGATTTTCAACAGAGAGTTGCGTTTTGTGAATGGCTTTTAGAACAAAGTGCCCGAAATCCAAACTTCACTAATAACATTTTAGTGATAGATGAATCGTGCTTTACGCGAAATGGCTGTTTTAATTTTCATAACATGCATGTTTGGGCAGAGAATAATCCCCATTCTACGCGCCGATCGCATTTTCAGCATCGTTTCTCCCTTAATGTTTGGGCAGGCATTGTAAATGACCAATTAATTGGACCTTTCATTTTTCTATTTAATTTAAATGGCGGCCGTTATTTAGATTTTCTAGAAAATGAACTTCAAGATCTTTTAGAAGATGTGCTTCTAGCTGTGCTGAGACAGTTATGGTTTCTGCACGATGGTGCATCTCCGCACTACGATCGGCGTGTTAGAAATTATTTAAACAATGCATTTCTAGGACGATGGGTTGGACGTGGAGGTGCTGTTCCATGGCCTCCTAGAAGTCCGGATTTAAACCCATTAGACTTTTTTCTTTGGGGGAATTTTAAAAGTGAAGTGTATGTCGAGGAAATTGACGATGCTGATACACTCAGACAACGAGTTCACGGCGCAGCTAACGCAATAAAAGAAAAACCGCGGCAAATGTTCACTTCGGTTCGTGAAAACTGGCTAAGGAGAGCCCATTTCTGTATTGAGTGCGAAGGGCGTCAATTTGAACATTTAATTTAGTTTCATGTGACTTTTTATAAAACAATTGTGACCGACTTTTAATTGTTTTATACGTGACCTACTTTTAACAAATTGCATGCACGAGTGTGTGGTAAGTGTTATCGTAGTAAAACTGCTATTTTACAGCTATTTATACATGAAAATAACATGTGTAGAAGATATCAATTTACTAGCTCAAGTCAAGTGGATTTTTCTTAATGAATGTGAATGAACTTGAGGAATGTTTATCTTTTACAAAAAAACGTGATTACACTTTAAATTTCGAAGGCAAAGACTCTCGCGTTTAAAGTAAACAAACACGCATTCCACGCAGACCGAATTAAACGAGAAAAGCATTGGTTCTCAAAATGTGTAGAAAAAAAATCGAAAAATGTTTAAAATTCAAAAAAAAAATCGAAAAAATTTTGGTGGAGATGGGTTCACACATATTTTGTGTATGTGCCCTTAAATGCCTGTTCGGTATTTCAAATACACCCTGTATAAATAAAATATAATTTAGTAATTATTTTGTATGAATTGACAACGGGTTTAATTGCGTTTTATCGTCCTTTTTAATTACTTAAAAACAAACTGAATGGAAGAGAAATTTAATTCTCTCTTCGGAAAATCGACCATTAAGTGTTTACCTTACTTTTCAACATTGGGTTTTCGTCGGTAATTATTTTCTCCAATAAGAACGATTTTCAGTTGATCACAAAGCTGTATTCCATTGTAGCGCGGTCTTACGAAATAGGTTGGTAGTATGTCGAGTGGCCTAGAAAATCCATTAAAGCCCAATCTCAATAAGAGTAGACACTCAGGTCTAAGCTAGGATAATTGTATGTATGTTGCAATACGTTTATAAGAGCCATTTTATTTTAGCGAGGAAACAGGATTACGGAGGAGAATAAAACTAATCAGGCGATAGAAGCACAATTCCATATGATTTATGTGCATTTTTTGATAAAAATTCGTATCATGCGAGATGATTTATGACTGGTGGGTGGTATTATTTAATATCCGCACACCTATAGAAGTCAAGTATATGTTTATTGATCTGATTATTTATTTAAATGTTTGTATTGGGTTAGATACGTATCTGTTGATTTCGTTGTACTATTCAAATACATTTTTATTTCTTCTCACAATTAAAATAAATGTAGTTCTCAATTATCACTTGTTAAAACCTGTTTACAATATTGATAATTGAATAAGTCACTTGGTTTGTTTCACTACTGTTTTTATTCTCTCCGACTAGTTTCGACTTATCGAATGACGATAAGTCTAAACTAGTCAGAGAGAATAAAAACAGTAGTAAAACAAACCAAGTGATTTTTATTTAATTATCAATATAATAAATGTTTATCGATAAAAGCATTGTAAATAATATTATTTATTTTAAATGACCATTAAACAGTTTCGTAATTGTTCATACTACATATTTTGTTAATTAGACCATATGCAATTATATATAGAACATCGTTTTATTATTACACAGTACCTTTACTTGAATATATTGATTTTCTAATAATATGTTATACATACATTAGGTAAAACTATTTCCTCATTGATCTATACAAAACAAATACAAAATAAAACTGTCACAGCAAATAGTAAACAATAGAAGTTAAATATATAAAAAAGCATAAGTTTTAAGTAAATATTATTTTAAATCTTCTTAGACGATATATAAATGGATTAGCTTCCGCGTCTCGAAAAAACATTTTATTAATCCCACTGAAACGGGACTTCTGTTTACGCTAAAGGTGAATTAAGTGTGAAACAAATGATACCGAGGCGGGCTGCGTTTCTTGCCAAGAGATAAATAGTTAAGAGCAAAGCAGTGCAATAAAGTTTACTTTTATAAAAGTTTCCAAGTGAATGGATGTGGAATGAAAAAAACTGCATTAATTCAGTAATCGTCGTATTAGCCGAGATTTGGGCGTACGGGATTAAATGAAAAATACACTCGCCATCAATCACGCAATTTATTATTTTACTTCAGCAACGGAATATTCGCCACCTTAAAGCCATGTAATGTGTCATCGCAAGATTAATTTTGTAGTCAATTTTCATAACGGACTTGTATAAAATCATGTGTGGTTCCAAACTTTGTCAGTTCCGCTTCTTCTAAGTGTGATTTAACACCTAGCTGCCTTCCAACTAGATTTACATATTCCTCTAATTCCAAATAGATTTATGTCCTTCGCCATTAATGTGCAGCATCGCGACCTTAAGAACCGCACTTCTACTCTGAACTTCCAAACTTGTATTGATTAAAAATATACAGGGTGGATTGCCACGGCCCACTAATGGAAATTCGCAAACTATTAGAGGTGGAGATTCGCTTAAATTGCCAAACTTGCTCAAAATTAAATCCCTTGGATTAATCAGTAGGCAACTTCTCAGAAAGATTGTTTCGGGAAAAATTACGTACGCCTTAACTAAGCAAGATATTAACATCATTGAATGCATAATTAAATTTTACGGCCCTGCTTAATCTTCATGACGGGTTTTCTACATTGTAATTGCCCTTGTCAGTTTTAATACACCTTGTGAATTATTTATGGGGAGGTTTATGCTCTTAGTATGTAGTGACTGAAGAGAATATATTTGTTTACATAGTTTAATTACTTATTATTATAATAACATATTGCCCCTAATATTTACTCCTACTTATACTCAAAAATGTGTTCTATTTACTATTTTTCAAAAATGTAGGGCCAATCATTAGTGACTAAATTTTCAAAGATACGTACATAATCTATTATAATGTATTATACAGTACTTCCTGAGAGTAAAGGATTAATTCGGCATTTTTCAAAACACGTACTTCTAAAAAAATCCTCGAACAGGTCAATTTTAGATTTGTTCTCTACATATTTTAAGGTATTACACATATAGATGGAGCTCGTAACGTTGCCGCTGTGACGTCATCGACATTTTGTTAAAATGAAAATCGTTTTTTTTACGACAACTTTTGTAGAGGTTCTCTTTAGAAAGATTTATTTTTTATTTTTAAAAAATCTTTTATTTCTAAGAAAAATTGACAAAAAATATAGGATTGTCAGTACAAAAGACGATGTCGAAAATTTAAAACAAAATTATTATAATTTGTTATTATTTTCATTTTTCGTTATTATTAAAATCGACTAATTCAAGATTTTATAATATATAAATAAAAAAAAATTAAAACAATTTTTGTTCAATTTTTTTTGCATTTCAATTTCTTTTAAAATGAAAAATATACTATTATAAAGAAAATTCGAAGATCTACAAAAGTTGTCATATAAAATAAATGGATTTCCATTTTTCTTTAAATGTCGATGACGTCATAGCGGCAACATGACGCGCGTCATCTATATGTGTAATTGCTCAAAAGATGTAGAAAACAAATCTAAAATTGACCTGTTTGAGGATTTTTTTAAACATTTTTATTTTGGAAAATGCCGTATTTATCCGTTACTTCCGGGAAGCACTCTATACTATAACATATAATAATGATAATAATGCTATAAATGATGATAGAGCATGCTAACTGTCGAGTTACAGCTTACCTATTGATTCCATTCATAATTACATATTTTCTAATGTACCTACAAGGAAGTTTTCTCTCAGGTTTGAAGCATTAAATACACTTAATGACTTTTACCTTATATATGTTTCTTGCTAGTGCCGCAGAATTATAGTAAATATTTTCCCATCCTATAAATTCAAATGTTTTCGTTTTATTTTTAAAAAACAGTCTATAGTTTATGTGTGTGTGTTGTTTTGTGAATATCAAAAGATTGCTTTTTTAAAAGATTTTCATTTGAATCTTTAAACGAGGGTCTTCCACTCCTAGACTAAGCATGAAGTAAAATTTCGAGTTTAGAAAAGCCTGAAAATTTGGATTGGCCGCGTAGCGAAGCGGAGCGGAGCGGCTAATCCAAATTAGGCTTTTCTAAACTCGAAATTTTACACGTATTAAACACTGAAATATCGTAACATTTAAAATATACGGCTTTAGAAATCTAATATGTAGATGTGAATGAAACGTGACTCAAATTCTGCGCTGAACAAATTGTTTAAAACAGTGATTATAGGCAACCCAATAACTCTAACGTATATTGGGTTGCCTATAATTATTGTCGTTTGTGTGTGTTTTTTGAACTTTACTGTAAATCATTGTTTTTAAGCGTGACGCATGAAGTAAAATTTCTAGTTCAGAAAAGCCTAATTTGGATTGGCCGCTCCGCTTCGCTACACGGCCAATCCAAATTCTTAGGCTTTTCTAAACTAGAAATTTTACTTAATGCTTAGTCTGGGAGTGGAAAACACTCGTTAAAAGCCCAAATTAACCCTTTGAAACAACGAATTGATGCAAATTTAAAAAAAGGCTGTAATTATCAGAATATGTATACACAAAAGAAAAATTCCCTGTATGTTCTGTTTTAAACACGTTTTAAACGTGTTTTAAACATGTTTTAAATACGTTTTAAACACGTTTTTAATTGTTAATGCTTTAACCGCTGTTTCAATGAAATAAACACGTTTTGTTAAAAAAAAACTGTTTGTTTTGATTATTTAATTAACTATTGTAGTATATGATAATTAAATATCACGGAGAACTGAATTCTTATCATTGTTCGTTGGCATGGAAAAATCGTGTTACCATCGTAACAAATAATAAAAATCGACAAATATAATGAATCGTTTGAATTCTAGGAAAATCCCCTTTATTCTCTAGATCTAGCCATCCATAACTATTCATTTATCCCTCGACTGAGAAAAATAAATTAAATCACAAACATTTTATGTAATAAGGAAGTAATAGAACTATTTTTTATTTTCTTTCGGTTTTTATTTTAAATTATAGTTCTTTCTAGAATTATTTCGGTTTAGTTCTGATTTTTAATTTCATATCTAACGGTGGATAGAGGAATATGTAAATTTAATATCAAATCGGATCAAAGAAGAATTAAATAAATTATAAAATGCGTATTTCGATTTAGGAAATGTTATTCTGATTCCAGCTCGAGTTTTCGGTTCTACCAAACTACGGGCTAATTTCTGGTTGCGGTTATCGGATTGGTTCTCGTTCGTGAAAGTAAGTTGTCTTACCATGGGTAGGCGTAGCCAAGAAGGGCCCGGGTAGTCGCTTGCACGTCCCTAGGCATCATACATTTTCTGAATTTAAACCATTATTTATTGTAGATGTGATATGCATGCATTATTTGATAATTTTACTATGTGATTTTAAAATGAAAAAAGTGTTTTTCGAAACCTACTTTTCAAATGTTTGTTATTCGGTAATTAGTTCATAATAGCAAATGTAAAACAAAACCGAATTCGAAATGAAATCTACACGTAACTAAGCGATAAATATTTTGAACTCCACGTGTATTACATGACTAGTGCATAAAGTACAATGTCGAGTTATTTTTTTAAAGAAAGCATAAACCCGAAATTTTACGTCATGCTTAAAAAAACACTAATAATTGATATTTCTGAAGATTTAAAACTGAGTATTGCATATTTTACGAAAATAATACATATTCTTGAATTTATGAATTACAAAGAAATGTAAATCTAGTGATGTTTTCTATTTGGACACAATTATCGTTTATTTTCCTTTTTAATGAGTTACATTTTTGCGCTTTTAACTGACAAAAAAAATAAAGTTTATTATGTTCATAAATATACATTTTTAGTAAATTATATTAAAATGTTAGTTTTTATAGTATTTTATAATTTTTTAATTATCGGCACAATTACTTGCTCAGCTGTTTGTAATTTCGCTCTTAGGTCAATGATTTGTTCATGCATAGATACACACATTTTATCCCTTTAAACATTTGATGATTTAATATATTCTATTAACATTTTCGTCATTTTCTGTTCGCTAAGAGATTTTAATGCATAAATTTAAACGATCTAAAGATAATTTAAATTTGTTTCTCAAATTAAGAAAATTTTCTGTCTACACAAAAATTAACTACAATCTTACTACTCATAATTCCTGCTGAATTGCATGTATTTTTCTGCTTTTACACAATTTCACTAGTTTACCTTTTTATGCTTGGATAAGAATGCTTACTTTTTTTGAATAATATGTGTTACTTTATACAAACTGACGTTAACGATTTTATAATGATTTTGTAAAGAAATTTACTCAGTTGCACATACAAGGTATCCGTATTTCGTGAAAATGCGTGGGGATCTTGGTTATTTGAAGAGATAGAAAGTCGGTTAAATTGGGAAAAAGTTGTGTATTTTAGGGAACTTACTCTTGTTACTCTTTGTTGAAAAGTAACTGTTTATAGGTCTAAACAAGGCTAACGCATAAATATCATTGATATTTTGTTTATAAACAAATATGTTTTCAAACAGTACAGTAACAAATCAGCTATAGGCCCATCCTTAAAGGTGATTTGTAAACAAAGGCGGGCGTATCATTTGTTTACACATCGCCATAGAAGTTGATTATAAGTGTAATAGATAATTAAATTCAGAAAATTAAAATAATGCTTATTGAAATAGAGCGAAAAAATTCTAAAAATAAATTTCAAAAATTCACCATTTTCAAGATGACCTTAAAACCAAAGGAACTACGAGTAAAAGTATAAACACATAAATTCTTTTTTTCTCTACAATTTTTATTTGAAAGATTTTTCGATTAAGTTAATAATTTTCGAATTACAAAGAAAATACTAAGAGTAAACATCCACTTCAGGTTTACAGTTTTCACCCACCTTATCTTCTCGAGGTATTATGGAGTAGAACCCAAATACAAAATTTGATAAAAATCCCATGAGCCGTTTTCGCTGAAATCGTGTCACAGGCTGTCCGACCGACAACCATTGAGATAACACTTGATTCGGATTCCTGGGACCGCAAAATGGATATTTCCTTGAATAAAATGGGGAGTCTATTTTTTAAGGATCACAATATTTCCCTTACACATTAATCGGATTAATATATTTTAATGTTTCACGATTAATAATGTATTTCTTTCCTAATACACAAATCACAGTTAAATCTTGGGGATGTTCTTCATATCAAGTTCATAGATTTTTGTCTTAAAATAATAACATACATATAACTTACGTGTTTTGTAACTATGGGTGGTCGAAAAGGCCTAGTTACCAAGGCCATTAAACTGGAATAAAGGGAAGTATTTTTGTATGGTAAACATTTTAACTAAAACTCGGTATTTTGCTTTCATCTCACTGATTATTACCTTATGTAAATAATTGTTTCAGTGCTGGAACTTTAGAACAAACATCATTTCGTGGTTCATCAGTTAAGTATAACATACTTGATAAGTATTAAATTATGCGCGTCCAGTGTTGTCCACTACATTAAAATGTATCGGTTATCTTCTACGAAATATGAAAAATTCTATATTACGCATTTTCGATAGTGTTCCAAAGAAACCGGTTACGTTGTCAAGTTTGCGTGCTTCAACTGTCAAGAAAAAAATACTGCTTGGCTAAGTTGTACGTAGTTTTTAGAACAATTTGAGAATTTAACCCTGTTCAAAAATGACGATTCAATTATAATTCTTTTTACGTTTTTTGAATCTAATGTAATAAATACACAATGTATTGTCATCTTAAATTCTATACAATATGACATGAACTATTTTTAAAGTTAGAGCAAAATGATCTATGTTGATAATTTGTTTACATTACGAATGAATTCTACTTTAATTGCAGTAGCTAAAATTACGTATAATTAAATATTAACGATGCGTCATCAAATACACGCACCGGATGCTATAATTATTGTTGACTAATTGCTTGTACCAGTAATACACAGAAATCATTAAACGATCCTAACAACAAAAAGAAAAATTACTTGAAGCGGAAGGAAGTCATACGAGGAAGCAAACATTGTATAGATCTTCCAGCGCTATATGAAAAAAATGACTTCAAATTTGCAATAAATTTGTATACTTTTATAACACCATAAACCATAATCCTCAATAAAAGTATCCCTCAGTAAACAGCTTATTGCATGCTCGGCCGTGAGTCGGCTGCATAATTTCAGGTCCGTATTAGAACATTTCATTCCAATGACTGACGTAGATATGTAAAAATGCACATTCGGCGGTATTCTCTATCGAAAACGTTAAATTTAACGTTTGACAGCAGAGTTAAATCTAGTCTAAAATAAAGGGAAATTGATTAAATTCCCTATCATTTTAATAGTTTTTGTTGAACTTATAATTTAATTTACACCAGTTGTCACCATTTATTTTAACGCGGATATCAATAATTAAATTTTAACGTTTTCGAGATAGATAGTCCAATAAATGTATACCAATGAAAACACTTTAATTTGCAGCTCTTACGATACCATCGTCAGTTATCTGATTGAAAGAGTTAAATGACGGTTGCAACTTGTTTTCTAGTCGATAAATTGTTTCATACTCTTATTAGCATGAAGTTCTGTTTCTTAACACTTCTCTATCAATTTACATCTTATTAATTGATAAACAATCTACATCCAAAATATGTCACCCCTTTATGATTGAAGTTTTGTTAATCGCATGTTATTTTTGTATGTATATAAAAGTTTTATAAAAATTATGTATTTTTCTTGATAGTCGATAAGTAAATATTAATTTAATTATAATAATTTAATTAGTAATTAAAATTAAAAATGTTTCAATGTTGTATATACAACTGTATATATTATGTTTTATTAAAGCAGTATTTTCAAAAATCGTAATTATAGCCAAAATAACTGAAAATCAAATGAAATAATTTTGACATTTTAAAAATATATCTAAATATCATTTATTTTTCTAAGAAATTAACTAACGGCCCTAACTTTAACTTATACATTTTTTTTATTTAAAAAATATTGGTATTAAATATATACAATAATATTAATTACTCTTTTTAAATATTACAAAGTATCAATTACAATAATCGAACTCAATTGTCCATTAGCGTGAAATAGTGAATGAGCGACTCCTAGCGATTATACAGGTAAAGGTTATTAAGAAAATTGTATTAGGGCCAATGACAGGATTATATGTATATAATCCTTTCATTGGCGGAATTAAAAGGTACTGGGGATATCCCAGATTAACTCAACTTCTAAACATCTCGACATTCCTCGAAAAACTAATGGTCAATTTGACCCTTTATGCAATAAGGAACCAAGAGGCCCAGGATTAAAAGGTATTGGGGATATCCCAGATTAACTCAAATTCTGGACTGCCCGACAAAATGATTGTTCATAACAATTTCTACTAAAAGTATACTTTTTCGTGTGATTTATAAGATAAAGATAAAGGAGTCCTAAAAAAATTTACTGTGGAAGATCACGGCCGTGGAGTGAGAAGAATAATTTCTAACAGTTTTAAAAATAATTTTGTTCCAACTCTAAACTGGCTTCAATATAAATTGAAAGAACAGCTTGATGTTAAATGCAGTTTAACAGCAATATCACAATTTTTGTCATTAATTGGTTTTAAATATCGAACTATCGACAAAAGGAAGGTGCTCAAAGAAAGTCAACGGATTTGTGAGTGGAGGTATAAATATATAGAAGAAATAAGAATAATTAGAAATACAAATAAACCAATTATATACTTGGATGAAACGTGGTATGACACACACGATACAGTGAAGAAAGGTTGGATAGATGATAACTGTTCACTAAATGTACCAGCTTCAAAAGGACAACGTCTTATTATTCTCCATGCAGGATATCAAGAAGGATGGGTGAATGATGCGTTATTTTTATCAGCAAAAAATATAAAAAAGCTAATGTGGACTACCACGATGATATGTCAGGAAGTGTTTTTTGAGTGGTTTGTGACATCTCTTCTACCCAATATACCGCAGAATAGCGTTATTTTACTAGATAATGCTAGCTACCATTCGGTTCAGATTGAAAAAGTACCAAATGCCAATTCGAGTAAAAAATAAATTTCAGATTTTTTATATGAAAATGAGTTATACTTCGAGCCGACCTACACAAAAAAAGAATTGCTCGAAGTATTAAAAATAAAAGAACATAAGAAAAAACACTTCATAGACGAAGAAGCCAAAAAGTTGGGTCATCAAGTGCTACGTTTACTTCCGTACCATTGTGAATTAAACCCTATTGAATTGATTTGGGGCATACTAAAACCTCAAATACGGCGAAATAACACAAATCCTAAGTTTAGTGAAGGAACTGTAAATGTAGTTAAAAATGAAATTTCTAAAATTTCTAAGGAACAGTGGACGAACAGCATTCGACATGTCATCAAAATTGAAAATAAATACTTTTCCAAACATATGGAACCGCTTATTATAAATATTCTGGAGAATGACTCAGACGAATCTGATAATTAATTTATGTATAAAGTGTATTTTTGTATAAAGTGTATTTATGTATAAAGTGTAATTATGTATGTATAAAGTGTAAATTTTCATTTTATTACATAATGTATGTTTAAATTTCAAATAAAAGATTGTCAGAAGAAATAAGTTGAGTTAAACAATTCTGCCGAAATTTAATTTTAAATATTTATAAATTAATTAAATCGTATAATTATTCTTCTTAAAAAAATTCAACTCAACTATGGAATTTGATATTAGTGGTGTAAAAACTTGCGCCTGAAAATGTCTAAAATAACATTATTTTTAGAATCGTATAATTTTTGTTTAAGCAAAATTTGCTGTACCAATTTAATCGTAGCTTTATTATAACTAACACGATTTTATTGAAATTTTAATTTAATTAATGATCCATTTCAAAATGCGAGGCACCTCACTTTGAAGTGCTGTATTTTAAAAACAAAAAATCTTTAAAAAATATCTGTGCACGTTTCTGTAATACTGAGAGTGTTTTTTATTATTATTATTTATAAAATAACCATCGCGCATCTTCAATCTCTCAATGAGGTTTTCAATCGACGAAAAATCAAATATTTAAATTATTGGAAATTAAATTATATATTTTATGTTATGAACAATTTCTAACAATTAACTATAATTAAAAAACCGGATACTTAATTACCGAGAACGTTGAAATAGGATTTTGATATAGTAGGGGTTGAAAGGGTTCAGATATGCATTTCTTTCTTGCACCACTCTATAAATAAAGATTTATTCTTTTACCAGTATTTATTTCAAATTTTTATACTTAACTGATTAGGATTTATAAAGAGTTAGTAAAAATCCGTCGAAAAAATAATTATTTATGATAAAAATCTGATTTTTTCAATAATAATAAAAAAAAAACACTCAGGATTACAGAAACGTGCTCGGATATTTTTTAAGATTTTTTGTTTTGAAAATACAGCACTTCAAAGTGAGGCGCCTCACTTTTTGAAATGGATGTAGGTATTTTCACATGTTTGATGGTTTGATAAATCACACAATTTAATATTAGTTAATGTTAAAAGAGCATAAATGTTTTGAACTTTTCATTCTTACACTTAAATGAACTCGGTTAAACAATCAACATTTTTAATCTCAACATCTCTGAACATTTTTTCTTCCGCTGTTTGCCTCGCGCCCCGGGGACAAAACACCTTGTAGCGGCCCTGTTCATTTCGGTCATGAATTTTCTATGCAAATCATCTGGCCAGCGCAGGTTAGTTTTATTGCGGTTATGGTCATAAACCCCCAATTATCATTTACAAGTTAACCGCAAACTGAAGCCATTTTTTTTCATATAGCGCTGGAACTACTATACCAAATTACAATTATAAACGCTGTCGCACACGAAGCGTTTTGCCAACGGAGTAGGGCGGTACGAATCGAGTCGGGTGGGGTGCGGGCGCCCCACAGTGGTTGAAACGCTCAAACTAGCTTATCATTTAAATTTGATTAAGAGTAAATTAAAGTAACTGTAATTTGTTTAATGGTAAGGTAATATGTTGTTAGTTGTGTTTAAGTTGCCATTACATGTATTTTATAAAAAAATGATACATTTTTAATATAAAACAGTGAATCGTTTATTTCGCATTTTTTATAAAGTAGACTTTCCCTGCAAAATTTAGTTAGACTTGTTTAGTCTCATATAGTCCGGTAAAAATCATTCTACTTATAAATATATTTGTACGTTTCCATATTAACTGCTATTTATGTTTGTATTTATTTGTTTATTAATAATAAATAGAACACACTTTAAATTTGTAATATTCCTACTTATACGATATTCGGAATACTATAAGTACATACCATGTGTAATTAAATAATTAAATTATTAATTGCTATTTTTCAAGTTTTCTGTATTATCTGAATATTTCATAGTTGTAGCAGCATCACGATGTAAAAGATAATTCATTTTGTAAATAATTTATAACAAAAGGTTTTACTTTCTGTTTTTTAGCGACCTCAGATAATTCACTAAACAGCTTAAGTTGTTTACTAGATGAGCCTGATTTTATTTGTGATTCAAAATTAAAAGTTTTACTTAACCATACCAAGGGGAGCCAATGCTTATGGGAGAACTGGAAATCGAGTAGAAAAAGAGAGACTATGGTCAGGATGTGGGGTACGAGTAAGACAAACGATATACACCGGTCTTGATTCTGGATGCAGCCTCCAAACGATGTTACCAAATTTTATACAGAGACTGGCTAACTGGATATATATGAACTGTGACCATACACAGTTTTAAATAAAAAAAAAAAAATCGCAGCCCACATTTAGCCCCCCACAATTCGCCCCCCAACATTTCACTCCCCAGATTTTGCCCCCGCACATTTTACCCGCGATACATTTCGTCCCCGCCACATTTCGCTCCCCATATTTCGCCCCCGCACATTTCGCCCCGGACACACTATCTTTCCTCAAATTTGCGCAAAGAGATGAATTTCTTATATGCTAACTATTCTTCTAACCAACAATAAAGTATGTGGAATCACGTTTAAGGTTCATAATTTTTAAAATAAATAAACGATTTTTTTGTTAAAATAGAACAAATCGAAGATTATAAAAATCGTGACGTAATTGATTATCTTATTAATTAATTGTCTGCGTATTATTTTAAATTTTTTGTTAAAATTTACGTATATTGGTTTTAAACTGTTATTTTACTGATCAAAGTAGGGGGCGAAATGTGTCTGGGGCGAAATGTATCGGGGGCAAAATGTGGAGTACTAAATGTAACGGGAGCGAAATGTACCGGGGGTGAAATGTGAGGGGGAAAAATGTGGGAAGCGAAATGTGGAGGGAGAAATGTGGGGGCGAAATGGGGGGGCGAATTTTCCATACCCCAAGTAAAACACGTGGCTACGACTGGTTTTCGCGTTTCAAGAATGGAGAGATATCGATTGAAGACTAACCTCATTCTGGGCGCCCTTAACTTCAAGAACGGACACTACGTTAAAAAAATCAACACCCTTGTTCGTAAAGACCGTTGCCGAACCATTGATAAACTTTGTGAGATATTTCTCCAGACATGTCATAGAGTTCAATTCAGAGGATTCTATCCGAAGATTTGCACATGAGAAGGGTTGCAGCCAAACTTGTCCCTCGCCTTTTCACTGAGAGTCGACTTCAGGCCTGTCTTTTGCTGAAAAATCAATTAGGAGAGGACCCAGATTTTTTTTTCCGAGGTCATTACTGGTAATGAATAGGGGTGATATGGGTACAATTCAGAAACTAACAGCAATCAAGCCAGTGGAAGACAGCTCTCCTCGCCCAAAAAAAGCACGCCAAGTGAAGTCAAACATCAAGACAATGCTCATTTGTTTCTTCGATTGCAGAGGTGTTGTGCACCCGCGAAGTTTGTTCCTCCAGACCACAAACGGCCAATCAACAATTCTACTTAGGAATTTTGAGGAGGTTGAGGGGGAAATTGCCAATCATCATGGCGATTATAATTTTCGAAACCGCTGCCCTAAAAAGCTCGTTGGAAATGCATCTAAACCATTCGCGTAGATTCCGAAGCAAGGATATCTTTCTTCTTCCCACGCTACGCCAGCTCTGGATCTTTCCTGTATAATTAGCTGAAGTAACAAATATATTTTTCCTCTCATAATATAGCGCAGATATTGAAGTTTTGTTATTTTCATGTTCTTAATAACTTCGCATTGCTTATTCATCCGCTTAAGAACCTCGACATTTCTTTAGGGTTGAGAATACATAACACCTCAGTATTCTGGTTCTTAAGAGTAATGTTAGGCCTCGATTGCAGAGAAACTTATTCATTTTGATGAATTCGGCTTTTGCAATTTCCACTCTAGCGCGTATTTCTTGGCTCACGTCGCTCTCCTTGTTTAACCAGGTGCCTAGGTATTTGTAGTCCGTTGTTTTTTCTATTGTAGTGTTTCCTACCTTCAAGTTCGCTAAAATATTGTTATCGGATGTTGTTGATGCGTTTGCCGTTAATAAGTATGCCGGCTTGTTGACATCTGAATATAAGTTAAAAAGGCATGGAGACAGAATGCACCCTTGTCTGACTCCACTACGAAATTTGATTAGATCAGTTAATTCGTTTCCTACTTTAACAGTTACTTTCGTTTTGCCCTCAGAAGTTCTACCAGTTTTTCATGTCTACCTTTTTTTAACACCTTCTCATAATCTATAAAACAAGCGAATACGTCTATATTCATATCTAAGCATCTCTGAACTTTATACAAAACAGAGCCTCTCTTGTTCCGAGACCATTTCTAAAGTCGAATTGTGTTCCCCCGATCTCTTCTTCCAACTTTGTATATATTCTGCGGTGTATTATCCTTAGAAAGAGCTTTAGTGTATGTGACATTAAGATTATAGTCCGGTGGTCACTGCATATGGCTGTTTTTATATTATATTATTTTAAATTAATCTACGTACGTCTATCCGTTCAACTGGCATTTTACGCTTGATTTTCTTTAATGTGATCTTCAATACAGCTATCACTGGTTTGTGGTCTGAAGCGATATCTACCCCAGTATAGGTTTTAGCTGATGTTGTACCATTTTTGTATCTATTGTTGATAATAATATAGTCACTTTGATTTTTAACGATGGTAACCTTTGTACTCTTGGGTGATGTCCAAGTATGAAGTCTGCGCTTAGGTAGTTTGAAGAATGTTTTCTTTACTGCTAGATTGTTTAATTGGCAAAACTCAACAGTCTGTCTTCTCGATCATTACATTGACCCAGTTCATGTTCACCGATGCAGCTATTCATGCTACCTTTTCCAATCTTCGCGTTAAAGTCTCCTAATATGACAGTAGCATCACCGTGTTTTGTTATATGTAGGGCTGTATTTATTTGTTTTCATATTTATTACATATTTGTTCAAAAAATTGATAGATGAAACCATCAATAGGTATTATTTTAATTATCTTATAATGTCATGTATTATAAGATAATTAAAATAATACCAATTGATGGTTTCATCTATCAATTTTATTAACAAATATGTAATAAATATGAAATTAATGTAAAAGAGTGTGGTCGCAAACATGTAAAATAAAAAAATATTAATAAAATGAATGTCATTAATTTTAAAAAAAATAATAATAAAAATTCATTTTGATTCCGATGTCTATTCTATATTTGAAATAGATTCAGAATCTTCAATCGTCATTCTCGGTTTCTTCAGAGACTGCAGGAGAAAGTAATAAGTCTATAGCTTGATTTGATAAGCTCTTCAAATTTCTCTGTGGTAATTTTCTCCGACTTGAAATATATGGATCCGATGATACCAACAGTATATTGAAAACATCTTCTATTGTTTAGACTCTTGAATATTTTCGTGAACAGTCTTCCCGGTATATTTGTTCCTAGCTTCTTGTGCATCTTCTAAAAACTGTCCCATCGGTAATAATGCGTGAGCAATTATTCTGGGCCTATGAATTAAAACAACACGGTTAGATGGTTCACCGAGCCATATTTCGCTAATTTACAAATTATATCAGATGCAAATATGATTACATTACTGAATATTATGGTGGAATAAAAAGTTAAGGTATTGAGACATACAGATATATGTTCTACATACCTGCAGGAAAAGACTACCTTACGTAGAATTAAAGTTTATCACTTCATATTCAAATTATCCGATATACAAAACGGCGTGCTTTATTGTGCACTACAAAACCTCTAAACAAACGTCAACTTTGAACTAATGAAGCAAACGCAATTATGTGATTAGAAACGTTTAATGCATTAATCATCTCTCTACTGTATTCTTTTGTTGTTGTATATTTAGTTTAAGTGATGTACAATTTTGTATAGGAAATTTTGTTTCTGTGATTGCATTCTTAAATAAATAAATAAAATTAATAGAAGTATTTTAAATGGAAAACACAGTTAAAAATCAAGTTTTTAAAAAAATTTAAATATCGATATTTTCAGTAACATCTGTAAGCAGATAGGTAAGATAAATTATTATTGTATTAAAATATCCACAATATGGAAAATTATTTGAAGTAGATGCAACGTATTACGTATCTCCTCTGAACATTGACAGACAGAAGAACAAATAACAATAATTAAAATATCAAATTTTAATCTAGAGTCACGTTTCTCCATAAACGAGAATAAACATGAAGGAGTTGCTTAATTTATTCCGCATTCTCTAAACTATATACCATTTAAAGTCAGTGCTTTCTCACAATGTGGGGGAAGTGATTATTGTCATTTGTATGTATATACAGAGCACAGAGAGGAGATACAAATATAAATTTAACAAGCTATTTGAGAAATAAGATAAACTTGTAAATAACACTGTTTTTTATTAACACTTTCAATGCACAGAAATTAAATCTAAGGATTTAATAATAAAAAAATCACAAATGAAACACGATTTTAACTTTGTTTGTATAACTGAGACTTTATTAAGTGACTATAGTTTCGACAACATTAACTTGTCATTTTCAAACTCAAAGTAAAGTTGAGTTTGAATATAAAAAGTTAAAGTTGTCAAAACTTTAGTCACTTAATAAAGTCTCAGTTACACAAACAAGTTAAAATCGTGTTTCATTTGTGAATTATCATGTATAACGGAGTAGAAGCCTCGGGTAACAGTTTAACAATAAAAAAAAAATGTTTAAAAATAAAGCTTGTAAATTTATATGTGAAAGAATTAATAAATGAGTTACATACTCATTAAAATTTTAAAATGCTACCATTTTAATGAGTTTGCAAAGTTTGTGCCCAAGTATGCTGGACACTCGCGTTTAAAATTATTTTTTTAATAAAATCGGGATGTTTACAACAAACATTTAAAAAAACTTTTATTTGATACACTCATAGCAATTGTTTGTGGCTTGTTGAATGCTGTTGATACTAGTGATGGGCAAGATCGATAAAAAAAGATCGACTATTCAATCCGTGGAAGTGATCAAGCTGTTTGATCTTTTTCATCACCTCGATCTGTTTGATCAGCTGGATCTTTTCAACCGGCTCGATCTTTTGCAGTGATGAGAATAATCGATGTACTAATTAGAAATTAACAAATTAGTATGTAGTAATAGAAGCGAATATCAGTAAGTAGTGACTTGTCATCGATAAGAAACTATAATTAAAATATGTCGTGTAAGACCTTTTTTTGTTCTTCACTGACGATCACTCGAAATTTTTTAAAACTAAGTTTTAAAACATCTCGATTATTTCCATCGATTATTAAAATATATCGATTATTTCCATCACTAATCTTTTGATCAATCGACTTGATACTTCAAAAGATCGATCAATTCTTGATCGATCCTTAAAATACTCGATCATGCCGATTACTAGTTAACACGATATGTATAAGTGTAGTATATGGAATGGCACTAATAACATACGACATTGAGATTACAGACACACTCAAATTTGTTACTTTTGAACAATTGGAAAAGTAAACTTAATCAAGGATACTCTAATGGAATGATGAATTCCATTATTAATAATTTATTAAATTATCCTGTGATAAGATCTTGTAAATCTGTTGTCGTTTCTGGTATGGGTAATTTTCATGTTTTTGTTCCGGCTCTAGTTTTCGGTTCTCTTATTTGTAATAATATTTAATGTTATTTAATTTAATTGCCATTATTATTAACTTATTGATTTCATTACTTAAATATGTTTACTTTCCCCGTATGTAATACATAGGGAAAGTATTGTTTTCGTGAAAATGTTCAATTCAAAATGATAGGGGAAATATCCATTTTGAGGTCCCCTGAGTCGATTAAGACCATTTTTGAAACAGTCTGTCATCTGTTTGTGTGGCTGTGTGAATGCCTATCGAGATGTCTGTGTGGATGGCTGTGTGGATATAAAAAACGATCCCACCAATTTTGGTCGCAATTTGGTTAAAATTCGACGTCGTTTACTATTTTTAACAATTTTTTTTAAATATAAGAAAATTTTATAAATTGGCCTAAAGCTGGGCAGAAGAAAATAATATGGGTATTTACAGCACGTGATTACGGCTACTTAGAGGTCTAATACTTGTATGCCTAATATCACCAACGCCGCATCCGCAGCTTTTATTTAATGCTCCTTCCGCGATTCTAGAGCGTCCATATAAAAAATAATAAATGAAGACGGGTGGGTGTTCATGTGACTATTTTAATAAATTTTCGTAATTTCCAAAACTGGACGTCGTTAAATTTAAGTTTCCACTAGGATTTCGGATAATAAGAGTGTCCAGAAAGGGTAAACGTTTGTTTTCTTCAACTTCCATTGTGAATTGAATTTTGTTGTGGATATTGTTTAGATGCGATAAAAAATGGTTGAGGTTCTCAATACCATGTTGCCAAATAACGAAAGTATCATCCACGTATCGTAGCCAAAGTTTAGGTTTTAGAGGGGAAGAATTTAGTGCCTTAGTTTCGAAGTCTACCATAAATAAATTTGCAACTATTGATGATAGAAATTGAAAAGAGGCCAAACAGTCTAAATCAAAGAGATGATGCTAAAAGACTACCACCAATTTGGAAAACTTGTATAAATTCTGGTCAAAATATATTATCTCCGAACAACAACCAAGAAATTCAAAATCCAACCCCTTCCGAAAATAATGTTGAAATTGTCACTACTACATCATTAGAAGAACAAAACAGAAGAGTAACACGAAGCCAAACAAGAAATTCACGCATCAAGTAGTACGTAAAAGTCAAACAAGTGGTTGCTAGAGCAATGGAATTTTGATAGTTATTCCTGACGATGATGACTGCGACGTCATCGAAACGTCGAATTAAAAATAAAATGGACCAGAGCCAAGAAAATACGCGGGACCAAACCCGAAGAAACAGTGATACATACATATATATATATATATATATATATATATATATATATATATATATATATATATATATATATATAAAAGTATACCATGATGATACCATGATACCATGATACAAAGGTACTTATGATTTTTATAATTATTTGTTCCAATCGAGGCTCATCGAACCCAGCAATAAGTTTATTGTTTCAATTGAATTTAAAAAAAATCACTTCAATAGTTTAATACTCTTCTTTAGACATTGTTCAACCAATCGCTAAAAAAATGAACTCAAAATAACGCGGGCCAAAGATACTTATGATTTTTCTAAATTATTTGCTTCATCCGAGGCACATCGAGTCTAGCAATAAGTTGATTTATTTAATTTAATTTTAAAAAATCTTCACTTTCAATAGTTCAATACTCATCTTTAGACATTGTTTAAACAATCGCTAAAGAAATTAACTCAAAATAATGCGACCCTAAGGTAGATATGTCTACTTAAAAATGGTTATAATAGAAAATCTTTCATATATAAAAAGCAGCAAATATAATGGACAAATGTTGCTTTGTAATGTTTATTTAAATCATATTATATTCAAGAGGTTGCGAAATGAATGAATTTCTCCTTACTTGTCACTAAAAATAATAATTAAAATTGCTGGATGGTCATAGTGGAGGCGCCGGGATATTGCCAGAAATATTGCTATCTTCGCGGCGCCGTCAACTTGGCCCCCCACTTTCAGTTTTTTGGAAAAACATCATTGCGCAGAAAAGCCCTTAGCTAGTACAAGCTAGCACAGCAAAAATTAGAGCAAGCACACAAAGAGTAAAAAAGTTACAGGGGTTTCAAATATGGGGGGGCTAGGCTTCGTCAACTTGGCCCACCACTTTCATTTTTTTGGAAAAACATCATTGCACAGAAAAGCCCTTAGCTAGCACAAGCTAGCACAGCAAAAATTAGAGCAAGCACACAAAGGGTAAAAAAGTTATAAGGGTTTCAAGTATGAGGGGGCTAAGTTGACGTTTGCCCCCCACTTTTGATTTTTCAACTTTTTTTATATGACTTGGATTCCTCAGAGCTAGCACAAGCTAGCACAACCAATTTTAGAGCTAGCACAACCCCAACAAACCCTTAAAAATACAAAATTAGTTTGTACCCCAGCCCCCCACTTTAATATTTTTTGATTATTTCTAAGGGAATCTGCAACTTAGAGCTAGCACAGGCAGAATATGCAAAAATCATTTAAAAAAGAAAATGGTTAAAAAGATATTTCTATTTTAATTATCAGCCGTGAGCTTTCAAATCCTGTATGCGTAATTCTATTCATGTATTTAAATGATTATGCTAAATGAGTATTTTCTAACAAATCACAATATTTCAACGGATTTGTTGACAATTACTTTGCCATATACTCAACTAAGAGTTCAAAACATTGCTTTCAAATGCTGTGACCAGGAAAGCAAGCACATTAAAGACAGTGGCGTAGTAAGTGATTAATGAATAACTCTCGAATAATTTAAAATGTAATAACTCCACCAAATACCAACAGATTTCAAAAATTGTTTTAAATTATAAATCACAAACGCATTGTTAATTGATGCTATGACTAATAAAGCTAGCACAATAAAAACAATGGCGTAGTAAGTAATCACTATTAAACCCTCGAATAATTTAAAATGTAATAACTCCACCAAATACTAACAGATTTCAAAAATTCTGTCAAAATATAAATGACTAATGCATTGGTAATAAATGCTGTGACTGAGAAAGCTAGCACAATAAAGACAGTGGCGTAGTAAGTAATCAATATTTAACCCTCGAATAATTTAAAATGTAATAACTTCACCAAATACTAACAGATTTCAAAAATTCTTTCAAAATATAAATGACTAATGCATTAGTAATAAATGCTGTGACTGAGAAAGCTATCACAGATAAGACAGTGGCGTAGTAAGTAATCAATATTACACCCTCGAATAATTTAAAATGTAATAACTTCACCGAATACTAACAGATTTCAAAAATTCTTCCAAAATATAAATGACTAATGCATCGGTAATAGTAGTAGTTATTACATTTTAAATTATTCGAGGGTTAAATATTGATTACTTACTACACCACTGTCTTTTTTGTGCTAGCTTTCTGAGTTACAGCATTTATTACCAATGCATTAGTCATTTATATTTTAAAAGAATTTTTGAAATCTGTCAGTATGTGGTGAAGTTATTACATTTTAAATTATTCGAGGGTTAAATATTGATTACTTACTACGCCACTGCCTTTAATGTGCTAGCGTTTTGAGTCACAGCATTTTTTACCAATGCATTGGTGATTTATAGTTTCAAAGAATTTTTGAAATCTGTTAGTATTTGGTGCAGTTATTACATTTAAAATTATGCGAGGGTTAATTATTGATTACTCACTACGCCACTGTCTTTATTGTGCTAGCTCTTTCAGTCACAGCATTTTTTACTAGTGCATTGGTGGTTTAAAATTGAAAAGAATTTTTTAAATCTGTTAGTATTTCGTGGAGTTATTACATTTTTAATTATTCGAGGGTTAAATATTGATTAATTACTACGGCACTGCCTTTATTGTGCTAGCTTTTTCAGTCACAGCATTTCTTACCAATCCATTAGTGATTTATAATTTGAAAGAATTTTTGAAATCTGTTAGTATTTAGTGCAGTTATTACATTTTAAATTATGCGAGGGTTAAATATTGATTACTTACTACGCCACTGTCCTTTTCGTGCTAGCTTTCTTAGTCACAGCATTTATTACCAATACATTAGTCATTTATATTTTGGAAGATTTTTTGAAATCTGTTAGTATTTTGTGAAGTAATTACATTTTAAATTATTAGAGGGTTGAATATTGATTACTTACTACGCCATTGTTTTTATTGTGCTAGCTTTATTAGTCACGGCATCAATTAACAATGCGTTTGTAATTTATAATTTGAAAGAATTTTTGAAATCTGTTGATATTTGGTGGAGTTATTACATTTTAAATTATGCGAGGGTTAAATATTGATTACTCACCACCCTACTGTCTATCTTGTGCTAGCTCTCTTAGTCACAGCATTTATTAACAATGCGTAAGTGATTTTTAATTTAAAAGAATTTTTGAAATCCCTTTGTATTTAGTGGAGTTATTATATTTTAAAATTTTTGAGGGTTAAATATTGATTACTTACTACGCCACTGTCTTTTCTGTGCTAGCTTTTTCAGTCACAGCATTTATTACCAATGCATTAGTCATTTAGTTTTTGAAAGAATTTTTTAAGTCTGTTGGTATTTGGTGAAGTTATTACATTTTAAATTATTCGAGGGTTAAATATTGATTACTTACTATGCCACTGTCTTAATTCTGCTAGCTTTCTCAGTCACAGCATTTATTACCAATGCATCAGTCGTTTATATTTTGAAAGAATTTTTGAAATCTGTTAGTATTTGGTGGAGTTCTTACATTTTAAATTATTCAAAGGTGTAATATTGATTACTTACTACGCCACTGTCTTATCTGTGCTAGCTATCTTAGTCACAGCATTTTTTACTAATGCATTAGTCATTTATATTTTGAAAGAATTTTTGAAATCTGTAAGTATTTGGTGAAGTTATTACATTTTAAATTATTCGAGGGTTAAATATTGATTACTTACTACGCCACTGTCTTTATTGTGCTAGCCTTCTTAGTCACAGCATTTATTACTAATGCATCAGTCATTTATATTTTGAAAGAATTTTTGAAATCTGTTAGTATTTGGTGGAGTTATTACATATTAAATTATTCGACAGTTGAATATTGATTACTTACTACGCCATTGTTTTTATTGTGCTAGCTTTATTACTCACAGCATCAATTAACAATGCGTTTGTGATTTATAATTTAAAACAATTTTTGAAATCTGTTGGTATTTGGTGGAGTTATTACATTTTAAATTATTCGAGGGTTAGTCATTAATCACTTACTACGCCACTGTCTTTAATGTGCTTGCTTTCCTGGTCACAGCATTTGAAAGCAATGTTTAGAACTCTTAGTTGAGTATATGGCAAAGTAATTGTCAACAAATCCGTTGAAATATTGTGATTTGTTAGAAAATACTCATTTAGCATAATCATTTAAATACATGAATAGAATTACGCATACAGGATTTGAAAGCTCACGGCTGATAATTAAAATTGAAATATCTTTTTAACCATTTTCTTTTTCTAAATAATTTTTGCATATTCTGCCTGTGCTAGCTCTAAGCTGCAGCTTCCCTTAGAAATAATCAAAAAATATTAAAGTGGGGGGCTGGGCTACAAACTAATTTTGTATTTTTAAGGGGTTGTCTGAGGAATCCAAATCATATAAAAAAAGTTGAAAAATCAAAAGTGGGGGGCAAACGTCAACTTAGCCCCCCCCCCATATTTGAATCCCCTATAACTTTTCACCCTTTGTGTACTTGCTCTAATTTTTGTTGTGCTAGCTTGTGCTAGCTAAGGGCTTTCCTGCGCAATGATGTTTTTTCCAAAAAAATGAAAGTTAGGGGCCAAGTTGACGGAGTCTATCTTCGCAGACATTAAGTATACCAATTCGTTCTTTATGTAAATTACGAAGGGCAGCTTTGAGAGGAAGGCAAGTATGCAGTATGATTAATAAGAAAATGTAAATATATACCAGGGTGTCTTATTTGCATCTAAAGACCTGTTCATAATTAATTAGTTAAATTTAGTTTACAATGACAGCGTTTTGTTTAGTATTAGAATGATGCGGATAATCCTTATTTATAAGTTTGGAAAGTTTTCTTGGGCGCAATTCATTGTAATTGGATAAGTCTGTTCGCAATGGGGCGCAACGAGAGCAAAAGAAAGTGCGATATACCCCTAAATTATTTACAGCGCTTAAAATCTAATCAAAAACTTTAAACCTGTCAACAAAAAAGGTAACTAGCATAATGATACTTTTTGCTTGGGAAGGATGACAATCGAATTGCACCTTGTTTAACATACAGGCCAGATTTTTTGTAACTGTCATTAATTACCCTAACGACCTTAGTATAATTAGACGGGTCTTATTAATTGAGACCACACAATGAATGCTTACGAGGAAATAAATGCACCTGATCAGTCCTTTTTCTCCAACTTAATTTCCATTAATTCCTTAACGGATAAACTTAAGCCGAAGAATTGAAATAATCGCATTCGATTTAGTTTTTTGTTTGTAATGTTTTAATATTGATTAAGGGATAACATGGAAATTGAAATGTAAAATACAAACTGCCGTAATAATAAACGTAAGCCAAATATAAAACACCGAATGTCGGCAATAATTTATAGTATGATGTATTTATATACAAAATATTTATGAGTGGAAATACATTTAAAGAAATGGTTTACAGCCATCTTCCGTGGTTATATATTTACATTTCATTACTTTACAGCAATTGAAACAGCACTAGATTACTCAACTAATTTGCTAGATTATGCTAATATTATCAACTACCGTAAACAATATTTAAACGGATGAATTAAACATGCTCGGAAATTTCCGAGGCGTAATCAATTGGCCCGCATTAAAATTTTAGTACACGATTTTGTATTTATAGCTCGTTTCGGTACATTTTCTGCCTAATAATTACTTTAAGTAAAATTAAATGTTTTAAATTCTGTACTCGAACAATAATACGAAGTATACAGACGGTCCCAAGTAAAAGTTGCACCCCATCAAATTTCCGATTTAGTACAAGTTTGGACCAAATTTTATCTTGCTTTCAAAATTATTTCTACACATGCAGAGTGCCGTCTAATCACTTTTAAAAATCGGTTATACTATTGTATTTTACGTTGGAAGTGCACATTTTTAGCAATACATTCGATAAATGGATTCGTTTTTCCATAACCACTTTTGTTTCCTCTAACAGTTATTTAGGTAGTTTTTCCAATAAAAAAACGGTTCAAAATTGAAAATAAAGTCATGGTTGCATAGACTATGAAATCATCTTCAAAATTATGTGTCACTCGACGCCTCTAGCCATTTACAGAGGCGGCTGTGGGTGCTAGAGGGGTGCAGAAATAATTTTGAAACTAAGATAAAATTTCATCCCCCTTTAAGTAAAAATTGACCTGTTTTAGCATTTTTTCCAAACTTGGACCGAATCGAAGATTTTATAGGGTGCAACTTTTAGTTATTACACCCTGTTTAATTACTCAACTTATAATTATATATTTAGTAAAATAGTACTGATTCATTCATAAACCAACACCGACCGCAAATTAAAATGATACAAGATTAATATATCAATTATTCGTATAATTTAGTTTTAGAGCTTACAGAGATAGAGCAACAAAATAAAAAAAAATTAATCAAAAATTCACATTTTTAAAAATAACTTTTAAATAAAAAGAGATACGACTAAAGGTATATATACTCAATGACATTAGAAGCGTAACACCCAGAAGGAGTTATTATTTTAACTTGATTTTTTGCCAGTATCGTAGTCTTACATCAAGAATAAAATGATTACATTTTCAAGAAATTTTATTAAAAAACAATCTAAAAAAAATTAATAATGTGTTTGGCGACCCCTTTGCTGTATACACTCCTGTAGACGTCTGGGCATCGACAAAATGAGATGGTCGATGTCTACTTGAGGCATCTCGTTCCAAGCAACTTGAATTTCATCGATCAACTGTGCTAGAGTCTGTGGAGGATGGTGCAAAGAGAATATTCTTCTTCCCATGATATCCCACACATATTCAATGGGATTTAAATCCGGCGAACGGGGCGGCCACGCCAAAACATTAACACCAGCTTCATTAAGAAAGTTCATAGTTCGACGAGCAATATGGGGACGTGCGTTATCTTGTTGAAAAAGTACGTCTGGGCGGCCATCTAAATAAGGCAACAAAGTCGGTCGTATGACGTCTTCAACATAACGCGCAGCTGTCATACTGCCTCGAATGAATACAAGAGGTGATCAACTACCATAAGCAATAGCCCCCCAAACCATTACTCCAGCAGTCCTGTGTACATGCCTCTCAATAGCAAACCTAAGATCAGGTCGTTCTCCACGGTAGCGTCGTACCCTTCTACGGCCATCATGCGTGCCTAGACAAAATCGTGATTCATCGCTGAATACGACATCGTGCCATGCTGCCTCCCAATGCTGCCGTTCTCTGCACCAGTCCAACCTTTGGCGACAGTGTCTCGCTGTTAAAGGAAGCACTAATCTTGGACGGTACGAAAGAAGCCCAAAGGATTGAATGCGGCGATATAAGGTTCGCATACTAACGGGCCTACCTTCTTCTCCAATCCATTGATCACCGATTTGACGCGTAGTAGCGAAACGGTCTCGCAGGGCTATTTGTCTTAAGCGCCGATCTTGACGTTCTGTGGTACGCCTTGGTTGACCAATTGGTCTTCTTCTTGCTCCTCTACCTTCTTCTGTCCATACCTGATACACACGTATTACAGTTGCTGCAGTGGAATCAATACGGCGGGCAATTTCGCGATAGGACATACCGACATCTCGATAAGCAACAACTCGACCCCGGTCAAAATCGCTTAAATGGTGATATTGTGGACGTCTTCGGACTCGAGGCATTTTATTTAAGCTTAACACACTCAACGGAAACACGAAAACTAAAAACATCTGTACTAACAGCTCATATAAATAGTTTTATCAAAAAAGAAAAAGTGAATTTTTTTTTCACAATAAATATAAAAGGCACAATGTTGAAATTGTTATCAATATAGTCACTCTGTTGCTAAAATATGAATTCAAAAAAATCATTCCTTCTTGGTGTTACGCTGCTAATGTCATTGAGTATACATATTAAATGTTTATTCCTTGATTATCTACAACTCTTATTTTAAAAAATTATGTTATCATTTACGAAATACGAAGAAAACGCTAAGAGTAAACATCCACTTCCGGTTTCCGCATTTTACCCAAAAGTTGATCAGTTTGAGATATTGTGGAGTAGAACCCAAATGCAAAATTTGATAAAAATCCCATGAGCTGTTTTCGCTGCGGGAGGATCCGGAGCCAAATTGTTATGGTCCTGTATAAATTATGAACTCAGGTAACATAGAAATCACTTGTATTTTGCCTTCATCTAATTTACTGATTTATTGAGTGTAATAAGTTAATCCCTACATCAAAACCATTTAAAAATGGGAGAATTATTTGGAATGTCGAGTAAATAAATACGTACTGACTTATTAGTGAACCCAAACATATTGCTAACTATTATTAAAGGTGGGAACATTTTAATTGTGGGGTTCATTGTTTAATGCATGGTTAAGTATAGTAAAAAGCCCGCTCGTTTCTTCAAATCCATCGTGCAAAAAGTGAAAAATGTAATGGCTAATTCATTAAAACTAGATAATGCCTACAACGGTATCAGTACATCTTAATTTGAAAGGTGTTAAAAACAATGACAGTAATTAGTTTCGGTTCCCTTAGAAGGGAAAGCCCTGTTTAACCCTAAAATCTAAAAATACATTTAATTAATTTGCTGCTCATTATTTAATTCAGAAGTAGTAAATTATTTCAAAGTGTGCAAACGCTGAGCCGGGATTAAACCGATTTTAAAACAAATTGAATGTTATCATTAGATTGTGCGCGTTGAACGTTCCATTAGATCCTGTTGGTGAGTTAATATTCGAATCCCCTTAAAATTAGTTTATGCACTTAATAACGACCGTTTGAGGGCACACAATGCCATCATCAATTTTTTTAACCAATCGTGATTTGCATAGCTTTTAACTAGAATCGTCGAAAGCAGTTTGTGCGGTGAATCAAATGGCATCGATCGTTCTAAGTGAACCCTCTTCTCTTCTGTTCTCTATCACGTACTGAGTCCCTCCGATTCGATTCGCTTTTCAATACACCCCTATTAGCGGTAATTAATACCAGTACGGGCCAAATTCGATCATCTCCAATAAAAGCTTCATCAGCACTTATTATCTCACAGGAATCAACAATACATTGTCCCGTTTGTAACTCATGGCTTTATAGGGAAAGAACTTTCTTAAATGTACTATTGTTTACACCAGCGATTCTCAATGTGGACCATATGAGATATTATTCCGGAATTTTCTCTTTTAAGTATAGCTAAGAGAACAAATTGCTTAGATTTTTAAAGATTTGGTTAGATGAAATAACCATTTGTAAAATGTATCAACATCAAATCACACATAAGCAGTATATTTTAAACTTACTAATATTTCAGTGCAATATACACATAGCGCTTATCGCCGGTAATTCCAAATGTTTATGCTTTTCTAAGCTGGAGTTTTAATTCATGCTTAATCAAGTGAACGCTTTTAGCTTATACATTGGGATGTATTTAGAGGAAAAATTCCTTGTTAATATTTTAAACTATCAACCAAAAAAATAAAAATACGTTGCCCAATATTTTGAAAAAAATCTAAAAATCTAGGTTATTTTGGGTTAATTGAATAATGTATTGATTTATTAAAACAACGAAATTCCACCCAATTTACATATTTTCTTTTTATTAATTTTAATTTTAAAAACGAGACTATTTTAATTATCTTTGAAGGATGTGAATGCCTTATTATTGTTGACTAAATTTATTTTCAATTTCCAATAAACACATTATTCTTTGTTTTTATTTATACTTGTCTTAAATATTATGAAGAAAAAGAAACAAAACAGGTATTTGATTTACATCTAAAAAACAAATTTGCACATTATATGTCGTTGATTTTTGACTAGTTTTCAACAAAATATACCTTTTAATATTTTAAATCCAGTCGACCAAATCAAATTTTCAATGCTGCTAAACAAAGTTTACACATTTCTGTACAAAACCAATGAATTTTATGGTAATAATAATTTTAAAATAGAATTAAAATTTGTTGTTGTTTTATATACTTACAGAATGTTTTCAATATTTTTCAAAAATATATCAAAGTTTCTTAATTTTATGCGATTATAGAATAAATTGACCATGCCAGAAAAAACTTTTTTTTTTCTTTATAAAATTTTAACTTTGGCTCAATTATTTTTAAAGAACAAATTTCCGTTTATTTCGCATTGAGACAACATTTGATTATTTTTATACAGGGTGTCCAGAAAGTAATGTAACTGCTCGATATCTCGGTTTGTGATAAGTTTAGAGAAAAATGTTTCAAATAAAACTTACAGCTACTAGTTTAAGCTACAAATTGACAATATTTTTTAATATACAGGGTGATTTATTTTCATGATGTATTTCAAACTTACTTTTTTTTTAAATGGAATACCCTATATATTTCATTAGTGTTCGATAACATGATAAAATAGGTTGCATTTTAATGAAAACATACGTGATTGATAAGAACTGCAATAGCAAAATATTCAACAGTTTTATTAAAGCATGTGCTTAAATTACATTCTCCCTTTAATTTGATTCTATTCCTGCGTGTTCTACAGTACACTTTTCGATTGATATTTTTTCAATTTCTTCTATAATTCAAATTATATTGTATTGTAGTGTTCTTATCAAAGCAATCAAGCTCCCAGACTAAGCATGAAGTAAAATTTCGAGTTTAGAAAAGCCCCGTGAACATTTTCTACGCGTGGCTTTTCTATACTCGAAATTTTACTTCATGCGCCACGCGTATAAAATAGTGATTACGGACAAACTTAAAAACACACAAAACAAATTTTTTATGTTAATCCTCACAATTAATTCGAATTATTTTTAACCATTCAAATCCTTTTGTAAGTATTCGAATCCTTTTGTAAGTATTTGAATCCTTTTATAAATATTCGAATCCTTTAATGAGGATTCGAATCACCTGCATTTGGATTCGAATATGAATCCTCTTAAAAAAATGTTACGAATCCGGATCACGAATCCAGTTCAACTAAAGTATTCGAATTTCTCTTTTAAATCCTCTAGAAGGATTCGAATCCAGGATTCGAGTCCTGAATGATTCGAAACCTGCCCAGCTCTGGTAATTACACTAATTTTCATTTTCGTCGCATATGCTAGCGAACGACTCTTATTCACCTCGGATTTGAAAGGGTAGACGTGAACTAGATACAGACATATGTGACTCCCTAATTTTACCTAAAAATTATAAATACGGTCCGACGCAAAAAGTTGTATCCTCTTAAGTCAACAATCTAGGAAAACCACTTAAGATATTATCAACTTTATTCATTTTAACTTATAAATTGTACAATACGGAACACACACAATAAAGCAAGCTATTGATATTTGTCTAACGAAGGTTTGCACTCCTTAATTAAGCATGAAGTAAAGTTATTTTAGGTTTTGAACATTTTTTTAAAACTAGTAGCAGTATTTTTTTATTTTTTTAGAAAATATTAAAATAATAAGTGTCAAGTGTTCATCATAGCACAGATGAACACTTCACATTTTCTTTTTTGTCTTATAATAACATTTTTAATTTTTCATCGGTATACAAAATTTGGCAGAACACTTTATCTACGTTCAAGGAGCACCAGTGTTCCGCGGAACACCGGTTAAGAACCACTGGCCTACCCCAATTATCAACTAATAACACTCCTATAATCTTGCCTCACCCTGTACTTGAATGATTTTATAGAGACATTTTATAATTGATAAAGGCAACTCGTTATTTAAAAAATGTTGAATCAAAACGTGCACTGTAAAATATACACCGTAAAATTACAATTTGAAAATACGTTTGCAAAATAAGTAGATAGATATTTTATTATAAGAAATAGAAACAGTGGGTTTTCTAAAATGTACCGATGGTGGTCTCACAATATATAAAGAATCTCGTGACATCACATATGATTCTAGCTAAAAATGTACTGATTTCATATTAAAATAATTCATAATATCACGTGTTAATTTAATTTCACCACTGCGTGTAAAACTGGTAGTGTACTGCACGAAACATTGGCATCGTCTAAAGAACGCATTGTTTCACTTTTTATACAGCCTCGGCCAATAGCGTGTAGAGGACGGTCTGGAGCTGGAATGAACGCGATTTATAGAAGTTGTAAATCATTCCGGCGCATTTAAAATAGAAAACATGTATGTACCATAAAGTTTTATTGCAGACTCACTAAAATAGATCAAAACAATAAATATGACAATAAATGCAAACCGCACTAAACTCACGAGGCACGAGACACTTATTTATAATTACATTATTTCACGTTTTCAAAGGAAATCAAAATAACGTCACAAATCTGATTTTACGAGCGCACCTTGTGCAGTAAAATATTCAATTTATTGAAAACCGCTAAGATATAAAGGTGGCATTGTTGCGGCAATTTATTAGACTAAACGCGCCCCCACACTCCAACCACAATTTAACACTCAAACGCTTCATAATTGCGGTAAACTACAGTCATTTTGTGTAAGTAAATATTAAATAAGCATATTTGGATGATTAATGCTAATTCAATTTTTTTCATATAGATTATTTTATTTATGTAATCGCTTCAGTTTTCATTCGTGCATGAATCCATCAAGTTAATGTAGAACATTGTTTAGCATTTGTTGCAATTGCATTACTTAAATGTAATACCAATTGAATCTAGATAGCTAATAAGCTGCCAAATTCTCAATTATCAACATATATGTACATAGATATTTGCATAAACTAATTAGTGCTTTAAAGATAACTTTAAAACAACATATTCAAAACTTGTTTTTAAATTTCTGGTACCGATATTATACAGCTGAATTGATTTGATATACAAGGGAATTAAAACCACATGCTCTCTTGATCATTTTAAGGAAAAAGTAATTGAGTAAAAATCAAATTCAGAATTAAATTCAATATTTCAACATCGCTATCTGGTAAAAATTCAATGTTGTGTACTATTTTTCTAGAATAAAACACTACAAAAATGTTTAAAACGTGTTTAAACATGTTTAAAACACGTTTAAAGACGTTTAAAACGTGTTTAAAACAGAACATACAGGGCATTTTTCTTTTGAGTATACATATTCCGATAATTAAAGCTTTTTTAAAATTTGCGGGAATTCGTTGTTTCAAAGCGTTTAATTTGAGGTGTGTTTTCCACTCCCAGACTAAGCATGAAGAAAAATTTCAAGTTTAGAAAAGCCTATGAATTTGGATTAGCCGCGTAGCGAAGCGGAGCGACCAATCCAAATTAGGCTTTTCTGAACTCGAAATTTTACTTCATGCGCCACGCTTAAAAACACTGATTTACAGTGAAGGTAAAAAAACACACACATACAACAACGATTATAGGCAACCTAAAATGCGTTAGAGTTATAGGGTTGCCTATAATCACTGTTTTAAACAATTTGTTCAGTGCACAATTAAACTCACGTTGAATTCACATGAACATATTAGATTGCTAAAGCCGTATATTTTAAACTTTACGATAATTCAGTATTTTATATGTGTGGCACATGACGCTTCGCTGCACGGCCAAACCAGATTATCAGGCTTTTCTAAACTCGAAATTTTACTTCATGCTTAGTTTGGGAGTGGAAAACCCTCGTTTAAAGATTCAAATTGAAATCTTTTAAAAAAACAACGAATGTCGTAAAATGTACAGTATCTGCATTTGTATACATGAAAGAAAAAATTCCTGTATTTAAAAATCACATTTATGCACACACGGTTGTGATATTTTATTGTAATAAAATGTTGTGTTTCATAATGTAATTTGAAATATCTTCAACAATTTAAAACGTAAACAAAAAATCTTAATGAAGTAGTATAAAATATAATTTAGCAAATTAAGATAATAAAAAAACGTTTTAAATAAATTTAACGTTTAAAACAAGTTTTAAACAAAGATAAGATTTAAAACATGTTTAAAACAATACCGTTTAAAACACGACGGCTGTTTTTAAACATGTTTAAAACACTATTTTTAAACAAAGTGTTCTAAACATAACAACTCTGCTTTTGAGGACCCCCGAGTACGATTTTGCTATTTTTACGATGAAGGGTACCAATTGCGCTTCTGGTACAGTGTCTGCATTTGTATACCTGAAAGAAAAATTTCCTGTATTTAAAAATCACATTTATGCACACACAGTTGTGATATTTTATTGTAATAAAATGTTGTGTTTCATAATGTAATTTGAAATATCTTCAACAATTTAAAACATAAACAAAAAATCTTAATGAAGAAGTATAAAATATAATTTAGCAAATTAAGATAATAAAAAAACGTTTTAAATAAATTTAACGTTTAAAACAAGTTTTAAACAAAATTAAGATTTAAAACATGTTTAAAACAATACCGTTTAAAACACGACGGCTGTTTTTAAACATGTTTAAAACACTGTTTTTAAACAAAGTGTTTTAAACATAACAACTCTGTTTTTGAGGACCCCCGAGTACGATTTTGCTATTTTTACGATGAAGGGTACCAATTGCACTTCTGGTCGAATACCAGATTGTGTATTGCGTGCCTTTTTACCTTGCAAATGACTCCTCCACGGCAGGCATGCTCCCGAGAAACCGGCATGGGCTCGCTTAAATTTTGACAATTCAGTTTGTTTTTTCACAAAATGTAATAACTCGAAAACTAATAAAGCAACACAAAAGTAAAATATAGGTACAACTTATTATTTCAAATATTTTTCTATATAAAACTTACCGAGATGAATCAAAAATATATATGTTTTTTCAAAACAGTGAAAACTAAGATTTCTGCGACAAAAAATGTTTAATCAATAAACGTGATTTTTTTTATTATCCACAACTTTTATTCAAAAAAAAATAAGAGTTGTTATGTCAATAAAATAGTATTAGGAATTGAGATTTATGCGGCTTAATTGGAACTCGCCACTTTACAAACCAAAGTTCGATGCGGACTATTAGGCTCTTCCAGAGTGCTCGGTGCTTTGGGAAGTGTGGGACCGTGAAAAATAAGAGCTGTGTCATCTGCATCCAGGATCGGATATAAAATTTGTTTGTGAATTTTGGATTCTTGTTGTATATGTCGTGCACAAACATGTTATAGAGGAAAGGGGATAATGGGAAGCGTTGGAGTATTTCTTGTTGGAGGATAAAAGATGCGGAAAGCGTGTTACGAATTTTAATTTGTAACCATCTATATAACAACAAATTGTAACGATCTATTTAATAAGAATGTCAAGAAATGACATTTGAGGTGTTTGACAATTTAAGCTTAGAATCGCAAGGGGCAGAGCAATGGGGCGGTGTTCTAGGAATCCAAATTGATACTATGGTATAGAATTAGAAATATGGTTTATGAGTTTGGTTTTGATGATAGATTTAAATGTTTTACCCAGAACAGGAAGTAGGGTAATTGGACAGTAATTTGAAACTGGGTCATTATTAGGTTCGAGAATACAAGTAAAAATTCCTTGCATCCATTGCTTTGGTAGAATAAATATATTAATATTTTTAGGATATATTTATAGATGTTATGTGGAATGAGTCTAAGGATGCCTTTGAAAATATTATCGTAACTAGGGGCTGAGTTACTGCCTTTCAATAATGTCTTATTATATTCTTGCTTTGTTATGGCGTCATCAGGCATTGTAGGTGAAGGATAATTTTTAAAGGAATTGTATCAGGAATTTACAACATTTAAGAAGTCATTGTCTTGTGTATCATCTGTAATTATCTCATTTGTAGTACAGGTCACATAGTTTGGAATTTTCATCTCAATATGTTTTGCCATGCACTGAATCAATATTTTCGCATGCTGTGATTCAAAGATCTGTTTTGTATTATTGGGTAAGGTTATAGATATTTTTATTCAGTTTATTGAATTTTTGTTTAAACGTACTGCCGTCTGTCTGTCTAATGTCTCTGTATAATTATATTGTATATTTAATGAGTTGTAATATTAAGTCAGAAAGAACCAGGTCTAAAATTACTACTTAGGTGTTGTGTTACTTCTACATAGAAAAACATTAGGCGCGTTGGTTTCGTTTTGGGACATGATAAATATGGGAGGAGTATGTATACGTAAAAAGTTGGAATTTTCCATACAGGAGGAGGAATGCTGAAATCGTCTATCACGATAACGTGGTCATATAGACAAGCTTTAGTGAAAATAGTGTCTTCTATAGATGAGGCGGTGAATATAAACTATGAAAATATGTAATTTAAAGGATGGGAGGTTAATAAAGCAATGTATACGTTCATTCATAATATTTTTAATTTTGGGATGGTTGGTTTACCTCAGTTTGATTTCTGATTTAGCTACTAGTAATGAATCTACTCATCTATTTAAATAAGGAACAGAATAAGGAATTTGGATTAAGGTATAGGACCCATAATTGTGGGTATAAATTTTAATGCACATATTTTAGTATTGAATTTGATATACCATTTGGTATTTACTGTGTGTTATAAATTTTCTCTATTCGTGATAATGCCTTGCGATGAAAAAAGAGAAGAGAAAAGACATGTCCCATCTAATTATAAAATTGTGTAAAAATCAAGCTATTAATAAAATGCATTCTTGTCTTATGTCAGGCCTCATTGGATGGGGGATTTATTTTGATGCTAGAATAAATAATAGGGGAATAAACGTTAGGCATGCGTTAATCTTATTATAGCCAGGGCGTTCGCATCATACCCAATTACAAATGTATTCGTCACGGATGTTCCTTTTCCATACAAAGCTGAAAGATTGTGCTTTTCAAGTGAACATTATTTGTTATGAATTTGATGTGTTCCGTCCAATTATGCGTACTAGAATAGATTCCGTTGAAGCGCATAGCATGCACATAGGGTCAACTGAACACAGGACATTTACGGCCCTGCAGCCCTATGACAAAAAATATCCTGCTGGTAATAGCGAGCGTTTGAGCTCGTTTTGAATAGATGCTACTCCGCCACCGACCAACAGCTAACAACCAGACCATGCAATTAGTAACCGACGTGTATAATTTACATATCAAGATAGCCACCAAATACACTCATCCGTTACATCTACATCCAATACCTATGGAATAATTGATCGTGTTCACATTTCCAGTCTTAGTTTAAAACTATACTATTAATGTTGTCTTAGCGTCAACTAAATAAATTTATCTCTAGTTAATTTTTCTAAGTAATAGTATTTTATTTCACGCTTATTTAAAACAGAAATAAAATACGATATCTTTCAAACAATCTCCATATTACAACTATAATTTTACAATTTGATATAATATAATTTATATAATCAGGGGCATTTATTCTGAGAGCAAAATGTTAACTTTAAGGTATATGTTATTTTTAACTTGCCCTTAAGTATAAATAATAAATACCAAATCCACATATAAGGTGAAGTTAAAGAATACGATATATTTAATATAATATATTTATTATCAATTATAAACAATGTAGTTATAAGCAACCCATTTTTAAAATGTATATAACATAATAGAGTATTGCACGTTTACGCGATCTAAATTATATTGGACAAAAATGTTAATAATGCAAATTTCCAGTATGAAACTAACTAATCTCACTAGTACAAAGTGTATAATGTATACGAAATAAACTTCTCCCATAAAACAGGCTAATCCACCACCACGCAACTATTTATTTTTTATTTGACGCCTTTATATATGGAGGTGTCAACGGAAATGTTTACATATTTTAATATGAAGAAATACGTAAATCATCGGACGCCGGATCCATAACAGGGTTTAAATTTATTGTGTTTATCGAATATTAAGCGGTGATTAGGTTTGATGCACTCTTGATGATTTACTAGCCGTCATTTACATTAGAACATATTTATGGCTAAGCTCGACAACGTTGTAATTTATTCAAGTGTATTAATAGGTTGGCGCAGTCATGCGTTAACCAGAAAGTAAAGGATTATCCTGCTGTGCAAATTTGACATTGAGTAGGTGCTGAAATAAAATCGTTTGCATTCGATGACATTTGTGTCAACGTGGCAATTTAGCAAAGTCTTTGCGGATAAAGTGGATTTCGAAAATAATTCAATAATATATTTTCCTGTCCACAATCTAAAGCCATTTATGCGGTTTGATTTTCAGTTGTGGATTTAGCAAAGTTATTTTTGTAATTAATATTTTTCAAATTGCGTTTGTGCACGCATCCATTTGTCATGGTGTAGTAGAATGAAAAATTATTTAATCGAAAAAATGCGAATGTGATATCGCTAGAAAATTGCATAACATGGCTCTTTTCAAAGGCTATTCCCTCCTTTTGATATTTGAATGGAAATCATCAATCTAACTGATTGGAATATTGTCAGTGACATCTTCCTGAAGGAACTTGGAGGGTAGTAATGGTTATATTGATTCTCATGCCTAGAATGTTCCAAGATTTACTATACCTTGAGTAGTTTTAACATAAATTATAATAGAAATAATGGACAATAAATTCAACCCTCGTTGTCCTCTTTAATGACAAGAATTATTTTTAGACCTTATAACATTATTTTAAGGTAATACTAAGCAATATTCAACATACATTGCGTAGACTGAAAGTTAAATATTAACGTCAATTAATAAGTCAGTTAATTTTGGTAAAAAATAACACCTTGGCTTATTCACAAAAATTGTAAAATCTATTTGTATTGTATGTACTAGTTTCAACTTTTACATTATTTCCAAAGAATAGAACAAATGCAAGCCGAAAAAAATTCAAACGTTTTTATCGTTTTAAATTTAATACGTGTAGTGCATTTTTGAGGTGTAAAGTTACCCTACGACAACGCCAAGTTTGTGACGTATCGCTCGTTACTAGGTTCTTTATTGTTGCTTCCTGGATTTGTCTTGAAATGGCTATTGTGTCAACTTGGGTCCACTCAGACAAACTTGAAAATTTTATATCACTTTAACTATATTACTTTGAGAACTTTGATTATACACACATTTTTAGACTAACTTAAAAGATAATTGTTTTGAAGATCGTCTTGTGATCAAACTGACTGTAGATGATTTCTGATTAAACTTAGTTGTAAGATTGATGATTACTTGCTAACCTTAAGCAGTGACCTTTTCTGACTGATACAAAACAGTGATGTTGGTTTCCTCGACACCAGAACAAGCCCACTTCTTTCGCAAATAATATTACATTAAAATTTAACTAGGAGCACGCACAACAAGATGCTTAAATAAAGCTAACAATATTTACTTCACAATAATGAGATGGAGCTGGGCTTTAATGGTATTTACTAGTGACAAAAGAGAAACGTAAACAATATTAAAGAGCTAATGAGCTATTTGCTGTTCCCAACGTTATATGTGCAAAGAGATAATCAAAAATTAATAAGTGGTTAAGGCATGTACATTAAGTTTATAAAATGTCGTTATTATGAAGATACTGTAATTCATTTGTTTTAAAAGTTTAGTTCTAACTGTAAAAACTTTCTTATAACTTTTTCCGCCAACTAAAATTTACCTCTAAATCAGGGTTAAAAATAATGTTCAATGATATGTATATCTCCATATACGGCCAATAGAAACATGTGAATTTGGTGCAAGTAAACAAAAAGTAATCGTTCTACAAATAAAAGAAATATTCCATTTTATCAGGCGAAAAATGTTAATTAGTTTTTTTTAACTTTAAAAATAAAAGAGTTAGAGGTACCTCTAAAATGCATCACCAAGTAAAATAATAAATTACGCAATTATTTAATTAATTAAAAATAATGTGTATTACGGGCTATCAGATTTTTCTAAAATTAACATTTTGATAATGAAAAAAAAGCATTAAATGTTTACTTCTAATTTGATGACTAAATTTACTGATGACAAACTATAAGTGCACATAGTCAAATTAATGCATAAGTCATTTCTTATTCATAACACGTCTTTACAAAGCACGGAGCTGCGTTGCCAGTTTTATAATATAATTCTGCTTTACAGCGCACTTTAATGACTTATACAGTTTAATTATTTATGTTTTACATGTGGTCGTAATTCTGCCGATTTAATATTACCCCGTGGCCTCTGGGTTGTGGGCAGGGTCTCTATCCACTACGCCACCGAGGCCCCTTAATTTGTTTTAAAGATAAGGATATTACTTTCGTTTATAATTATATGTTATTTGTGGAAAGGTTAAAGTTAAGCAGAGGTAAAGGAATGTATTTCAGGATCAAATAATCCGATGCTTTTCAGTCTCGAAGAATGTGTATTTATTGTTTTTGAAACCTGATTTATGTGTTCCCATTGTTTACAGATTACTGATTTTATATTTGTTTCCTTTAACTTTCCTTTTTTTCACGATCCCGGAAACGATATAAATTAAAGCCTTGTCTAAGGGCATTTCGTGCGAGTTTGCCGAGATTTGTCGTCGGTTTTTAGATTAAATTAGACTGTATGTAAATGTTCTTGTTTTATATCAGTTGTATGCTTTGTGTGTGTAGATTTATTAAATATTCATATGGATTATCCGCCACAATATCAGATCGGTGGAGCTTCCTTAGGGAACGCATTGAAATGGTTTATTAATTACTGAAATAAATTGTGGATAATTAAAACCACCCTTACATTCGCTATAGGGCTAATTACAACAAACAAAAACTTGATTGATGTACATATACAAGTATTTTATATACAGGGTTAATACTATAACTGCTTCTTTCATTTAAGGTAAATACATAAAAGAGAAAGTTAAATGAATTGAATAATTTACACTGTTTACTGATAACTTTATTTAGTTACAATAATAAACATTGTAACTTAAATAAAATCACTTGCCAAGAACTAGTTAGAAAGAAATAAACAACTCTTCTATGACAAATAAAAAAGAGACTTAAGCTAATGCCTATAGGTATAAATAGTTACAAGGAGAAAGTTTTTATAGTTTTGTTAAAACTTTAAAAACAAATGAGTTATAGGTACTTGGTAAAATCAACGTTTTTTCCAATTATAGAGCAGTATCGGTTAGAGACAGATCAGGTTTCCCTTCTCTCTTATTTTTGTACAAAATTTGAAAACCGTGTCTAGTAAATCTACAATTATAATTATTAGACCATTCAAAATTTAAAAAAAGATTATTTAAAGACTTCTTCTTTCTTGCCAATATATTTGTTATAACTTCTTTAGATTTCCTCGTTTTATCCCCATCGGTCACACATCCATTCTCCTCAAATTTCTGAATGATTCTAATAATTGTTGATTGATACTGAAAGTCGGAAATACCTAGCATGTCTACCAAAATTCCATTTTATGATCTGATTGTTTTCGTTTGTGGTTATAACACTCATGTTAAATTAAATTAATGTTTTGTGTTTTAATAAATGTAGATGACAAACATTAACTTTTTTATAGCAACCACTATTTAAGGATTTTATTTTCGAATATTTCATCATTATTTTCAAGCTATATTTCAAATAAGACTAAAGAGAAAACAAAAATAAAACTTTGAAAATAATGCTAGTAGATAAAGGAATTATTCTAATTTTATTCTGAATATTTTAATTCAAAAAATAGAAATACAAACTGAAATTGAAATGTTTACATGGGACACACGGTATATTTATTTAAAAATAGAGTTTGCTGACATACAATAAATTAGAATATATGATTCCAAAAGCCAGAAGCTTTTTCGAGATAATAACTGAACTTTCACTGCTGTTAATTGTAAGTTCCCAACAATCTATAATGCTCATCAGCTTAGAAAGGTGAAAGGTAAAGTTAGCGTTACTAGAACAATCTGAGTTTGCGGAATTTATGGTGGCTGTATGAATAGTTGTTGGATATTGTTTTGACAGGCAATAATGGCCCGTTTAGAGGGGTTTATTTCATACGTACATTAAACATTAACATTTTTGTTAGAATATTTTGAAATATAAAGTACTTTAGACGAATTTCTTGGCCTTTGTTGGCAAGAGGTTGGAGTAAATTTGTAATTTTGTACGACGCTCGAGAGCTTGCTAATGAAAATATACACACACAACACACGAGAACAGGGCTGTGTAAAACTAATTGCAAACATTTAATCTATGCATACGAATTGGAGCAAATTGAATGTCCGCTGTATAGCACGTTTGAGTCGCTATGTGTGCGGGAAATTTGAATTTTAAACCAGTTGTAATGCCGGTGCCGGTCGAATCAATTCGCGAATTCGGTGACAATAAGGTAGATAAATATTTATGTCTCCGTCGCCTGATTGATTTATTTTTCTCTGCTCATAAATAATAAATCCGGTCTTTCGAATAGATTGGAAAATTATAAAATTTACATCCATTTATTTTTAGAGAAATTAGTTCAACCAGACTTAACAAACAATCTTGACAAATTTAAATAGTTTAAAATATTTCTAGATTACTGGTTATTGCAATGACAATACATTTAAAACATTGAAAAGTTAAACAAGTTTTCCCGAAATTCATCATTGGGTGGTAGGAAGATCTTCGGCCAATGGCCAGTTAACTAAAAGGAATACCTAATATAATGAAATGTTATTATCATAAATTGATACATGTTTTGTAGAGTATTTCATCTTGTAATTAAACTTTGTTATATACATATATCGTAAAATTGAGGTCTATATTTTTACTGCTATCAAAATAATAAATATATTGGTTTATACCAATTTTATCCCAACTTCACTAACATTTCGAAACATAATTTCACACCTATCATATAAATTACTTATGTAATTAGATGTTAAAGCTTTGGAGAGTAGTAACGCAATTTCCTCATAAGGATGTCTCCTTAATTTCAGATCCGACGGTCACGTAGTATTCTTCATTTTATTAATTCCGATGATGGCCATTCGGGACATTTTTAAGGGTTGCAATAAACTTCCGCAACTTATAGGGATTTAAGCGCGTTAGCTTCTTTCCGAAAATGTATAGCCCGGACAAATGCATATATTTTATACTGGACTAAGGGTGATGCATGGCTACTGCCAAACCAATTTGCCCCATAAATATATGCATTAATGGCAATAACTTATTATGTGCATGGAATAGAGAAAAACATTGATCTTCCATGTATTATTATTTATGTATTTAATGCATGGCGAAAATTGCCATGGTCGTGTTAAGTACAAAAAAATGTTTGTACAACCACTCATATTTGTATAAAAGCATATCTTTCATTTAAAACAGCAAACGCACGCCAATTTAGGAAATAACAAAGAATTGGCAATTCAGGAAATTTTCATTTTCTATAAACCTATCCATGCAGATTAAAGAAATCTATCTAAAAAGGAAAATTGAAGTTTGTGATTCGAAGAGGCAAACATAAATGGGCTAAGTGAAAATAAATGTAAAGGGATTCAGTCATTAGCAGGTAGGAATAATTTGAACAACTGAGTGTCATTACCGTGTACGGTACAGTGAAACATAAAATAAATCCGATTATGTTCACTTAGTTCATTTTTGTGTGCCTCGTTGAACGGCCCACTTAACCATTCTAAATCTAAAGCAACTGATGAGATATAAATTCTCGAAACGCGTCTATAGATGGCCTGAGACTTTCTCTTTAAATTTTAATGATCATTCCTTGTCAGTTTAATAATGTCTTTTTTGTTCCTTTGACTTGGTAAAAGAATAATTTGAACTGAATGTTACATTTTGTAACACGAATCAAATCTTACCTCAATTTTTTCGGTCTGTGAATCGATTTTTAGCAAAAATGGCAGAGGGATGGGATTTGCATCAAATTTTGTATTTGGGTAGTACTTCATAATATCTCGAAATGACTTACTTTTTGGTGAAATGCGAAAACGTCTTAGGGCCGCTTTACATACAAGAATTCTCGCAGAAATTTGTGCTAGAATTTTATGTAAAAGTTCCGCTATAATTTCACATCTAAAAATATTTTCCCCTGTATTAGACAGCTAAGAATTATTTTCCGAAAAATTACTACCATACGCACGCGCACTACAGAAAATATTATATATGCTAGTATGACCTCAACATCAACTGTTCTCTATTTGTTGTTTGGCCGAATAATTTTTAGGTTATGACTGCATCTATCAAAAATTCTTTTGTAAATTATATTGAACATGTTCATTTTTCTCTCGAGAATTCTCTATCCTACACTTGAATACATTTTTAATATTTTTTCGTTAGTAAATATATTATATATTTCTGTTAAAATTCTCATATAATTGAAAAATCTTTAAAATAAAAGTAGAGAATCAACAAATAAAGATTAATTATGTATATACCTGTTATCTTAGCTCTTTTAGTTTAAGCCATTTTGAAGAATGTGAATTTTTGAATTTTATTTTTATTTATTTGCTCTATGTTTGTAAGCATTGATAACAAATAAATAAAACAGCTATAATCAATGTACTAATCCTATAACATTTTAAAATGGTACTTTTGTTGGCCACAGCAGATTGTTTGTTATATTTTTAAGTAAGTCAGTCATCCTGTTGTGATTTTAACTTACAATAATTAATATTTTAAACTAATGCGTACTTATCTAACTAATTCGAGATGATACATCTATGGTCCCAGAAGAAGACAATTTCCCTATAAGAACGTGACACTCCCCTGTGGGATTCGAACCCACGACCCTCTAGCCCAAGAGCAGAAGCTCTACTCAGTCACCCCCGAGGCTCCTAAAATATTACAGTTGGCTGAAATTCTTTATAGTAAATGAAAGTGCGTTTTTTTAGTTGGTGCTTTTCTTTCTGGTTGCGATTATTTAGTTGTTTCTAGTAGTTCACTTTGTGGCATATCTTCATGTGAAAAAGATATTAAAACTCTTTAATTGCTGCACTATTATTTTTAAAAGTGCTTTTTCTATTTTATAACAAAAATTATGTTTATTTTGGTCCTCGCTCAAAAAAGCTTCATTTATGATGTTAAGCGTTATCGGGCTTAATCGTAACTCAGTGTGGGGTCCAAGGAAAAGTCCAGCGATGTTCAACAAACTCACATTTATTTACACGTTATATACAAAACAACTTACTGGTACCGTGGCACCAATCGATCTCTGTGTTTAGGGTGTTACCACCCTTGAAGAAATCTCCGATAAGCGGAGACAGGGCAAGCGCTAACACACAGCCCCCGATTAAAAGTTGACTTTTAATGACTAATAATAAATACACAAAAAAATTAGAACACACAAAATATAAAAATACATATATAAGAAATCAATTTCCAATTGCTAATTGTTCAAATATTACGATTAAATGAATTAAATGAGTGAAACGTCAAAAAAGTCACTTTTGTAAATTAAAGATAAACCTTATAAACATATAAAAATTGAAGTAGCAAAAAAAACATATATCATAATGCTTATAACGAATGAATGAAAAACACACATTAAAAATAAAAAAAAATTATTATAGTGTAAAAAAAAATCGAAAATAGCAGATATTGTAAAATGTGTAAAAATATACATGCTTCAAAACGCCCGATCGAAATTTATCGAACGTCATCAATAAATCACGCACTTTTGATTTCGAACTTATTGATTTGAATCACATACACAGATTCACTCAGTAACTTCTGCATCGGAATAGGTAGTGGACCCCTCGATAGGCAGAATGTATATCTTGCTGACCGCCCTCCGGGTTTGTGAATCTCCAGGTGTTTTAATGGTTACAGCTCGAACCACGCCATCCTCTCCTGGGCGAACCTTTTCTATTCTGCCAACCGCCCACTTTGATGATGGGATGTTGTCCTCTTTAATTAGGACTAATTGCCCTATTTGGCAATTTTTATTTACAATTTTCCATTTTCTACAATTTTGCAGCTGACCCAAATATTCGATAGACCATCTCTTCCAAAAATCCTGCTGCATTTTTTGAATGTGTTGCCATCTTGACAGTCGATTAATTTTTATCTCGCATAACCTTTCGCACGGCAGCGATGCCAGAAAGGTAAAATCGTTAGGGTCATTGGATATCGGTGTAAGGGGGCGGGAACTAAGAATTGACTCTATTTGCACTAATAAAGTGTACATTTCCTCGAAATTTAGCTTGGCTTCTCCTACAGTACGACGCAAATGATGTTAGAGCGATTTAACAGCCGCCTCCCATATCCCACCAAAATGGGGTGAACGCGGTGGTGAAAAATGCCAATTTATGTCCGATTCGGAAAATGCTTGGGTAACTAATAGTTTATGCTGTTCATTATTAACAATATCATAAATGGCTTGCACCTCTCGATTTGTCCGAACAAAATTTGTCCCGTTGTCCGAAAAAATGTTTTTAACCCTTCCTCTTCTAGAAATAAACCGGCGAAATGCAGCAATAAATTCTTCTAATAATTTTTCAACTCGTATTTTGCGAGAGTAAGCGTTGTCTTTAATTAAATTATCCGCAATGAGACCTTTCATGTAATTTGAAAATCGCGTCAACGTTCCCTTTAAAGTACCGCGTTTTGACTTTAATTCGTCAAAAGAAGCCATACCAAATAATTCGCAAAAAATAATAATAATAAAATTTGTCAAATTTACTTAAATGCGAAAATGTGAAAATGCACACAATAATGAAATAATGACAATTCTTGATAAGAGGAAAAGGAGATAAAAGGAACTGACCTTTTTTATTCTTCCTGGTGTTGACTCCGATGATGCAACCTTTTGAACTCGACGACTTCCTGGACATCCGGTTCGAAGGACCAAAATGTTAAGCGTTATCGGGCTTAATCGTAACTCAGTGTGGGGTCCAAGGAAAAGTCCAGCGATGCTCAACAAACTCACATTTATTTACACGTTATATACAAAACAACTTACTGGTGCCGTGGCACCAATCGATCTCTGTGTTTAGGGTGTTACTACCCTTGAAGAAATCTCCGATAAGCGGAGACAGGGGGGGGGGGGCAAGCGCTAACATATGAATTGATATGAATTCAATCACCAATGCAATTTAAATGTTAATAACTTTTTTATATTGTTTATCTGTCAATTATGACAGTGCAATTAGTTAAGTCGTTATTATGGATTATTGGGATAATAATTTATAGAATACACAACTACTTTTCATTTTTAATTTAAAACATACGAGGTCATTTCATTAATATTGCACGGTTAGGTAACACTGCAGAGTAAAGGACCCGCCGATAGTGATTGTTACGTAAGTTGTTGTTCAAGGCTTGATAAGCAAGTGTTTGAGTTTTATCGATAGGGTGTTGTGTTATTTAATTATGCGAGTTAGAAATGGAGCCTGTACCGCTCTCAGGTACTGTGACTACAGAGGATCAAAGATGAAAGTGCTGAAATAAAGATTTGACGTTGAAGGTGAAGCTTTATTGCATCGAATCATCACTATTGATGAAATGTGGGTTAAAAACGTTAAGCAAGAGATGAAATCACAGTCGAACGAGTGGAGATGCCACGTCAACAAAAAGAGCCGAGCTCGATGGATGGTCAATCAAATGACATTTGCTTATGATTACCATGGAATCATCATGACAGACAGAGATCTATGTGAATGTAGTGTCACAGAAGTATATTATTGTGAATTGATTCAGAAACTGAATTAACAAAAAAAAAAATTAACAAAACCTGACCTCAGGCGCTCGAGGCTGGGAAGCTCATACTCCATTCATCATTTCACTAAATGTAGTAAATGATAAGATGTGTAATTACAGTTTTAGAGTGTTACCTTATCCACCACACAACCCTGGCATGACTCAACTAGACTTTCTGCCTCTGGTACCCGAGCCATTAGTCAGATGTTTATAAAATGAAATTCTAAAGCTTCCCAGACGATGGAACTAGGTCATTGAGAAGCAGGGAGATTATATTAAAGGATTGTAAAGAGATAATATAAAAAAATAAACATGTAAGGAAATAAAATTGTATGTGCATGCGCGTGCGTATGTGCATTATTTACCGTTATTAATATTAAATTTTTTGTCTCCAAACACGAGATAATACATGTACATTATATTTAGCAAATCAAATCAATATAAGGAAAAACAACCGTACATACAGTAAGCCTCCAAACATAACCTATTTTACTCTCGCTAAGTATGTCGTCAATACGGCCAATATTTTGTGGGTGCTTTCGATGTAGGACACACATTCAAATTTCCCAATTATTTTTGTCCTCAAACTTTTCAACTCATTGCCAAAAACAGATTTTAAGTTCAATTTATGTGGTACAAAATTATATAGCTATCCATTGTTCAACTAGGTTAATCAATACAAAATAATATTAATATAAAAACAATATTGTAATATTTATATCTATATAAAAATATTAAGAAACGCAGCCGTCATTTATAAAAAACAATATAACGCGAACATGAAAAATATATTTATTTTTCATCGCTATAATTTTCCGCGAAATATATTGAGAGAAAAAACCGATGATAAATGTTTAAGTCTTGTGTTTAGTATTTACGAAGAAGGGCTTTAGTAAGAGTTCGAACATAAATTTACGAAATGAGTGTATAAATTAGACATTAAAAAGACCAAGGGCTGGGTATTTTTTATGCCTTGCAAAAAAAAGAAGTAGGTGTCGAAACTGATCACCAGCAGGCCTTATGTTTTTTAGAAGTTTATCGGAAACATTTCGATACATCATCTGTCTCTAATTTATAATATACCTACGTTTGCTCATCTCCATATTTCTGCTTTAATAAATAAACATGATTAATTTAGAGCATATTTCGTGTTAAATGGCATTACGATGCCGCTCGGTAAATTACTAATTCAAAAGGCCCATAAAAAAATCCTACTTGAGGCGCTTAAAATTGTCGTGTTCTGAGATTTCTCCAAGGTAACTTTAATTTATAAAGTTAAGCAGCATGAGCGGGTTTTTTTGCAGGCGAATTCTGTTAGCTTTGATTATAATTCTAATGTTTGGATTTCAAAGAAAACTAAGTTATCGGGGCCTCGGAGGTATAGTGGGTAGAGACCCTGCCCACAAATCCAGAGGTCACGGGTTCGAATAATGAGTGACAATTGATTCCATCCTCGTCCATGGATGTTGTGTAAGTGTCTTGTGTCGTCCTAATAGATATAAGAGAGAATTTAAAATATATACAAACAAAATCTGGAGTGGCCCGCACTCAACTTTCCTTCACTCCAATTGCATACATATCGGCCATTCCATAAATAAGTGCACACTTTTTAAGGGTACATCAGGGATTTTAGCGAGTTTCACACATATTATAAAGGCTATCAAGACATGGTGTTTGGTTTTTACTAGAGGTTAAACAAATTATTGTGTCAAAAGTTATAACAATATAAACTTTTAGTACACTTTTATTTTGAACTCAAAAATATCGTAAACCGTTACCTATACAAAAAAAGTTATTCTGTACTTTTTTGTGCCTTAATGTTCAAAGTTTAAAATACATTTTTTTCCAAAACGAAAAAACTTTATTTATATAGATATTTTTAATAAATAAAACATATCTCAAAAAATAATCAAATACTCATGTTTTAATTTTCTTTAAAAAAATATGTTATCAGGGTACTTTAAAACTTTTTGAGATATGATTTTTTTACCCGAGCGCAACATTGACATGAGGCGCTCCCGCCAATGGTCAATGCAGCTCTCGGGTAAAAAAATCATATCTCAAAAAGTTTTAAAGTGCCCATCTTTTTGAAAACGGAAATATTCGTAGGACGGATTGGGGTATAACATATATTTCTTTTAGAAAATTAAAACATGAGTATTTAATTATATTGTGAGATTTGCTCCGGTAAAAAAATCATATCTCAAAAAGTTTTAAAGTGCCTATCTTTTTAAAAACGGAAATATTCTTAGAAAGAATTGGGGTATAATATACATGTTTTTCAAGAATATTAAAACATGAGTATTTGATTATTTTGTGAGATTTGTTTTATTTATTGAAAAAAATCTATCTAAATAAAGTTTTTTCGATTTGGAAAAAAAAATATTTTAAACTTTGAACATTTAAGCATAAAAAAGTCAAGTATACTTTTTTTTGTATCAGTAACGGTTTGAGATATTTTTGAGAGAAAGTTTATTTTGTTATAATTTTTGAAACAATCATTTGTTTAACCTCTAGTAACAACCAAAAACCATGTCTTGATAGCCTTTATAATATATGTGAAATTCGCTAAAATCCCTGATGTACCCCCAAAAAGTGTGCACTTATTTATGGAATGGCCGATATATAAGTTATCGTTAGATATATACGATGTCTATTCTTAAAGTAAATGTTTTATTGCCTCTGTTAAAAATAGGGATAAATTTATGAAACTAACGTGACTATTCGCAGAATTAGATGTACTTTCTAGAAATCAAATAAAATTCCTATATATATATTTAGGAAAAATGAAAGTTGATGTCACTTTCGGGTAAACCGGAAAGTAGAACGCAAAATGCGAGCCAGATATATCTGTAAATAAAAAATAAGGTAATCTTGTACCTCTATTATTTTTCAAGTTTAAATGTAAAGGAATTTACATCAGAATTAGTTATAGGGGATGCCCAAACTAGCTCTACTTAATGTTGTCCCTTTGACGCCCACACAAGATGAATTTCTCACAATAGTCACAGGCTACAAGGAATTATACCCATGCCTATCAAACTGTCCATTATGCCGGCAACTTCCTCCGAGAAGATATCACTGACAATATTCCGATCAGTTAGATTGATGGTCGCTATATTCAAATATCTAAAAGGGGAATCAGCTTTAAAAAAGGCTTGTTACGCCATTTTACAGGATAATCATTCATTGTTATTTGATTAGAGTTGTATAGAATGAATTAATTCTCATTTAAACATCAATAATATAAACAGTTTTATTTTTATACTGCTTACAAATATCTACGGTAATTTAAAATTTGGTAATATTCTCGCTAATATCAATATTATTCTACAACAAAACATATTTTTTCAAGTTATACTGAAATATATACAAAATATAAAAACGAATTAAAATTAATATCGACTTTCTGCAAAAATGTAGTCTCGTTGAGACTTCTCCAAATATTCATTAAAACAACTACTCCTTGAGCTAATACCCCGACAGATATTGAATTATACAATGAATATTTGAGTGACATGAGAGATTTACTGTTCTATGCATAATTTATAAGCAAAATGCAACATCGGGTCAAATTATTCTCTCACCAAACTAAATGATCCTGTAAGTTTTCTGTTTATTTTAATAAATGTTTGTATTGAAAGTCTAAAGCATAGCTATACTGATAAGGGATAAATCTCGAAATGCGTCTATAGATGGCTTAAGACCTTTCTTTTAGATCGCCTAAGATAATAATATTTATTCCGATTTATTTCAATTTCCTGTTGGCTCATTTAGTTTGGTGACAGAATAATTTGACCAGATGTTACATTTTGCATATAAATTATACATAAAACAGTATATCTGTCGTGTAACTCAATTATTCGTTATATAATTCAATATCTGTCGGGGTATTAGCCCGAAAAGTAATTGTTCAATAAATAATTGTAGAAGTCTCAACGAAACAAAATGTTTGCAGAAAGTCGATATTAATTTTAATTCGTTTTTACATTTTGTAAATATTCGGCAAACTATTGGCAAACTTAATTTTTATTTATGTTAAACTGGTCGTTCATGAATGATTCGTTCGAAAAGAACGATTCTGTACTGTGATTTAAATAAACTGATTCCGTATTTCAAGAAGAATTGATTCATTCACTCGAGACGACCGACCGAACGATTTTGGCCCAGCGGAATCGTATTTCCGATTCGGATTTATACAGGCGATCTGAATTCGCCCGAATCGGACATACACATACACACATGACACATGATTGTTTCGTTTCCTCGTATCCGCGCACAACTTCAACTTGTTTGTCTCGTTCGATGGAATCTCGTTCGCCTGAGACTCGTTCAGCTGAAACGATTCCTCACGACTTGCAGAAACAAATCCACTGCGTCGGCCTTTATTTGTATTTTGTACTACTCTACGCGTAATTTTATCAGCTGATGTTTGTTCTTTACTAATGAGACAAACCACAGAATATTTACAAAATGAATTGTGTATAACGACAATATAAATTAAATGTGGTTCAACAATCAATTTGATAAAACACATGGAAACCGAGCAACCTATAGTTAATATGAAATAATCCAAGAAAAGGGTAAGTTTATTTTCAAATTTACGGGGTTTCTATCCGTTTTAAAGCTATTTATTTTATTTCTGCTGCAATTTAATGGATAAACAACAACATTGTTTCGTTTCCTCGTATCCGCGCACAACTTCAACTTGTTTGTCTCGTTCGATGGAATCTCGTTCGCTTGAGACTCGTTCAGCTGAAACGATTCCTTACGACTTGCAGAAACAAATCCACTGCGTCGGCCTTTATTTGTATTTTGTACTACTCTACGCGTAATTTTATCAGCTGATGTTTGTTCTTTACTAATGAGACAAACCACAGAATATTTACAAAATGAATTGTGTATAACGACAATATAAATTAAATGTGGTTCAACAATCAATTTGATAAAACACATGGAAACCGAGCAACCTACAGTTAATATGAAATAATCCAAGAAAAGGGTAACTTTATTTTCAAATTTACGGGGTTTCTATCCGTTTTAAAGCTATTTATTTTATTTCTGCTGCAATTCAAATCCTACAGACCGATCAGCTTGTCATCATTTATACATAAACTTCTAGAAAAAGTAGTAGTCACATACGGGAAGAATTCCTAAAGGTCTCACTACTACACCGTCAACAATATGCCCACCAAGCGGGAAAGTCATGTGAACCAGCAATCCACCAGCAGGTGAGCAAATGCGAAAGGTATATACAATGCAAACAAATTGCGTTAGGGGCCTTGGACATTAAAGGTGTGTTCGACAACACAACCTTCAACTCCATAGCAACAGCGATGGAGAAAAGAGGGATTAACCCGCAAGTGTGACACTGGGTGAACAATATGCTCAGAAGCCGGATTGAACAACTACCCTATATGGAAAAACAGCAGAAGCAATAGTCGCTGGCAGGTGCCCGCAGAGGGGCGTTTTCTTGCCACTCCTGTGGTGCCTCGTCATGGACGACCTTCTGCTGCTACTCGAAAGAGCATTTATGCCCTTGGATGTACAAATGACCTGACTATTCTTGTAAGCGGGTAGTTTGAGACCACTGTATCTAACTTGATGCAGAGGGCACTAAGTACCAATACCAAGTAACCAATGACTGAAAATCGCTACGCACGTATAAAATGGAAGTCCCCATTAAAAAAAGAAAATATCTAGAGGTCACTAGATTAAACTTCAACTTCCACTTGTAAAACATCTCCAAAACGGCCATGAGAGGACTTTTTGCGACCAGAAAAATGGTAGGACGCACATAGGGACATAGGGTCATAAGATCCATAGTGACATACTCGCACAAACCAAGAGCGCAACCGTAAAACTTGAGAAAGTGCAGACAGGGTTATCTGCTGATTACTGGAGCGATGAGAACAACGCCCACAGCAGCCGTAGAACAAATATTATCGCTTATACCACTACCTCTATATGTTATGATAGAAGCTAGACGGCAGCCTACAGGCTGCACATAAATGAACACAGTTTAAATGTAGGAGCATCAATACCAGTAACATTTAAAGTGCTACAAGAAGAAGAAACCTTAAAAATGAGGTCCGATTTTACCAAAATGGTACACTCATCCTACCACTTTGAAGTAACCATACCACAGCGGAATGAATAGGCAAGTGGAACATACCCGGGAACTTTCAAAGGAACCATCTGATATACAGATGGGATCGAAAATACAAATGGAACCGGGGCTGAAATCTATAGAGGTTGCAACGGGAGCAAACAATTCGCGGTTGCAATGAGAGCAAACAATTCGCGGTTGCTTTGGGGAAACATGATTCCATCTTCCAGGCTAAAATAGCCGCCTTTGACTGGTGTGCTCATGACCGTTTACCATTATGTCCGACAGCCAGCCTCGCCGATGCTGCAGTCCAGGCTGGTTATAGCCTGCATAGACAAGTTGGACGCACTGTCGACAACAGTACAAACACAGCTAGTATGGATACCCAAGAACCAAAGAATTATTGGACACTTGGGAGCCGACTTGCTGACTAAACACGGTGTAGCAGGGGAATTCATTGGACCTGAACCCGCTTTAGGAATACCTCATGAAACCGGAAAGGAAATAATCCGATGCAAGCTGGCAGAGGAGCATAAAAAGGCATGGCACAACCAAAAGGGAATCTTTCTAGATGGTCCGGTACCTAACAGCACACTGACGCTGCTAGGACTCAGTAGAATAAGTCTACGAAAAATCGCAGGACTAGTCACTGGACACTGTGACTTGAATAAGCACAAACATAGGATGGGAACTGAGAAAAACCCCTATGTCGTGGGTGTATGGTAGGGGAGGAAACTTTGCAACGCGTACTGCGTACATGCAAAGCCTATAAAAGCCAACGCACAGAGCGATTCGGGAAACTTGTGCTTCCTGCAATAGAGCTCATGAAAATCCCCTTCATAAAACTTCATAGAAGACACAGGAGTACACAGGGAGTAAACCATCCAGAGGCGCACAAAAGGACCACGAAAACCGCAGTGCAGAGACGGTAAGTGACACCTCATGATATAAAAAAAACGGCGATACACAACGGGGAAATGTTCTAGTTGATACGGTCCTTATGATTGCAATAAAAATCTCAAGTTTAAAATTTCATCTTAATATCGTAGCAAAAAATGTTTTTCAATTAACTTTTTCACACTTTAAGCCCCTTTGCACACGAGCGGTTCGCCGGCGGGTCTGTGTTGAAACGTTGCGGCCCGACCTGCCCCGCCGCCAACCGGCTCCGTGTGCAAAGGGTCTAATGCAGTGCTGGCGAACCTATGACCCGCGGGTGAGTGACCTACATGAAATCAGTGGCAAACATACGATTGACTATAAACATAAACGTTTTTTTACAATTCATTGATTTTGTCTGATACTTAGTATTCAACTATGGACAAGTAAATTTCTTCCTAATTTAAACTCAGTTTTTTTTATTGTTACATTTATTTATTTTAGATTCTCACTATGTCAGCAGCGATTAAACTTTAAACAACTGAATTTCGTTCCAGACCTTATCAGAGGAATTGAAGAGAAGAACAAAAAAACACTCTACCTGCATACTTTAGCCAATTTATTTGAAAAAATGTTACAAAGTGACATTTTCAAAAACCATTACAAAAATAAATGATTTTTTTTTCATTATCAGCAGAAAAAAAAAATATTTGCTCAAGGAAAATCAATCGCAAATTAATAACTTAAAAAAATATATTGAAAGTGCGATTCCTTTCGTAATCTAAAACTGATTTGTCTTTCAAAATAGACAATAATCATTTATAATATATAAAATTACGAAAATGTTATTCGTGAAAATGCAAACAATGTCTTAATTAATAAGACAACTTAAGACAATAAATATCCATTGAAACAACTACTTCCCGTGCAAATACACCTGCGAATATTGAATTATACAATGAAGTATTTAAAATCTTATTTAATTTGATTTGTTACAACACTGTAGTAAAGTATATGTAACATTTAGGTCAAATTCTCTTCAAACCAACTAACAAATACAAATTAAAAATGAAAGGAGAAATTACAAGAAATTAGAAATGAAAGGACTTGGATTAAAACTAATGTCTTAGGCCATCTATCATAATCATTTACATGTTTATGCATAAATACATTTTTATGATACAATACATTTTTCTTTTAGATAAATATATCACGATTTTTCAATGTAAATTTGTAGACATTCGTTGTTGCCGCCAATTCAGGACTTTGCCGCGATCGCGGATTAACGGATCTTGTGAAGGCGCGGGTTCTTTACCTGAGAGGGATGAAGCGCTCATTATCTACGCTCTCAGGCACCCTGGAGAGAAGACAGGCTGCATTACGTCATTGTGTCGGATGGGACAGCCCTTGGACGGAGTAGAAAGCTTTGTCGCGGAAGAGCTTATTCGTCAATATTATGCGAGCACACGTTCTAGGCAAACAAAAGGGCCATAAACGGTCAAGGCGGACATCCCAAGGGCGTACAGGGGCACAGCACGGGCAAAATTAGTGGCAACAGAGGGTACGAACTTTCTTCCCCCGGAAATTGTAAACACCAATGGCACCTAGATCATCTCACTCTTCCGAAGAAGGGAGAAGAACCACCTCCAACAGCTTTGAAGAGAGCAAAATAAGAAATAAGAAAAACGCATCACTCACCATCCAGAAACCGAACCGCAAACATATATTTTCATTCCTCTGCGATAGAGATTCATTTCTTAGTTTTTTTACTTTAAATAAATTGTGCAAAATCAACACTTGATTTTATAATTAATGGGAGCTTCCCATTTGGTCCTTCGAATTATAGTGTAAACATTAAAGTCTAAACATTCGTTGTTTTTATAAAATCCTTCAATTTGGTGCTTCTCACGAGTGTACAAAATTTCGAGTTTAGAAAAGCCTGAACATTTTCCGGCTTCTCTAAACTAGAAATTTTCTTTCATGCGCCACACGTATAAGACAATGATTTAAAATGAAGTTTAAAATATTTTGCTTAAGTTTGATCTCATGTTAATTTATTTTAAAAAAGAAAAAAAAATCCACTATGTATCTAAATGTAATTTTAAATCGTCAAAGTCAAGGGGTTAATAAAACGTTTTTTAAAAAATTATTTGGAAACGAAATAATTAAAATATGTACCTTACTTACAAAACCATTTTCAAACTACAAACATTTTTGAAAATTGCAATAATTCCCAAGAACAATAATTAAATAAATATTCAATAATAATAGAAAAATTAAAAAGTTATTTTAGATAGATTTAATCAGTTCAAATATTTTAAACATACAACACACTTTATTTTTGTTCTAAACAAAATTAAATTTAGTAAATTAAAATTAAAAACTCTTGGCTATATCTTGATTTATTGCAAACAGAACTAGTAGAATTAAAAACAGTTTCTTGTGGTAAAACAAAATTGATGACTTAGCTACGGAGTTGCAGAAACAAAGCTTTAAAAATCATAATAATAAAAAACATAGCAACATTTTATTAAATCTACTCACAAAAATTAATATTGCGACAATTTAACTGCATGTTGTGTGAAACTAATGAATTCGGATTATGAAGCAAATATAGACGAATTATCAAAAGACACAATAACAACATTCCTAATAGATTTGAATTATTGTTCAAAATTTGTTTATATATTTATACAGGGTTGCTACAAAGTATGGAAACACAGCTCTCACGTGAAAACGGCTAAAAACCGAACCACCAAAATTGGGATTTCTAAATGGGATATTTTCTTGAAAAATTTGGCGTGAAAAAATCAAAAATGATTCTCAGGATTTTCACATACGGACGCCACCTTGAATTTTTTTAAATGAAATTCGATTTTTTTTATTTTACAACTTTTATAGACCTTATAATTCTGATTACAACCATATACCTTTTTTTAAAAATACTTGTCTTTTCATCGATAAACCGGACTTTGAAAAAATATAACATATTTACAGCTTTTGCAAGAACAGGTTGTTCCCAGACTTAGACAAATATTCCCAAATTATGAAACTCAGGCTAATCCAGCTGAAAACATAGGGTTTCAGCAAAACGGAGCACCAGCTCATTTCGGACTAATAGTACGTGAATATTATTTAGACGTAACGTAGACGGCAAATGGATAGGCAGGAGAGGAACAATTGAATGGCCTGCTAGGTCGCCCGATTTAACTCCACTTGATTTTTTCCTGTGGGGACATTTGAAAAATCGAGTTTATAACAACAGGCCACACAATATACAAGAATTAGAAGAACGCATAAGAACCGAAATTGCAAATATTCGTCCTAATATTTTAACTAGTTCATTACAACACTTTGTCCAGCGTATTCATTACTGCCAAGAAGTTAATGGAGAGCACTTTGAACATATATTGTAAAATAAAAAATCATTTATTGTTTAATATTTTATTTTTTCATTTCACTGTTTAATATTTTTTTAAGTTTTGATCAAAAATAGAACACGCATTTGTGGTATTGCAGCATTTAGAAAAAGTACTCGTTTGGCTGTTTCCATACTTTTCAAAGTCCGGTTTATTAATGAAAAGACAAGTATTTTTTAGAAAAGGTATATGGTTGTAATCAGAATTATAAGGTCTATAAAAGTTGTAAAATAAAAAAAATCGAATTCCATTTAAAAAAATTCAAGATGGCGTCCGTATGTGAAAATCCTGAGAATCATTTTTGATTTTTTCACGCCAAATTGTTCAAGAAAATATCCCATTTAGAAATCCCAATTTTGGTGGTTCTGTTTTTAGCCGTTTTCACGTGAGAGCCGTGTTTCCATACTTTGTAGCGACCCTGTATATAATTTTTTATATTTTTTTACAGTTTTTTATACAGCAATTATATTACAACTTTATGCAAAGCGCCTCTCGCCGTTGAATATTTTTTTTTATTCTCTAGCCATCATGTTCTTACGCGTACAACCCACGGACAAATTGCAAAATAAATTTAATATTATTTTGACCCACATGGAAAAAAAGTTCGTCATCACTGGTCTAATGTAAACTAAAAGAAGTTTTTTTTTTTTAAAGTTGCTTACTATTATTATGTATATTTGTAGCTAAAATGCTCTCTAACATTTACCGGTAATTTGCCGATTGTTTGCTGGTATTTTGGAAAATACCAGCAAACCAGCACTCTAGTGCATTCTCGGAGGATGTCGCTCGTCTCTTGTTAAAGATAAAAAAGGGTCTGCACCAAATTTACTCGATTTTTAGAGCTGTATAACCTAAACATATTTTAATGTGCACAGGGTGCGCCAGACAGTATCGGATGCAACTTGCACATTTTAAATGGATCACCCTATATATAATTTATTTTTAAATCCTCGTGCGAATTAAATACAGCGTGTAATCGAACTAATGTACATCCTCTTAAGGGCGTATACACAAAATATTTTGACACCAATTGCAGCAAAAATAAAATCGGAAAAAAAATATTGGATTTTTCATAATTTTTCATGCATTTCTTACTTTTTGAGAACTTCTGGTTACCTGTGTTCATGATATTTTTCGTGGATACGTAAGTTGTTGTATTTTTTATTTACTTTTACTACTGCGAGGCGCATAAATCACTTCGCACGCACTATCGAGACGTATAAATCACTTAGCACGCACTACACACACACACACTGTCTAGAATTACTAGATGAAACTGGGTCACGTTTAAAAAAAATCACAATAACAACATAGACATAATTCTTCACAATCTGACCCACTTTTCTCTGGATGGTGTAATTCGATATCCAAATCGTTTAAAAACTACCAGTCTATGTGGAATCTCTCTTAAAATACGCAATATGCGCTTATACCAGATACCACAAACATGTGGCCTATTATTATTAATAATTTTTAATAATTATTTGTGAGCTATCTACTAAAGGTATGGTAATTTCAAATGCAGGTATTGTTTATTTAAACGCTGCCCCTTATGTGGTAGAGAGCCTGTACAGTAGTTCGTTTACACGCTGTATAATTTCAATAAATTATATTCGGCCTAAGTCGTATCGTTTTGGAGTTATCCTATATTTAAAAAAAAACTATATTTTTTCAGTGGTTTCGTAAAATAAAAATATCGTCGAAACAAAATAAGATAGAGTTACCATTTTCATAATTATTTTAATCTAAGTATGTGTAACTTAATTTTTTAAAGGCAACCATATATTTTTTGACATAGTTCGACTCAATTTAGTACTCCTAATTTACTGTGTTATAATTTGTAATTCTCTTTTTTTACTGTGTTATAATTTTTATTCCTAGATGTAAAACTATTTGATTAATAACTTATAAAGGTTCCATTTAAAAAATCAAGTTACACTTGCTTAAATAATTATAATTTCAACTGTCATTATTCCACAGCTGCCTAGCTCAAACAAAGCTAATTTACATTGAATCATAGCGCCCTTTATGCTCCAGATAAAGATGAAAATGGCAACTCTTTTATATTTAGTTATAGAGATATTTAAGGTTTACTAAACGACTGCAAACGTCATTATTTTTCTGAAACATTAGAAAATACATTATATACAGTAAATCAAATCAATTTAATTCTTAAGTATGAAAAACAACAGTACAGTAAGCCGTTAAACCTAACCTAATTTATTTTCGCTTTTATGTACGTCGTCAATAAAGGTAATGTGTTTTCAGTGTTTTCGGTGTTTTTGAAGTATGACATATATTCAAATTCGCCATTAATTTTTTACGTCATTACTTCCCGACCTTATTATTATATTAAACAAATATTGTAGTATTTGCCGAAAGCAGTTAAAGATAGGATAGCTAAACGAGGCGCTAAGAGCCGAGTTTAGTTATATCTCGAGATACAATTAAATTCACAACGAGGGTTGCATGTTATTTTATTTGCAATCAGTTATATATAAGATTAACATGTAAAAATAGATATGGGCCCGCCGTGGCCGAGCGGTTAAGCCGCCGGTTTCGCCAATCGGTCACGGAGATGATCTATCTGGGTTCGATTCTCAGCGGAGGCGAGTCCCGGGTTCCATGCATGTGTTTGAATTGTGTTTCTGGCGTCTAAATATAGTTAAATACAAAATATAAAAGGTGTGAAATATATGGTGGAATGGTCGGAAACCAATTTCCAGTAAATGTATAAAAAAATAGATTTTTTTAATATTCGAGCGATATAATTATATTTTAAAAGCAGTGCTTTAGAAATTACGGTTCCCAGTTTGGCAAATAATTAAAATCGCATATCAGTTATCAGTTATTGCTAATTTGGTAACACAACATCTAAACACAAAACTGACCCACTGAAGGAAATTTGCTGTCCCAAAGCTCATCATAAAAAGGTACGAAATCGTTAACCAAATGTTCATGGATTGTTGATGTACTAATAAGGACATAAATAATAACTGCCTCTTCCAATGAGAAGTATTTTCGTGAATTGGTCCATTATAGAAAATATTCTACAGTCTGGTTGACTTACTTTTTCGCGTACGAATAACGCGGTTTATAAAATTGTATTGTCTCTACTAAAAAAACAATTATTGCGACCGGGCATCGAAAGTCCGTACTATTAAACTTTTAATTCTTGAAATTATTGAAATGAAACATTTTCGAATCTTGTTTAGAGTTCGGCAGTCACAGATTTCCGATTGATTGTGGATAAAATATTTTATTGTAGAATTTTAATTGATTTTTTTCATTTTCGTTTTCCCCTCGTTGATTAGGCATCAAGTAAATATTTCGAGTTTAGGATAACTCTAGAGTAGCCACGCCACTGTATTTGATAGTATGCACAAATAAAGGGTGAAAATATGAAAACTCGAGAAGCATATTTTTGTAATTTTAAAATCACTATTGAAATAATTAGATCCGTCTAACAATAAGATAATTAACTATTGCTCCTTAATATGTACACTATTTAAGTAATAATTAAGGTTCGAAAAGCCAAGTAAATCATAATTTTTGCAACTCTTTCTATTGAATATATTATACGATGCAAACCATTGATGTCCACGCTTAATCCATCTTTGATGAAGTGAAGTATAACACTGTATACACTCTATTGAGCAAAAAATCGTTTCATAGTTAACCCTCACATAATAGCATATTTTGTTTGCGCGTGCATAAATAATAAAATCTAAAACAATTCCTGCGGTAATTTCAAAAGACTTCCGTTACATTACTCTAATTATCATATTCTACCTTTATGCCTACGGAGGGAGTAAGTAGGAATTTATGAAGTATGCAAAAAGACAGGAAAGCCTACGAATCTGCGGAAGAGCGGCATCGATGCGAATGTATTTTTCTTCTCGACTACATACACCAAAACAAGGACGCTGTCTTGCTGTCTTGCTTTAAAACAATTTTTATAATAAATTAACCCTTTGTTTGATTGCATTTATTTATATGCATTGAAATTCGCATGTGGATAAATTGCATGTACTTGGTAATTAACGAGCAATAGTACTTATTGCGAGTATAATTTATATATGCTGACGAATCCGTAAATAATTATCATACGCCAGTGAATTCAAATTGTGTAAAACGATTACCTGCAATGAGATGGCTGAATTGAAATCGGATGCGTTCATTCATTTCGATTTAGGTGTGTTTGTAGTTTTGTATGACGCACTATATGGTTATTTCTATTGCTGTTGGGGAATATCGGTTCCACGCCAATTTTGTTATTTTACTGATGTCCGGATTCGAATTCGGATGCAGAGCCGTCGACATAACATCACTACAAATCGATCCTTATTTTTATGCCTAAGGTGTAGGGTGTACCTATATTTGTGTTATAATTTTCTTTTTTCTCTCTCTCTTGCTTTTCTGTCTCAATAAGGAGAAATTCGTAATGACACCAGCTCTACTTTTGCAAGGAATTATCTGCTTTTTAAGCGTATCCTAGTTTTTGTATCGTACATGGCAGATTACATCCCTTGTTTTGGTCCTCGATTACCAGTTCCTATACATCTAGCACATTAAGGTCAGCACATTTTGAACGCTGTGACAATAAACTACGTTTTCATAAAAGTTGTTTTTACGCTCTAATTATTGATCTTGTTATAAAATGTGGAAGATGTTTACGCAACATAGAATTATTCATCTATAAGTAAGCAGGGCCATAGCTAAGTTTAGATTCGATAAAACATATGCTAGGTCTAGGAAATATATGATTTTGGCATATTTTATACAAAAACACCATAAAAATGTGTATTTCGTGAGAGCTCCCCTCTGGCTTTGGCCCTGCGTGTATTTTGTTAAAACTATAATCACATAAAAGAATGTTTAATGTAAATCTCTTTACATTCAGTTTTTGATATGTATTTTAAGCACATTAGTATTTTTTAATTAGGTTTAATAGGATTAATATCTCGGAAATATCGCCAAATTTTAAATAAACGTTGTCTCTACTTTCAGCCTAGAAAGACATTTCATTCGAATGTTCTGTGGGTGTATAAGTTAATTTCATTTTTGATTTTTTTCGGTGATATCTAAACAATATTAAAGTAAAGAATTAATAGCCACTAATGTGCAGAGAAATTATTTAATCCCGATTCTAAAATAAACATTATCAGCCCTATTAATAGAATTGCCGTTAATATCATTAGGGCTAATTTTCTGGAAACAATAAATCGTTACTTGTTGTATTCGATGTGTAAAATATATATTTAAAAGCTTGTATTAATTATCTATACATTTTTGACATAAATCCAATACTCAAGCAAAGATCTTGTTTAGACCTTTTTAGCTAATATAAGCTTTTTTGTTAAATACAAAAATAAGAATGCAAAAATCGGATAGGTAATTCTGACCCATTAATGCAAATATACAGATGTTCTTTAAACAATGTTTCAAGTTTCATTTTTGAAAAAATAAATGAACATGTATTTCTGGGTACACACAAAAGCCTATTATTTAATTTAAATACAACCTGTATATGCTTTCGTGACTTTATTAAATTTTTATTTAATCCTAATTTTATCTTAAGAGGTTAGACCTGTAGAAACACGATACTAACATCTCATTTTAATAGAACAAATTCTGCTTCCTATTAACTTTTGAATCTTGGAGACGTTTACTTCGTGGTACATGTTTTATATTGAGACAAAGACAAGAATTTAACTTCTTTTAGGTAATTTTCTGTCTCAATTTGGAGTAATTTAAAGTTTATTTTACACTGATATTGATACTGATAAAGGTAAACATAATTTAATTTCATTAATAACTTTGTATGCATGTGTGTATTTAGTAAGGTTTAAACTCATGATACAGGAAAACAGCTTATTTCAATGTAAATACAAGACTATTTAGTTTCTACAATTCTCAAATGTTTTACATTATTACTTAAAGCTTTTCACTCATTTTCTGGCCACCCTGTATAACGTAGACGAGAAGTAATTCTAAGGTAATGAAATATCGATACAAACTACTGGATACAAAAAATATTCGTACAGATGAAATTTAACAAGTTAATAATTAAACACTATGTACATATATTTATATATGCGGAAAGCGTATCGGGCATTTTCCTCGGATATTTACATTTCTATGATTGAAAATATGATTCAATATTTGAATTTATATAAAGAGTTCAATGAGACCAATCTCTGTTTCATTGCCGTTATATCGTTGTTATATCGATATAAAACTTATTTATTTTAAATGGAATACCTTATACATTATTTAAATTTGGAACTTTTCATAAAACGTTATTATTTGTTTACTAACATAATAATTGAAAAAGTTGGATCGCTTCGGATTTATTGTGCGTTTTTCTACTACTAATCTATCATTTAAAATATTAAATGAAACTATTACTATGTTTTTTACCACTTTTATTAATTAAATATATATATATATATTATATATATATATATATATATATATATATATATATTTACATCCCGCTATCATTACGACGTCCATACATTTCGATTTTACCATCATTACAACATCCAAGTGCAATAGCAAGTCCATATATGGACGTCAGATTGTTTTCAATGTTAAAATAGTTTATTATCATCACAAGATAGTACACACCAAATTTTAGAGCGACATATATGTATATATTTATATATATATATATATATATATATATATATATATATATATATATAAATATATATATACATATATATATATATATTTACATCCCGCTATCATTACAACGTCCATACAGTTTATTATCATTACAAGATAGTACACACCAAATTTTAGAGGGATGTTTTAATGATGGTAAAGTGAAAATTTGCGTATAATTATAGTTCATCGGTTTTGCCACTTGGTGCGCTAAATTCGCGTCGGTGTATATTTCGTGTATACTTTTCTTTCATGGCCAACAACTCTACAACGTCCGGAGTAACGATAGGAAAATCAAAAGCATGCAGCGTCAGTTTAACAATAGTTTGTGCAAATAATCACAAATGTAAGCTCAAAATTTATTCGCTAATTTTTTTTAAGAATTCGTCATTAACTAATAGCATTATTCAGATCATTAATTGTTTGTTTGTTCATTGTTTTTAGTGTTAATCCTGAGGAAGGGATAAAATGAGTCCCGTAAGCTTGGTATTACAATAAAGTAGATTGCACACATCTCTCCTGCCTTATTATTGGTCGAATGCCCTGTTAGGAAATTTTCCGAACTCTGCCTCTAAAGTAGTACGACCGTTACTTCTTGTGCTGGTATATACAGGGTGTATTTGAAATAACGAACAGGCATTTAAGGGCACATACATAAAATATGTGTGAACCCATCTCCACCAACATTTTTTCGATTTTTTTTTTTGAATTTTCAACATTTTTCGAGTTTTTTTCTATACATTTTGAGAACCAATGCTTTTCTCGTTTAATTCGGTCTGCGTGGAATGCGTGTTTGTTTACTTTAAACGCGAGAGTCTTTGCCTTCGAAATTTGAAGTGTAATCACGTTTTTTTTGTAAAAGATAAACATTCCTCAAGTTCATTCACATTTATTAAGAAAAATGCACTTGACTTGAGCTAGTAAATTGATATCTTCTACACATGTTATTTTCATGTATAAATAGCAGTAAAATAGCAGTTTTACTACGATAACACTTACCACGCACTCGTGCATGCAATTTGTTAAAAGTAGGTCACGTATAAAACAATTAAAAGTCGGTCACAATTGTTTTATAAAAAGTCACATGAAACTAAATTAAATGTTCAAATTGACGCCCTTCGCACTCAATACAGAAATGGGCTCTCCTTAGCCAGTTTTCACGAACCGAAGTGAACATTTGCCGCGGTTTTTCTTTTATTGCGTTAGCTGCGCCGTGAACTCGTTGTCTGAGTGTATCAGCATCGTCAATTTCCTCGACATACACTTCACTTTTAAAATACCCCCCAAGAAAAAAGTCTAATGGGTTTAAATCCGGACTTCTAGGAGGCCATGGAACAGCACCTCCACGTCCAACCCATCGTCCTGGAAATTCATTGTTTAAATAATTACTAACACGCCGATCGTAGTGCGGAGGTGCACCACCGTGCAGAAACCATAACTGTCTCAGCACAGCTAAAGGCACATCTTCTAAAAGATCTTGAAGTTCATTTTCTAGAAAATCTAAATAACGGCCGCCATTTAAATTAAATGGAAAAATGAAAGGTCCAATTAATTGGTCATTTACAATGCCTGCCCAAACATTAAGGGAGAAAGGATGCTAAAACTGCGATCGGCGCGTAGATTGGGGATTATTCTCTGCCCAAACATGCATGTTATGAAAATTAAAACAGCCATTTCGCGTAAAGCACGATTCATCCGTCACTAAAATGTTATTAGTGAAGTTTGGATTTCGGGCACTTTGTTCTAAAAGCCATTCACAAAACGCAACTCTCTGTTGAAAATCACCTGGCTAAAGATGTTGAACCCGTTGATAATGATAGGGGTGAAAATTATTTTCGCGGATGATTTTATGCACAAAGCTATGAGAAACACCCAACTACCAAGAGATAATCCGTGTACTTAAACCGGGATCCGCTTCTAACAAATTTAAAATTTGATTTTCCACTGCAAACAAATGATCTGCTCGGTTAACACCTCTGTCAACTGCGCCAACGGGTTGCAAACTTCCTGTATCACGTGCTCTTTGAAGTAACTCCCGAAAACGATTTGGTGTTGGTAAATGCCGTTCGGGAAACCGATCCTGATAAAGCCTTACTGCTTCCGCGGAATTGCACCTAGCTTCGCCGTAAATAATTAATATATCGGCTAGTTCAGTGGTCTCCAAACTACGGCCCGCGGGCCAAATCCGGCCCGCGACTTGCATGAATCCGGCCCTCGATTGTTTGTAATTTTTTTTGTAAATGTCATATTTTGAAATATTGTAACAATTGTTCCTTAAATTTTTCATAATTTTATAAAATTAATCGGATCTTGGCAGACTTTATTATGTAGAATTGTATTTGTGGCCAGCGAAGAAGATAGTTTGGAGACCCAGGGGCTAGTTCAATATTAGAATAATTGTGTCGCGCCATTTTCACAAAAAATAGATGTTTGTCTGAATAAGATTCAGCAAAGACTAAACACAAACATATTTTTTCTTGAAATCCGCCCTTACCACCCCTACTTAATTCATTGTAAATTTCTAAAAATGTGTAAGCAATAAATGTTTTTACAAGAGTGCCATAAATCCGTCGACCTGTTCCATTGACACAATACGGCGTGACGACCTTGCATTAAGTGCACTTCGATATTTTCCCTATGCGCTTGTTGTAATTTGATAAAGCTGATGCCGCATGCCGTTTAAAACTTGTTTCTAATTGCCAGTGCTTCCAAAAATGCTGTCTATTTTTACTTATTTATTTTAATAATTAATTGCGGGCTCATTGTTAGAACTATAAACAAAATAATTGTGAATTATGTTTAGAAATAATATAATCTCTTTGTAGTTAAGAGCCTGTTCGTTATTTCAAGTACACCCTGTATATATATATATATATATATATATATATATGTATATATATATATATATATATATATATATATATATACAGCGTGTAATCGAACTAATGTACATCCTCTTAAGGGCGTATACACAAAATATTTTGACACCAATTGCAGCAAAAATAAAATCGGAAAAAAATATTGGAATCACAATAAGTGTTCAAATTGACGTCCGCCGCACTCAATGCACATTTGGGCTCTACGTATCCAATTTGCACGAACAGTAGAACAGTAGCGTAGTGTAGACTTCACTTTTAAAGTATCTCCAAAGAAAAAAATCTAAGGGGTTTAAATCCGGACTTCTTTGAGGCCATGGTACAGGGCCTCCACGACCAACCTAACGTCCTGGAAACTCATCATCCAAATATCTTCTAACGCGCATTTCATAGTGAGCTGCCGCACCATCTTGCAAATACCACATTCTTCTAAGAACCGCTAAGGGTACATTTTCTAGAAGATCTAAAAGGTCATCTTGCAAAAATCGTAAATATCGTTCTCCATTCAAATTAAATGGGAACATAAATGGCCAATTAATTGATCACTTAAAATACCTGCCCAGATATTAAGGGAGAACGGATGCTGGAAATGAGTTCTACGCGTAACACGAGGATTTTCTATTGCATAAACATGCATATTATGGAAATTAAAACTTCCATTACGCGTAAAGCACGATTCGTCGGTCACTAAAATGTCTTTGGTAAAGTTAGGATTTTGAACATTTTGTGCCAAAATCCATTGACAAAATGCAATTCTTTTGGGAAAATCATGGGGTTGAAGATGTTGTACACGCTGGTAGTGATATGGATAAAAATTATAGTCTCGTATAACACTGCTGACAAATGTGTGCGATACATTTAGCTGAGCGGCGATAATACTGGTACTTAAACCAGGCAAATATCGCATTGGGCGGTCACCATCTCCGACGGCTCCGGCGACGGGCTGCAAACTTCCAGTGTCGCGTGCTCTTTGTAATAAATTTCTAAATCGGTTTGGCGGTGGTAAGTGTCGTTCAGGAAATCGCTCTTGATAAATTCTTACAGCTTCCGCGGAATTACAAGGAAGTTTCACCGTAAATAAGAAACATGTCTGCCAATTCAATGTTTGAATAAACGTATCGCGCCATGTTACAAAATGTAGATGTTTCATGGAATAAGTTTCACCATAGACTAAACAGCAAACTATTTGTATGTTTAAAAATCATCCACCGTCGCCGCTCTTATCTAAACATTTCAATAAGAGAGGAGATAAAGTGAAGTGTGAACCTAATAAGGAAAAATATTGAATTTCATTAACACGTTTAGAAAATATTCGGAATTTAGTCAGCAATGGGTACTTATGAAAACGATAACATGGACATAATTCTTCACAATCTGACCCACATTTCTCTGGATGGTGTAATTCGATATCCAAATCGTTTAAAAACTACCGGTCTATGTGGAATCTCTCTTAAAATACGCAATGTGCGCGTATACCAGGTACCACAAACATGTGGCCTATTATTATTAATTATTTTAAATAATTATTTGTGAGCTATCTACTAAAGGTATGGTAATTTCAAATGCAGGTATTGTTTATTTAAACGCTGCCCCTTATGTGGTAGAGAGCCTGTACAGTAGTTCGTTTACACGCTGTATACATATATATATATATATATATATATATATATATATATATATATATATATATATATATATAAGAACAGAGACGTTCGGAAGACGGATCCTAACAGGGCATTCGACCAAAAAAGGAGGCAGAAGTTGCTATTGTAATCTACTTTATTGTTTACCAAGCTTTCGGGACTGACTTTGTCCCTTCCTCAGGGTTACACTATAACAAAACAATGAGTTTGGATTTGATACATGATCTGACTGTATGTGTGGTGTTAATTGCTTACATTTGAGAATTGTGAACTAAACTGGTGTCATCGCACCGACGGTATTTACTATGCATTATAATTACAACGATTGTTTATTTTCGTGGCACGTGTGCTGAGCGCTGATGTGAGGTTAAGTTAGCGTTGAAGTTGAAAAAACACATATTGCTATTGCACTAACACATTAAAAACACGTAACTAATTAAAACTGATTAAAATAAAGCATTTGTTGTTTTACTGAATGTTGTTTAAAATTATTGATGCCGCCGCATCATGAAGTGGTGCAGTGTTTGTGTGAACACGAGTGCGGAAATAAACACAATGGCGGATGCTGGAGCAACAGGTCCCGCCTGTCTCCCTCTCACTCTGTCACCGAGAGAGGAAGGCACGCGAGGCCAGGGCTGCCAACTTCGTTACTTACGGGGCGCCCGAGCCGCGGGCTTTTCAAATTCGAAGAATTCGAAAAAACGCGCCGCCCGCGCTTTACCCGTCGTATGCCGTGTCTATTTGTTCATTGACTCCAAGTATTTTTCCCATATTGATATCCCGGTGTGTCGGGGGAAGGCAAAATTTAGGTCCTAGTGATAGGAGGGTGTTAACCTCCTGCCTTCCCCCCACACACCGGGATATCAATATGGGAAAAATACTTGGAGAAATCGAGTCCGCGCTGGAGACATCGCCTCACACCCATCAGAACACACGAAGAGCTCAAATCACTCACTTAATGACCAGCTATGTCCGTAAGTTGCAAAAGCCTTGCTTAGAAAATGCTATTCCCAAAATCCTTTCATTTAAAAAAGATCACCCTGACCTAATTATAACCCGAGCCGATAAAGGCGCAGCTACGGTAATCCTAAACAAACAGGACTACATAGAAAAATCCCTAGCCCTGTTCGACGATACATCTACGTATCAACGTTTACAGAGGGATCCTACTGCTGCTATACAAACAAAACTAAACAAAATGCTAAAAAACCTTAAAGATAAAACCCTTATCGATGAGGTAACGTATAAGCAGTTATGTATACACAACGCAGTAGCCCCTACATACTACGGATTACCGAAAATTCACAAACCTGACATCCCTCTCAGACCTATTATATCATCTAACAACTCACCAACCTATAAACTTTCATCCTACCTAGCAAATATTCTCAGTAAGGCTTTTGCAACAAGAACAGACTACAATATAACTGACTCTTTTCAATTCGCCGAAGAATTTAACGACCTTCAGCTACCTGATGGGTACGAGGTGGTGTCACTGGACGTGGTCTCCCTGTTTACGAACATCCCTATGGATCTTGCCGTGGGTATTGTGGAATCAGGCTTCGATAGGGTGAGAGCCCACACAAGCTTAAACAAGCCTGATTTCATGAACCTACTGCGGTTCATAGGTGACAACAAATATTTCATTTTCAATAGTATAATTTTTAAACAAACTTTTGGCACCCCCATGGGATCACCTATTAGCCCAGTGTTGGCTTTGATAGTTATGGACGAGCTGTTGGATAGGGTTATCCCCATATTGCCCTTCAGGCCTTCTTTTGTAAAAAAATATGTGGATGACCTTCTCCTCGGCGTACCGAGTGGCTTTGTTGGAGTGACATGTAAGATTTTTAACAGCTACAATCCTCACATACAGTTCACGTTTGAGGAGGAAGTGGATAGATCTATCCCCTTCCTCGACACACGTGTTGTACGGTTGAATAATAACAAACTCATACTAGACTGGTATCAAAAACCTACCAACTCCGGCAGATACATCAACTTCCACTCTTTTGCCCCATCAACAATCAAACTCAACACTATAAGAGCTCTAAAAAATAGAATAACTAAGATCTCACATCCCACTTTGCTACAAAAAAACTTGAATAAATTAAAATCAATAGCCCTCAATAATGGATATCCAAAACCCATAGTTAACAAAATATTATTTGCCACTACAACCGTAAATCTAAGTACCCTTAACCCTTTACCTCCACCCCTATTAAATTCAACAATAATAGAACGTGACCCCAACCCTCCACCCCCTACAACCATCACATACAGAAAGCTCCCCTACCTAGGCATAATTACAACACAGATAACTCGGATCCTGGGGAATGACAACATAAGATTTGCAAAATACGGATTATCACAAATTAAGAGATTTTTCACTAAGCTGAAGGAGCCGGTGCCAACGGCTCTGATGTCAAATGTAGTCTACGGCGTCCCGTGCACCCAGTGCCCCCTTCGGTATGTAGGTCAAACGTCTCAATGGATTAAGTCAAGAATAATACAACATAAAAGCGACATCAAAGTCAACAAGAAGTCATGTGCGCTGTCCATCCACTGTAACAGGGATGGCCACGCACCTGACTTCAACAATGTTGAAATATTAGATCAGTCAACTTTTTATAAAAGTCATTTGTTCCTTCAGATGTTTCACATACAGAAGGCGGGCGAGGGTGCAATGAATTTCAAGGCCGACACGGAAGGGCTCAGCACTATCTACTCGTACCTAATAGATATGACACGGTCCGAGCCGGTGGCACCGTTATCCTTCAGCCTCTCAGGTTAAAAAACAAATTTTATCAGGTTAGATTCTAGTAACATTCACTCACACAGAACAGCGAAACCTCCCTGATTTTTCTAGTTCTTCTGGCAATACGCGGTCAATACGTTTTATAATATTAAAAAAGGAAATTCCTTAAACAGGAATTTAAGGTAGATCATAACCTACACAACTAAGGTTAGAATGAATGGTAAGATGGTGCGGCCAGGGTGAGACAGGGAAGGGCAGGTCAGTGTAATTTTTGCATACGGTTTCTCTAGTAGATTGCTGCTCGTAACTTTTCATTTAGTTATATTTTTAGTTGAATTTTTGTTAACGTTAATACTTTCTCCTTCACAACTTTTCTGATCAAGCGATAACGAGCACGATCGCACAGATTAAATCTACGTCAGGTGTACCCTATACGAAATAATAGTCACATACTTATCAATGAACAAATAGACACGACATACGACGGGTAAAGCGCGGGCGGCGCGTTTTTTCGAATTCTTCGAATTTGAAAAGCCCGCGGCTCGGGCGCCCCGTAAGTAACGAAGTTGGCAGCCCTGGCCTCGCGTGCCTTCCTCTCTCGGTGATAGAGTGAGAGGGAGACAGGCGGGACCTGTTGCTCCAGCATCCGCCATTGTGTTTATTTCCGCACTCGTGTTCACACAAACACTGCACCACTTCATGATGCGGCGGCTTCAATAATTTTAAACAACATTCAGTAAAACAACCAATGCTCCATTTTAATCAGTTTTAATTAGTTACGTGTTTTTAATGTGTTAGTGCAATAGCAATATGTGTTTTTTCAACTTCAACGCTAACTTAACCTCACATCAGCCCTCAGCACACGTGCCACGAAAATAAACAATCGTTGTAATTATAATGCATAGTAAATACCGTCGGTGCGATGACACCAGTTTAGTTCACAATTCTCAAATGTAAGCAATTAACACCACACATACAGTCAGATCATGTATCAAATCCAAACTCATTGTTTTGTTATAGTGTAACCCTGAGGAAGGGACAAAGTCAGTCCCGAAAGCTTGGTAAACAATAAAGTAGATTACAATAGCAACTTCTGCCTCCTTTTTTGGTCGAATGCCCTGTTAGGATCCGTCTTCCGAACGTCTCTGTTCTTAACGTAGTACGACCGTTACTTCTTGTCCTGGTATATATATATATATATATATATATATATATATATATATATATATATATATATATATATATATATATATATATATATATATATATAAAGGAAGAACACTTTAGGTTTTCACTGCAACATTTTAAATTTTCTATATTGGTAACGATACTCACGGGATAAACGATCCATTTGTGATTATTACGATAACGCTTCGGTGGTTTTAAAACTGTACAAATATTAAATTATTCAGGCCAAAATATTGTACGGCCAAGCCAGGCCTACGTTTCTTGTGGCGCGCGCGGTACCATCTCTGTTAACCAATTCCGGCATTTATGTTTTCGTTTCGTCTTGGCGTTTGCATCTTTGATTTTGAGATTATATTCTTTTATTGTAAATTGTTGTTAGTAAAGTTTTTTGTTTGTTAAATGTTATATGGTTAGCGTACATCATTTTTAGTGCTATTTTAGTAAAAATATAGGTTACTTTAAAAGAATTGTAGAATTGAAAGGCCGTTTGCGAATGTTTTATATGTACTATTATCCTTTTCCAAAAGCGATACATGTCACTTCGAAGGAGAGTATTTTGAATTCGGTGGGGTCGATAGTTTTCAAATTTGAACCGCAATGTGATGCATCATTTCTAGACACGCTGATTATTTTTTAGAATAATTATGTTCGACGTTTATTTACAAAAACGGCAGTGTTATTTCATGCACTTTTTAAAACGGTAGAGTTTAACTGTGGTTATCTTCATTAAAAATGTGTGAAGGTAATGAATAAAGTGCTTACTAGAATCTATTTTAAGTGTTATACATTACACAAAAAAATATTTTAAGTAACAGAATTATAGGGTAAAATATTAAAAACTACTACTAGCAGTATCGTACGCAGTATCGAGTGGTTGGAGTGATTGTTGATCAGCGTATAGGAGTAATTTATTAGTGGTATAAAGACAAAAACAATTAGAGTCAGGATCGGGGATTAATTATAAGTGTGGCAGATTTTGTGTCGTGTAAAAACAAAAGTGAAAAAAAGACAATAAAGTGAATAAAAGTAGCAGTTAGAATTATCGGGCACGTGTGAAGATAAGGGCGAAAGTCGTGTGCAGGCCCGGCTGAGTAAAGAGTGCGCGAGGAAAACGGTCGCGACTGGTGGGAGTGGCGCGTGAGAGCGGCGCGTCGTGGTACACTCCGGAGCAGTGTTACCATGTCAGCGGAAAATCCGCTAAATCTGGCGGATTTTCAATTCGGATTGCGGAATATTTTTCATTTTAGCGGCTGGCGGATTTTTTAGCGGAATTATTTTGAATTGTCGAAAAAACTAGCGGAATCTGATTTAAATTTGTATACTTCATTATTTTCAATAAAGGTTAAACGAAATGTAATAACTAAGATTATTTTCTTGTTTATCTAAACACATTATTCTTTTCCGCTTAGTAAAAATAACACACATCTTCACACACGGGAAATATCGAATAACAGGCGATACTCAGTAAGGAATAAAATAAATAAACCTTCATTTAGAATGAGTATGTTACAAAAATCCCGATTAATCGAATTTCCTCTTTAGCTGACAAAATGTAAACACTGCTCAATTTTTAATGCTGAGCACAAAATTAGCACAATCGAGATTTGTTATCATTCTCTTTCCATCTAATTCCAAAGTTATTCTTGAAAGGATTACCATAATCATTTAGTACTCGTTGTGTGAAGTTGTGTCTGTGCTGTTTTGAACTTTTGAATTGTGTATTTCTTTAGTGTTAATTAGACTTTTTTTATCATTTTTTTCGTTGTACTTTACGATTACCAGTAAGTTTGTTACTTTATATTGAGAGATACAATTGTCAATAAAATCTATTATTTTAGTATTACAAGCCGGCTGTTATTTGAAGTTATTTATAATTCAATTTCAATAGTTTATTTAGTTATTGGTAACTCTGTTGTTTTTATTCTGGGATAAATATAATGATATCTTTTATTTTAGTAATATACCGTACATGTATACTACTAGCAGCTAGGAATTAATTGAATTAAGTTCAGTTTAATTTTCATAGACCTACATATATATTTTCGGTAATAATATTTAAATATACTACATTTAATAGTTAAATTTACTTAAAACAATTTCAGACAGTACACAAAATAAGTGAAAATGCCAAAACCACAATATATTCAAAAATTCGGGAGTGCATGGTTGCAAGATCCGGATTTAAAAAAGTGGTTGGATGTTGTCGAATCCACTTCTGGACCAATGCCGAAATGCAAATATTGCAAAGTGATGCTTAACAATAAGCTTTGTGATTTAAAAATGCATGCAAAGTCAAAAAACACATTGCGCATGAAAATGTAATTACTGGAATTACAACCAAAAAACAATTAACAATTAACTTTGGTAAAACGTCGGAAGAAAAAAAATCAAAAATATGTGAATGTAAACTATCATTATACATAGCAATGCATGGTAGTATTAGACATATAGATCATCTAACGCCCTTATGCCAAAGTATATTTCCCGGCGATATTAGTATGAATATTAAGTTAAAACGTACTAAGTGTTCTAATATTCAAAATGTGTTGGGACCATACTTTATGAGTGAACTTTCTCTGGATATTGGAGAAAGTTCTTTTAGTTTATTATTGGATGAGTCAACTGATATAAGTGTTCATAAATATTTAGGTATTATTATTAATTATTTTAGTAAAAATAATAATAGAATAGTTAGCACGTTTTTAGTATTAGCAGAACTTGCCAGTTGTAATGCAGAAAGTATTGTTCAAACGCTATTAGCGGTACTAAAAAAATATAAGCTGCCTTTGCAAAATTTAAAGGGTACCGATAACGCGTCAGTAATGACAGGAATTAATAACGGGGTGTACACAAAACTTAAAAGTTTTGTACCCAATCTGATACTTGTAAGATGTGTGTGCCACTCATTGCAATTGTCAGTTTCTTCGGCAGCTGCTACATTTTGCCAAGAAATTTATAATTTTTAATTCGAGAAACGTATGACTGGTTTAGTCGATCCAGTCAAAGGCAATTGGCATATAAACAACTGTTCAAATTAATAAATAATGACCATGACCCACTCAAAATTGTTCAATCTTGCAATACAAGGTGGCTATCTATTGAATCTGCTGTAAGCCGAATATTTGAACAGTGGTTAGAATTAAAAACACATTTCGAGATCTGCAGATTATCCGAAAAATGTTACACTGCCGAAATGTTATATACTATGTATAATGATGATATTAATTATGCTTATGTTTGCTTCTTAAAACCCATTTTGGCGGACATTCAAAAAGTAAACAAGGCTTTTGAAGGAAAAAATGCCGATCCAACTAAATTATTTTTTGATTTATCCATGCTAATAAATTCGTTTGTAAATAAAATTGAAATACCAGGATCTATTTTCGATATATTTAATCATCCATTTGATGAAATCGATAAATACATAAACAAAAGCTCTTATCTTGGATACCTATTTGAAAAAAAAATTAGTGAAATGAAAGAGCACGGGTTCGTAGGGGAATATGCTATAAGAGAAAGGTGCATTCATTTTATTAAACATTTTTTAAAAGAAATAAAAAACAGATTACCAGAAAACATAGATATTCTAAAAAAATTAATATGTTTTCTGTAGAAAATACGCTAAAAACAGTAAAAAATGACATATCACAGTTACTCATACATTTTAAATATTCCGATGAAAATATATCAAAAATAGATAATCAGTGGCGACAAATGAATTTATTTACATGGCAAAACACTAACCACACAGTCAATTTTTGGATAGAAGTTTTTAATTTTAAAAATGCGGATGGTGAAAATCCATTTTCTGGAATATCATCATTAACATTATCTCTATTAACCCTTCCCTATTCAAATGCTGAAGTAGAGCGATTATTTTCAAAAATGAATTTAATAAAAAATAAATTGCGCAACCGCATTAATGTTAAAATGTTACATTCAATTATTGCAATTAGGGAAGGGTTGACTAGACAAAACATTTGTTGTCATGAATTTAAGGCACCAGATTTAATTTTGGATGAAATGAAATCTGCCAACGTATTTCAGGTATGGCCTGAAGACGATGAAGTAATACTTGAGAAATGTTTACAAATCCTTTAATTATTTTATTTTTGTTATTGTTATTTATAACATTGTTGTGTTTTGTACTATATCTAGTTGTTTTATTTTAAATATAGTCAATTATTTCAGAAATTTTATGTATTTTTATTTATTTCGTACTTTTATATTTTCTGGCGGAATTCTGGTGGAATTAGGTTGGCTTTCTGGCGGAAATAACAAGCGGCCAGATGGCAACGCTGCTCCGGAGCGCTGAGATCCATTCGTGCAGACGGCGCGGGAGCGCACACACAGCTGCTGGGACGTGAGGCAATTTTTTTGAGCAGGGGTAAAATTCATTAAGTACGTTACGTGGATAATTAATAGAATTTAAAGATTTACGCGGAATCAATGTCCAATAGGGCGCGTACGAGCAGTTGCGGCGATCTAAAGCAATATTTTGAACAAGTAGGAAAAAAAAGAAAAGCAGAGGGAAAAGGGTCAGAAGGAATGGAGGCGAAATTGGACAGGATTTTGGATGAATTAGCAACGTTGGAAAATAGAATGGAAGTTTACAATAAAAATATAACGGAATTAAAAGAAGAAATAAAGCAGAAAGAGCAAAAATGGGAAGTAGAAAAATCATTGCTTATAGAACGAATTGCTAAACTGGAAAAGGGGGAGGAGAGTAGGGAGAAAGAAAGAAGAAAAAATAATATTATTATTAATGGGGTAGAAGAAGAGGGTGATGTTAAAGAAGTGGTGAAGAAGATGGCGGAGAAATTGAATGTCCCAGATTTTCAATTTGATGATGCATTTAGGCTAGGTGTAGAGAAGGGGGCAAAAAAGCGACCGATATTGGTGAGGTGCAGAAACGGCGAAGACAAAAAGAAATTAATGGTGAAGAAAGGCGTATTAAGAGATACGAAGAGTGATGTGTACTTTGACGATGATTTGATGAAGAGCGAGAGGGAGGTACAGAAGAGGATTAAAGAGAGGGCAAAGGAGGAAAGAATAAGAGGCAACCAAGTCCAAGTGTTCTACCAGAAACTGCGCGTCGGAGACGAATGGTGGAGATGGCACAAGGAGAAAGATATGTTGATAAAGGAGGTGGCAGGTCCAAAAAACAGGGCGAACGAATAACTCTAAAGAGTAAAAGCAAGGGCGGAGGGGTGCTTTAAAAAAGAAGGGATAACGATAGGGTTTTGGAATGTAGCGGGAATAAAGTCGAAAGGACAGGAGTGCAAGTGGAGGAAAGATTTTGAGGACTGGGTAATCGGGAAGGACGTAGTGGGGATAGTAGAGACGTGGATGGTGGAGAAGGATTGGAGGGAGGTGAAAGAATGGTTACCAAAGGGTTTTAGATGGGAGATGAAAGAGGCGACCAAATGTGCGAAGAAGGGAAGGGCGAAGGGGGGAATGATTGTTGGATGGAAAGAAGACAGGAAAGGAAGCAAGGGGGAGATGATGGAGGGATGTGAAGGACTGGTGTGGGTGAAGTACCAGCGAGGGGGATACAAGATGAATGTGGGGGTGGTATATGTGAGTAAAAACTGGGGAGACGTAAGGAGGGAGATAGATGAAAGAGCAGGAGAAGGAGGAAGGTGGATGGTGGGGGGGGGATTTCAACGCGAGAATAGGAGAAGCGGGGGGAGGACTTAAGGAGGACGGTTCAATGAGGAAAAGAGCTCGCAGGATAAATGTATAAACGGGTAGGGAAGGAGTGGGTGATGGAGGAAGGGTGGGAACTGTTAAACGGGTGCACGGAGGGGGACTGGGAGGGGAAGAAAACGTACATAGGGGCAAGAGGGGCATCAGTGATTGACTATGTAGTGGTGAAGGGAATAGCAAGAGGGGAGATAAGGAGTATGGAGGTAGAGGAGGTGTTGGGATCGGATCACCTACCGTTAAGGGTGGAGATGTGGATAGAGGAGGGACACGGGAGTGAAACGGAGCAGGAGAGTGAGGTTCTGGAGTGCGGGCTAAAAGCGATGGAGGATATGAGGAGAAAGTTGGGGAGGGTTAAATGGGAGGAGGTCGGCACGATAGAGGAGATGGAGCGGATAATAGTGGGGTGTGGAAGAAAGAGAAAGGAGGAGAGAAGACGGGAGGATGCGTGGTTTGACGAGGAATGCAGGCAGAGAAAAAAGGAGCTGAGGAAGGCGGTGAGAGAGTGTGTAGGAGGCGAAGGGGGAGAAAGGAGAGTGGCGGAGGTAAGGAGGAGATATGAGGAGGTATGTGAGAAGAAGAAGCTAGAGGTGGTGGAAAAAGCGAGCGAGGATTTGAGGGAATGTAAGAACGAGGCGGAAATGTGGAGAATTTTGAGGAGAGGGGGGAGAAGGAGGCAGGTAGGGGTTTCGCTGAGGGAATGGACAAGAAAATGGAGAGAAGGAAGCGGAGTACCAGGGGAGATTGGAGAAAGCAGAGGTGGAGACAGAGGGGAAGAGTTCACGGAGGAGGAGGTGGAGCGGGCGTTCAAGGAAGTGAAGAGTGGAAAGGCGGCAGGGAGGGATGGTCTCAAGGCAGAGATGTGGAAGGAGATTGGGGAAAAGGGGAAGAAAAAATTCAGGGAGCTGTTGAATCAGATGTGGAGGTGGGAGGTGAGCTTTCCGGGAGAGTGGAGGGTTGGGATGATGTGTCCGGTGTATAAAGGAGGGGATGAGAAGGAGGCCAGTAGCTATAGGGGGGTAACAATAACCAGCATTGGATATAAACTGGCGATGATGATTGTGAGGAATCGCATGGAGGTGGAGGTGGAGGAAAAGGGGATACTGCCGGAGACGCAGAGGGGGTTTAGAAGGGGGAGGGGGACGAGGGAGCAGGTTTTTACCCTGGCGCGAATGGTGGAGAGAGGGATGGAAATGAAAGGATGTGTGTATGCGGTATTTATGGATTTGAAGGCAGCATACGACTCGGTGCCGAGGGGGAGTTTGATAGAGTGCTTGAGAAGGAGAGGAGTGAGTGAGGGGATGGTGGAGTGGATGAGGAGAGTGTATGAGGAGACATGGGTGGTGGCGAAAGTGGGGAAGGAGGTGTCGGGGTGTTTTAGAACGTGGGAGGGTTTGAGGCAGGGGTGCCCGCTGAGCCCGATGCTCTTTAATGTATATGTGAGTGAATTGGAAGAGGTGATGAGGAAAGGGCAGGCGGGGGGAGTGGTGATGGGTGAAAGGAAGGTATGGATGCTGGCGTATGCGGATGATGTGGTGTTGGTTGCAAGAGAGTATGAAGGGATGAAAGAGATGTTGAAGAGAGTGGAGAGGTTTATGGATAAAAGGGGAATGAATGTGAATGTAGGGAAAACGAAGTGGGTAAAGTTTAGAAATAAAGGGAGGGAGGGGAAGGTGAAAGAATTGGAGTGGAAGGGGGTAGTTATTGAGAGGGTGAAGAGTTTCAAGTATTTGGGGTTTTGGTTTAAAGGAACGGGAGGGTATGAGGAGCATGTGAGGTGGGTGCAGGGTAAGGCGAGGAAGGCGTGGGGAATGGCGTGGGGCAAGTGGGGGAAGTGGATGGGGAACAATGTGACGGTGGCGTGTAAGATATGGGATGCGTGTGTAAAAACGGTGCTAATGTATGGAGTAGAAGTGTGGGGGACGAGAGGGTACGAGGTGATAAAGAGGGAGCAGATGTGGTTCTTGAAGCACATGTTGGGGGTGGAAAGGTCCACACCGAGTTACATAGTGCTTCAGGAGACCAACAGAGAGAGGCTAGAGTGGGAGGCAATGGTGAGGGTGGTGAGGTACGAGATGAGATTGTGGGAACTGGATGAGGAGAGATTGGTGAATGATGTATGGGTGACGAGTGTGGGTGGGGGTGAGGGTGGATGGAGGGGGGGAGGAGGAAAATGTATGAGAGGGTAGGGCTGTCGGAGGCGAAGGTAATGGAATGGCTAGGAACTGGGGTGAAGATGGATGAGTGGGTGAGGGGGAAAGGGAAGGAGGTGGAAGGGCGGGAAAGGCAAGGGTGTATTGGGAGAAGTCAGTATAATGATATGTATGGGAGGTGGCAGGTGTATGGGAGGGTGCCGAAGTATTTGATAAGGAAGGGATGGGGTAGAGAGGATAGGGTAATTGTGGCAAGGGCGAGGTGTGGATCGGAGGAGAGAGGAAGGCAAGTATGGATGGGGGAAGAATATGGAAGGTGTGTGTTGTGTGGACAGGGGAGGGATACGTGGGGACACTTGGCGGAGGAATGTGAGGGGGTGAAAGAGGAGTGGCTGGGAGCGAAAGGGAATAGAAGGGTAGTGGAGTGGATGAGGGAGGATGGGAGCGGGGTAAGGACGTTGGAAAAGCTGGGGAGGGAGGGGGAAAAGAGAAGGGAGGGTAAGAGGGATACGGGAGGGTAATGAGATAAGCTAATGTAAAGGTAAATGTAATGTAAAGTGTAGAGATATGCTTATAAAGGTCTTTTTTTTTTTAAATAAAAACTACAATCTGGTTTATTTAAAGTCGGAATAAAATAGGACTTGGCCTAACGTAGGTATGTGTACATTTGATGTCATGAATAATTGAATACTAAATTTAAAAGGGCAGCAATTATTACAACAGGTTAATTTGCCCCTCCAAAATATTGGGCGTTGATTTAATAAAATGGAAAGTGCTTGCCGTATTTTAAAAGATTTTTTAAAGACTAACAAATTATTGTTAAATTAAAAATCTACATACATATAGACAGAAAAAAAGCATTGATTTAAGCCGACTGTTGCTCCTATAAGGATAAGGAAAAATAGTATAGCCTGGGCTCTGTAGGTACGCTAACTCAAAAAGGTGTTAGTATGCATCATGCCTTAGTCAGGTGAAGAATTTGCGTTTGTTGTTGAAAGTTAATTTAAAAATATCGGCTGTAATTTCAACATAACGAACGTTTAGACTTCGTTTCAATCTTCACCTATTGGATTCAGTGCTTGATTACCGTTGTTCGGCAGCAGAAAACCTTAATTAACTTCATGGAACTCTCCCGCACAATCAACGGATGACAGTTTCAGCGACGGTGTTTGCGTTTGAAGTGCAGGCCTTGCCTTTTTGAAGAAAATGGAACGGCTAGAGACTTTGTGCAACCAAAATTACAGCAGCTCAGTATTAAGGTATGATTTCAACTACACCTGATCTTGAGCGATGGGATATTTTTTTTATCTGGGGCTACATGAACCAAAGATTGTACACCAACCATCCTCAAACCATCAATGCATTCAAATCAGAAATTCGCGATAAAATTGCCATTGCCACGACAAAGTGCCTGGGGTTCACCATCACACAAAACGCGGACTCCGAAGACGAAATGAAAAACAGACTTGGTCAAATACAACTACACCCAATTGCATGGAGCAGGAATATATTAGGATTGTTCAATAGAAACACGTTAAGATGCTGTACAAAATTTGTTATGCATGAAATTCAAAAGTAATCTCTATTAATATTGAGCTACGAATCCCACTGTTTAACCAATCTATAAAAACCCTGGAGATAAACATGTTTTCGGCTGTTTGTGGAACTTTTCCCTGACAGCAATCTCTAATTCTGCGTCCGAATTGAATCGCTGCGTCAGCCTTTTAGTGACTGTTTTAATCAGCCAAACACACGGAAAGTACACAGTGACAAGTTGGAACTGTAAGGCGGATGTACTAAGACTTGTTATTTCATATTCCCAAGCAGATCTTTTGAACGGTATGGGCTTCATGGGGTCAAGTATTATCATGACACAATTTGTGAGCATTCTGGGACATTTGTATTTGATGCTGACAAGGAAGCGTTTCAAGGTATCTGAAATTTGGGCGTAGAGCGAAGTGTAGCGTCCAAATCCAAACGTCAGGCTGTTATAAACTCGAAATTTTACTTTATGCGGCAGGTGTATCAACACTAATTTAATACTAAGTTCCAATTTGTTTTTTTTTATTTATGTTATGTTATTTTATTATTCAGTTATGTTTAAATTGATCAATTGTATCAATAATAATTCTTTATTGCGCAACATTTAAAATAGCTGTAATTTTGTGGATAATGAAAACGGACCTATGTTTATTTAGACTATTGTCTCCAAATGATCCCCTGAACAAGATGTGACATTTTTTACACCTATTCTTAATTACTTTGTATAAAAATTATTATTAATATTATTTATCATTTATCCTTTGAAATCTCTGCATTTTTTTGCCGGACATGTACATATAAGTACTTTTTTTATAAAAATTATACTGTTTGCTATGTTTCTGATGTCATGAAAAAGAAATATCAGGTAACAATCATAAATAGATACTAACGATTTTTGTCAATATCGCAAGATCCGTTAGATAGGTTGGTTGGGTAGAACTATATAACTTATAAAAAAATTATTAAAAACAGATGAATCAGCGCAAACTTTGCCATAAAAAAAATCTATTTTCTATGCATTATTGAAGTTAGATCTTCCATTGAAATTAAAATATCACTCATAGTTTTAAAAATCGGACATTTCAAATAATATTAATAAATTAATTTGTGACGCCACTAGAAAAACAGCTAATTTTTGTTCATTGGTCGAAATTATTAAAGTTATACATATGAGCCATTACATTTAAAATATCACTTTTATTTTGGAAATCTGATTTTTAAATAATAATAATCAATTAGTTGTGACTCCAATTAGAAAACAGTACAAGTTATCTTGTTAACAGAAGTGTATTTTCTACACAATTAAAACGTAATGAATGCCATTAGTATCAATAGTTATAATAAATAATTTTGTTACACCTTGTTAGGCCACTGGATAAAATAAAAATACATAATTAGTTAGATGATATGTTATAATTAATTGTATTGGTTGTTATATTATATTTCTATAACTGTATAGAAATTTACCAAGTGGACAGGGTTTTACAAAAACACGTGTATATTATAAATTGCTCTAAGAAAAGAAAACTATTATCATCATTATGAATGATGGCCAATGGATGCGGAGACTATGCATTCTTATAACTTAATGTTAATAAAGACAAATAGATTTATTAAAAAAAAAGAACGCATAAAACAAACTAACAGTAATGCTTTAACAAGTTAAGCTATTTTTCATTAATGCGATCCTTTCTTTGTATCAACTCGGATACTCGAAGCTATGCACTTAATCGACTCCCAAGTATCAAATCTTTAACTAGCCCTGGCTACTAGGTTTACGACTCATATAGTCCATTAACTGCGAGGCCATTATCAGTGTTTCTTCAAATCCGCATTTTTCCGGACCTCTGCAAAATTTATTGACCATCTTTTAAATGATCTCCTTCAATTTGTGTTTACTTTCTCCTGCTCTTATAATTATTTACCTTCGGCTTTATATTTTTCACCGATGCGAATTTAATATATTCACTTGCAATTTGAAAAGGTTGAGATATTTTGCTTAAAAAAAAGAGGGCTTTAATTGCGCAAATAAATGTTTCAGTTTCGTTGAAAAACTAAATCTCTTCTGCGGATAATGGTCTCGAAAAAATGAACGCATCTGTGCCGTTCTTAAGATAATTTTTATAGAATTTACGGCACTGCGTGCCTAAGAAATCTTCGTAAAATTTTATAGCTCCCTTGGCAATAAATATTGTTACTGCTGCAGTTACTATATATCCGCTAAAAAGAAGAGGAATCTATTGCATCAAGACTTGTTAATAAAGTATAACAAGTCTTGATGCAATAGATTCCTCTTCTTTTACTAGTGGCTATTTAAAAGTGATATATTTGAAGGTTTAGTACGTACATCAATTTATGTTATTATTGATTTGTGAATTACCAGAATAACCTCAAATGTATATTTGTTGCGTATAGAAATGTCATAATAACTCTGCATAATAGTTTAATAATTTGTATTCGTTAGAGTTATATATTTCGCTCTGCGACATATTTGAATTTCGATTTTCACAATAAATCGCAATGCGCGCAAGGATTTTTTGAAATAATATTTCCAAAGTGATATTTATTGCATTATTCCCTGCTCAACCAGGCAATGGAAAAGACGTTTCATTAAAAATAAACCACAAGAATTAACATTGGCAGAGGCAGAAAGTAGACATTCTCAAATTCTATACATGTCAATGCCGCTAAGAGGGTGTCAGCAAAGAGACGTGTAGGAATTTGGGATTTCGTATGTGACTTCTCCTTTCCGCACAATTTACAATTGCTTTCACTCTTACCCTTCCAGCCGTCGCTTTATTATCATTTCTCCATTTCCCACCAGAACTTTCTTACGCGCACCAACCACTATCACCATAATATACTACTTAAAACATTAAAAGTGCGATTCTTTTCGCAATCTACAACAAGTTAGTCTTACAAAGACTATATCAAACACTCATTGAAACAACTACTTCCCGGGCTAATACCCCGACGGACATTGAATTATACAACAAGTGTTTGCTCTTACATACAGTAACCTACTGCAAATGTAACAATTTGGGTCAAATTATTGAGGCCATCTATAGACGCGTTTCGAGATTTATCTCTCATCAGTATAGCTTTGCCATTCCCTCTAAACAATTTGACACCTTAGACTGGCGGTCACGTTACCGTTCAAACATAAGTATAAATGAAATTGCCAATTCTTGGTTGCAGAATACTTCAAACATTAAAAGTGCGATTCTTTTCGCAATCTACAACAAGTTAGTCTTACAAAGACTATATCAAACACTCATTGAAACAACTACTTCCCTGGCTAATACCCCGACGGACATTGAATTATACAACAAGTGTTTGCTGTTACATACAGTAACCTACTGCAAATGTAACAATTTGGGTCAAATTATTGAGGCCATCTATAGACGCGTTTCGAGATTTATCTCTCATCAGTATAGCTTTGCCATTCCCTCTAAACAATTTGACACCTTAGACTGGCGGTCACGTTACCGTTCAAACATAAGTATAAATGAAATTGCCAATTCTTGGTTGCAGAATACTTCAAACATTAAAAGTGCGATTCTTTTCGCAATCTACAACAAGTTAGTCTTACAAAGACTATATCAAACACTCATTGAAACAACTACTTCCCGGGCTAATACCCCGACGGACATTGAATTATACAACAAGTGTTTGCTGTTACATACAGTAACCTACTGCAAATGTAACAATTTGGGTCAAATTATTGAGGCCATCTATAGACGCGTTTCGAGATTTATCTCTCATCAGTATAGCTTTGCCAGTATAGCTTTGCCATTCCCTCTATAGATGGCCTCAATAATTTGACCCAAATTGTTACATTTGCAGTAGGTTACTGTATGTAACAGCAAACACTTGTTGTATAATTCAATGTCCGTCGGGGTATTAGCCCGGGAAGTAGTTGTTTCAATGAGTGTTTGATATAGTCTTTGTAAGACTAACTTGTTGTAGATTGCGAAAAGAATCGCACTTTTAATGTTTGAAGTATTCTGCAACCAAGAATTGGCAATTTCATTTATACTTATGTTTGAACGGTAACGTGACCGCCAGTCTAAGGTGTCAAATTGTTTAGAGGGAATGGCAAAGCTATACTGATGAGAGATAAATCTCGAAACGCGTCTATAGATGGCCTCAATAATTTGACCCAAATTGTTACATTTGCAGTAGGTTACTGTATGTAACAGCAAACACTTGTTGTATAATTCAATGTCCGTCGGGGTATTAGCCCGGGAAGTAGTTGTTTCAATTAGTGTTTGATATAGTCTTTGTAAGACTAACTTGTTGTAGATTGCGAAAAGAATCGCACTTTTAATGTTTGAAGTATTCTGCAACCAAGAATTGGCAATTTCATTTATACTTATGTTTGAACGGTAACGTGACCGCCAGTCTAAGGTGTCAAATTGTTTAGAGGGAATGGCAAAGCTATACTGATGAGAGATAAATCTCGAAACGCGTCTATAGATGGCCTCAATAATTTGACCCAAATTGTTACATTTGCAGTAGGTTACTGTATGTAACAGCAAACACTTGTTGTATAATTCAATGTCCGTCGGGGTATTAGCCCGGGAAGTAGTTGTTTCAATGAGTGTTTGATATAGTCTTTGTAAGACTAACTTGTTGTAGATTGCGAAAAGAATCGCACTTTTAATGTTTGAAGTATTCTGCAACCAAGAATTGGCAATTTCATTTATACTTATGTTTGAACGGTAACGTGACCGCCAGTCTAAGGTGTCAAATTGTTTAGAGGGAATGGCAAAGCTATACTGATGAGAGATAAATCTCGAAACGCGTCTATAGATGGCCTCAATAATTTGACCCAAATTGTTACATTTGCAGTAGGTTACTGTATGTAACAGCAAACACTTGTTGTATAATTCAATGTCCGTCGGGGTATTAGCCCGGGAAGTAGTTGTTTCAATGAGTGTTTGATATAGTCTTTGTAAGACTAACTTGTTGTAGATTGCGAAAAGAATCGCACTTTTAATGTTTGAAGTATTCTGCAACCAAGAATTGGCAATTTCATTTATACTTATATACTACTTACTTGGCATAAATTAAGTTGAAGTAGTAATCTTGATCTCCTTTATTATGGTAATACATATGTATACAACACGCATACATTCATAACTACCTAACGAGCGGGATTTACTGATTAGTGATAATCGCGACATTGAATCTACATTTTTGTTTGTACTAAAATTAAATGTGACATAATGCTTTTAATTATGACATTATTTCAGATTTTTAATTTAGTACCATACCTATTATGTAGATTTTAGAATGATAACAATAATATAATATAATATATAAATATATTAATTCATATGTTTATTTAGTAAGATTTATTGTTTAACAACATGAAAACTAGGTGGAACAACCAAAAGTATAGGTTGGTTGATTCTACAAATGTAAACTAACAATATCTACAGTGGCGTAGATATACATAGTTCGTCCGGTAAGTAATGGGAATTATGCCAGAACTTTTGTTACATTTGATAATATAATTAAATTTAGTTAAAATTCGTGAACATACATTCTTTAGGCATCAATATACCAATTCTCGCGGTTTATCACATGTAGTAATCCTACACAAAGTCCTAGACTGACATGCCGTTCAGTGCGCTTATCATAACATCTTGTACGAGTTCTATAGTGTTAAAATGTTCTCTTTATAACTTGAATGTCAAACTAGGAAACAAATAGGAGCTAAACCAATACCAACGAAAAATGTTCCGTAGTGTCGAGATTTAGCACAAACTTTCCGAACATCTACAATTTTGTTGGGATGATTTCATGCACAATGCATTTCAACATGCCTAATTTATCTACTAGCAATATAAAATGTAAATGTCAATCACAGTTCAAAATTGTTTTCATATTAGCTAAGACTTTAGTGACCTCTCTGCACGATGTTTATTCTAGTTGGGTTCTACTTTTTTCTAAAATGGTTTGTGTCAACTAAACAATCTTGTCAGTCTTGGCCTGAGCAACAATCTCCCTCCACCTCTTCCTATCGTTTACATGCGCTCTCCAGTTTTGCGTTCCAATTCTTTGCAGATCTTCTTTGACTCCGTCTATCCATTCTGTCCATCTCAGCCTAGGTCTCCCTCTCATTCGTTTCTCTACCAGTGTCCATTCAGTGATCAGCTTCAGAACTTTATCATCGTTAATCCTTTTTACGTGCCCAAACCATCGGATTCTTTAAGCTCTTACCCACCTAACCACATCTTCCCCTTCATAATATTTGGTTTTGCTTGTACAATTATCCAGAGTGCTATTTTTTTGGATGGATATAGCGATATCATCTGCATATGCGGTAAGTTGAGTTGGGTCCCTTGGATACATAACGGGCTTATCACTGCATACAATGCCAGGTTAAACAGCGTAGTAGAAAGCGTGTCTCCCTGTCTGACTCCCATATTAATTTCAAATTCCTCGGATACAATACTATATTATTATTATTATTATTATTATTATTATTATTATAAGTGATTCGTCATTACGAAAGAATAATGTTTAAGGAATGATTCGGTTGATTCGAATCACATGAAAGATTCGAACTTCCCATATCTAGTGTGCAGGGTCTTAGCCGTGGTGCAAAACTTGGCTGGCGCCTCGTTCTGCAAAGCTTCATCCCGGGCTAGGCGTGTGCAGGGTCGCAGTAGTGGTGAATAAATCGGCTGGTGCCCCATTCTGCAAAGCTTGATCGTGGTCTAGGTCAAGCCTGGTGTTTGGGTTGTCGCAGCACTCGGTTGGCGCCTCGTGCTGTACTTCATGTGCAGAACTAAGCTGACGCCTCGTTCTGCAATGCGTGATCCCGGGATGAGCGTGCGCAGAGTGGCAGTAGGGCTCGCTGCGCTCGCAAAACTTAATCTCGGGCTGGTACGCACTTAAGGACGTTGTCCGTTTTCCAATGAAACTCATGTGAATTTCGTTATTAGCTGCCTTTGATCTACACCCCATTTAGAATCTTATACAGGGTGAGTTTTTTTCATGTTCTCTATGGGGATCTATAAGAGATAGAGAAACGGTTAAATGAGCAAAGTAGTGCAGTTTTACGAGCTGAATAAAAATACATTTGAAAAACTCAAGGGTAACTAGATATTTCAAAAAATGTGAAGTGTCGATTTTGTAAAATCGATTTCTTTCAGTTATTAAAAAAAAACTGTAAATGGCAAAGTTTTAGATAATTTTACATTGAATAATAAAATGTTATCAGATTTTTTCTATTGTCATTAGTTTTCGAGATATAACACAAACTTGATTTTTTTTAAATAGAAACCATAGTTGGCTATGTCATCATAAAAAGGGATATGTTTTTCTCTTTAATTAGATGTTCACTTGGCATATTTATTTACAAAGATAACTAAGTTATTAACTAGTTTCTATTTTATTTACAAAGAAAGTAGTTAGCCATGAAATAATGACTCTAATAAAACAATTGCAATTGTTTGTAACAGTAAATTTCATTATTGTATTTTTGTCAATTAATTTAGTGTTAAAAACAACTGTTTTTTATGGCCATTTTTTCCTACCAATTTCCATTTCTTGCTACACATAACTTTAAAATAAGCTTATTTGACAAACATTTTACAAACTATTACATTATACCTAGATGTAATTGTTTTATAATTGTCATTTATTCATAGCCAACTATTTTTTTGTTGTAACAAAAATTGAAAATTGTTAATAACTTAGTTATTTTTATAAATAAATATGTCAAAAGACAAATTACTTTAATGGGAAAAAAAACCCTTTTTAATAACTGAGAAAAATTGATTTGAAAAATTCGACAGTTGCCTATTTAACCGTTTCTCTATCTCCTATAGTTTCCGAAATCCCCATAGAGAACATAAAAAAAATCACCCTGTATAACAGTAGGGATAAATATTCTAACATTAAAAGTGCGATTCTTTACGCAATCTACAACAAATTTGTCTGACAAAGACTACTACAACACTTATTGAAACAACTACTTTCCAAACTAATACCCCGACAGACATTGAATTATACAACAAGTGTTTGCTGTTACATACAGTAATCTACGTCGGGGTATTAGCTTGGGAACTAGTTAGTTGTGCTCAAGAATTGTTTGTATAAGTTTCAGCTTCATCATCTTCTTAGTTTCACCCCCCATTATAGCCGAAATTGCATTAGTATATAAGTCTTTACCTGTAATTTGTAAAGTTAGTATTCATCTGCCTAATAAAGCAAGCCATGTTGTTTTGTTTTCAATAACATTTTTTAAACAGAAACCATAGTTGGCTGTCATCAGATATACACTTGACTTACTTATTTATAAAAATAACTGAGTTATTAACAATTTTCCATTTTATTTACAAAAACAAATTGTTAGCCATGAAACAATGACTATTATAAAACAGTTGCGATTGTTCAACAGTTAGTTGCATTTTTTTAAATAATAATAATCATTTATTTCCAACAGACATAACTTCTTACAAAGAAATGTACAAACTTAAGTTAAATTACATTTGCAATTTGTTAATATATGCGCAAAATATTAAAGATATAAAACTAAAGGTAACATAATAATAATAATTGTAAAAAATAAAAATAAGCATTAAAATTATGAGAAAAATTCTAGAGCATTGTTGTATTTTTGTCAAATAATTGATTGTTAAAGAAAATCATTAAAACTAATTTTTATCGATATTGACTTTATGAAAACACTAAATAAAACCTGTGAAATACTGCTAAATATATACTATATGTGAGAATAGCAAAAGATAATTCTAGCACACATTACATCTTTGTAAAATACATTTGTTGTTACCTTCACTGTTCTTCTGTCAATAATATAAAACCTTTTTTCACAGCGCGGTGTGCATAAGCTTGCGTACGAATGCAGATAACTTACGATTTTTTTATTTAAAAAAATGTTTAAATAGGAGGAGTTTGAAGTAAAATTAAATATTTTCGACGATCAAACATGAATTTACTCACTACATTTTTATCTATAGTTTTTGCGGTTCAAGTCGGATACCAGATTGAAGGCCATGCCATTTTACTTAGAAAATCACTCCTCTGCGGCGGGCAAGTCCCCCTGGACCGCTTGCACCTCGATTAACTTTTCACAATTCTGACAGTTTCTGTCAGCGACCTGACATAACAAACAATAGTTTCCCTTTACATTACATACAGGTAAAGTAAAATAAAAACGCTGTAATTTTTCAACTATTTCAGCTTCAGAAAAGTATAACATTTTATTATTTATTTTGATTTATCTCAAACTTTACTCTTTATAGTTTTTTACTCTCCTCGTATGTAATACAAAGGAAAATCTAAAATTTAGTGGTAATAAACCTTTCGAGGTCCTCTGAGTCGATTAAGATCATTTCTAAAAAATGGTGATGTGTCCATCACAGTAGTTTCCCCATAATTTGTATCATACAAACGACAGAAGACGTCAGTATTGTCAAGATTTTAAGCGACCTTTGTGGCTTCCAGGGGGCGAATGCGTGGTTGAGCCATTTCGAGTGTGTCTTGCCCATAAGGTTGTCAATAAATTGATTTTTGATCGCCAAAGCGAGCGTTGCCGCGGCCTCACACACAATTCGAAATATCGATTTAAAAAATTCTATACTTTTAACATTTTTCAAAATATCTAGTTACTCTTCGTCAACTTTTGTCGAAAATTTTACAGGTGTCTTTTTATTCAGCTCGTAAAACTGCACCACTTTGCCTATTTAACCGTTTCTCTATCTCTTATAGTTTCCGAAATCCCCATAGAAAACATAAAAAAAACTCTCCCTGTATTACATTAATAGCATTTCTTGTGTGAGTCGGACAATTATAGTGTGTGGAGGAGTCGAACAACGGAACTCAGTCAAGCACGGGTAAAGCCTTTTTTTCCAAATAATTATATTTTTCTGTACGATGATTTATGTTATCAATACAGATTATTGCATTGAAAATTGAGTTAAGTGCACAGAAAGTACCGGAAAATCTTATCCCGTGCAGTACTGGAAAAGCCTAGTAAAGTATTGAGTATGGTAACAAATTATTCAGCCTAATAAGTTACAAAAAAATGCTGCGGTTAACGCAAATTGATTATCTTAATCGCTTGTTATTAATGCTTATTGAAATAGAGAAAATAATATTAAAAAATATATATAAATTCACCATATTCAAGATAACCTTAAAACTAAACGAGCTACGACAATAAGTATATACACATGAAAATGAATTTTTTGATTCTCTACAACTTTTATTTGAAATATTTTTCGATTATTATAATAATTCACGTGATACGAAGAAAACGGTAAGAGTAAACAACCGTTTGCAGTTTCCGGTTTTTACCTAAAAGTTAATCCTTTCGAGATATTATGGAGTAAATCCTGAATACAATTTAATAAAAATCCCATGAGCCGCTTTCACTGAAATCGTTCGACAGACCGACATCATTGAGGTAACACTTGATTACTGTTACTAGGGCCCCAAAACGTATATTTCCGTGGAAAATCTTACAAATAATATCAGAAAACCGATACTGCCAAATAATTATTGAAGCTAAGATAAACAGATTTCAAATTTTACATGTAAATAATTAATAAAAAATTACATTTTAAATAAAATAAGTGTTGTAAATAATGTTGTAACCTTTTAATTACAGAATCTTTAAGTATGAATTACTTTATGTATTTTTGTTGTAAACTGGGTCCTATTCCAAATTACGAGATATTATTGATGGCCTAACGGATATTACATAAATCGGGTGCCCACAGTACTCTAAAATTTTATAAAGATTAATTGATTGCAGACCGTTATAAATCCAGCAAAAATTATCTCAGGATGATACCTTTTCATATCTGGGCCCATCGAGGGTGTTAGGTAGATGTGGCGGTCCCTAAAAACGGAATTTGTTTGTTTTCGAAACCCTAAGGATAATTGTTTTTTGGGCGATAAATCACTACAAGGGTGCCTATTTGTTATTTGTTCTTACAAGGTTTGGTGGCTATGTGGCAATTTACCGCTTATTAATATCATTCACAAAAGAGATCAGTCACTGAAATCCTCCACTGAAAATTAATTAATTAGCGACAGGTTTACATTAGTTCAGTAGGGACGCAATCAAAGGACAATAGGTAGTTGCCAATTGTGGAAGCATTACAATTAGGATTCATAAACAGAATTTACACGCATTGCTCCTTATTAGTGATATAAAGTACGACCAATAAAATAATTAATGAACAATGTATGAGTTGTCATAATATACGGTTTCGCAAATAAATAAAGTCAACACTAGTGTATAAAAGTGATCATTTTTGTTTCACTTTAATGCACTAGTGCTCAAACTGCCCATGTATTTAAAATGAAGAGTTTATTAACACACATAAGTTTATTATTACTTAGTAATAGTTTTATTAAAGTAATGTTCTAGAAATTCCACCCATTGCAAAACACCCCACATAAAACAAATCGCCAATAAGACATCGTCAGTACCACCTTGTTTATGAAATTACCTTATAAAATATACACTTCAATATTCTTATATTTTGTTAATAAATTAATTAATAATATAAACATTTAAATAATTAATTGTTATGAATAATTTTGACGTTCTTATCATGGTTACCACCTATAACCGATGCACTTGCCCTCTCTTGAATACAAAGAAATAGTTTTTTTTTACGATTTACGTAAAAACAATTAACATTTCATGACTTAATATTCCCCTGATGGTAATCAATGAACATTAAATATACAAAATGGTAACTATTGTGCCATACAACTATTATCCATTCACGGGTTAGCTTACAATCTACGCCATTACTTAATTGTTGAGTGTTAACAATGTATCCCTGTGTCTATGATTATGCACAAACCACATTATGAGCTACAAACACCTTGTCCCGTTGTGATGATTGCATAACAATGTAAATGTATACCTACTAACCGACTTCAATGACATAAGCACTTTAGAATACAAAATAAATCTCAATCTCAATCGAATTCTCATCAATAAATCTGTGGCACTAGTGAATAGTGGGTTAAGTACACCTTCGAGTTGTGTTTTACTATATTATTCTTTACTATTTTCATCTATCTAATGGGTTAAGAGATATGGCTATTACAAATAAGGTATTTCAAAATTTGACAAAAACCTGGTGATACACCTAACTCCAAAGTGCACTTAACCCACTATTCACAGGTCTCACAGAAATATATTTATCGCCACATATCTATAAGAGTTCTAAGTGTTCAGTCCATGTTGCTGTTACATACAGGGTTGGGCAAAAGTATGAGAACACCCGATTTCTGGCTAAACTAAACGTGCAATGAAAAAATTTAATTTAAGTTTTTGTACTCGTTTTTATCTATTGGAGGACGTAATGTGATTTCCAAGAGCTATCCTATTTCTGGAAATACTTATTATAAAAACTTTTAAAACAATTACATTCATGTCGAATTTGGTGGGTATGCGACTTTTGGTTTTTACATTATTAAATGTTGATTGTATCGTCTTACAAACAAATATAAATCTAAAAGTAACATTCGCTGGTATTATTGCACCAGTTTCCATTGGATAATTCGGGGGCACATGATCGGACTAATCAAACAGTAGACAGCTATCTTTTCCTTTTATTATTTTATTTATTAATGTAACAACCACAAGTCGCACACCCAGCAAATTCGACATATTTGCAATTACTTAACAAGTTTTATCCAAAAAGTATTTCGAGAAATAGGATGGTTGTTGGAAATCACATTACGTCCTTCAATAGATGAAACCGACTACAAAAACTTGAATGAAGAGTATTTTTTCATTGCACGTAAAGTTTAACCAGAAATACGGTGTTCCCATACTTTTGAAGTTAAAATATACAGGGTGTTTTAGAAAAAACACCGATGACCTCATACCTCGAGAAATAGGATAGCTGTTGGAAATCACATTACCTCCTTGAATAGATGAAAACGACTACGAAAACTTATATCCGACGTTCTCATACATTTGCCCGACCCTGCATAATAAAGTCTTATTGTGTTTCCTTGTTAATCCGTAACCCTGGAATCAATGATCCCTGAAACTACTTTGCGTGTATGATTCCATCATTTCTAATCCATTTGCCCGGTAGTTTTCTAGTATATTAAAATATTAAAAATACGAAATAATTTGTGACACACAAAGAGTGGTCTCCTTAACTATTAATTATTTATACTTACTGGGAGTTTCTATTTCGTTATATGTTGTTTTATGACTGAATATATTTTAATAAATGACATAACTATACTGAACTATTGAGATGTTGATAAAAAAAAAGATAGTGACCTAGAAAAAATTCATTGGGTTTGATAGATTTTTGGATATTAAAAATATATTAATTTAATGCACTAATTTTATATCATTCAAGCTAAAATAGTCTAATTCCTGGGTCTCCAAACTATCTTCTTCGCGGGCCACAAATACAATTCTACATAATAAAGTCGGCCAAGATCCGATTAATTTTATAAAATTATGAAAAATTTAAGGAACAATTGTTACAATATTTCAAAATATGACATTTACAAAAAAAATTACACACAATCGCGGGCCGGATTCATGCAAGTCGCGGGCCGGATTTGGTCCGCGGGCCGTAGTTTGGAGACCACTGGTCTAATTTAAAGCTAGCAAAATTTGAAATGAGATCATTTTTGTTGTGTCGTTTCGAGAGCAGGGTTGCGAATTGTACTTGAACTGGGAACTTTAATTGTTTTACACAATTTAACTCCTTAACACTTACCGCTCTCGAAAATAGTTTAGATATATTTTTGCATTTGTGCACAAAACAGAAACTATGTGATAGAGTGGTTTTACAAAAAAAAGTATTACAATTTTATTTGTGATGTTGCATTGTATTAACCCGTACTACATGTTTGTACAATTTTGCAGAGGCCGAAATAAATATTAACAAAAATTAGAGGGATGGTGTTAGCTTCAAAAAAGCACCACAGTCTCCTCTAGAAGACTGTGTTAAAATACTTTCGTTACATGACTTGCGGAAGAAACAAAATCAACACTTCTGGTTTCCACATTTTCACCAAAAGCTTTTTAGTTACTATAAAAATGCAATAAAAAGCTTATGTTTCTAGTTTCATTTCAATATTTATAGCCGTTTTTGCTGATTGAATCATCAAATTAAATGAAAATTTATTACTAATTTTAGTAAAACTAAAATTTAAAGATTTATGTAGTTTGAAATAAAAACAAATTTATTTTAAACAGTATTATGGAGTTTCATTATTTATCCGCCTCGTCAATTAAATATTAAAGAATAATTTAATTAAATTAATATTAATTGCTGAATATTTTTTTATCAAAATTATTAAAAATAATTTTTATATACAATGTACATTATTAACTTGTAAATAAATATCTAATATTACTTAAATTGTGAGACATCTGTTGAAATAAATAAACACTTATAAAGTAAAAGACACTTTTCCTCCTGTTTATTGCTATTTTAAAATGCATTAATTTTAGTGTCCAAGAAGGGCAAATAATTTTTCACCAATTATTATAATATGTGTTAGAAAAATTTTAAACAGAAGTTATTTAATAATATTTTATAAACCTATGCACCAGAGGTGTTCGAAATAAAATGCAATTACCTTCTGGTTTTGGTTCTTTGGGAAGTACGCATTGTTTGCATTTTCACGAATAGTTTTTTCGTAATTTTATATATTATATTTAAAGTGTGCAAACTATAAGAAGCGTAAGCTTATTTTCTCGAATTCAAATAGTTTTGAATTTGAATTTATCTTGTATAAATTATAAAACTTTTTTATGAACCGATACGACCATAATTTTCAGGGTAGGTAGAGGATACCTTGAGGTATGTTTTACTTAAATAGTTAATTTAACCTTAGTTAAAATTAAAAATTTTAAATGAAAATGTGTAATTTTAAAATAATCGTGACAATATTTTTAATGCGCCTCTCAAAAAAAAAACCAACACAAAATTATACTGTAACAAAACTGTATATACATATATTATGTCAAAATCAAGACATTTGATAAAATAATAATAACTTGTTAAAAAATGTGCATTTTTCACGACAAAAAATCTGCAATTCTAGGAATTAATTGTAGAACAAGGGATTGCTGGAATTAATCTATTTTCACATAAAATTAATCTATTTTTATGTTCAATCGGTAATTGCCCAAAAAATATTAATGGTGTATTAAATTTGTATATATTTTAATATACAAACATTTTAATATCAGCACAAAATGTTATAGATTTTTTTTTAAATATCAAGATATGTTTTTTCCCTCGTATGTAATTAATACAAAGGGAAAGTATTGTTTTCGTGAACATTTTCAAATCAATTTATTTTTGCGGAAATATTCGTTTTGAGGTCCGCTGATTCTGTACCGCTAAAGATATTGAGATGAAACTTTAAACGTACGCTTTTTATTACAAAATGAGGTTCTAAAAAGCTTTTGGGAAAAGTGTGAAAACCGAAAAGTGGTAGCTTACTCTTAGCGGTTTTTCGATTTTACTTGATATTTTTTTATATTGATCATATCCAAAAATGTTTAAATCACAAGTCAAATAACTGAATCTGAAACAATTGAGCGGTAAAGTAATATTTGGTGTTTTGCATTTCGGTTAACTTCACACCCAGTGCACGAACTTCTGGTACAATTAGAATTCGACTCTAAAAAATGCGTTTAAATATAATAGATATGTTTACGTTAGAGCAACTCTGCACTTAAGATGTGTAATGCCAACATTTGTCAACAATAATTATTTTTTTAGATGGGGCCCGAACCACAGACTTGTCGCAGAGCATTTCTCTCGGCGGCCCTGCCCAAGATGCTTGGAAAGAAAAAAATAGACCACGCTACTGTGCATTATATAGGGTGATTTATACAAGGAGGCGAAAAATTAATATTTGTTCGAGATTGGATTATAAGTAAAAAATGAGAAATAACTTTTTTACATCGGTCTTTGTTTTGGAGATATCGAAGTTCAACCTTTTGAACCATATATTAGTTTCAAGATTTTCAAAAAAACTAATAGTAAGCAATATTAAAACTTTATTTAGTCACAGAAAGAAAAACCACTACTTTAACTTACAAGAGATGTTCAAAATGTCCAAAGCCAGCCGCGATGCAAGCCCGGCAATGTGAGACTACAGAATTATAAACTGCAGCAAAATCTTGTTCATTTTAAATTTCAAGTGCAGCATTCATAATTCTGTCTCGTAATTGCACTTCATTCTAAATTTCCTCTGTATACGAATCTTCTTTGATATTCCCGACAACTTTCTAAAGCATTGCAGTTGCAAAAGCCGTAAACAAAAATAATTTCGGCATATTCTTCATTGCCAAACTGCATTGTTAACAAAATTTGTATCTTTTTTTCACTGAAAATTAATAGCAGTACCCAAAGTATGTGACAACTGTTAACAACTAATAAATACGTCTTTTATTTTAAAGCAATGTCCATAACCTACTATTTATTTTATGGACAAAAATTAAATATTTTCCGAAAACTTCATGCCTCGTTATCTCTAAAACAAAGGCCAATCGAAAAAAAATTATTTCACATTTTTTGCTTAGAATCCAATCTCGAACACGAATATTAATTTTTCACCTCCTGGTATAAATCACCTTGTGCATATATATTTATAATCAATCTTGGTCTTTTATTCATTATTAAAATAGTATAAATCTCAGTAATTCCGCAATAAAGCGAAGTAATCTGTAATTATTTTATAAAAAGTAAGCTGTATAATACGAAGGAATAATAAACGGTATATAAACGGCCTGTAACAGTAGGCCTGTATCAATAAATGCGGTAGATCTACCGCTAAAACAGGAGATTTTGGAGCACTGGTCTATAGCTGTGTTTCGTGTTCCCCTCAAATCAAACATTGACTTGTCAGAGAGTTTTATAAAATTCTATTGCCAAATGCCTCAAAATAGCCCTGATTTGTTTTCGATGGGCCACCCTGTATAATTAGAAGAAAATCCATTGAGACATTTTTGAGTTATGATTTTTTTACTTTCCCCGTATGTAATATAAAGGGAAAGTATTGTTTTCAGGAACATTTTTAAATCAAAAAATGTTGCGGATATATCCGTTTTGAGATCCCCTGAGTCGATTAAGACTATTTCTAAAAAAATATTGTCTGATGTGTGGATCTCTGCGGACTCTGTACAGCAAAAACCGCTAGACATATGAGGATCTGAAATGCTTTTGGTAAAAACGGGCAAAACGAAAATGGTTGTTTACTCTTAGCGATTTTTCAATTTATCTTAATATTTTTTTAAATATTGATCATATCGAAAACTGTTCAAATGATAAGTTATAGGGCTTCTCGAAATACGTTAAATTTATATATTAATCTGTTCTGTAGCTTAAATAGTTTAGGAATTACAGCGTTTTTTTTTTAATTTCCCCATACGTAATACAGGATCTCCTTGTTACATCCACAATCGGTTTATAGTATTACTATTAAACAATAGAAGTCACCACTGACCCGACTGACTGCTACAGGTAGATATCATCCCTTTTCTCCCTTACATTTTTTTCGAAAAAGTCAAACGCCAGATGTTATGGTGAGGCGTAAAACTCGGGCGGACCCCTCCCTGCACCGATTTTGGAGGTATTGAACGCTTTGCTGTAATACAAAGGGTATTGTTTGTTTTGTTAATCCAAGGCTGTGGACGTGATACCTGACAGAAGCTGTCAGAATTGTAAAAAGTTAAGCGAGTTACAAGCAATCCAGTGCAGGGGGACATGCCCTATACTGCAGAGGACTGATTTCCAAAGTAAAGTGGCATGGCCTTCAATCTGGTATTCGACTAAAAGCACAAAAAAGTCACATAAAAATGTTGTGAGTAAATTGATTTTTGATCGTCGAAAATATTTATTTTTGCTTCAAACGCCTCCCATTTAAACGTTTTTCGATTAAATTTTTCACCGGTATATGACTGACGAGAAAAGTACTATGATGGACACATCACCATGATGGACACATCACCATCTAAGTTTTCAATTTCTCATTTTCCATAACATATTAATTATAATTTATATAGTGGTAAAAATTTTTAGGATTGACTGTTTTTTACACACTTTTTTTGCCCTATGGGGGGACATGAGGTAAAAGAATGTGTAAGAAAACAGACAATCACAAAAATTATTAAAAGCAAATAAATGATAACTTTTAATATCATGAAAAGTGGAAAATTAAAATATACATGACAAACATTTTTATAATAGGGTTCTGATAGATATCAGAGCTACGCTCATGGTGAGACAGAATTCAGCAAAAAGTAAACAATTACTAAAGTGTTTTGTTACAAGTTACAAACGGAGTAACATACAAAACAAAAATAATTAAAATTTATTTTGAAAACAAACGCCCTTCAAATTCAGGTTTCCGCAGTTTTTAATCAAACTCTATGTTACGCAGTAGGCGTTATTAAATAATACACAAAATTAATTCCAAATTTAATTAATGTTTGAGTACGTATATTGATGCTTTTTTGTAGCAATCAATTATTGAAGTATTGCATTTTGTAATTTTGTAATTGCATTATCAACTTTTTTAACGATCGATTTAAATATTAAAACTTCTTCAGATTTTGTAATAGATGAATAGAAGTGAATGTATTTGTAGAATTTACATCAGGATAGTGATAATGGTCAGTATTATTCTAGTACATTCTCTGTCAAATATGACAATTCTAATAAGTTCTCAAAACCAGAGTTGTTAAAAAAAAACGTTTTTTTTTCATTTTAATTAAAACAAACAGTGTTTTTACAAAACGTGTTTTTTTCATTGAAACAGCGTTTGAAACATTAACAATTGAAAACATGTTTAAAACGTGTTTAAAACATGTTTAAACAGAACATACAGGGCATTTTTCTTTTGAGTGTTCATATAAGCGGTTTTTTTTAATTTGCGTGAATTTGTTGTTTTAAAGCAGGTAATTTAAGGCTTTTAACGAGTGTTTTTCACGCCCAGACTAAGCATGAAGTAAAATTTAGAGTTTAGAAAAGCCTAAGAATTTGGATTGGCTGCGTAGCGAAGCGGAGCGGCCAATCCAAATTAGGCTTTTCTGAACTCGAAATTTTACTTCATGCGCCACGCTTAAAAACACTGCTTTACAGTAAAGTTTCAAAAACACACACATACAACAACGATTAAAGGCAACCTAATATTCGTTAGAGTTATTGGGTTGCATATAATCACTGTTTCAAACAATTTGTTCAGTGCAGAATTTGACTCACGTTTTATTCACATCTACATATTAGATTGCTAAAGCCGTGTATTTTAAACTTTACGATATTTCAGTGTTTTATACGCGGCCAATCTAAATTTTCAGGCTTTTCTAAACTCGAAATATTACTTCATGCTTAGTGTGGGAGTGGAAAACCCTCGTTTAAAGATTCAAATTGAAATCTTTCAAAGAAACAACGAATGTCGTAAAATTTATAGTGTATGCATATGTACACCTGAAAGAAAAATGTCCTGTATTTAAAAATCACATTTGAATCTTAATCTTAATAAAGTAGTATAAATTATAATTTAGCAAATTTAAAATAAAAAAAACGTTTTAAACAAATTTAACCTTTAAAACATGTTTTAAACAAATTTAAGATTTAAAACATGTTTAAAACAAAAGCGTTTAAAACACGACGGCTGGTTTTAAATGTGTTTAAAACACTGTTTTAAATCAAAGTGTATTAAACATTACACCCCTGCTCAAAACATTAAATGTGGCGTACCCGTATTTTTGCGACCAGCTTGTCATGGACGGGCATTTGATTTTGTTGTAGTTAAATTTACTGTTTAAATGAAAACAAACAATATTTAGATAACTATAGCAGATGTTGAATGGATTAGGTATACATTCGAATTTAACATGTACAAACATATTTATTGTATGCATTTTCCTGTTCCCCTGATCATTTTAAAGAAAAAGTACAACAAAATAAGAAGAAAGATGATTAAGGTCGCCATCTGGTTAAAATCCGGCGTTGTTAATTATTTTCATTTTCCCGTATGCAATACAAACGGAAAGTATTGTTTAAACATTTTCAAATCAAACATTTTAGCGGAAATGTCCGTTTTGAGGTCCCCTGTGTGTCTGTTTATTACAATCGTAGGATCTTTCACCCAAAAGTTAATTATATCGAAATAATATAGAGATCCCAAATATAACATTTGATGAAAATCCCATGAGTCGTTACTGCTGAAATCGATCCACAGACCGACATCATCACTTGATTCGTGTTCTTGGGACCCGAAATCGTATACGGAATGTCCCACGATAGGTGGAACGCTATAATTCATGTCTAATTATCGATTTTACGATGAAATGCTACTCTCTACAAAATTGTCTGGATCCTATAAAATAAATTCACTTGGTTTTGTTTCACTTATATGTATTTTATTTTCTACTAGTTTCGGCTTAATGCCATTATCAAGAATGATGTACAAATGGATTTGTTTGCGAATATATACAGTTTCGAGTTTTAGGTTTTATTGGGTAATAAGGGCATTTAATATCGGGGAATTCCAAAGGTCTTCGTTGTCGTTGACCACATTTTTACTTGCCTTTATGGCTTTTAAAATGTCTAAACCCTCCCGGTAGTTAAGCGTTAATCCCTTATTACCTGTATGCAGAATTTTTAAATCGTTTGAAGAAAAATGGTGATTAGATGTGATACAGTGCTTAGAAAAACCGGTGGTTTGTTTTTTATTCTTTATGTATTTTTTATGCTCTTTTAACCTGATATCAAAAGACCTGCCGGTTTGTCCTATATACACTGCATCACAATCATCACATTTTAATTCATAAATACCACTTTTCTTCAATTTACAATTTTTAGTTTTGATTTTATTGTTAACTATTAATTTTCCTAAATTATTTGTGTTTGTCAAAATTATGTTATTATTCTTTCCTTTTAAATTATTTTTGATTTGTAAAGACAGTGGCTTAATGTATTTTAATCTATTCCATGTTATTGTGTCTGAATTTGTCCCAATATAAAAGTAATTTCGTAATTGTTTGTGTTGTTTCTTTTTTAACATTTTATTAATTAAATCTTCAGTGTAGCCATTGTTAACTGCTATTGTTTTTATTGTGTCTAGTTCATTTTCAGTCTATTTTATTTAGAGGGATATTGATAAGTCTGTGTACACAGACTTATCAATATCCCTCTAAATAAAATAGACTTTAAAAATGAACTAGACACAATAAAAACAATAGCAGTTAACAATGGTTAATAATCACCATTTTTCTTCAAACGATTTAAAAATTCTGAATACAGGTAATAAGGGATTAACGCTTAACTACCGGGAAGGTTTAGAAATTTCAAAAGCCATAAAGGCAAGTAAAAATGTGGTCAACGACAACGAAGACCTTTGGAATTCCCCGATATTAAATGCCCTTATTACCCAATAAAACCTAAAACTCCAAACTGTATATATTCCCAAACAAATCCATTTGTACATCATTCTTGATAATGGCATTAAGCCGAAACTAGTAGAAAATAAAATACATATAAGTGAAACAAAACCAAGTGAATTTAATTTACAAACCATTATATTTTAAAATGTTTTACCAACTGATTAATGAGAAAAAAGTGTCCGATAAATTTACAAATATTACAATTTGTTCATTTATTAAATTTTATATATATAAACATCTTTATTGTGTACAAAAAAAATTACAGTTTGTTTATTTTTACACTATATTTTATTTTTTGGATCCTTGGCTATCGACCATCGGTCTTTCAGCCTGAGTTGTACTTGTCCTTGTCTTGTCAGTTATGATTCATGTGAGATGAAATGAATTGATAAATGGTGGTTTTTGGGTTGTTGAAATTTTGAGAAATTTTGGGGTTTCGTGCTAAACAGAGGTGATTAAGGATGTCATGGATGTGTGGGTTAGATGCGAATTTTTGGGATAGTTGGGTAAGTCGTTGTTGGATAGGGATTATTTCTGTTTTTTCATACAATAAGGTATTGGAAGGGTTGTGGAGTGGGTTATTGGGGTGTCGGATTTTTGTGAGGATTCTAAGGGCTGATCGTTCTGCGACTTCGATATTATTTAATGTTGAGGGACGAGGGTTAAGAAAGAGGATTGAAGCATATTCTAATAGGGGGCGGCAGATCATTTTATAAATGTGGACAGCTGTTTTTGTCGTGATCCCTTTATTTTGGAAGGTTAACGATCTGAAATGCCGCGCCCTATTTTGAATTTTTGTTTTCATGGTTTGGGAATGGAGTTTGAAGGATAGTTTGGGGTCGAAAGTGATGCCAAGGTATTTACACGCAGGGGATGGGCTAATTACGGTGTTTGATATGGTTATGCTAAATGGAGAATTGAGCGGTCTGTGGAAGGGTATGAATAGATAGGATTTATTGGGATTAATGGATATTCTCCATTTGGCAAACCAAAGAGATAGCGAATCTATTAGCCCTTGGAGAGTAGAGAGAGCTTTAGGAAGGGTGGGTTGGTGTGTTATAAGGGCAGTGTCATCGGCAAAGAGCAGAAAATATGCCGAGGGATTAAGGTACTGTGGGTTGGGGTTGTATATGTCATGAACATAGATATTGTATAGGAGCGGAGATAATGGAGAGCCTTGGGGAACACCTTGTTGAGGAATAAAGGGCCGGGAGATGGTATTTTGGACGCGGACATGAAGGAGTCGATTGTTTAGGAAGTTATCAATGAGATAAATTAGGTGTAATGGGATATTGAGGGAGTTGCACTTAAACAGCAAACCTCGATGCCAGACTGAGTCAAAGGCCTTTTTTATATCTAGGAATAGTATAGCTGTTTTTTTGTTTTCGAGGTGTGCTGTTTGGCAGTTGGAGGTTAGGATAGTGAGTGGGAGAGTGGTTGATCTATTTTGGAGGAATCCAAATTGATAGGGAGGAATGTGTTGGGCGATATGAGCTAGGAGTTTATTTTTAAGGATGGATTCGAATAGTTTTCCCAGAACTGGGAGCAGGGTAATTGGTCTATAGCTAGTGACTTCTAGCGCATCGCTATCGTGTTTTAATATACACGTAATTATACCCTGCTTCCATTCCTGGGGGATGGTTTGGGTTTGGTAAATGAAATTGAGGATTTTGATAATATATTTATGGATGTTTTCTGGAAGGGATTTGAGGATTGATCTAGGAATGTTATCATAACCAGGCGCGCTGTTTTTACCTTTATGTAGCACAGTGAAATACTCTTCCTCTTCTATGTCATCATCAGGGAGATAGGGATTATGGTTATTTATGAAGGATTCGTACCAGGAGTTTACGGTATTATAAAAATCGTCATTATATGTCATCGTCTGTTTCTCAGAAAAGTTTTCTTCGAAATACCCGGCAAATATGTCGGCCATTTCTTTGGAGTCACATGTCACTTCGGTTGTTGTCGGATGTCGTAGTTTCTGTAGTATGTCAGTCCTTTTGTATTTAGATAGCTTTTTAATTTGGTCCCAGTAGTTTTTGCCCTGTCGTCTGTTTATTTCTTCGCAAGCCAGTATCCATTTGTCTTGTTTGTAGTCTTTGATTAATTTGTGAATGTCTTTATTTAGTGCATTAAATTTTTGTTTTAGAGTTTGTTCGTTCGTCTGTTGTATGTCCCGGTATAGTTGTCTTTTATATTTAATCAGTCTAAGGATATATTTTGGGAGAGGATATTTATATGTGGGTTTTGTATACGTCGGAGTGTTCTTTTTAACTGAGTCAGAGAGTACTGTAAGGAATTGGGAAATAGTGGTGTTTGAAATGTTGTCGTAAATGGATATAAATTTAGTAATATCTTCTGTCACTTGGTCTATGTCACAGTCCTTATGTCTGTACAAAGTTTTTGGACGGGTGGGTATTGGGGGATTTGCTTGTAGGGAAAATATTATTGAGAGATGATCGGAGCATATGTCAGGGATTAGGCTGATGTCTGTAATTAGGTGTCGGATGTTGCTAGTGCATAATAGGACATCGGGAGTGGAAGATTGGTTTTCGGACATAATAAAGGTAGGAGGAGTCTTAATTCGGACAAAGTTAGAGTTTGACATAAAAGAGGAAAGCTGTTTCGATTTCGTTTTGTTGATATTAAGGTCGCCGATTATGATGACGTGGTCATATAAGGATGCTTTCGTTAAAATGGTTTGTTCAATATTGGAGAAGGGGTGGATATAAACTAGGAATAGGTGTAGGGTAAATTGTGGTAACTCAATGGTACAGTGTAGGCATTCGTTCAGGATGTTATTGATTTTGGGGGGGTTAGCTTTGCCTAATTTAATTTCGGGCCTAGCTGCAACAATTGAGCCACCACGTTGATTATGAAATGGAGCGGATGCGGGAATTTGGATTGAGGACCAGTTTTGAAAGGTATAGGGTGTATTTGATTTAGTTTCCACCATCATTGATACATGGATAGGATTGTTACAAAGGAAATGGGAGAGAAGGTGGGATTTATGATGTAATGAGTTGATGTTTGTATATATGAAATTCATGTTAGCCATTTCTGACAACCTCTGTGGTACTGATGCGGACTCCCGTTAATGGCTCAACGGGGGGGATAATGCCAGGGTCTTTCATGTCGAACATTACTATGAACATCCTGTTGCCAGAAAAGATAACATGAGTGTCTATGTGAAATGCGTCGATGAAGCGTGATTTTAGTTTTTTTATTAGGTCCTGTCTGTCTATGTTGGATGGTCTGTTTATTTCAGTGGTATAAGTGTCAATGATATAGTCATGGTGCGTGATTGGTGAGTGAATGCGGGATGATTTAGTGAGTTTTGTGTCCATGTCTGCAGATTTTTTGTTGGCGTTTTGTATCCTTACGTTGGGTATGCCCTGTATAGGTACGAGTGGTCTCTTGGGGCATTTTGTTGACCATGCTCCATGGGACGTGTCTCCGCATGCCTTGCATTTGGGTAGTTGGAGTGAGCTGCAGGTATTTGTGGGGTGTGGTCCCATGCATTTTGCACATATTATGTCTTCTTTGCAATCGCTGGTGACGTGGTCAAATTTGTTGCATTTATTGCAGGGGATGGGGAGAGGTGCGGGTGGTTTGCTTTCCATTACGGGATAAACTTTGCACATAAATTTAAAATGTTCGTGCAGTAATTTCGTATATGCTTCGTGTGATCCTGTAATGATTCTAATCATGCGTGTTTTTCTGTCGTCCTGTTTCGCTACAATTCTTTTGCAATATCTGTGCGTTATTCCCATTAAGTTAAGATGCGCACTCACTGCCGAGTCGGTGATTTCTAGCTCAACACTGCGTATAATACAGGAGTAGGATGGCGCGGGCGGGTTGCGCGTAGACTCAGAGCGTGCGCTGGTGGATGTGGCGTTGAACGTGTGTATGATTTTTTCTCGTTGTAGCTGAGCGAGGTTCTCCTCTAATGTTATTTTATTTTCGTTTGATTTAATAATAAATCCATGTTTTGTTTTGAATATTTCTGTGTTAATACTGTAGTTGTGAGTGCACCATATTTGTACAAATTTCAATCTAGATATTTCTGTTGTGGTTGTAAAGGTGAATACGTTTTTGTATGTTTGTGTATGTGGAGTTTTTGTTGTCGTTGGTGTTGGTGATGGTAATGGTAATTGTGTGTGTGATGTATTTGTTATCTGTGTTGCTGATGTTGACGGTGTTGTTGCGTATTGTTGGGTGATGGATTGTAGTAACGTGGTTAAGTTGTGCGGGGCTGTTGTTTTGCGGGAGCGGGAGGACTGGGAGCTTGCGTCACTTACGTCGCTACTGTAATTGTCTTCCTTCGCTGAACTCTGTGTATTATGGGGCCTAGGCTTTTTCGGACGGCCTCTCCGTGGTTTGATAAACCCTTCCTCCTCCATCTCGGTCTCGGGAGGGTTCATTTTGCGAATAAATCGCTCTCGTTTAAATCACTAGCTGCTGATTGACACGTGTGTATTCGTCAGCGTCTGAACCGTGAATGTTAAATTTTATTTTTCTATAAAATTTTAAATTACAAACAAAAACATTATAACTTATTTGTTGAGAATGTTACTATTCTAGAAGTTGTAATGAATAATACTGGGTTTCCAATTTTTGTATACCTTATTTTGTCAATATTTTTAAAGCACGATGTTCAATTGCTTTTCTGTGTTTTTCACTATTAAAATAAGCATAAAATTTACTATGAGTATACTTCTGATTAAATTATAACATTTTTTTAAAACTTCTTTTCAGATTTTTGTATTTTGTGAGCACCTTGTATATTTTAAACTCCCGAAACAAAATATGTGATCGTGTTTCATGTTACTTAAAAGCATAACGACGATTTTATAAAGAGTAAGGTTTTTTCGTAGATTTGAAAATAAAGAAGTGTATTTTATTTAACGTTCCACTTATCCTGGGAAATTCTATATATACAGGGTGTCTCGTGAAGTTCTCCCTGCACCTAAGGGGCATATTTTTTAATCATTTTAAGAGAAAAAGTTCATATAAATATGTGTCAAAAAAAAACAAAAGATAAATGGCCTGGTATTCACAGGCGTGAGGTTAAATGCATTGAAGTAGGAGATGGAATTTTTGAACATCTATGACTATGTTCTTTTAAATTATTAGTGTGCAGTCATTTATTTTGTTAATTTTGATTTCGTAGAAATAAAAATTATTTAAGTTTAATTTAGTTTGAAATGTGTATAGCTCAGTAAGAGAATAGGACACATATTCATATGAACTTTCTTGCTTAAAATGATCTCAAGAACATGCCCCTTAAGTGCCGGGACAACTTCGCGATACACCCTGTATACAGTACTGTGGTCGGTAAATATGTTGTGAATAAATTAATATTTGATAGCCGGACATTTTTGTTTAGCCTTTTTCTGCTCAGTGATGAGAATGTTACTACATATGCCCTCCGACCTATCTATTTGATCGCAAATTGGTGTGATTTATTTTTTCTTTCGGTAAACCGTATTCGAATAATACAATAAGACTTAAAATACCAATTACTTCTAGGTTCTTTAACAATTCATTAAATAAATTATCAAATTTATTACATAGACATATTTCTTTGCTAAGTTATAAATTCTATAACCATAACAAATATAATTTGGCAAAAACAAAAAATACTAATGAGGTTTCTTGAGATTAGATTAGAAAACTACAAATACATTGTAGAATATTGTTCAAAGAATGCTATTTTCTCGAATGAGTAGATCAGTTGTTGTCCCAGTGCGTGCTCAATCATATGTTCCCGATTTGAAGTAGAATTTATGCAACATACCACAAATCGTTAAAATACATACCTTCGCTAATACTTAAGATAACAACTGAATTTGTCAACGTAAATCAACGTGTTTTCGCGCAGCTTAACGTAGACCGAGTGTCATGCATGTAAACAGGTAGACAGACATAAGCGTGTTTTAGTCAGAAGGTTTCTTAAACTTTTGGTATCGTTTATTCCCAGGTGGGCGAAGTTTTAATCCCTCTCCCATAAGAAGCCGAACATTTTTTATCGTACACGCCCAGGACAGGAATCTCGATATTTAAATTTAATAAACAGCCTCACATTTTAATGAAGGCGAGAAAACGAGGGCGGATCAAAAAATGCTTCATCGACGAGAAGGCTTTCAGCTCTTATGATTAAGGAGACGGATTAAGACGCACTTACGCTAAAAAGTTAAGGATTCCTTAAAGGTAACTACTATTAAAAAGATTGATTACATCACTGCCTGTCGATATATTGATGTACTTTAAATCCGTAAGTAAAAATTATCGACATTATATTAAAAAGATGAATTACTCCTCGAACGGGTGATATAAATGACGAAAAGAAAACTGATCATCATTAGGATAAAGTGGAGCAAAACAAAGTGCAAGCACTTTTATTCGTTTGGAATAAAGTGGCCCCTGTTAAGTCTCATTTGCACAACTTTCGTTTACGAGTTGTTTTTGTTGAAACACCTCGAACTACATGTACATACATACCGGGTCTTTATAAATGACCGAACGCTACGTTATGATCAGAAGTTATGCAACTTATTTTACAAAAATGGTAGTTCTGCGGATAAAATATTTATAGTGGCGTGTACGTTGAAATTTATATTGGGTCAATTATTGAATTTTAAAAATGTTAAAATTGAATTGCGACCAGAAACCATACGGATTTTTCGTGCCACTGCGAAAGTGTACTTTTACTTTAAAGGCGTTTTGTTCGTGTGTAAACATTTTAATTATCACTCTAGAGAAAAATTAATTTTAGCTATACTTAGATCAAGTCACTATAAATAAGTTGATTAGCTCTAACAAGAACTGATTCTTTTGAATGGAAATACGTAGGGGAGGAGGGGTAATTTTATAAATAACAATTGGGCCATCACAACATACTCACACTACATCATGAACCCGGATGGAGTCTTTTAATACTTATAAAACGGACAGGATTCGAACCCGCGCCCTTTGGGTTTGTGGCAGGGTCTTGATGTATATTGGGGCACATTAGGTCTGAATCTTGCTCTGTTAATTCTATTAACGAAAAAAGAAATACGAATACGATAAAGGAAAAACGATATACATCCATCCACATATGCAGCAAAACAAGTTTTTACTATTAAAGAGGAAGAAATGTCTTTCGATTCTATAACAGAAGAAGTTGCTGCATTATAGAATAGATCTTCTGGCTTACTTATAATACAGTCAATACTTTGGTGTCATTGGAAATAATATCACCTTTTCCTAAAACTGTTTCCAGATCATGAACTGAAACAAAGATCATAAACAGATCATGAACTAAAAAAAAGTTAAAATATAAAATTTAATATGTGTGAATTACAAACTAATATTGGAGATGAAAACAAAAAATAAATAATAAAAAATGTAGCTATTATCCATTATTTATGGGAGACATAAATTATACGTCACAGTTGAAACTTACTAATTGTCTCTTATATTTCGATCGTTTTTGGCATATTTTTAAAGGTGAACATATTTTACGAGTTTTTTTTTTCCAAGAGTCGTGATTCTTTTATTTACAACATAATAATTTTGGTATTTGTGTCAGGTTGTGTCAAGGTTTGTCAAAATGTGTATCTACCAGCTGATGCTACATTATTTCTTTTGGAAATAATGTTTTTTTCTGAAAACTGTTCCTGCCCACTTCTCCACTAGTGTTAAGTGGAAATGGTGAAAATAAGATAAATCGGAGACACGCAAAATACACGAATTAACATAAAGGAAATCGGAACGCCAATGAGAAATTTGGGGCGTTATTTGAATTCGTTCGATCATTCATGAATGCTCTGTATAATATAACACAGAGTATTCATGAAATGGGATAAGTTAATTCTTTAATTTTCAGATTTAATTAATTTACATATGTGTGTACTTTGAGTGTGTACACATACATTATTACCTAATTTTGTGTTTTCTTTTAAATAAAATCGCGCCGGCAAATCCAACTTTTCAGACTTTTCTAAAGTCAAAATTTTACTTCATTCTTAGTCAAGGAGTGGAAACACTCGTTTGAAGCTTTAGATTAAACACGTTTCAAAAACAACGAATGCCTAAAAATGTACAGTGTATACATCGGGATATGTATACTTAAAAGAAAAAGTCTCTGTATATAATCTATGACACTTGTAAATAGCTTAAGTGCAATTTCGAGTTATGTCTTTAACCCGATTTTGTTATTATTTCGTTCTATATAATGGGTTAACTGATGTGGCTATTACAATGGAGAACAATCCCTTGTGAATCGTGGACTGAAACTCCAAGTTTAGACAGAAAGAGAGAGAGACAAACACCTGGTGATACATATAATTCGAAATTGCACTTAGCCCCCTATTCACAGATGCCACAGATATATAATTTTACTTTTATAAATTACGTTATTAATAGTTTACCTTTTAAACGAAGAACAAAGCTAGAGCTCAGTCAGACTTAGTTTAAAATTTTTGAAATTTGATTGATTATTTATTAGTAATACGCGAAGTTTAACGTTAGAACAATAGTGAGAAGGAAGCTTTAAATTTGACAATTTTGCATAATCCTATGTTAACTATTTCCTACAATTTAAATAAAAAAACAATATATTCTGTTTATTAGTCACCTTTTCTTATGTATAATCTTTCTCAAGGAAACTTTTTATGACACATCAAACATGGTCTTGAAGCACGTCTTATGGGAAACCTTAACAAACTACAGTCTTATGAATATAGCTCGATATTTTTTCTGAAGAATCTCATTATACTTTACTTAGTTATGATATTTTAAGAATAACCAGATTACTTTTACTTTTTGAAATAAAAAACAAAAAATATATAATATTTGAAATTTTTTATTTCAAAAACAAGAAGAAATCATATTATTCACTGCCATTTAAAAAACAATAATTGCAATTGAAATTATCGTACCTTTAATAAATAGCACCTAATTGATTATCAAAAAGTATCAATAATAATAATCTCTGGCAAACCAGCTTAAAAAATAGTCTGCCTACTTTTTAAACGGTTTTAGTTTGTGTAATGAATAAATGAAATGTAGGTCTAATACAGGGTGGGGCAGATGAACTTGCTGATTTATAAATTCAATAAAAAAAAATACATGTATCGATTTTATTATTTTTCCGCCATTAAGTTTATGTTTACACAGTTTTAAAGATAAAATCGGGCAGATGGCGTCCATCATTGCCAACACACTGTGTTAGTCGAACTCGGAAATTTCGTTTAACACTTTTCAGCATATCGATGAGTATTTCCGCGACAGCCTTTCGACGATCGACGATCGACGATAGGACAATCGTTATAAACAAGTGATTTGAGATAGCCCCAATCAAAAAAAGTCGTAGGGGGCTAAATCAGGCGACCGTGCTAGCTACTGCAAATGGCCAGCACGGTTGTCTGATTTAGGACCCTGTGAATTTTATTATGGGGCTATCCCATATCACTTGTTTATAACTTTTGACATCAAATGCAGAAAAGACGCAAGGAGTATTCAATTCGAACAATACCAGAACCAAGTAAACTAAAACAATTATGAAATGTACTGAGCATCAATTCAAGAATTTTACATAGAAAAATAAATAGAACATCAGATAGTATGTACAGTGATATTGACTTCTACCCCACAGTCGTTAACCTTACAAGTACACTATTTGACAAATCTGAAACTAAACTTTTAGAAAAAGGTTTAAAATACAATCCATCATCAACAAACAAAGATACAGAAACAGTAGGTATAGACGCAGAATTAATTTGTAAAAATAAAAATTAGAGAACACAACATCATTAACTAAATAAAAAGTTGCTAAATTAATAAATTACTATAGAACTAATACACAAAATAAAATACATAAGAAAAGACATTTTGAAATAAAAGTCATAAAAATATTCAGAATAAAATTACAAACAATAATCTCATCCTAACTAAAGCATACAAAGGTAATACAGTCACCATCTCAAGAAAACAAGATGGCATACAAAAACGATAGAACAGGTACTCCAATCAGATTTTAAAAAGTTAAATAAAAAGGCATTTTATTTCAAGTAGGAATTAAAAACCCCGTTAAATTATGCAAAAACCTATTAGAAAATTTCAATTATAACTTTATTAGAACTAACCCAAAACCTCCAGATCTCTATGAGCTACCTAAATTACACAAGGAAGGTTCAGCTACCTGTACCTGCATGCACCAACTTATGAATTTTGTAAATTTTTTAACAAACTTTCATTCCATTTGTAAACTTTAAATCACAGTACGCTATTAAAAACTCAGTGGAACTTGTGCGAAAATTAAAATTAGTAAATATCCCTAATAAGGCGAATGAAGTATCAATCCACGTAAAAAGTCTATTCACCAGCAACGAGAAATCGTAAATGATGAAATTGATTGAAATTTGCCCAAAACAAAATTATTTTTAGTTTAATTATACACTCAAACTGACGGTTCATATATGGGGTCACCCTTATCATCTCTGTTTGCAGAAATCTTCGAAACAATTCCAATTTTAAAAATACAAATAATATTATATTCTGCAGTATACATATCGACGATAACTTAATTCATTTGAAGAATTTATAAAATTCTCTAAATACAAAAATTCAATTTACTTTAGAAATAAGAAATTAATAATAGGTATTTTTTTCTAGATTTAACAATAGACAAAAACGATAGTAATCAATAAAATTTTAAAGTATATAACAAAAAACGTTTACAAACACTATAATCCCCAATTCATTGAACCATATAAATCAAATTAAATTTGGTACCTTTGATTCACACATTTACTATGCATTCCTTTAAATAACCAAGTATTCAACAATGAATTAAATAAAATAAAAACAATAGCACGAACTAATGGCTACAATAGTGAAATAATAAATATTAATTTGAAAAAGAAACAAAAAGCAACTAATGGAATACTTCTATATTTAAGGAAATAGTAAAAAAATGGATTAAACTAAATTATGTGAAAGATTTGTGCAATAAAATAAACAATAGTGTAAATAGTAATGAATTTAGTATCATATGTACAAACCAAACTAATGTCGGGAAATTACTAATAAACAATAAATCCCCCGCAGACAAAAGACATGGAGTGTACGAAATAAAGTGTACTAAATGTGACGTAATCTATATAGGCCGAAAAGATCATTTCAAACAAGACTACAACAACATAAAAAGTCAATTGTAAATAACAAGCAGAATACAGGAATTGCCAAACACTGTATTAATGACAACCATTTTATAGGTATAACTAATTTTAGGATTGTATATTCGGGTAATAAGAAACCAAATTTTAATCTCAGAGAGAGAGCCTAGAAATAAATAGAGTTATAAAATGTGGAAAACACCTCTTCAATGACGAGGAGATTTGGACTTCTAATTTTAAAATCTCTTATTATATATAGCGTTCAGTTTCTTCTATATTCCACTTCCGATAACGGAATTATCAGGAGTTTCGAAAAAGCAAATAGCAGGGTTGTTAAAAAAAAACGTTTTTTTCATTTTAATTGAAACAAACAGTTTTTTTTAACAAAACGTGTCTTTTTCATTGAAATGGAGTTTAAAACGTGTTTAAAACAGAACATACCGGGCATTTTTCTTTTGAGTATACATATCCCGATAATTACAGCGATTTTTAAATTTGCGGGAATTCGTTGTTTCAAAGCGGATAATTTTGGGCTTTTAACGAGTGTTTTCCACTCCCAGAGTAAGCATGAAGTAACATTTCGAGTTTAGAAAAGCCTAAGAATTTGGATTGGCCGCGTAGTGAAGCGGAGCGGCCAATCCAAATTAGGCTTTTATAAACTCGAAATTTTACTTCATGCGCCACGCTTAAAAACACTGATTTACAGTGAAGTTCAAAAACACACGCATACAACAACAATTATAGGCAACCTAATATACGTTAGAGTTATTGGGTTTCTTATACTCACTGTTTTAAACAATTTGTTCGGCGCAGAATTTGGCTTACGTTTTATTCACATCTACATATTAGATTGCTAAAGCCGTATATTTTAAACTTTACGATATTTTAGTGTTTTACACGTGTGGCGCATGAGGTAAAATTTCGAGTTTAGAAAAGCCTAATTTGGATTGGCGCTCCGCTTTGCTACGCAGCCAATCCAAATTTTCAGGCTTTCTAAACTCGAAATTTTACTTCATTAGTCTGGGAGTCTAAAACCCTCGTTTAAAGATTCAAATTGAAATCATTTAAAAAAGCAACGAATGTTGTAAAATTTACATATGCATATGTATGTATACCTGAAATAAAAATTCCCTGTATTTAAAAATCATATTAATGCACACACAGTTGTGATATTTTATTGAAATAAAATATCAAGTTTAATAATGTAATTTGAAATATCTTCCACAATTTATAATTTAAAAATGTATATAAAAAATCTTAATGAAGTAGTATAAAATATAATTTAGCAAATTTAAGATAATAAAAAAATGTTTTAAACAAAGGTAACGTTTAAAACATGTTTTAAACAAATTTAAGATGTAAAACATGTTTAAAACAAAACCGTTTAAAACACGACGGCTGTTTTTAAACATGTTTAAAACACTGTTTCAAAACAAAGTGTTTTGAACATAACAACCCTGGTAAATAGAAACAAATAGTAAAAGAAACCAAGTGTTTTTTGATTTGTCTTTTAGTATAATTAGTTCTAAATGTTTTACCAAATGATAAGCGAGAAAGTTATTCAAGAAACAAAATATGAATATGATGAGAACAGTTTTATTTTGATGACGGCCCTAGGAGTGACATATAAAGCGATTTTGAAAATAAAAGATTGACTTAACACTAAAAAGCATTTTTGATAAGTGAAACTAAATCGCTTTTACGTTTGGTGTGGTTTTATATGCGCAAACATGCCCCCATGGCTCGTGTCGTATAGATACGCGCACTGTATACACTATTCTTTACCGAATGATTGTATAAACAAACCATATATGTACGCCATTCTGTATCGAAAGATTGATGCCTGGTGGGGTATTTACTGCGTTATCTATTATTAAGATGATTTACAGGGCCACCTATTAGCGAGACGCTTGTTTAACTCAAGTAATTGTTTAGAAACGCCCCGAGCTCTCGCTGCAATCAAGTAGCACAATTAATAATTGTGCCCTTTTTGCTAAACAGTACGCATCCAAAGATGTATTAATCCTCTGATTTATTTTAGGGGATTCAGTCTAAGTAATACAAAAGCGTGTGTTCGCGTTATTTAAATACAACCCTGAAATTAAAGATATAGACTTTGCGCGGGCCATTGTTTTAAAAACAGTACGACTATTATTTTCATCTCAAAGTAAACTAAATTAGACTTGGTAATTTATAAATTTATCATATTTTTACTGTTGCATTAATTTAGATTTGTGTGTTATTTTAAGGAGAGTATGCAGTAGCTATAAAATAATTTATTTACTAGAATGTAATACGTACGTACTGAAATCAATATTTGACGTCAGACTTTTGTATACTTTATTTTTCAGTTCACCCTTATTACCTTTTATAAAAGGAGAAAAATTAAATCCAACAAACCTGTCGATATACATAGACCTCGGTAAATATTAATTTCAAAATAAAATAAAAGTAATGTTTTATTTCAAATGGAACAGAAATAAATACGAATAAAAATGTATAAACAAACATAAAAAAAGCAAAAAAGCAAATAATATTTTTATGGCTACAATAAAATGATAATTCCATATGCTGATACAAACGTATACAAAGTAAAGTTCAAATTAACGTGGGGTGTTTAATTGTTACCGATGTGAAGATAGCCACGGATTTTCCAGCCACGGATTTTGGCGCCTCCACCATCACACGAATTATGAAACAGATTCCCCAGATTTTCAAAATTTCATAACTCCCAAACCACATATTTTATTTTCAAAATTTCTTCAATAATTGATTAAACAATATACATAGAGCAAGTATAAATAACCAGAATGTTGTCACTCTTAATTGTTCTTTATTTAAACAATATATTGCTGTCCCGCGTATGTCACCTTTCATACCAAATATTAAAAAAATCATATCTCTTAAAACTCCTATTTCATTTTCCAAATTTCTTCACTAATTGTTTAAACAATATATCTAGACCGAGCATAGATGGTCAAAATGTTGTCACTCTTATTTGTTAATTATTTATATAATATATTGCTGTCCCGCGTATAGCACGGTTCCTACCAAATATTAAAAAAATCATATCTCTTAAAAATCCTATTTCATTTTCCAAATTTCTTCACTAATTGTTTAAACAATATATCTAGACCGAGCATAGATGGTCAAAATGTTGTCACTCTTATTTGTTAATTATTTATATAATATATTGATGTCCCGCGTATAGCACCGTTCATACCAAATATTAAAAAAATCATATCTCTTAAAAATCCTATTTCATTTTCTAAATTTCTTCACTAATTGTTTAAACAATATATCTAGACCGAGCATAGATGGTCAAAATGTTGTCACTCTCATTTGTTAATTATTTAAATAATATATTGCTGTCCCGCGTATAGCACCGTTCATACCAAATATTAAAAAAAATCATATCTCTTAAAAATCCTATTTTATTTTCCAAATTTCTTTACTAGTTGTTTAAACAATTTATCTAAACCGAGCATAGATGGTCAAAATGTTGTCACTCTTATTTGTTAATTATTTATATAATATATTGCTGTCCCGCGTATAGCACCGTTCATACCAAATATTAAGAAAATCATATCTCTTAAAAATCCTATTTTATTTTACAAATTTCTTCACTAATTATTTAAACAATATATCTAGACTAAGCATAGATGGTCAAAATGTTGTCACTCTCATTTGTTAATTATTTAAATAATATATTGCTGTCCCGCGTATAGCACCGTTCATACCAAATATTAAAAAAATCATATCTCTTAAAAATCCTATTTCATTTTCCAAATTTCTTCACTAGTTGTTTAAACAATATATCTAGACCGAGCATAGATGGTCAAAATGTTGTCACTCTTATTTATTAATTATTTATATAATATATTGCTGTCCCGCGTATAGCACCGTTCATACCAAATATTAAAAAAATCATATCTCTTAAAAATCCTATTTTATTTTACAAATTTCTTCACTAATTATTTAAACAATATATCTAGACTAAGCATAGATGGTCAAAATGTTGTCACTCTCATTTGTTAATTTTTTAAATAATATATTGCTGTCCCGCGTATAGCACCGTTCATACCAAATATTAAAAAAATCATATCTCTTAAAAATCCTATTTTATTTTCCAAATTTCTTCACTGGTTGTTTAAACAATATATCTAGACCGAGCATAGATGGTCAAAATGTTGTCACTCTTATTTGTTAATTATTTATATAATATATTGCTGTCCCGCGTATAGCACCGTTTATACCAAATATTAAAAAAATCATATCTCTTAAAAATCCTATTTTATTTTACAAATTTCTTCACTAATTATTTAAACAATATATCTAGACTAAGCATGGATGGTCAAAATGTTGTCACTCTTATTTGTTAATTATTTATATAATATATTGCTGTGTCGCGTATATATATATATATATATATATATATATATATATATATATATATATATATATATATTATATAAATAATTAACAAATAAGAGTGACAACATTTTGACCATCTATGCTTGGTCTAGATATATTGATTAAACAATTAGTGAAGAAATTTGGAAAATAAAATAGGATTTTTAAGAGATATGATTTTTTTAATATTTGGTATGAACGGTGCTATACGCGGGACGGCAATATATTATATAAATAATTAACAAATAAGAGTGACAATAGTTTGACCATCTATGCTCGGTCTAGGTATATTGTTTAAACAATTAGTGAAGAAATTTGGAAAATAAAATAGGATTTTTAAGAGATATGATTTTTTTAATATTTGGTATGAACGGTGCTATACGCGGGACAGCAATATATTATTTAAATAATTAACATATAAGAGTGACAACATTTTGACCATCTATGCTTGGTCTAGATATATTGTTTAAACAATTAGTGAAGAAATTTGGAAAATAAAATAGGATTTTTAAGAGATATGATTTTTTTAATATTTGGTATGAACGGTGCTTTACGCGGGACATCAATATATTATATAATTAATTAACAAATAAGAGTGACAACATTTTGACCATCTATGCTCGGTCTAGATATATTGTTTAAACAATTAGTGAAGAAATTTGGAAAATAAAATAGGATTTTTAAGAGATATGATTTTTTTAATATTTGGTATGAACGGTGCTATACGCGGGACAGCAATATATTATATAAATAATTAACAAATGACAGTGACAACATTTTGACCATCTATGTTCGGTCTAGATATATTGGTTAAACAACTAGTGAAGAAATTTGTAAAATAAAATAGGATTTTTAAGAGATATGATTTTTTTAATATTTGGTATGAACGGTGCTATACGCGGGACAGCAATACATTATATAAATAATTAACAAATAAGAGTGACAACATTTTGACCATCTATGCTCGGTATAGATATATTGTTTAAACAATTAGTGAAGAAATTTGGAAAATAAAATAGGATTTTTAAGAGATATGTTTTTTTAATATTTGGTATGAACGGTGTTATACGCGGGACAGCAATATATTATATAAATAATTAACAAATAAGAGTGACAACATTTTGACCATATATGCTCGGTCTAGTTATATTGTTTAAACAATTAGTAAAGAAATTTGGAAAATAAAATAGGATTTTTAAGAGATATGATTTTTTTAATATTTGCTAAGAACGGTGCTATACGCGGGACGGCAATATATTATATAAATAATTAACAAATAAGAGTGACAACATTTTGACCATCTATGCTCGGTCTAGGTATATTGTTTAAACAAATAGTGAAGAAATTTGGAAAATAAAATAGGATTTTTAAGAGATATGATTTTTTTAATATTTTGTATGAACGGTGCTATACGCGGGACAGCAATATATTATATAAATAATTAACAAATAAAAGTGACAACATTTTGACCATCTATGCTCGGTCTAGATATATTGTTTAAACAATTAGTGAAGAAATTTGGAAAATAAAATAGGATTTTTAAGAGATATGATTTTTTGAATATTTGGTATGAACGGTGCTATACGCGGGACAGCAATATATTATTTAAATAATTAACAAATAAGAGTGACAACATTTTGACCATCTATGCTCGGTCTAGATATATTGTTTAAACAATTAGTAAACAAATTTGGAAAATAAAATAGGATTTTTAAGAGATATAATTTTTTTAATATTTGGTATGAACGGTGCTATACGCGGGACGGCAATATATTATATAAATAATTAACAAATAAGAGTGACAACATTATGACCATCTATGCTCGGTCTAGGTATATTGTTTAAACAAATAGTGAAGAAATTTGGAAAATAAAATAGGATTTTTAAGAGATATGATTTTTTTAATATTTTGTATGAACGGTGCTATACGCGGGACAGCAATATATTATTTAAATAATTAACATATAAGAGTGACAACATTTTGACCATCTATGCTTGGTCTAGATATATTGTTTAAACAATTAGTGAAGAAATTTGGAAAATAAAATAGGATTTTTAAGAGATATGATTTTTTTAATATTTGGTATGAACGGTGCTATACGCGGGACAGCAATATATTATATAAATAATTAACAAATAAAAGTGACAACATTTTGACCATCTATGCTCGGTCTAGATATATTGTTTAAACAACTAGTGAAGAAATTTGTAAAATAAAATAGGATTTTTAAGAGATATGATTTTTTTTAATATTTGGTATGAACGGTGCTATACGCGGGACAGCAATACATTATATAAATAATTAACAAATAAGAGTGACAACATTTTGACCATCTATGCTCGGTCTAGATATATTGTTTAAACAATTAGTGAAGAAATTTGGAAAATAAAATAGGATTTTTAAGAGATGTTTTTTTTAATATTGGGTATGAACGGTGCTATACGCGGGACAGCAATATATTATATAAATAATTAACAAATAAGAGTGACAACATTTTGACCATCTATGCTCGGTCTAGATATATTGTTTAAACAATTAGTAAAGAAATTTGGAAAATAAAATAGGATTTTTAAGAGATATGATTTTTTTAATATTTGGTATGAACGGTGCTATACGCGGGACGGCAATATATTATATAAATAATTAACAAATAAGAGTGACAACATTTTGACCATCTATGCTCGGTCTAGGTATATTGTTTAAACAAATAGTGAAGAAATTTGGAAAATAAAATAGGATTTTTAAGAGATATGATTTTTACTTTCCCCCGTATGTAATACAAAGGGAAAGTATTGTTTTCGTGAAAATTTTCAAATCAAAAATGTTAGCGGAAATATCCGTTTTGAGGTCCCCTGAGTCGAATAAGACCATTTTTGAAAAATGTCTGTCTGTCTGTCTGTGTGCGCTGTACCGCAAAAACCGCTTAAGATATCGAGATGAAACTTGAAACTTAAGCTTTTTGTTACAATCGGAAGAACTGAAAAGCTTTTGGTGAAAATCGGAAAACCGGAAGTGGTACTTTACTCTTAGCGTTTTTCAGTTTTTTTAGATTTTTTCAATAAATGTTCATCAAACAAAAAATTCTTTCAAATAAAAGTTGTAGATAATAACAAAATGAAGATGTATTGTTCACTTACTTTTTGTCATAGCACTCTTAGTTTTTGAGATATTTAATAAATAGTGTTTTTTATCTAGTCATTGATTTTTGTCAGTGTGTGTGTTGATACAATTGGAAAATGTTTCAAATAAAAGTTGTAGGTAATAAAATATTAAAGATTTTTTGTATCTTCACTTTTTGTCATAGCACTCTTAGTTTTTGAGATTTTCAATAAATAGTGTTTTTTATCTAGTCATTGGTTTGTGTCAATGTGTGTTGATCCAATTGAAAAATGTTTCAAATAAAAGGTGTAGTTATCAAAAAGTTGAAGACATTTTGAAAATAATAATGCTACAAATATTTTAAAAGTGATTTAATACGCAATTTACGGGGGAAAGTACTATGATGGACACATCACCATTTTTTTAATATTTGGTATGAACGGTGCTATACGCGGGACAGCAATATATTATTTAAATAATTAACAAATGAGAGTGACAACATTTTGACCATCTATGCTTAGTCTAGATATATTGTTTAAATAATTAGTGAAGAAATTTGTAAAATAAAATAGGATTTTTAAGAGATATGATTATTTTAATATTTGGTATCAACGGTGCTATACGCGGGACAGCAATATATTATATAAATAAATAACAAATAAGAGTGACAACATTTTGACCATCTATGCTCGGTCTAGATATATTCTTTAAACAATTAGTGAAGAAATTTGGAAAATAAAATAGGAGTTTTAAGAGATATGATTTTTTTAATATTTGGTATGAAAGGTGACATACACGGGACAGCAATATATTGTTTAAATAAAGAACAATTAAGAGTTACAACATTCTGGTTATTTATACTCGCTCTATGTATATTGTTTAATCAATTATTGAAGAAATTTTGAAAATAAAATATGTGGTTTGGGAGTTATGAAATTTTGAAAATCTGGGGAATCTGTTCTATAATTCGTGTGATGGTGGAGGCGCCAAAATCCGTGGCTGGAAAATCCGTGGCTATCTTCACATCGGTTTAATTGTTTAGGTAGAAACTTTACATAAATCGCCGCAAGTACTGGTTGTGAAAGGTACACTTTCAGATAGTTGTAAGATATACAAGGTGTGCGATAAATGGCTTTATGAAAAGAAGTAAGTTATGTTTTGAAATGGTGGTAGTTTTTTTTTATCAATTTATACCCAAAATAAAAACAGAGTTACAGTCATAAAAATATGGAGTTTTATTTGATAAAACTTAAAAATTGAATATATCCGCTATTTTGTTCTTCTATGTTTTACAGTATTTTTTAATAAATCTTGGGAAATCATTTCAATTTGTTGTGAAATTGTATATTATAGTATGTTGGCAGTCGTGGGAAGAGTTAAAATACTCTAAAATGATTGTCACAAATAAGGAATTAATCAAATTTTGTATTGTGGAGGCTTCTACTTAGTTATCCATGTTAATTTATTAATAAAAAACGTTTTACTACTATTTATTTTTACGTGACTACAGTTTCGCAAATTTATCAAATATAAAATGTTTGATAATACCAAGCTAAAAAACTGCAGTCACGTAAAAATCGATAGAATTATAAAAAGTTAAAACGTTTTTTATTGAAGGAATTAATCCATTGTTTTTTCAGATTAACATATTACTAATAAAAATAAGTAACAATCAACAGCAGTTGCTGATCAGTACTCTAGTCCAAGGATAAATCATCTGAGGTGAAGGAATTAATCCATTGTTTTTGCAGATTAACATATTACTAATAAAAATGAGTAACAATCAACAGCAGTTGCTGATCAGTACTCTAGTCCAAGGATAAATCATCTGAGGTGAAGTCTGTAGATGAATCCTATCATATCATCGTGCCATACCATTATATACCATTTGAATAAATTTATTCTTTGGATGAAACGTTCTTTGACCAACCGTCCTTGGATGAAGTAATGAAGATCTGTATCCGTGAATCGTTTCATGATCGATTCATCAAGGTATACAGTCCGTGAATGAATCGTCCGAGAATGGAAAAATCCGCATATTTTATTGTAGTGAGTATAATTAGTTAGTTATGACAATTTCAGTAATTGTTTACAAAAATAGTCCTAGACTTATAAATAAAAATCGGTCTTTTTCGCCAATAACATGGGTTACAAAATGCAACAAGTAAAATACGATAGATTGCGGTTAAATACATGCAAGGTATATTACAAACATTAGTATATAAGTATCGAGAACAGCAAGGTTTTATTTGCACGATCGTAATGCATATGTACGAAATAATTTTTAATATTCTTATAATAATACGACAAATTTCCGATAATAAATTCAAATACATTAGGTAGCATTGTTCTAGTAACTGGATATAATTAAAAATAAAAAAGCAAAGTTGATGTCAGTTTAACGGTTTTTATGGATTTGCAATTCTTTCGCGTGAAACAAGAAAGGAAATGGACTATAAGTTTTTTCTGAAGTAGATTTTGATTTAGAAGAAGCACGCAATGTAGGATGTTGTTTAATAGTTTTGGAAACTTCAAAATTTGTGTACGAAAATAGAACGTGTTTAAGACATGATGTGAAAAATATAAAGTGTATATTCATGATACGAGTCTTTTGATTAATTTTCTTTTTTATTTATAATTTGGTAGATATTCCCCCCGATTCCGTACGCGAAATGTTAAATTTAACGTACATGTTATTCCTCAATATCACACTCTAAGCGCGTTTAGTACTTGATTTATATACTTAGATTGTAAGGGTAAATAATAACATATAAGTTAAATTTAACAATTCGCGTACGGAATCGGGAGGTTGATACATTTTCTACACTAATTGCTTATCTGAAAGAATCTGGGTACAGGCCCAAAAAGGCTAACGATTTCACAAAAGGTGGCATATGAAGTCTTACTAGTTCATATAGTAATATAAAATTACTTAAAAATGTATGTACTTAATTGTATATTTAACTTAAATATATTGTAAAATTCATGTTTTTTATTTACTTTTTACTTACCGTTCGCCGAACGGTAACTACATACTTACCGTCGTGTTATTCATAGCAACCTGGTAAACATAACCGTCCTGGAAACGCATATGGTAGGTACGTAAAAATGGCCGATCGTGCAAAAAATAATATAATAAGGCTAAATACTAAATAATCCTATTACCTTATCTAAAATATTAAATATGGTGCTTGAAGTGGAACTGTGGTAACTACACCTAATAGAAGGTATGTTTTGGACGGATTGAATAGAATCAGACTGCTCACCTGAAATAAAAATAAGAAAATAAACACATAAATATAGACACAATTATTCTTAGATTTTATACAAGATATCCCGAAAAAGAGTAGAAAAAGTTATACACATTTAATTAGTTCTCAATAAAACTAGTTGCGGCAAAGCTAATTGAGGTAATAGTATTTGATATAGCTGTTTATAGTAAGGAAAATTAGAACATACACATATAGTATATTGACATATCGTCATTAATTTAAAAATTGCGATAGTATTCCAATAAACTGCAAAGTCTTAGTTAATAAGAGCAATAAGACAAAAATACCTATGTATTGCAACAATTAATGCCACTCTTACATCTTTATCTTTATCTTGATGTAAAAATACTCGAGATAAGTAATTAGCAAATAGAGAAGCGCAATAAAGGTATAATTACTCTATGTAACGAGAATGTATCAAAGAATTTGGTCATATATGGAAGGAATTTTCTAATAAATAGATTAATACAAAGTAGATTATATTGGAAACGTAACTTCCGTTCAAGTATCTGAATTATTTATGGCTGTTCCATTTAAATGATTTATCAGCACGATCGGATGAAAATGTTGATAATTCAACAATTCAACGAATCCGAAAGGAGTGCAATTGTTTCAAATAGAATTCCGAATGGGTTATAGCCAGTCCGTAAATGGCGTTTGAAATCGGTCCGGATGTACCACGGCGTGTTATTAAATCCATAGTTAAATAAGATTGAAAAATAAAAACAAAATAGAAATAGAATTGGCATTTTCTCTTTTACTCTAAATGCAATTTCATTAAGGTTCAAATTGTTGCTATAAATAAATTCATTTTATAAAGTAATACAATTACAAAAATTTAAAAATATTATAACTCTGATAAAAGTAGTTTGTTATATTGAAAGTTGTAGTAATAATTGCCTTAAGAAATATATGGCATTATTGAAACTGATTTGCTTAATTATCAGGAATTGTTTATTTTATTATCTATGATCTACATCAAATTTTTACTGTGTGTGTATCGGTTTCTTAACCCAAATATTAAATATAATAAAGAGTATGTTGTTTGAAGACATGTTGCCGTCGACTTCTAGGGAATCGTTTCTGTTCGTTAGAGAGTAAAACTGAGACAAAGTCCGAAGATAAACTTGCTTTATTATGATCAGTTTACAGTTTATTTATTAGTTAAAAGTAGAAAGTGGAGGTGTTGCTTCGTGATTGAAGACATGTGTTACTAAGATTTTAGACATTATCATCAATAGCAAACAATTATTAATAACACAGGCCAACAAATTCAGAATTTTTGAAAGTTGATTTCGATCTGAGATCTGATTTTGTATAATTTTGATCTGCTGAATTCAAATCCGTAAGGTTTTTTTATCAATGTTGCAAATAAATTAATAAAAAATTTGGTCAAAATAAACGCTACTTTTATTGATACAGAGACAAAAACAAATTACAAATAGTAAACTAAAATGAAAAAAGTCTTAAACATTCTTTAATTTGTTTCTTTCCGTAAGATCTTTACCTCTTGGATGAAAAACTTCGTTTAATGGATTTTCTTCTGTATTCCAGAGCCGGATTGTCCCTTTTTATTGACCAGCAGTAATCAGCTATCAGTAAAACATTCCACCGCCCTTGATACCTGCGTTCTATTTCTTTCATGTCTTGGTGCAACCTCTTACCTTGCTCCTCACTCATATCACCAAGATTTTCGGGGAAGTAATCAAGATGCGAGTGTAAAAAGTAAATGTTTATGCTGATATTACATCCCAATTCCATACATTTCTGTTGCATGTTTTTTACAATTTCCTTGTAGTTAGGATCCTGGTTGTAAAACCAGAATTACCTGAAAGTTTTGAATTATGATTTTTCTTCTAAAATTTTTGTTATTTCGTCACGATCCTTTGGTTATTACTTTCTTAATATTATTAACAGTGATATACAGGGTTTTTCACCTAAAGCCCCCCAGACTAATTAACAAGAAACTAAAAATGTTATTAAGGTTTCGTTTGTTGTAATCAATAGATGTTATTCAAGGCTTCAATTTAAGATAGAATTGGTATCACTCATAATTACGGTTTCGCTGTCAATTTAATTTAAAAAATGCATATGATAAAAATGTTTTAAAATATTCTATTCTTTTAGCAAAATTCACTTCTCAAGTTCTGAAACCGTAATTATGAGTGATACCAATTCTATCTCAATTTAAAGCCTTGAATGACATCTATTGATTACAACAAACGAAACTTTAATAATATTTTTAGTTTCTTGTTAATTAGTCGTAAAACACACTGTATATATAGCTCAGCACTGGGAGCCAAGTTGGATTATGGCTTAATAGCAAATCCTTCTCCACGTTGTTCCGTTCTCTGCTTTCTTTTTCCAGTTTCTAATTTCCATTTCTTCTAGGTCCCTATGTACTGTGTAACCATTTTGTTCGTGGCCTGCCTCTTTTTCCCGTCTTTCCGCTAGGGAACTCAGGTTACTCATCTTTAGCCCAAGCATCTTATCCTTTGTGCCCTCCCAACGTTTGTTATTGAAGGTTCGTCGTACAGTTCTTGTAGTTCATCATCGGTTCTTCTTTCCCACACTTCTTTATTTTCTTACCGCCATATATCCTTCTTTTCTAATTCTTATTATGGTCTTGTAAATTCTTATTTTGGTATTTCTTAAGACTTTTTTGACCTTAAAATATGCGTTAGTCCTCCCATACATTTTACGTCTTTATATGTCCTTTTTTGTATTTATTCCTTCTCGTCTCCTCTGCTTGTAATTTTGACCTCCAGGTAATTAAAACCCTCTACTCTTTGGAATCCGTGTTATATTTCTTCTGTTGTTACTTTTAATTTCAAATAAGTTAACGGCGCAATAGGTCAGGATGAATATGAGTGAAATGATTATATGAATGAAATAAAAAATCAAGTGAAAAATCGTTTCGCTCTTAATTTGAGCTCCTCAGGCCACCACGTCCATCAACCCAACGCACACATATGATATTTAGAACTTGTATATATGTTAATCCCGTGAACTATATGTTTTCGGTAATAAACATTTTTCGTATTCCTGCATTGATGCGGGCATTTAGCTCGATTTTCTTCTACAGGTAATGTCAGTTTAAATTCAAATATATTATAAATAAGTAAGTAACGACCTTTAAATTTGTATACTAAATAAGGTAACGGAGCAATAGGTCAGGATGAAAATGAGTGAAATGAATAAATGAATGAAATGAAAAATCAAGTGTGCGTGCAAGGAGGACAGAAGATGACGACGATCGTTTTGCTCTTATTTTGAGCTCCTCAGGCCACCACATCCATATTATTTATTCCGTTTTTAAATTGTTTTTAAACAATGTAATAATAGTTTGAATTTCTGCTATTGTTGGTGGATCGTCTGGATCGATGTTTTCCAGGAGTATCTCTTCGGCACCTACGGATATATCATTTCTTTTTTGTCATACAGCTCTTTAAAGACAATGTTTTTATTAATATATGTAAAGACTATGGGAGAGTTGCTCATATTCCGGTACATTTTTCAGATCATGACTGGGTAGAGTTTAAATTAAATATACCAATTATTAAACATAATATATAAACAAATATTAAGCCTGTAACCAAAGTAGGAATGAGCACTTAATACTCTTTATTAGAGAATGCCAAATGGGACCAACTAGGTCACTGAAGATGATATTAATAATAAGTGTCTCTCCTTTATGCACTAATTGTCAACTACAATGTTGCTTTTCCAAAGAAACAAGTAAACAACAGATCTTATAAAATCAAGTGGTTTAACGAAGATTTAAAAATAATACATCAGAACTTACAACTTATTCAATAAATCTGTTCTAACAGTACAAGTGATGATATCAATCAACTGAAGAATAAAAATTAGAACTGAATATAGAAAAGCAATCTCATTGGCAAAAATTGGCAATAAAGAAAGACAATAAACGACCGTCTCCTACTAAATGTGATATATCTGCTAGTCATATTAATAATTATTCTACAGACATAGCCAATGATGTCTTAAAAGATATTCCAACACGTGATATTGATCCCATTAAATTAGCGAGTAGAAACATTAACTGTATAGTCCCTTATTTTAAATTTAATCCCGTTTCCGAAGTGGCAGTGAGAGACACAATCAAGGACCTCGCTAATAAAAAAAGCAACACAAAGGTTGTGTAGTTAGTATAAAATGAATCTTCTTGATCATGTTTCCATTGAAATGTTCTGTATTTCTTTAAAAACACAGTTAAGGGTTTTGCAATTTGTGCAAGTTTTTTAATAAATTTTAGATAAAAGTCTACTACTATCCTTTTCAAAAAGCGAGGTATGTCACTTTTGGATGCTGTATTTTAAAAACAAAAAATCACATAAAGAAAATAAATTCAGGTCTGCATTCCTTGAAATGTTATTTATATTTTTAGAAAAAGTCTACTTTTTATCACAATTATTCATTGCGATATTATAAGAATACACAAGAAAGTACCTACATTTTCCGATTTTTTTACAACTCGACTTCAATGCTTCGTAGAAATTTATTGACTGGGTATAAAAACCGGAAAAAGTCACCAAATAAATAAATCCTTTAACAATAATTACCCGGCAAACCCATATTTTAAAAAAAAGTTGACCATTACGTTTTCGGTTATTTGACAATAGATTTATCTAACAAATTTAACAATTATTCATTACACAATTATAATACAACATATAAACAATAAGTATAAATGAAATTGCCAATTCTTGGTTGCAGAATACTTCAAACATTAAAAGTGCGATTCTTTTCGCAATCTACAACAAGTTAGTCTTACAAAGACTATATTAAACACTTATTGAAACAACTACTTCCCGGGCTAATACCCCGACGGACATTGAATTATACATCAAGTGTTTGCTGTTACATACAGTAACCTACTGCATATGTAACAATTTGGGTCAAATTATTCAGGCCATCTATAGACGCGTTTCGAGATTTATCTCTCATCAGTATAGCTTTGCCATTCCCTCTAAACAATTTGACACCTTAAACTGGCGGTCACGTTACCGTTCAAACATAAGTATAAATGAAATTGCCAATTCTATATATAAACAATATATTATGAATAGATAAAATATTCAATTACTTGTAGATTAAAAACGTTTTCTCTGCGGCTTAAAACTGTTTTCGCTGTAAAAATCTCTCGATTTTAATAATATACCTGAAGTTTTTTAAAATTTGGTGCCAATTTTTATTACATAAAATTTATATATACCTTAGGCCAGGTTTAATTTTAATCCGTTTTTGAATAACCGAGAGTTTAGTTCTTCATATTTTACGCTATAATTCACACTTAAACTAAATTCTAGTAATCATCTTATTTTTTTTTAGTTATTCTAAAATATTTAATAACGAAGATATACGCAGTTAAACGCGACCGTTTTAAAAATTGCATAAAAAACACTACTTTTTTATTGATAATTAAATAAAAGTCACTTAGTTTGTTTCACTACTATTTTTTATTCTCTCCGACTAGTTTCGATTTATCGTCACTCTCAAGGAGTAATACAGAAAGATGTTTTACAAGATATATATACATATTTTTTGAAGGTCAGTTAATTAATTAATTAATCGTTTTTTTTTGTGAACACACGTCGAACATGTATTATTTATGCAAATAAAATTCTATAAAAAAAATAGCATATGTAGAAATGATGTATCTTTATTTGGTTTAAATTTGAAAAATATCGACTCTAAAATACAAAACATTTAACTTAAAAGTGACGTGCCTCGCTTTTTGAAAAGCATAGTAGTCCAAGAAACTTTTTAATTGATTTTTGGGTACAGGGAAATTACGAACTGCTTCTACTTTTTCTGGATAGCGCTGCACACCTTTATCAGAAATTGTATGAACTAAGTATGACACTTTTTTCCGCAAAAATTCACATTTTTCAGGCTGTGGTTTTAAATTATAACTTTTAAATCTTTCGAAAATGGTTTCGAGTTTTTGAGAATGTTCTTCGATTGACTATATCGTCAAGATACACAAACTGCAAGCCTTGTAAGCCAGAAAGAATAGGGTTCATGAGCCTTTGAAAAGTTGTGGGTGCATTTTTGAACCCAAATAGCATACGATTAAATTCATAATGTCCCAGTGGAGTACTAAAAGCAGGTTTCTCTCGATCTGAAAGATATACAGGAATTTGGTGAAAACCTGACGCTAAATCAAGTGTCGAAAAATATTTTGAATGTCTTAATTAATCTAGGATTCCATCAATATTAGGCCAAGGAAATTTATCACCCATTGATTAATCGTTCAATTTACGATAATCGATAACAATTCTCAAAGCTTGTTGGCCCATTGAATTTGTTTTCTTAGGAATCACTTAATAATGTTTTCTTTTAACATTTTATCAATTTTAGTATTTACTTCTTTATTATGAATTTCTGGATATCGATATGTTTTTGAATAAATTGGGGTTGGATCGGTTGGTTCAATTTAATGCTGAATGCTGTTAGTACAAGGTAATATATATTTTTTAAATGGGAAATATCATTTAATTTAATACATAAATTTAGGGTTAAACGTTCTTCTATTTCGTTTAAATGATCTAGTCTTAAATTTTTACGCAAAATATTGTGTCGTGAGTAATTATTACTATTATTAATTTGATTATTACAAGAATCTTTATTAAATATTTGTTTTAATTGCGGCAAAGGTTCAAGTGTAATACAAAATTGAGATAATTGTTAATCTAAGAGTTATGTATTTAAAATTGTGCATATTGCGGTTTTTCTTCAAGTTACTTTGACAATAGGTTTACGCTATAAAAAATAATTATAGAGTCATAACAAGAAAATATTTACATAACAAAATATTTGCAGGCATATTATTAAATTTGTAGAACTAAATATAATCATAACTAAATTCAAAACTATTTGAATTCGAAAAAATAAGCTTACCCTTCTTATAGTTTGCACACATATTCCTTTTTTAAATTCCCTGAAATTGCACCACCTCTAGATTTATTATATAACTACTTCTTTATATAAAAAAACAAATCTTTATATACCAAATTTCAAAACGAGTTAAGTTAATAAAAAAGATCCACGTATGTGTTATACACGTATACGAAAATTAGAGGGCAATATTAATAATAATTTGAAAGTGAATTATAAATCTTAAATGGTGTCTTTACTACAATCATTAATTACATATTTGGTAAAACCAAACGCGCCTTAAACACAAATGACAACAAAAGAGATTTATATTCTCCTCCTATTGACTGCACGCACCACAAATATAATACAGAGTGCCCGATTTTCGAGCTGCACTATAAGGATCTTGCATATTTGTAAGGAAGAATCGATTATAGGGGCAACGTTGCGTATCTTAGTGCTTTGTTTTGTTTGTTTATCCAAACACAACTGTTTTTGTTATGGGCGCACATATCATGATGTTCAATATGTTGACTTGCGCAATGTTCACAACAACTATTTGTTAGAATAAGAAAATATAACCAATCTTTAACAGTCTTCCATTTATATAATATTTTATTGCATAGCAACTTAATATTGTTTGGCTGCCATGGCAACTTAACTACAACAATAATTAAAGAAAAGCCTACATGGGGCATATGGTTGAAATCAGAATTAAAAATACATTTCAATGATCTTTGTATGTTTCCATAAAAAAAAATTGAGCGTAAAAAACAAAAACGAATAGCTCTGAATATTTTAAACGTTTTCCAAAAATTATAAAAAGTTGCCCTACAGAATTTTAGAAAGATAAAAAATAATGGAAGTATGAAAAGATTTTAAAAATCATTTTTGTTTCAAATACGAGTACATGGAAACAATTAGAGATACTCAAATATGAAAGCATTTATTTTTAAATATAAAAGCATAATAAGCACTATACGGTTTGTGTAATTTCTGACGTTTTGTATCTGACAAAACGTCAGAAATTCCAATTTGTATACGCTCGGCTTTCGTATTCTAGTTCGCAGTTGAGTAATAGGTGTATTGTGATTCTAGAACAACAATGGTTTCTATGGCAACGACCACGTAATATAAAAATCGCATATAATGTATTACATTTACTAATCAGTGAAGGACTTATAAGTACGAAACTTCATAATAGGAGTAGACACTAAAATTACAGGTTCAAATATGTTATTGGATTTACTATTTCTTTATTCGGAACAAAAAGCATTACCGATATTGAGATGAACTCAAGCTTTTAATCACAGGAACTGAAAAGCTTAAACATTTATTGTACAGAGTGAGCGAAACTAGAGCAGGAAATGCCTCGTTATTTGCACGTAAATTGCGTTTGCAAATATTTTTAAGGTTGGAATAACACGTTTAGGGTATCTCTAGGCGTATAACTGAACTGCTCTTCTAGGGTTCTTTTGAGATTCTCCAAAAACTAATAACATGTCGACTTTTTCGTTGTGCGTAAACATTTTACAAAATCAAATGACAACAAAACAATATTTGTCAACCATCAGTTTAATTATTGACAGATGCGGCTTTGTTATTTGCTTCCAAAGGCTACTTGCTTAAGTCGTGACAACTGGCTTAAAATGGACCTCTCTCAATCCCATTTATGAATCTATTTTCAGATTTTTTCTATCGTTTTTCCTTTTCTGATAATAGAGCTGAGACATCGAGTTTCGCTCACCCTGTACATATATACACTTTTGTCGTGAAACTTATTTTTGTATCTTCCTATTAATTACCTGGTAAAACTTGAATAAAGCTTCAGCTTAATGGTATTTTTAAGAATGATGAACAAAAGAAAAAAAACTTGTTATATATACTAGATGTCGACATTTTAGGTAATAAGCGCTTTAATTATTGGGGAATTCCAAACGCCCTCGTTGTCGTTGACCACGTTTTTGCCCGCCTTTATAGGTTTGCTTATTCTAATAGTTCCCAATAATTTAAAACATTACCTGAATGCAACATTTTAAAGTTATTTGAACAGAAAATGTGTTCAGATGCAATGTTTTGCGAAACCCGTGGTCTGTTTATTATTTAAAATATTCTTTCGATGTTCCTTCTGGTTCTGGTTTCAAAAGACCTACCCGTTTGTCCTACATCACATTTCAGCTCATACACTCCATTTTTCTTATTATGGCAATTGTCTGTTTTTATTTTATTATTAACTAACATGTTCCCTGAATTGACTAATTAAGTCAAAATTAGGTTATTAATCCTTCCCTTAATTTCCTTAAGTCTTTTTAATATTTTGTAAGAGATTATTTATGGACTCTATTCTATTCTACTACGTTTTCTCTATCTCTCTCTGATTCTTCTATTTTCTATATTTTTATGACACTATAAAAATACTTCTACAATTGTTTTCGTTTTTTATTTTAACATCTGATCTAATAATCGATGTTTATAACCGTTGTTACTCGTTATTGTTTTAATTGTGTTTAGTTCAGTTTCATAATGTATGATACTAAGTGGAATATTAATTAATCTGTGTAAAAATAAATGAAATTAGTCGGAATAAATTAAATATTTAGTAAAACAAACCAAGTGATTTTAAATTTAAATTATTTCATTTATATCTCTTCGTTTTAGATTAATATTGGAAAAAGTGAATTTTTGCTACATCTCGCATTGTATTGACAATGTCGAAAACTGTTTTAAATAAAAGTGTAAATACTTAAAATATTTTTCTGTACCTTGCAATAGTTCTCGAGTTAAGACAGCGCGAAAACGCCGAAATAAAAAGTTGGAAATAAATTAATTTGTTATCTTCCAATCAGAAGTTGCCGTGGCTTCATTCACAATTTACGGGGAAATAGACATATTTTTTAGGTTAAAAAAAACACTCCTTAGCAAAAAGTTGTCAATTGTGACAGAAACTAAGGAAAATGATGATTGAAAAGCAAATAACCTAATCAAAATGTTAATTTTAACTTACGCTAAAATGATTTATTCTCAAACAAAAGAGCGTTCATTAAATCTGTAATTTGCGGACTACGCATTTTCTTGTTGTGTAGCACGCTTCGACGTTTCGATGACGTCACAGTCATCATCGTCAGGAATAACTAGTAAAATTCCATTGCTACGCGGGACCAAACCCGAAGAAACAGTGATACATGTTACGCCCGCGAAAATCTACGTTTTAACATATATATATATATATATATATATATATATATATATATATATATATATATATATATATATATATATATATATATATGTGCGTCCTTTTCCGTAATCTTTGATTAAATTTATTTTGATGTTAAATATACTCTAGATCTCATCAAAATATGGCGTATACCGTTTTGATTTTCAAGTTTTAAATGTCTTTTGTACATTATACTATCATTACCAATTCCTTTCACTGTCCTATCTTTACGAAGTCCAAAATATACACCATTCGTACATTTTGCCGCTTTTATATCGTCCTATCCGTATATTATTTTTCATATTACCGACTATTCGGCACCCGGCGGTGTTGCCACGTGCGCACTTAATATTTTGATTTCATTATACCATATCAATACAGGCTGCCACTTGTTCAAGCAATGGCGATCTTGCATATTTGAGAAAATAGTGAATCGTTTAAATTAGGGTAAAGAACTTCTTAGTAATCTGCTTCTATATTTAAAATATTTACTTGTTTTATCGTAATTTAAAAATGTTTACTTTATTCAAATTCTATGAAAATATTACCAAAGAAACTTTTATGACTAAGTATAAATGAAATTGCCAATTCTTGGTTGCAATTAAAAGTTGTTATTTGTGAACATTTCTTTATTACTTTGTCCTAAATTTCATGTTTAATGACATAGTTTCTCATTATTTTTATTTTTTGAAGTTCCATTATCTTTTTTCCCCAATGATTTGATATGAATTATATTTTTAGCTTTAAACATAAAAACAAATCTTTCCTTTAAATTATATCAAAACATCGTTTTAAATACTTTTCCAATAATTAGTTCGTAACATGTTTTGTTAAAATATCAGCAGGTTGCTCTTCTGTTCATACACACTCTATTTTTGAATTTATTTTTGACTTCATCTCTTACAAAATCATATTTCCTACTTATATGCATTGTTCCATTCTTTACTCCTTTATTTTGAATACAATCTACAACAGCTTTACTGTCGGTGTATATTAGAACATATGCACTTATTTCTTCATTCAATTTTTCCAAAACCGACTTAATATGGCAATATGGTATTGCCTCTTGCACTCCATCCTATAATGCCATTAACTCAGCTTCCATCGTTGATAAAGCAATAAACAAAATATGGTTACTTTTGTTTATTGCTTTTCCAATTTATTGCTACATTCCCTACATTCCCACTAACTGATTTTGAATCCTTTGTCGTAAACCAACTAGCATCCGTGTAGAAAATTAATTCAACTCCTCCTGTGTTTCCATCAATTCTCAATTTTTTTTCTTTAGTTCCTTGAAGATGTAACTGTATGTTTTTGAGTTTGAGGACACACATTTTCGGTTAAAAATATTAAACTTTTAAAACAGTCAGGTCATCGTAGATTAAATATGCTGGAATTAATTGAAATGTACAAAAATAAAAATGTTTTGCTAAATTTTGATCACAGTCCCTTAGATAATCTATTATTAGATTTATTACGAAAAAGTACCCCACGGAGAATGTAATCCCACCGAAAACCATGCCGAACCCTTAGCCCCCGTAACACCTAGCTAATTACTTATTGATTTTTCCTAAATCCCTTTAGATATATATACCGCGCAAATAGTTGTAAGAATTCAGTTTGTTATTGATAATAAGCACTTTGTGTCTCGAAATGTACATCTAACGATAAAAACAAAAAAATGAAGTAAGGAATAACAGTCTTTTTTAGTCCTTGAAGATATTTTATCACTCTTTTTACAGCTAACCAATGTATTTCTCTTGGATCTTTGTTGTATTGAGATAGAAGACTTATTGTAAAACGTATGTCTAGTCTCGAAACTCTACCTAAATACAATAAAGATCCAATTGCCTTTTGATAATATTCTGTTGATATCTTCTCTGACTTTTTATAATCGTCTAAATTATTACCACTAACTCCTGGTGTCTTTACTGGATTAACTTCTAACATATTAAACTCTTTTAATATGTTGAGTATATATTTTTTCTCTAACAACTTTATTTGATTTTCTTCGCAAATTATTTCCAGTCTCAAAGACGAATTGTTGGATACATCCTTTGCAATTATTTTCTTTTTTATTAATCTCATAAAGTATTCTGCTTTCTAAATATGATTCGTTAACATTATCAAATTATCAACATATACACCTATTATCATAAAAAAAAATCATTGTCTCTTTTCAGGCACACACAAAAATCTGATTCTAAAGCTTTAAATCCGATATTATTAAGAATTTCTGATAACTTTAAATACCATTATTGTGATAATCCGTATAAACTCTTCTTTAAACGTAAAACAACATCCTCTTCTTCCTTGTCATATCCCAATGGTACTTCCATATAAACCTCGTCCTTAAGGTCTGTATTTAGGTAAGCTGACTTCAGATCCTAATGTTTCCTTGTTAAATTCTTTTTCATATTCTCTGTTCTGTTGAATCTATCTTCATATTTAAAGCAAATTCTTCATTTACATCTAGAGTGTATTGGATTTCTCTTCAGATATTTTTTTCATTTTTTTATCTTTGTTGAAAATATCTTGATACCAACAATCGTTTATCAAATGTCCTACTTTTTATAAATATGACATGTCTTTTTTACATTGTGACTCTTTTTAATACAATTGATTCAAACGTTAACAACGCCTGTCTCAATTCAGAAAAATCAAATTTCTTACTTATTAACAACGTCATATATCTGGTTAATTTCTTTACACTTATCTCTTTTTTCAATTCTGCCAATGAACGATACAAACATTGAGCACTTGTTGGATAATCATCAATTGATTAATTTCCCTTCATTTTTATTCTTATCAATTCTAACAATAAATTAATGGAATTTTTTCTGAGATACCCTCATACCTTATCTAAATATCGTTCCAAAGAACTTTAGCACTTTTTGGCCCTTTAAAGGCAATAGTTTGTTCGGCGGTTAGTCCGAGGATTATATTCCTTATAATTTTTTAAATTCCATTTATCAATTTTAGTAGAATCACCAATGCTATCATCTGGCTTGCCACCTTCAATCACGTCTTCAAATAAACCTTCCACATCTAGCACCGCCTACAATTTTATCCTCCATGACTGATCATTGTTACTGGTTCTACTATCTTAGTGTTCTACATTTAATTTTTAATGGCGAGAGTTTCTTATTATTTTTTTACATTCCATCATCTTTTCCCCCGGAGGATTTGATATGAATTATATTTTTAACTTTAAACATTGGAACAGAAACGATACACTTTTCAAAACTATGTGCCCATAAGAAAAAACAAAGTTGAGTTTGAAAGAAGAAAAATTAATCGCTTTAAAGTTTTATAACTTACTCTATAAATCTAGCTGTAAAAAGTTGCTCTGAGAATAGGTTTACAAATTTTAGAAAAAAAATTTCAAACGTAGGCAATTTTTAAATACGGATTTTTTTTTCTTTCATATTACATCAAAGCAATTTAATATGTATTAGACAGCACATTATTAGTAAGCCCTAAAATACGCAAATTTGCCTTTATTTAACCGATTCTCTATCTCTTCTAATAAGCGAGATACCTATAGTGCAGCTCAAAAAGCGGACACCGTGTACATTTATGGTAAAATTTTATATAGGCTGCTAATTAAAATTTCAAGTGTTACTTCTAATTAGTTAAATAAAGAGACATAGTAATACAATAAAATATTTGTTTTAAGAGTTTATATTAAAAAAATACGAACATAAAACAAGTTGTACATACATAATCACATTCTGAATTTGTTTCGCTTTGGAAATATAAATAGCATTGCAATTATGAATTTTATTTGAGTCAGCTAAACAATTTGAAAAATATTTATCTTTTACATTTTATAAAAGAACATACGTTTTATTAAATATAAAAAAATTCCCAGTACAAGGGCTTCTAAAGGGCTTCTAAATAATTCAATTTGGTACATTTGGTACATTTGGCATTTGGTTGATGCAAAATTTTTACTTCATTTAGAAGCCGCTGAAATTTTCAAAGAATCCCGTAATTCCTGTGTAAAACTTATCAACGAACAAACGCATGTCTTGCATTGGTAAACCACTATTTAATACTTTATAGTCATAGAAACATTGTAAATTTGTCAAACTTGAAAATGACACTAAATATGTCGAAATTCGAGTGGTAAAAATATTAAAATAAAGTACTATAAAACATTGAAACACTTCTCAATATTGATTAATTAATATGGATTTCCACGTAGTACCGCTCAATACTATATAAATATTGATTTAAATGTATTTTCTAGGTATTTTACTATACCTCTAGGTTGTGTGTTTTTTGTTTACTTCAAAATTACTTATAAGAAATAAAAGAAGTAATATAGATTAATGAAGGCAACCAAAAACCAAACTAATGAGTTGTCTAAATATAAGTCCTAAAAAAGCTTTTTTAAACGTTTTAAACGGGATTGGTCAGCATTTAATTCAAAACTTAAAATTTATAATAAAACACTGGCAAATCCAAACCAAGATCAGATTTTACCAATTCCAATTGCTAGAGTCAAACTAAAGACAATAATTAATAAAATTATCTTACTTTGTTTATTTTTGTCGACGTAACACCACTTGATGATGAAACTATTGCAAAACCATTTTTCTTTCCTTACAAAAATTGGACAATGTGTAATGGTACTAAAAATTTGCATTATTAACAAACGTATACTGACTATTCTCCTTTTTTTATCTTCAAATTTGTTACCAATCAATAATGTTGCATACAAATTTACATATATAAAAATAATATCAAATACTCAGTAATAGTTACGTTTAATAAAAAATCTAGTGTATTACTATTTGATAAATGTATGGACGTCCTAATGATGTAATAATGGGATGTAATATATATATATATATATATATATATATATATATATACATATATATATATATATATATATATATATATATATTTCTATATTGTTAAACATCTCATTGTTATCTTTATATGTTTTAGTATTTGAGCTATCGCACATATTTCCTTTGTTCATCTTAAAGGCTGCGAGGCAAAAAATGGGGCAAGTATTGCAAACACTCAACAGTCCATCTATTCTAATGCCACTCAAAACAACCATCGATCGTTTAATCAATATTTGTTTTCAGGCAAGGTCAACAAAGTTCAGACAAGAATTGCATTTAAAAAATTATTGTTGCAATTCAATTCGTTTGTATAAAATATATAGCCACCACACATTTCGTTTATCAATAAACTGAAATTTCAGGCAACGATAGCTTTTCCTTTTTGCGGTTGAGTATCTGAAAAGGGTGGATTATACAATCGGATTTTGTAAGGTTTTATTGGGATCCCTTTTAAAATGCTCCGTTTTTTATTTTCTTGTTGATAATATCGTAAATATGGTTAAGTTCGGGCCAACGTCACTGGATATAAAATATTGCATCTCTCTGTGCTCTCAAAGATTAATTGATTCTATGATTAACAGGATCCCGGAAAATAATGTTCGATCAGAATTGCAGGCAAAAGCCAGTGGAAGTGGATACAAGGGTTTTACTTTAATTTTCCATAAAGTTCATAGGGTGTACGAGTAAGGGAAATTAGATAATGTTTACCATCGGTATTGTCATTTCTGTATAAGCTTCCGCCTATAACTTATATCGGGGTTTTATGTTTTGTCTGTGTTTGTTAGTATTCATTTATATTATTTTAATTAATCATTTTTAAACATATTATATAAAATAACGTTAATCAAATAAGATTATGAATATTTCATTATATAATTAAACTTCCGGTGGTGCATTTGCACGGGAAGTAGTTGATTTAATGGATATTTATAGTCTTAGTAGTCTTATTATTTGAAACTATGCTGTTTTTAATTAAGATTATGATTACAGTTTCGCAAACTAAAAGAAGCGTAAACTTATTATTATTATTTTTTAATATTCATTTTCATGTTTGTAAAATCTTGCAAACTTGCATTGTCATGACGAACAATTTTTTTTAATATCTCATGAGAATTATATATGTAAAAAATCTGTAGTGTAAAAAAGTTATAAAAACAAGTCCCAGATTGGAGGAACCTTTGTCGGCAGAGTTGCCACGCGGACACCTAGGCCTGTACGCTATCGAATCCACTGATATTTGAAATACTTTCCTACTCCACAAGGAAAAAAAATGACGGACATATAGACTTATAGAATTCATATAATAATAATAATAAAATTGTTTGTTCGTCGAATATAGTTCGACACAAGTGTTATCATTCTACAAACTTAATAAGGTATTTCCATAAAGCGGACAACCAACATTATATTATTTTTCGTCTTAAAGAGATTTACTTTTACTGCTTTACCCGTCGCCCGAGACCGGTGCTGATCTACGTTGTGGTGCGGGGCCGTATTTAAGAAAATGTTCATAAGTTGCAATTTCCTCAATATATCTTTTAATCATTGAGTAAAACGACCGCAAAGGTTAATACTATCGTATATTCGTAAGAAAAAGATTCAAAAAGATATGTCATAGGTCGTACAGTATTTGTGTAAAACAAATAAATAAAGTTATAAAATTATTTAGTTACCGGTCCTCAGGGATCGGTGACGCACACCAGTGCAGTTGTCCAATTTCAGCTACGCAGTCAACCTGTTAAGTAAATATATTTTTTTAAATGTTTATTTATTAATTGAATGCAGATTCTTGAATACAAGAGCGAAGGTTCTTTCTTGCTATATGAATATCAATAAAAAAATTATATCATGGAAAAAAACCGACTTTCACTGAAACACATTTTCTTTTTATCCTGCTTATTACTTTGGTGGTAGCTTTCTGATTTCTGTTTCATGCAAGATGGTGCGCTTTCGCACACACTAGATATTTTAAGGATATTAAATGTCACAAGCGTATCAAAAGTCACGTTACGGAAAATGATATAAAAAACCATGTCCAAAAATTAACAAAATCAAATAATATATCATGCGAAAAATTAAATACAAACTACCCGGCTTTTAAAATTGGAGCCGATTTCATTTACCATAAAACACTTACTGATCCCTTGAATTGGCCCGAATGCATAATTGTTGAGCGTTTTCTTTTTCGCAGATCACGCCTCAAAACAACAACCACTTAATTATAATAAAACACACAAAAAAGTAATGAAAAGTAATTTAATACGTCTAAATATTTTGTTTATTAATGTTCAGTGTATTAGAAATAAAATTAATCAATTGGAGGCTTTTTTGATTGACAATACATTTAATTTATTATGCATAAGTGAGCACTGGTTAAGCAGTGATGAGTAAACTTTTTTTAAATTAAGAAGCTATCAATTAGGAGCGCACTTTGCACGCAATATATTTATACATGGGGGAGTTTTACAATTAAATTGTACACAATATACGTACATTACACTCGATCACCTTACAAACCTCTCAAAGGAAAAAGTTTGTGAAATTGCAGCAACGCATATTTCAATATTGTCTCTTACAATTGTAAATATTTACCGCTCTCCATCAGGGGATTTTGATGAATTTTTAAATATAATTGATAAATTATTAAGCAGTATTAACAAAGATAATTTCATTGTTATAGGTGGTGACTTCAACATAAATTTTAACTTAGGCAACCAAAAATCAAAGCTTTTCTGTGACGTAATGGCTACATTTGGGCTAAGGAGCACGGTTACGTTCAGTACTAGGCTTAACAATTGTATTGACAATGATTTTACAAATATAGAGCCTTCTAATATCTCGGTTTCATCCGCAGATCCCGGATTCTCTGACCATAAGGGTATAATAACTGAAATTGAGTTATTGGCAGGATCTCTTAATAAACAAAAAGTCAGGGTTAGGCCTATTACTGAACATGGCCGACTATTGTTCTACACTCGTGTTGAAAACATAGATTGGAATTTTGTACATAATAATAGTATCAGTCTGGAACATAGATTTGAACACTTCCTCAATAACATCGAGATGAACATTCATAATGCTTTTCCCGAGAAATACGTCAGTCAATCAAACAAAAAATCTGATCATTCCTGGTTTAATAATCATCTCAGAGAAATGCGTAACACACTTCACCTGTTAAGAGACGCTAGTAGAAGGATTCCCCATCTAAAACCAAACTATCAGAATTACAGATGTGAGTACAATACAGCCATAAAGCACGCGAGAATTAAATCTAATGAATTGTATATTAATGGATCTGGAAATAAGATGAAGGCCATGTGGTCACTGATTAAGCCTAAGAGTAACAACAATAACGTATGTGAAATTAGTGCTAATGAATTCAATCATTTTTTTAGCACGGTACCATTAAAGTTACTCACTGAATTACCAAATCAATCCGTTGATCCAATTCAGTTTTTAGTTAAGGTGAATGCCAAGCCACTAAATTCTTATTTCAGTTTCAAAGAAATTAGTTCTATTATAGTCAGAGATGTCATAAATAAACTGTAAATATCAAGTAGTCAAGATATATACGGCCTGAGTACACGCTTACTTAAACAAATAATTAACTTGATAATACAACCTCTAACTAAATTAATAAACTGTTGTCTTTCCTCAGGAACATTTCCTACTTGCCTGCAGCGTGCACGTGTAATACCAATTTTTAAGTCTGGTGATATTAATAGTAGCAACAACTATCGTCCAATATCACTCCTACCCACCATATCTAAAGTCATAGAACGAGTTATGTTTGACCAAGTGGTTGACTTTCTGGAGACTCAAAAGCTACTGGCAGTGGAGCAGTTTGGTTTTCGCCGGGGAAGATCTACGGGCGACGCAGTTAGTGCTTTTACTCAAGCTATCAATGACGGATTCGAATCCGGTAACTATACATCTGCGACGTTCTTAGACCTTTCTAAGGCATTTGACTGCGTCTCTCATGAGCTTCTTCTGCGAAAACTGTACTGCTATATTCTGCACCCAAACAGCTGTCGCCTCATTAGTTCTTATTTGGCTAGAAGGTCTCAACGAGTATTTCATAATGGCGAGCTATCTGAAGCAGTATGGTTAGACTGTGGTGTGCCGCAGGGCTCCATATTAGGGCCTTTGCTTTTTATACTTTATATAAATGACCTACCGCCACAAAGTACTGACAGTTTAACCGTTCTATTTGCAGATGATACGACTCTCTTCAGCACTGCTACCCAGCTTAATGATGCCAATGGAATTAATGAGGATGCTGTGAAGGGTGCTGTGGATTAGTTTGCAGCAAACAAACTAACTGTCAATCCCAATAAGTCGACCAATGTCACATTTTCTCTAAAAACAGATATTGTTCCCAGCGACGCTAAATTTCTGGGCATTCACCTTGACTCGAGATTGACATGGCATAAACATGAATGCGAAACTTCGAAAAAAATCTGCAGGTCCATTTACCTCCTCAGGATGCTCAAAAACTCGCTGCCACTAACAGCTCTTTTGGCGGCCTACTACTCGTATTGTGAATCACACTTAACCTATGGCATTCTCTCTTGGGGTCATTCAAGCTGCCTTAAAAGACTGTTTGCTTTGCAACGTAGGGCAATTCGTATATTAGCGTCCCTTGATTATAGAGCCGATTGTCGGCCTGCGTTCATCCATCTAGGTATAATAACTCTTCCTTGTCTTTTTGCATTGAAATGTCTTACGCATGTACATAAGAATCTGAATTCATACAATAAACATTGTGAGGGCCATCACCATAACACAAGAACTAATAGGCTAATTAAGCTGGACCGTCAGAGACTTGCTAAGACACAAAATGGTATTAACTTCATAGGTCCCAAGCTCTACAATAGCTTACCAGATAATATTAAATGTTTACCACTTTCAACGTTTATACACTCTTTGAAAACATACTTTGCTAAGAAAGCTCATTACAGCATCAATGATTGCCTTACTGATGGTTTTGCTGGACTACGCCTTATACCACAAAATTAATTTACTTTTCATTACTAAATTATATTTAATTTTAATGCTTTTATCCTTAGACTTTATCTATTTTAATGTGTTAGTTTTATTTATACTTATATTTTAACTGTAAACTGTAACTTCTTTTAGAAATGATTTTCTAACGATACAGTAAGCTTACCTATGATATCAAATAACTTAGTCATTTTATTTTTTGTTCACCTTATTTTTTACGTTTATATTTAATCTAATTGCTTTTATCTTTAGACTTGTCTATTTTAATGTGTTTTTACTTATTACATATATTTTAACTGTAACCTGTAACGTCTTTTCAAAGTTATTTTTTCAACTATATAGTAAGCTTGCCTGTGATATCTAATGGCCTAGTCATTTTTCACCTTGTGTTATATACTTTAGTATACTGCTATAATTATATAATCATTATTTAAACATATATTTGTAATTTTTTGTTCTATGTATGGAAATTATCATCATACTATCTACTTCAGTGTACGAGTGTACCCAATCTATAGCTTCAACTGTATTATAAAATTTAGCACACTTTTACAAACTTGTATTACATCATTGTATTTATTTTTGTATTTATTTTTGAATTATGTAAACGAACCGTAATTGCATGAATAAATTCTATTCTATTCTATTCTATTCATATAAAAATAAAGTCCTTAATACTGCAAATGTCTAAACAGCCCACGTATTAATATTGATTATTAAATTTACAATTAGATTCAGCTATAAAGAAATCTTGATATAAGTGATGTAGACGTATTATGCGAGATGTATTATTGAATAATTAGTATTTTACCAGTAACTAGAAAAAAAGTAATGTTGAAAATGCTATCTTATAAAATAGTAATCATTGAATAATTGAAAGTATTAATGAGTTATTTAAAAACTATCGATACAAACTGTGGAGTAAGAGTAGCGGATAACAAACCTTTTTTATTCTAAAAAGTTCTACAAATCATATCCATATTCCGTCCACATTACGCCTAAGGGCAGACAAAAGTCGTCGTTATTTGAATCGGGCCTGAACAGTGTACATCATAAAGCTGAAATATTGATGCAATATTTGAGTTTAGTATGTGGAGTGGTGTAGAAATGGACGCCCTCAAAGACCAGAAACAAACTATTTCACTGGCTGCTTAAAATTTTCTAGGCATTTCATGATATAAGTTCAGTTGTTTATTTCCGGGAAACAATAGAACGGCGAAAAGTTACGTTTTAAAGTTATCGTCCTAAATTTTAGCAATTTCCTAACAGATTTACTGGAAAAAAATAATGTTTATAAAGCTACCATTATGGCGACCACAGCTCCTGATTCAACACCAGCTTTGCATAAATATTCTAGTAAGAGTGCACTTTTTTAAATTGCCCTGTCTGAACTTTATTAAATTATTTATACGACGTTGAAAATACACATGAATATGTTTGTTGTTAAATGAATATGTTTTATATATGCATTAATAATATAAAAGTGTCTTAAAATACGAAATGCACCACACAATAAAAAAAAATGTTATTCTTAACAAAAAAAAACTGGTGTGGCCCCCACTCGACTTTTAGAACATTCTGATTCCGTATATATTTGTTTGTAACAAATAAAGAACAAATATAACATTTTAAATAATGTCCGATGGATGCTTAACCTGTACGCCATCGAGTGTGATAACGTTTCGTATTTATTATGAATATGATATCTGTCAGAAGTGACTTTTAATTTAGATATGCAGTATGTCTGTTCTTAAAATAAATGTCTTAATAATTCTGTCAATTATAAAGATATTACATGTATAAACGTCCTATTATATGTATATTTAGGAAAAATGAAAAGTTGATATCACTTCCGGTCAATCCGGAAGTGTATTTTGACTCAAAAACACTAACGACCTTCCAGTCAAGGTCTAAGAATTTAGCGTGTTCACAAGGTGCACATACATGGACATGTACACACTTGTGGACACCATCGTAAAAATATCAAAATCGTACTCAGGGAATTTGAACGTAAGAAATACCAAAATGGGATAGTCGGGTTTATGGCATGATTACAATACTCTCCTTACACAGAAGTGTTCGGAAAGTAAAGAGTCAACCTATTGACGGTATTTAATAGTATATTTTGTAACGAGGTTATCATGAAAAAAAAATGACACGAGTATGAAGTACGGCGGAAACAGTGACCAGTATACTCTTCTGGATTGTCTAGATTCAGAAACGTGGCAATTTGTTTAGGCATATTTCCCAGTTTATTTATCCCAATTACTTGTCTTGTACATTTATTTTGTTGAAAATTAATCAAAAAATTATCAGTAGGAACATTACCAGGTCTCAGAGCCCAGTATTTCTTTACAACATTATAAAAATCTCCCGTGATTGTAAACTCTCTAGGTTATTTGATTTTTGTATTAGGGGTTGCAATTAGTATTGCGGATCCCAAATCTTTAATGTCGGAAATTTTAATGTTGAAAAGCTCATTTTTGCGAAAAGCCCCCAAAACACCAATGACAGGGGCGACCTAAAAATAAAAACCACATTTTATTAAAATTGCTGTTTCAATTATAATTTTTATCGCCTTTGTAGCTAAATATATCTCATCCGGAGCATTTTCTAAGAATTTCTTAAAATCTTCCTTTGTAAAAACCTTCGATTTCTTAGCTACGCACTTTTCAAAAGTGCGTTTTAACATTTTTTTTATTTTTTTGTATCTTCAAATATCCATATCGTGTGTCAAATGTATCGTTGCTTTTAGGCTAGAATATACTTTCCATAGAGTCGAGGCTTTCAATTTTTAAATAAATCACCGAAGAATGTAATTAAAACATTTTCGGAAAAGATGTCCGTTTTATTTTCTTGTTGGCAATTCCTTAACAGTATGTAATACTTTTCATATTCTTGTTTCGATTTTTGCGGCAGTAGGTTCTCGCTTATATTATTTGCATAATTTGTTCAGGTGAAGTATTATTAAATTCTATACCTGATTAACTTGATTTGTCACTCATCATTTTACTTATATTGTAACTTGTTTAAAAATAATTATTACGACTTTGCGATTTACATCTGACACTCACAGTTTTGATATTCAAGGCAACCTATGACGTTTAGTTCAATTACGGAATATTCATTTTGTATCTTGTTACAGAATGAAAATATTCTAACTCAAGAGTGAGAATTTTAAATTCTATTATTAAAAATGATTTCGGAATTATTATGGTCTTGGAAAAAATTAATTTATTGTTAGATAACTGCTTAGAAGTTGCTCCTTCAGATTATTCTTTTTGAAGAATGAGGGATGATTTATTAAATGAATCATTCATTTTTTTAAATTTCTATCTTGATTAACTTACATTTTTTGAGTTGCCACATTTTTTAATTAATAATTCGTGGTATATTTAGAGACATTTTAATTAAAAATTATACATTTTCTCTGATACTAGAGGGAATCAATTACAAAGGTAAATAATAGAAATAGTGTTATATGTGTATGTAGAATTAATTTAACGAAATCGTTTCGTGTTATTTATCTACACAAATCACCTGCGAGTTAGTGAATGTTATAAAAACTCTGATTGGACTAGGATCAAAATTGATAGGTGCAATTAGCCGGGTAATAATTAGATCAATTTAGAGAGATCTGGCCATCGGGCGAAACTACTGATCGATCAATGGTATGTGAATTCGGCGAACCAGAAAACCTCCACTATATGCTAGTTAATATGTTTTCTCCGTGTAAATTTATACAGTAAATCTACTGCACACCGGCTCGCGGTTTCATTCGATTTGCAGTTAAAACAAAAACTCGGATCTATCACTTTACGTTGATTTTTTTAAGACTATATTTATGAAAATATTCTAAAAGTAATTGTTTATTTATCCTTGTTATTTATAACCATTAGCTATTAACTATTTATTAATTATTAACCAGCTTTAGGTTCAATATTACATCTAGGACGGTACAACACAATTATAAAACATCCATGGACCTAGAAGGAATAATTTATTATTCATCGATGACCCCCCCTGGAAGGGGTTCGAACCCGTGACATGCGTGGCAGGTCTCTACCCACTACGCAACTGAGGCTCCTTGTCAAAAATCAGGAAGTGTAGAGCCGTTTCCATGGACTTCCCTTTGGTGTATGCGTGTTGCGAGGTTGACAACAATCGGGAATTTATGCTCCCTCTTATGTAGATGTCAAGTAGTCTCTCTAGCGTTTTAAGCAAAAATGAGGACGGGCTTACTGCTCTGTAGTCGTTTGGTCTTGTGTGGGAAATATTTCCGCTTTTAGGGATGAAGAGTAACTCCACTTCTCTCCACATCTTTGGGATGTACAAAATGTTTAGGCGCGCCACAACCATAGTGTCCACACAGCTATGTCCTCGGCTTCTTGCAATTTGACTGGGCTGACACCATCTGGCCCAGCTGATATAAAAGGTTTGAATGCTCCTGAAGTTTCATCTATCTGGTGACTTCTATGGTCGGCACGGCCTTCCTTACTTCACTTTTGAAGCTTCTGAGACTGTCTTTATAAGCTGACCATTCGTTGGTGTCCTCAGCTTTGTTGAACACTCTTTTGCACTCCATTTTTAGGGACTTTAGTTTATCAACGGAACATTCAATGATCCGAGGCATTTTAAACACGCACAAAAAAGCGTAAATTTCTCCGAATGCTTCCATAATGCAGGCTGTGTAAATAACACGTATGTGTGGATCAGCGACCACAACGGTCATACTTCAAAACGATACTTACTTTAAAAACATTCCTCGTATATATAAAAAGTAACGTTTAAGTTAAGTTAAGTAAAACTTTTATTACAATATATTTTATATTTAGAGGGATATTACAAAAAAAACAAATATAACGTTAAAAGTAAACACCCTCTTCCATTTTATGGATTTTAACCAAAAGCTTTTCAACTCTGCTAACGCTAACTAAAAGCTGAAGTTTAAAGTTTCACATCAAAAGCTTTAATCGTTCTTGAGATACAGCGCGGACAGACACACACATGCATTTTTCAATTAAGTTTGGCAATATCAGTTTCAATTCACTTTAGATCTAAAATTTTCGCGAAAACAATATCTTCCCTTATGCATTACATACGGAGAAAGTTAAAAGTACACACATTTTGATTTTTAGTTCAGATTCTCATAGTTTGAAACGAAAGAGCTTAAAATGATCATGGGAGTGCATTCAAGCCTTCCATGTAAATATTTAAACAACCACTAAATTACTGAAAGTGGACGTAAGGGAAAGATTTGTATAATGAAATGGTTACTTGAGGATTTATTTTGACTTTTATTTTAAACCAAAAGCGAAACGGCTTGTAAGGATCCTACTTATTTTCGTATAATTGCAGGAACATAAAAAAAGAACAAAGTTATAGAATTAACTATTACCATTTTAATTGGTCGCTGAGAGTTTCTTTAAAACTATTTTGTCAGTCGAAAAGCGTGACTGCACAGTTGTAAATAATCGTAAATCAATTATTTTCAGCAAGTTTTTTTCGTTAATACCACTACAAACTGCTCATTATTACATTGAATCCATACTCTTTATTTGATTGTTCATTTTAGTCATTTACAAAATTATATTTTTAATTATTTTATTTCAATCCAATTTTCAATATAAAAGATACATTTTAATGTATACGCAATTATACATGTACATGCAATTAAACGTGTATTATACCTGTTATTAAGTTAAGTTAGTGTGGATAAAGAAAACAAAAATATACAGATATTGTCTGTCACATATTTTAAATAGACAACCATATATATATATATATATATATATATATATATATATATATATATATATATATATATATATATATATATATATATATATATATATATATATATATATATATTAGCACTCGTATATTATCTTCAATTTGGTTCTCATTAAATTAGTATATTATTTGATAGGTTTAAACAACTTTGTATGTAATTTTATGCGTTCATTATATTATTTACATTACGATTCATCGAATTATAATGTAAGTAGCAACACATGCTATAAAGTGTTGCTTCTTAGCATGGATTTTGTTCTAGTTTGGTAGAAATTGGTTTCTTAGCTAGTAATTGGTTTCTAAACAGCAATAAATAAGAAATTATAATTATTTAGTATTTATTATATAAGGTGGCCAGAAAATGGGAGAAAAGCTTTACGTAGAGCGTTAATCAGTTTTAAGCAGAAATATCCAAAAAAAGTTTAAAAATAAAAAAAAATTAAAAAAAAGAAAGAATAAAACGATGGAAAAAATTTAATAACTATTCAGTAGGCTTCATCAGGTGATTAATATTCTTAATATATGACTAGCATTTTTGTTTAACATTTTGTGTATAATTATTGCGATTAATAATAGACTAAACATTTCATAACTAACTAACTAACTAAGTTTGAAATGTTTAGCTGGATGTTAATGGAAATAATTTTAATCAAAATATTTCAAAAATATCACTCGTTTCTAGTCACATATTTATTATTTCAATTGCCTCGTGAGCTTTAATGAAGAACTATACAACATTTTTTGATTTGGATTTTTTACTCAAAATGAATTAACTTACCTAAAGCTTTTCACTAATTGTCTGGCAACCTTGTATAAAACTATTTTAAGTACTTATATGTAAAAGTGTTGTTTTTTTTCATTGCCTGCTAGTTAAATTTGATTTTTTTTAAATATAATTGATATTCATCAAAATATAAGACAAAAATTAAATTTGCAATAAGTAAACCCTCGGGTTTTCCGGAATTTAGCCAAAAGTGGATACAGATAGATCTGCATTTTTTGTATAGAAACTAAACATAAAATTTCATTGTGTTTTTGAGTTAAAATATTAACTGACAAACAGACAGACGGACAAACACGAACATAATTTCAAAAATGAGTTTTTTGGAATTTGGAAGGTACAAAACATGAATATCCATCAAAATATGGAGGTCGATTTTCATAATAAAAATACTTTCTATTTTAAAATAATAAATTAAATATCACTTTTATAATTAATTATTCCGACTAGTTTCGGCTTCCAGCCATTTTTAAGGAACTTACTGAATTAGCTGTTTACAAAAGTATTGGGTTATCTAAAAAATTGTGCTGCTTTTCGGTAGGTGACATTTGCGCAGGTTTTAATATATAAGAATAATTGAACAGACATTCGGGTACTCAAATTGATGTTATACGCTTTTTTTAAATACATGCATGGAAGCAAATAAAGTCCATTATAGACATTATTTGTTTTTCTTTTGACAGAGAGGCAAAAATGCCGCACAGGTAGCAAACAAGATATAAAATATAAAATTACGATAACGTTTTTATCAACTGTAAACAACAAATCTTAACAAGATAAATTCAAATTCAAAACTATTTGAATTCGAGAAAATAAGCTTACGCTTCTTATAGTTTGCACACTTTAAACATAATATATAAAATTACGAAAAAACTATTCGTGAAAATGCAAACAGTCTCTTAATTAATAAGACAATTTAAGACGATAAATATCCATTGAAACAACTACTTCCCGTGCAAATACACCTCCGGATATTGAATTATACAATGATATAATTCAATATCCGGAGGTGTATTTGCACGGGAAGTAGTTGTTTCAATGGATATTTATCGTCTTAAATTGTCTTATTAATTAAGACACTGTTTGCATTTTCACGAATAGTTTTTTCGTAATTTTATATATTAACAAATCTTAATTAATAAGACTACGAATATTATCGTAATCTTGTATTTCATATTTAAAGTACGAATTTTTCGAATTTAAAATAGTTTTAAATTCGAAACATTCTTATTATTTAACAATATATGAACTGTGCGGAAGTGGTTTGCTAGGTTTAAAGCTGGTAATTTTACCCTTGAGATCAAGGACGCCTGGGCGGGCTCTCCACCATTGATGAAAATCAGATCAAAACGCAATACGTAAAATAAAATAAATGTAAAAATTATGAAAATGTACCATTCAGTAGCATTTTGGAAGGCTTGACTATATAAATAGATTTGATGTATAGGTAGCTCAAGATAGGACAACATATGGACCACTTTTTCTTGAGACGAATACAGTAGGAAAAGGACAATCTACAGGGATATCTATATACCGCCTTTAGTTTTTTTTTTGAGATATTGATTAAAAATTTGGTAGGTTTATACTAAAAACAAATTACAGTTTTAGTAATCAGGAAACTTTAGATGCACTTCTGGTTTAGTTTTTTTTTTCTAATAATTTGATCTAATGTTACATGGTGCATACAAATTATGCATAGACACAGTAAAGTTGTTGTGTAACTCAAATATTCCTTACTTATATCCCGAGTGAATTCCAAATATTCGAATATGTTTACAAGTGCACGAAGTACAAGAGTAAAAATGTTCAAGGATGGCATGCAAAAGGGATATATTGAGGACTATTTCTAGAAACAAATTTCACACTATCTAAAAAAGAAAATGTTAATGATGTTTTAACAAATGCTGCTTCCAGTGCAACGAGTAATTCATATAGCAGTTGTACTTTCAATAATAACTATAACTATTATTGTTTAAATACTAACTGTTACTTAAATCAATAAATACATTTTAATTTAATTAATTAATATCCAAAATGTTTTTAAAAAGTCACAAAATATTCACTCTGGGAACATGTGCAACTACCCGAATTTGCATGGTGCATCGAATACCCGGTGGTATTCGCCTGTTGCTAGGTGATTTCTGTAACATGCATTAATGATTGGTTGACATTTTCTGAGGGAAATAGTCATTGTATAATTCAATATTAGCCGGGGTATTAGCTCGCTAAGTAGTTGTTTCAATAAATATTTAGATAAATTCGATAAATTCGCTTCTACATTTTTTTGTAGTAAACGCCAGATAATAACCAGTTAAATTTTCATCTATTTTGGTCAGTACATTTCCTTTATGGCAAAAACTCTAACTCTTTCGTCGACATAAAAAAACAATTTAAAAAAAAAATTGCCAAAAATCTAAAAGGTCCCGAATGGATAAAATATTCAAGTTGGGAATTATAAAGAAAGTTTTCAAAAAATAGGCACCTGTATAATTTATTAAATGTATATTAAAATTTGAATGTGCTGCATTTGAACTTTGCTTAAAAATCAGCACGAACCTACGCCCCCGTGTTGTTGCCGGCCTAGGTCGTCGTACTGACAACATGGAGGCGTAGGATGACACCACTCTACCACGCGCGGCTGTGCCGCTCAATTGTTTCTGGTATCAGTCTGACAATCTGATTAGGGAGGAATTGGGTGGGGCCCCTGACCGAAGGTCAATGGATTCATATCACATCAGATTCAGCCAGCTGCCAAAGCTTTAAATTTGCCGCCTTGGGGAGGAAGGAGGACTTTCGGGTTGCTGACTTTTCGGTGTATTGGCAATATACCGAGGGGTTGGCAATACTGTTGTGTTTTTCTTGCTGAGTGCGATGTAGGCTTAACCTATAATCTAATCTTGTCGCGCAATTAACCACGTAAAGCCGGCGACGCTTTTACACAAAATAAAATATATATATATATATATCTATCTATATATATATATACATATTTATATATATTTATATATATATATATAGATATATACTTTATTGTTTATATATATATATATATATATATATATATATATATATATATATATATATATATATATATATATATATATATATATATATATATAATAACGGCTAGGGCTATAAGCAAACTCTTTTTTTCAAATACAATATTTCGCCAACCGTGTCGGCTTCATTAGGAAAACTGTAAAGTTTATTTACTTTTAGCAAACATAACCTATCATTACAATAAAAATGTACTTACAGAAACGTGCATTTTTTATTTAGTAAATATACAGCGTGTAAACGAACTACTGTACAGGCTCTCTACCACATAGGGGGCAGCGTTTAAATAAACAATACCTGCATTTGAAATTACCATACCTTTAGTAGATAGTTCACAAATAATTATTAAAAATAATTAATAATAATAGGCCACATGTCTGGGGTATCTGGTATACGCGCACATTGCGTATTTTAAGAGAGATTCCACATAGACTGGTAGTTTTTAAACGATTTGGATATCGAATTACACCATCCAGAGAAAAGTGGGTCAGATTGTGAAGAATTATGTCTATGTTATCGTTTTCATAAGTACCCATTGCTGACTAAATTCCGAATATTTTCTAAACGTGTTAATGAAATTCAATATTTTTCCTTATTAGGTTCACACTTCACTTTATCTCCACTCTTATTAAAATGTTTAGATAAGAGCGGCGAGGGTGGATGATTTTTAAACATAAAAATAGTTTGCTGTTTAGTCTATGGTGAAACTTATTCCATGAAACATCTACATTTTGTAACATGGCGCGATACGTTTATTCAAACATTGAATTGGCAGACATGTTTCTTATTTACGGTGAAACTCGGTGTAATTCCGCGGAAGCTGTAAGAATTTATCAAGAGCGATTTCCTGAACGACACTTACCACCGCCAAACCGATTTAGAATTTTTTTACAAAGAGCACACGACACTAGCAGTTTGCAGCCCGTCGCCGGAGTCGATGGAGGTGGTGACCGTCTAATGCGATATTTGCGAGCGGAAGATGAAATTTTGAATCTGTTGGAAGCGGATCCTGGTTTAAGTACCCGTATTATCGCCGCTCAGCTAAATGTATCGCACACATTTGCCAGCAGTGTTATACGAGACAATAATTTTTATCCGTATCACTACCAGCGTGTATAACATCTTCAACCCCATGATTTTCCCAAAAGAATTGCATTTTGTCAATGGATTTTGGCACAAAATGTTCAAAATCCTAACGTTACCAAAGACATTTTAGTGACCGACGAATCGTGCTTTACGCGTAATGGAAGTTTTAATTTCCATAATATGCATGTCTATGCAATAGAAAATCCTCGTGTTTCGCGTAGAACTCATTTCCAGCATCGCTTCTCCCTTAATATCTGGGCAGGTATTTTAAATGATCAATTAAGTGGGCCATTTATGTTCCCATTTAATTTGAATGGAGAACGATATTTACGATTTTTGCAAGATGACCTTTTAGATCTACTAGAAAATGTACCCTTAGCGGTTCTTAGAAGAATGTGGTGTTTGCAAGATGGTGCGCCAGCTCACTATGAAAGGCGCGTTAGAAGATATTTGGATGATGAGTTTCCAGGACGTTGGGTTGGTCGTGGAGGCCCTGTACCATGGCCTCCAAGAAGTCCGGATTTAAACCCCTTAGATTTTTTTCTTTGGGGATACTTTAAAAGTGAAGTCTACACTACGGAAATTGACAATGCTGAAATGCTGATACAACGAGTAAACGCCGCGGCTAATACCATTCGTGAAAAACCTCGTGAAATGTTTGCTACTGTTCGTGCAAATTGGATACGTAGAGCCCAAATGTGCATTGAGTGCGGCGGACGTCAATTTGAACACTTATTGTGATTTTTATTATATGTGACCCAGTTTCATCTAGTAATTCTAGACAGTGTGTGTGTGTGTGTAGTGCGTGCTTAGTGATTTATACGTCTCGCAGTAGTAACAGTAAATAAACAATACCACAAATGAGTGACCTAGTTTCATCTAGTCATTCGAGACAGCGTGCGTGTTTAGTGCGTGCGAAGTGATTTATGCGCCTCCCAGTAGTTTAAGTAAATAAAAAATACAACAACTTACGCATCCACGAAAAATATCCTGAAGGGGGGTGCCTCCTTTTTTTTTTCGAAAAAATCGATTTTTTTTTTATTGCAGTTTTGGATACTTTGATATGTGTAGTATCCACCCCTGGAACCGTATTACCGAATTCGAACCGGAAGTTGTTTTTTTTCTCAATTGAGCAAAGTAAAACATGCCCCTAAAATCGGCCGTTTTTCCATGTACGTATTTCTTGGGAATTTCTTTCTTTTGGCAACGGCAAATGCTTCAATATGACATGTGAAGTACTAGAACTTACTGGAAGAGTTACCAGATGTCACCAGATGTACAGATGTGAGAATCGCTTCTCACTTCAGTCTGCTTCATGCAACCGGCGGAAAAACACGTGTCAAAGTGTAAACAATGCCGCGTAAACCCGGGAAGCGTGGTCATGGCTTTGTGAAGAAAAAAGTTCTCCCAACAAATCGCCACAGCATGGAATATGAAACCACCTTTGCGAGCACGTCGGCGAAGAAGCTGAAGGACCACGACTACGATGACATCGAGATAAATCGCAGCCATTCGTACGTCATTCTGGACTTTTTGACTGTGTTCAATTTCCTCTCAGGTATACTTACTAAAATACAAGAATCGCGGACAATCATACGTCATTTTGGATTTCTTGACTGAATTCCACTTCCTTTCAGAAATACTGAAATGCAAGACTTGCAACGCTGACATCAGATTCTCCCAGACCGCTAACCGAGGCCTTGGCTTCAAGTTGACCGTGCATTGCGACTGCCCCGTACGTCACGTTAAATCCTCCCCGACGGTAAACAAACAAGCGTACGAAATCAATAGACGGCTGACGATGGTTATGCGTTTGCTGGGACTAGGCCTCCACGGCGTTAACCTGTTTTGTGGGCTGATGGATTTGTCAGTTGGCTTCTCGTCCAGGTTGTACGACGCTTGCCTGGAAAACTTGTTCACGGCTTCGAAGGCTGTATTCAAAGTTATTCGCACAAAAGCAGCCTCTGAGGAACAGGAACTAAATGAAGAAGCGGGCAACGAACGAACGCATTTATCTGTGTCAGGTGATGGATCGTGGATGACACGCGGATTCTCGTCGTTGTTCGGAGTAACTTCGCTAATCGGCAAATACTCGAAAAAGGTCATAGATTGTGAAGTCAAGTCGTCTTTCTGCCACTCTTGCAACATCCAAAAGTCAGTTATGGATTCTGGACAGTTTGAAGATTGGTACGAGTCTCACAAGGTCAATTGCAGCGCGAATCATAACGGGAGTGCAGGCAAAATGGAGGTCGACGCCGTAAAGGAAATGTTTTGTCGTTCTGAGGAATTGTTCGGGGTCAAGTACAAATATTACATTGGGGACGGCGACACAAAGACGTTTAAAGGGTTGCTGGACTTAGACCCGTATCCTGATGTGCTCGTGGAGAAGAAGGAATGCGTGGGACATGTGGAGAAGAGGATGGGTACGCGACTTCGCAAAGTGAAGAAAGAAACCAAAGGAATCGGCGGAAAGGGACACGGAAAGCTGACAGACAAGCTGATCAAGGATCTGACAAAGTACTACGGTTTGGCGATCCGACGTCATCCCGATTCGGTGGAAGAGATGAGAAAAGAGGTCTGGGCCACTTTTTACCACAAGTGTTCGACGAATGACAAGCCGCAACACCAGAACTGTCCCGCTGGCGCGCAGAGTTGGTGCAAATGGCGCGTCGCTGAGGCAACGGGACAACTGGACCAATTTCGACACGAACCGGCACTCACCAAGGAAGTCCAAAATGCGATTCTTCCCATTTACCAGTCGCTTTCGGACGACGAACTTCTGCACCGGTGCTTGGGAGGAAACACGCAGAATTGCAACGAGAGCCTGAACGCGTGTATTTGGAAGCTGGCCCCTAAGCACCTGTTTTGTGGCTCCAAGACCGTCAACGTCGCCATGTTCCTGGCTGTGGGCATCTTCAACGAGGGTTACTCAACTATCCTGAAGACGATGTGCACCATGGGAATTAAGGTGGGCGTTTTCTCTTTGCAATTCGCAACGAACAGCGACGAGAAACGAGTTGCAGCAGCTAAGAAGAGGCTGCATCCCGAAGTTCGACTCGCCATGGAGAAGAGGATAATGGCTCAAGAGCTCCAAAACGCCTTCTACGAGGAAGAGGAAGGTCTGATGTACGGTCCTGGGATTGCAGACTAACCGTGAGTTGCACAATATCGCTTTGAATTGTAGTCAAAACTTCAATCGCGTTTTTCTCGAATCACCTTTTTTAAAATCGCGCGCAGTGATAACTCGAGTACATTTCAACCGATTCGATTGAAATTTTGGGCGTTTGGTCGCAAATTAAATTCAACAGGGAGTGACGGAGCATTTTTTGAATCGGTACATATTATGTATTTTTTTAGCCCCCCTGAAGACCAAAAAAACACCTAAAAAATGACTGTTTTATTCACATGGCCGCCATTTTGTTATATCTTGACCGATCGACAATATCCTCCGGCATTCCCTGCGGAAACATGTCTACATTAATGTGTTTAACCGACAACCATTTCAGATCAACCGGGTGGCCGCTAGGACTGCGCGCGTGGAGGCCTGCAGCGGCGAGGTGCTCTGCGGCAACGGCGATATCGGGCGTATATTTTGACATTGGGGGGTCAAAAAATTGTGTTTTGAAGTTAAAATGTTAATAAACAAAATGGTCAAAACCGGGGTTCGATTGATTGTACCCAGCCCGAGAAAAAAATTATCAAAAAACATGCATTTTTAGGCCCAAAAAAGGAGGCACCCCCCTGAACACAGGTAACCAGAAGTTCTCAAAAAGTAAAAAATACATGAAAAATTATGAAAAATTCAATATTTTTTTCCGATTTTATTTTTGCTGCAATTGGTGTCAAAATATTTTGTGTATACGCCCTTAAGAGGATGTACATTAGTTCGATTACACGCTGTATATATTTATATATATATATATATATATATATATATATATATATATATATTTATTTATATATATATAAATTGTTTGAGAGTGAATTTCAGGAGGAACGTGGACTGTAAAAATAATTAAGAAGCCTCCTGCGTAGGGTGAGACGTTGCGGTTTCCGTGGAGAGCACAAGTGATAACTTGGGGAAAAGCGGTGAAAATGGAATCACTTACCTGTAGGCTTCTCGTGCGGCACAACAGGGCTGTCCTGGACACTAGTAGCTACTAACTGTAACACTAACTACTAATTTGTAATGTTTTATGCTTTATTTGCGGTTGACCGATAACGTGTGTGTTCGCGAACTCTTCTCTCAGCACACTCCTTTTTTTGCCTACAGGCCATGGGAGTAGGGGTAGGTTGAGCGGGTCATGAGCGGGACACTTGCGCTCCCAGCGGTATATAAAAGAGTACCAAACATACCCCCAACCAAAATGAAAAAATTTTGCGAAAAGAAAACGAAATGATTAAGAATCACGATCTGTGTGAGGTATTATAATTATGACATAAACCTGATTCATTACTCCCAAAATAACAAACAAAATGAAATCCCTAAAGGACGCGAAAAATGAGAGAGAAAAAAAACAATTTTAATATATATAAAAAAAAGAAATAATATTTATGGTGAAGGTATAGGTATAACCTTTGAAATCGGTCGAGTTACCTCACCTGCGGTAGTTCGAATTTTCACAACTCTCGCAATCCCGTCCTCGCCCGGCATCAATCGCGTAATAACGCCCTTTGGCCACTGAGTAGGTGACATTCCCGGCGCGTACCAAAACACGAGATCTCCTTCAGAGAGCGTTTGGGAAGATTGTTGCCATTTTGGCCTGTGTATTTGGGTGTGAAGATATTCACAGCTCCACCGCTTCCAAAAGCTTTGAACGAGTTGGCGAGTGAGTTGCCATCGAGTGAGACGATTTACGGGTTCGCCTAATAAATCCATTTCAGGACGAGCGAGAATAGGACCACCAATTAAAAAATGGCCCGGTGTGAGATAATCAGTGTCATCATCAGGAGAGTTTGATACGGTGCAAAGTGGACGCGAGTTTAGTACGCCCTCTATGCGAGTAACTACTGTCTGAAATTCTTCAAATGTTAGAATTTGTGCACCTATGGCACGTTTTAAATGAAATTTTACGGATTTCACCCCTGCCTCCCACAGCCCGCCGAAGTGTGGGACATATGGTGGATTAAAGTGCCACTCGATGTGGCGTGAAGCTAAATAATGTGAAAAATCATCCTGGGATTGATCGAAAAATTGAGAAATTTCAGATATGTTCCTTGCGGCTCCTTTAAAGTTGCGACCTTGGTCAGAATATAAGTGTTTGGGTAATCCCCGTCGGGCAATGAATCTGTCAATAGCTGCAAGACAGCCATCGGTAGTAAGAGTTGTGACTACTTCCAAATGCAAGGCTTTGGTTACCATGCATACAAACAGAGACAAATAACATTTAACCGTGCGCGTAGTTCTTAACAGAGAAGCTTTAATGTAAAATGGGCCAGCAAAATCGATTCCAGTGTGAGTGAAACATCGACTAGGTGTCAGCCTGTATGACGGGAGATCAGCCATAGGAGGATGAATTGGCTCTGGTTTGAAGCGATAACATATTAAACACTTGAATATTCGTTTGCGAATAAGATTACGTGCTGATGGTATCCAATAAGTGCGGTGCAAAAGTGATCGTACTAATTGTGGACCACCATGAGCAGAAATTAAGTGAAAATGATCACACAATAAAGTGGCAAGTCGACTCTGATGTGGAATTAAAAATGGATGACGTGACTTATGAGAAAGGTTTGATCTCTTTAGTCGTCCCCCCACCATGATAAATCCCTGGGGCGAGAGAAAAGGAGATAAACTGCGATAACGCTTGGAACATAACATTCCATTCGTAAGAAGCTTGACTTCACCGTTAAGATAATGTGACTGCGTAATCTTAACGGCGAATAATGCGGCGTTTGTGTATTCCTGACTACGGAGAGGGCCAGAAAAACACTTGTCAGAGAATTTTGACTTAATTGAAGCTTTTAAGCGTTGTGCGAAGCGAAAAATATAAGCGATTATGCGTTGAAGTTTTGAGAATGAGTTAACGCGATCAAATAATTGAATGAAATTTGTGGAATCAAAAGAAGATAAATTCGCGATGATTCTAACTTCCTTTGTTTCTGGAAGATTAGGAAGAATGGCTGTTTTTTCTAAAGGCCATTTTCGATGGTTTTGTAAAGAAAATCCGGACCTTTCCACCAGAGCGAGCAGCTCAAAAGCTCGGATGCGTATAAGCCGCGACTGGCAAGATCAGCAGGATTTTGCGAACCAGAAACATGTTTCCAACCTGCATCAGGACAGTTTTCATGAATTTGTACCACCCGATTTGAGACAAATGTTTTCAAGAGATATGGTGGAGTTCGAATCCATGAGAGTACAGTAGTGGAATCTGTGAAGCATATTGGAGATTCCAATGGGAGAGATAAAAATAAAGGTAAAGTATTTTTAATGAGTTTAGAGAGGAGACAAGAAGCTCCGAGTTCTAATCTAGGAATAGTCCAGCTTTTCAGCGGGGCTACGCGAGTTTTTGCGTTTATTAAATGAACTAGAATGGCGTCAGATAATTCTAGTCTAAGATATACAACTGCGGCCATGCCTTTGGAACTGGCATCAGAAAACCCAATTAAGCGTGCACTGCAGTAATGAGTTGAGAAAATCCAACGAGGGATGTGAAGTGTTGACAGAGAAGGTAATTCTGAAATTAGATGATTCCAATGTGAGGCGACATCAGTGGGCAAAGGATCATCCCAATCACTTTTCAGTACCCAAAGATATTGTAGCAATACCTTGAATGAGAAAACTACTGGACTGAGGTATCCGTTAACATCATAGATGCGTGCAACGCGAGATAATATACCTCTTTTAGTAGGAATGTCATTATCGGAGTGGATTGTGTAAATAAAAGAATCACTTTCTGGATTCTAAGATAAGCCTAAGACTTTCATTGTCGAACAATTGACATCTGAGATTTCAGGAGAGTGTGTGCTTTGAGAAATTACATTCAGGTTTGAACTTGCCCATTTGCCAAGCTCAAATCCGCCGGCTTTCAATAAATTAATAAGTTCATCACGTAGTTTAATAGCCTCAACTACAGTGTCGGCACCTGTCAAGATATCATCAACGTAAGTGTGATGTTTTAATGCACTAGCAGCACGGGGATATTGTGAACCTTCATCCTGAATTAATTGAAGAATTGTTCGTTGTGCTAAAAAGGGACTACAAGTGGCTCCGAAAATAACACGTGTGTGTTCAAATTCAATAAGTGGCTCGTCTGAACTAAAACGCCAGAAAATATGTTGGAATTTACGATCATTGGGATGTAGAAAAATTTCTCTGAACATGGATCGAATATCACATGTGAGAGCTATACGAGAAAGACGAAAACGTGTAATTATTTGCCCAATGTCCGATTGTAATTTCGGACCGCTAAGGAGAGAATCGTTTAAACTATTGCTATTGGAACCTTTTTCAGCCGGATTAAATACAACTCTGACATTTAAACCTTTGGATGTCTGTTTAGAAACACCATGATGTGTGAGAATATAAGGCATCGGATGTGAAGTGGGTATTAAGTGACCCCTAGAAATATAATCTCGTATATTTTGTGAGTATAGTTTGTGAAATTCTTTATCTCGTTTAAAGCGAACTTCTAATTTTAAAAAACGTGTTAATGCGATTTCTCTATTACAACCTAACTGCGGATGTGTTCCCTCCTTGAAGGGTAATCTAACTATATATCGACCAGTGTTGTTCCTAGTGGTGGATTCAGTGTAGTACTGTTCACAATTTCGATCATCTTCTGAGAGCTGAAGCGAAGAAGGAATTTCTTCAACTTCCCAAAAATCTCTAAGAGTTTGATTTAAAGAAGGTTTTGATTCAATGTGAGTGTACATGGAAATTGTAGAAGGCAAAGTTACCTGTAAACTGGGAACTGAACCCATAATCACCCACCCAAATGTTGTCAGGATAGCAGTTGGATTGCCTTTGATATGAGAAGGATGCGTTGGGGTTATGTCAAGAACTGCTCCCACACCTAATAATAAGTCAATAGGTGCAGGTTTGTGAAAATCAGGATCTGCTAAATCTAAAATTGACAATTTATTTCTAAGTTCAGAAGTAAGGAGAGTTGTCGGTAAATCAGATGTAATTCTAGAAAGTACCACTGCAGACAAATTTAAAATATTATCGAAAGATTTAAGAGGTGAAATTTGACAATCAACTAAACCTTGAGAAAGCCCTACGAAAGCCTGACCTACGCCTTTCAATTCATATGGGCATTGCTTTCGTATTAAACCTAAACGCGTGGCTAATGAATTTGTGATAAAATTAACCTGACTTCCGGAATCGAGTACTAATCTGCAGAAATGCCACTGACCCGATGAACTTAGAATTCTAACTTGAGCGGTGCCTAATATGGTGGTTAACCCTATGTTAGGTTTACATGAGTTAGCTAAAGAAACTGAGGGCTGAGATATATTAACAGAATTATTAGATTGATTATCCACAACTGAGGTTTGTGGTTCTAAAGAATTATCGAAATGTAATAGAGTGTTGTGACGTTTGCTACCACACTTCTTACAAGAAGCAGTAGATAAGCATTGAGAAATGTTATGAGGACCTAAGCATGCAAAACAACGCTTATGTAATTTGACTATATCATGCCTAGCTTTAGGAGTTGCAGCGAGAAAAGAAGGACAGCTAATTAACTTGTGTTGAGATTTACAATGAGAACATTCTATATTATATTTTTGAGAAATTGGTTGAGAATTAGAATTTTGCACTGTCATTGCAATGTGTTTACGCTTTTGAGATTTATCATTAAATGAAAGTGATTTATTAGCAGTATGAGATGAATTAGAAATTAAATCAGATACAGCGCACTGATCACGTAAAAATGTGACAAGCTCATCAAATTTAGGTAATGATTTATTATCAGGTAACCGCTGTTCATAATTGTTTCTAAGTTTTGGATCCAATAAACGGAGAGATAATTCAACAATTATGTAATCTGCTAACTCTTTTATATTTAGAGATTTTAATGAAGTTACATTAGAATGTAATGTGTCGACTAAATCCCGCAAAGATTGTGGCGAGTTTGGTTTGATGGGAGTTAGATTAAAGAGAATTGATAAATAATGATTCGCTAATACACGTTTATTTGTGTATCTATCTATTAGCATTTGATATGCAATTGTGTAATTATCAGGGGCAAAAGTTACAGTTTCGATTAAACGTTATGCGCTACCCTGTAGATAATTTATAAGATACGAGAATTTTTTAATGTTTGGGAGTTTTGTATTGTGAATCAAATTATCATAAAGAGCAATAAAAGCGGGGAAATTTTCAGCACGTCCATCGAATTTATTAATTTGAATTTCAGGTAAATTAGCATCAGGTTCTACGAGTGCTGGTGATAAATATTTCTCAACTTCTGCTTGAACAGCAAAATAAAGTCCTTCAAAAGATTTACTTAAACCAATTGTGTCAGTTTTGAAATCATCATGAATTGTTGACAAAACAGTAAGTTCATCCAGAATTTCCGAAAACTCAGTAAACGTTGATGGAAGCTGTGAAGCGCGAGTTTTAAAGACATTTACATTTTTTGGTAAAGCTTTTATTAAATCATAACACAACTGAACTCTATTCCACAAACGTTCTTTTCTATTTGTGAGTAAGACAAAACGTTGTTTATCGTCGAGTTTTGGTGACTGACTCATTTTAAATAAATGAAAGTATTAAAAATAATGATTTATCTAAAAGGTGATTTTTTCTAATAACAGCGCGAGCGTTGTGTGCGTGGAGATTTGTAAGCGCGGAATGATGCTGAGCGAGACTGGCGACACTGAGAGGGTGCTGCGGCGCGCCTAAGAATTGAATGCGGGAATGTGTGCGCTGAAGGGGCGCACAGTCGAAAAGTGTGAATGGGAAATTAGCGAGACTGATTTCGAGGTTTAGCGACGAAGGACAAAAAAACGGTGATTGATACACAGACAATAAAAATGGCGATTTTTATTAAATCAAATATGAGAAATGCGAATTTAATGCCAAAATACGCGGATTTTTACCGTAATATCCGGTTCGAAGGACCATTTATGTTTGAGAGTGAATTTCAGGAGGAACGTGGACTGTAAAAATAATTAAGAAGCCTCCTGCGTAGGGTGACACGTTGCGGTTTCCGTGGAGAGCACAAGTGATAACTTGGGGAAAAGCGGTGAAAATGGAATCACTTACCTGTAGGCTTCTCGTGCGGCACAGCAGGGCTGTCCTGGACACTAGTAGCTACTAACTGTAACACTAACTACTAATTTGTAATGTTTTATGCTTTATTTGCGGTTGACCGATAACGTGTGTGTTCGCGAACTCTTCTCTCAGCACACTCCTTTTTTTGCCTGCAGGCCATGGGAGTAGGGGTAGGTTGAGCGGGTCATGAGCGGGACACTTGCGCTCCCAGCGGAATATAAAAGAGTACCAAACATATATTTATATATATATAGTTAACGTATTCACTACGTAACGATTGTTTTTAAAAAGTTTTATTTATTGAACACAATTAAAATTGAAAGAATGAAAATACAAAGATTAATTTGAATAAGTAATTTGATACGAGCGCGAGCTGCCGGAGTCTGTCGGGAACTGACTGGAACTGGCTGTTATCTCCAGGCGCTGGGTATTTATGGAGATGGGTAGCTGAATCAGCAAATGGGTAGGTGGCTGGTATGGTAACACCTCCCCTCTTAGATGGAAGTTCGCAACCAAGGGTGAGAACTGACGTTTTCTTGGGTTCCTCCCTGTGGCTCTTCTTGTAGTGGAACGGTTGAATTCTTGAGTCTGTAGAATCGCTTCCAAATGGCTAAAGATGCGATGATTGATAAGATTATAAAGATAAGGGTTGAATACCCTAGGTGACTCATGTGATGAGTTTTCATGGTGTTTAACTTTTCTTGTAGATTCTCCATCGACGTCTTTGTTTTATTAAACTGCTTCCATTGAATTTCGTTAAAGTGAAGATCATCGTTTTTCCAGCGTGGGATGTCTTCCTTCAATGTGGTAATGTTTAGTGGGTGGATTTGGAATTCTCTATTGGAGATGAATGATGTGCGTGTCCTCATGATTTCTTGATTCCATGCCGCACTGCAGTTACTGCTTAACTGGATTAGTACCGTTCCTGTTATTCTTCGGATTTCTTCTTTTTCGTTGCAGTTAATTGTCAGCTTTTCTTCTTTCGGGGATGATATGATCCATTCGTTGTCGGATGTCTTCTTTATTTCCGGTTGGTTTGGGTTGAGGATGTTGTAGGTGCATTTTCCTTCGTGGAATTCGTGTTTAATTAAATCATATTCGCAGGGAGTTTCGCTGAGAGAGTTTTTACTCGTTTCTTCACATAAAAATTTGCGTTCTTTGATTTGCTTGCATGAATGATTAATTGATATGTACCTTTTATTGTTTTCTGCCAGGTAAGGATTTTCAATATTTAAGATTTTAGGATGGGTATCAATAAATTGTGGAATTGGATAGAGATGATAGAGTTGATAGGTAAGGAGTTCACATAGTGGAATTTCGATTAAGAAATTTAAAATGTTTCCTTTGCGATAGGCCTTTATTGTTAGTATCTTTGATATCGCGTAAATATTTTCTTCTTCGACAGGCAATGGTAGTTTTCCTGTTTTAGTTTGTTTTTCGATGTTTTGAAGTTCTTTTAAAAGTATTTCGTTGGGTAATATTGTAGGATGGTAAGTTTCAAGTCTTGCAAAAGTTTTCGCTGTTATTATTTTTTCTAAAAGCATGTTTATTGTAGTAAGGCTGTTTGTTAATTGTATTACCATTATTCCTAGATTCAATCGATTATTGATATCGATGGCAAATATGCTTTCATTTTTAATTACTTGTCCTAGTTGCGTTATTCTTGATTTAAGTCGGTCTTGATTCTTTTCCAAGTTGTCAATATTTTCTTTGAATTCTTTGATTCCTGTTAGTGAAAGTGAGATTTGTTCTTTTTGAGATTCTATAATTTTCTCCTGTGTTGTAGAAAGTTTCATGATGGCCTCATCATATCGCTGTGCGTCTTCTTGGTCTAGGTTACCAGAAATAGCTTTAATAATGGTTCCTACAAAATTGAAAGCTCCTCTTTTCGTTCTAAGGGTAGGTACTGCTTGTTTTAAGTTATCATTCATTAATTCTTGATTTGTTTTTAAAGATGAAATTATCCCTGTTAATTCTTGCTTATATGTCGAACTTTTCTGCGAGTTTTCCAGTATTTTATGAAATTCTTCACATCTGTTGTTCATTCTGTCAATTTCATTTATCATAGGCTGTAAATCGTATTGAGTGGCGATTGTCCATGACGTTAGCTTATTTTCGACTGTTCCAAGATAAAATGGGAACAGAACATCTTTGATCGGGGTGATTTTTACTTCTCCTGTTGTCCAGAGGACGAAGCATCTGTAACAATACCGTGTTTTAGATGCCGTTGATGATAGCGTTGCGTTCCGCGTTTAGTTTTAACGTCTACTGTATTATCGTCATTTATTTTTGTAATTACGTAGGGTCCAAAATAAGGTTTCATTAGTTTACTTGATTTTGTAATATTTTCAACATACACTTTTTCTCCAATTTTCCATTCAGTAGTATTGAGATTTTTCCTTTGTTTTTCTTGTGTTTTTTCCTTTCTTGAAATGTCCTTTCTTTTTATCTGGTCGTAAAGAAGTTTCATTCTTTCTCGATGTTTACTGATTTGTTCTTGATAGGCAATATTGTCGTAAAATAAATCCATAGGATTTCTTGTTTTGGTATGTCCTAAGAGTAGTTCTAATGGTGTGAAACCTGTTGCTTGAGTAATGCTATTATTATAAGCTATAATAGCTAATTGAACCTGTTTTTCTATATTTATATCTCTGTCTTCATTAAGACATCTTATATGTTCCAATAGCGTAGAGTGGAATCTTTCAATATTTCCTTGAGATTCGGGGTTTTTCGTTGTTGCAAAATGAATATTAATTTTGTGGATTTTAAGAAATTCCTTCATTAGTTTATTATTAAATTCGGTTCCTTGATCGAAACAGATTTCTTCAGGTATTCCGTAGTTCGTAAAATATTGTAACAGTGCTTCAACTATTTCGTGTGGATTTTTGCTGTTAATTTTAATAGCTTGGCCCATGCGTGAAAATGATTCTATTATTGTTAAATATTTCTTTGATGATATTGAAAATATATCAACATAAATTCTTTCAAATGGGGCATTTGGTGTTTTTGTTACAGGTAGTAACGTTACTTCAGGGTGTCTGTTGTATTTTGTTAGTTTACATGTGTCACATCCATCAATAAAATTCTTGATTGATTTTTTCATATTCTTCCACCAATACGTTCGTTGTAAATGTTTAATGGTTTCCTCTATTCCTCGATGGTTATGAGGTCCTTCATGGTATTTCAAAATTATTTCTATTTGTTTCATCGGGTCATTGATTATTCTCGCTCTCCTTAAACATCTGATTATCTTCGGTCCTTTGTCATTAAATTTTTCGATAAAAACTTTGCAACATTTTTGATACACTTTATCTTCTTCTGTATATAAGTAAATTATTTTATTATTGGTCATATATTCTTTAAAAATATCAAAAATATTTTGATCGGCATTTGTACGTGGGATTTTGCATTCATAAATCATGCGTCCGTCATCGTTGCGATGATTAACTTCTAATTTAGTATTTATTCCTGTGCGTAATATAAATTGTATGTGTTTATTGTCCAAAATTGTATCTTGAATTTCAATTCCTTTCGTTGGTTCATATGTTGCGTTTGAATGAATAGTGTTGTCATCAGAATCTTCAATTTCTTCTACATTTTGTTCTGTGATTTTTATTCCTTTTTGGGCTATTCCTTGTCCGAATCTTGTTTGTTGTTGTTCTGGGCTTGTTGTTTCTGACTCGTCAATATCGATTCCAAGTTCTCTTAGTAATTGATCAATTTCGTAACTATCAACGTTTACATAAACTGATTGTAAATCATTATTTTCTTCGGGTGTCATTAAATTTAGTTGATCTAACTGAATTCTGGATAATGCGTCAGCGTTATAGTTTAATTTACCTTTCTTATGTTTAATCTCGAAATCGTACTCTTCTAGTTTGATTTTCCATCTCATTAAACGACTATTCGGTTCTTTTAGGGACCAAAGCCAAATCAATGGTTTGTGATCGGTGTACAATGTAAATTTCCTTCCGTAAATGTAAGGTCGAAACTGTTTGACGGCGTAGACAACGGCCAAAAGTTCTTTTTCGATAGTAGAATATTTACGTTCGGTTTCTGAAAGCGTTCGAGATGCATAGCAAATTGGTTTATCCGATCCAACGGTTCCTTGGGATAATATGGCTCCTAGTGCTACGTCGGATGCGTCTGTTGTGATTATAAATTCTTTTTCGAAGTCTGGATATTGCAAAATAGGGTCATTCATAAGAAGCGTTTTACATTGTTCAAAAGCGGCTTCGTATTCTGCTGTTAGTTCAATTTTTGCATTTCTTTTTAAGCACTTTGTAAAAGGTTTCGTTATAAGTGCAAAGTCTTGAATGAACTTTCTGTAGTATCCGAGAAGTCCTAGAAATGACTTAATTTCTTTTTTTGTTTTTGGTATTGGGTATTTTTGAATTGCTCTGATCTTTTCAGGATTTGGTTTTACTCCTTTTTCAGTTATTACATGTCCTAGATATTTTAATTCCTTTTTCAGAAAGTCACACTTTTCTAAACGTATTTTAAAATTGGCTTCTTTTAGGCGTTGTAGAACTTTGTTCAGTTTAGTTATATGTTCCTCTAGTGAACTTGAATATATGATGATGTCATCTAAGTATACAAGACAGGTATCTTCTTGTAATCCTCGAAGTACGTTGTCCATTAACCTTTGGAAGGTTGCCGGGGCGTTCTTCAGTCCAAAGGGCATACGTCTGAATTCGTAATGTCCTTGTTCTGTTGTAAATGCTGTTTTCGGGGCATCCTTGGGCTCCATTTCTACTTGATGATATCCACTCGCGAGGTCTAATGATGTAAAGTATTGTCCTCGTCCTAATTTATCAAGAATGTCGGCGATATTCGGAATTGGATATTTATCTTCGATCATCTGTTTATTCAGTTGTCGATAATCGATCACCATTCTCTTCTTTATTTTTCCGTCCTTTTCTGTAGTAACAATATGCACGGGTGCTGACCATGGGGAGATACTTTCTTGTATTATGTCTTGTGATAAGAGTTTATTAATTTCCTTTTTAATTTCGCGTCGCATTTCTATTGGTTGGCGATACATGCGTACATACACTGGTTTGTCATCTTTCATATTTAATGAATGTTTAATTTCGTGAGTAAAGGTTAATTTCTGTCCGTCCAAATAAAATATATCCTTGAATTTCAACAATAAAATTTTTAATGAAGCTTTTTCTTCGATATTTAAATTGTCTTTATTTAAAATGTTGTTTATTTCTTGTTCAAATACTTCTTTCGATGTAGTTGGTTGAATTCCTTTATTGTATGACTCAGTAAATTCTTGAACTGGTGTTAAATTTATATTATGAGTTTTTCCTGATGTTTTAATAATTTTATCGGTGATGTTGTTAATCCGTATTAAGGTTTTTCCATTATTTACTTCGACTAATGCGGGTGGTGATAGAATAAATTCCTTCTCTCCTAATTTGGTTCGTGTTTGGGGAAAATATGCAAGTCCGTTTGTCATGTTATTGACTGTGTATTCAACTACTTGAGAAGTGTTTGGAAAAAGTTTAATATCGTCTAAACTGGTATAATAGGGGATTTTTACTTTCGGTGTCTTAAGTACTTCTTCAACAGTGTCAATTTGTGCTTTAATTGTTTTTATTAAATCCATTCCTATAAGCATATCGTAATAATTTGAAAAATTAAAACAATAAAATACGTGTTCACGTTCTTCTTTAAAAATATCAGGTATTTTGACTTTAAGAGCTTTTGATCCTTCTTCTATGCCATGTGGTGTTTGAATTTTGAATTCTTCGTTGATTGCATAATTATCTTTCATTGAATTATAAATTTCTTCACTTATCAGAGATTTCGATGCACCTGTATCAATTAAAATTTTGTAGTTTTGAAATTTTAAATAAGGTAGTTGTGGGTCTAATTGGGCGTTGTATGTAATTATTCCGTAAGTTATGTTTCTTCGATTATCTCGGCGGCCATGATAAAATTTAGAGCAGCATTTTGTTTTTCAGGCGTTTCTTTTTTGTTTATTTCTTCCTTAAGGCCCTCCTCGATTGCTAAGTGTTCACTTTCGTCGTATTCATAAATTTCGTAATTGTAATCATTACATTCCTGTTGTTGAGTACAATAATTTTCATCGTCATAAGCAAATTCATTATCATAAGATAACATTTCTTCTTGTTTTTCAAGCATTGAGTGTTGTAACCAAGGTCTTTTATTTTCACGTCGTATTGAAGATGAAGCGGGACGTTTAAAGGCTGTCGGATCAACTTCCATAGGCGTGGGTTGTTCATATCTCTGGTTCATGTACGGTCTGTACTGATTGTAAGGTGTTGGTGTGCTGTTTATTCTTTGAAATTGTGCACGCTGTTGCATTTGTTGGTGTGGAAACTGCGCATGTTGGGGCAGTTGTCGTTGTGGAGGAATGAAGCGATGACCACTGTTTATCGCTGGTCTGTTCATCTGGAATGTCGGCCTCGACTGTAGTGGGCGTCTTATCTGCGACATTGGCATTGGTGGCGTTGTATTTCTTAACGTTGGCCTATAACTGGGGTCAAGATAGCGTTTTTTCTGGAGATCGTAATTCTCAATTTCACTTGCTAATCCTTCTGCTGTTTCTATGTCATTTGGGTTTCTTAATTTTACTTCAAGTCCTATTCGGTCATTAATCATGTCGAGTCCAAATAAGAATGTGCGAAGAGCAATTGAATTGTATTGTGCAATCTTCATTTGACGAATGTTTATGTCATTTTCTTCCAAATTGATTTTTGATAAAAGCGTGTAAAGAGTAGCTTTAATTTTAGCGGCGTATTCTTTTGAACTGTCACTTTTCGATGGTCGAATGTTGTTTAAATCGTAAGCTAGTACGTCTTCAGATCTTTTGTCGCCAAAACTGTGGACTAAAATTGCTTTGAGTTCCGGCCAGGTGTTCGGCATTCGATTTGCATCAAGGGCTTCACGGGCTTTTCCTTCGAGTTTTCCCATGAAAATCATTAGAAGTCTTCTCTGCATGCGAACATCGGGTTGTTGAGGATTGAGAAATTCATCAATTAGGTATTCACAAGCTGTTACATAACTCCTAAGCGTTGTTTTGTCACCGGAGAATGTTGGGATTAAATTTTGATCGACGGGTTTGATTTCTTGCGCCATGTTTTCTTCTGCCTCTTCAATTTCTTGAACGGCCTCTAATATCGCGTTGAGATTGAAACGGTCAATTTTGGAAACGTTCGTTTTTGACAGGAGTGGGATGGCAAAAATTTTTTTAAAAGGTACTTACAGTATGATTATTGTGTGTTTCATTTAGCTCGTTTCTCTTGGGGATCCAAAACTAAGCGATTTGAGCGTCGTTTGGAGATTTCACCAGAAATTCGGCGATTGTAGCGTCCTTTCCTTCGGGGTTGGTTCTTGAGGATAATCCGTAAAGAGTTAACACTCACCGTTACACTGCACGATTTTAGAGCACAATAACGTCGAGTTATCCTACCGACTGCGCCAGTTAACGTATTCACTACGTAACGATTGTTTTTAAAAAGTTTTATTTATTGAACACAATTAAAATTAAAAGAATAAAAATACAAAGATTAATTTGAATAAGTAATTTGATACGAGCGCGAGCTGCCGGAGTCTGTCGGGAACTGACTGGAACTGGCTGTTATCTCCAGGCGCTGGGTATTTATGGAGATGGGTAGCTGAATCAGCAAATGGGTAGGTGGCTGGTATGGTAACAATATATATATATATATATATATATATATATATATATATATATATATACAGCGTGTAAACGAACTACTGTACAGGCTCTCTACCACATAAGGGGCAGCGTTTAAATAAACAATACCTGCATTTGAAATTACCATACCTTTAGTAGATAGCTCACAAATAATTATTAAAAATAATTAATAATAATAGGCCACATCTTTGTGGTATCTGGTATACGCGCACATTGCGTATTTTAAGAGAGATTCCACATAGACTGGTAGTTTTTAAACGATTTGGATATCGAATTACACCATCCAGAGAAAAGTGGGTCAGATTGTGAAGAATTATATCTATGTTATCGTTTTCATAAGTACCCATTGCTGACTAAATTCCGAATATTTTCTAAACGTGTTACTGAAATTCAATATTTTTCCTTATTAGGTTCACACTTCACTTTATCTCCACTCTTATTGAAATGTTTAGATAAGAGCGGCGAGGGTGGGTGATTTTTAAACATAAAAATAGTTTGCTGTTTAGTCTATGGTGAAACTTATTCCATGAAACATCTACATTTTGTAACATGGCGCGATACGTTTATTCAAACATTGAATTGGCAGACATGTTTCTTATTTACGGTGAAACTCGGTGTAATTCCGCGGAAGCTGTAAGAATTTATCAAGAGCGAAGTTTGCAACCCGTCGCCGGAGCCGCCGGAGGTGGTGACCGTCCAATGCGATATTTGCGAGCGGAAGATGAAATTTTGAATCTGTTGGAAGCGGCGATAATACGGGTACTTACCGTATTATCGCCGCTCAGCTAAATGTATCGCACACATTTGTCAGCAGTGTTAAACGAGACAATAATTTTTATCCATATCACTACCAGCGTGTACAACATCTTCAACCGCATGATATTCCCAAAAGAATTGCACTTTGTCAATGGATTTTGGCACAAAATGTTCAAAATCCTAACTTTACCAAAGACATTTTAGTGACCGACGAATCGTGCTTTGCGCGCAATGGAAGTTTTAATTTCCATAATATGCATGTTTATGCAATAGAAAATCCTCGTGTTACGCGTAGAACTCATTTCCAGCATCGCTTCTCCCTTAATATCTGGGCAGGTATTTTAAATGATCAATTAATTGGGCCATTTATGTTCCCATTTAATTTGAATGGAGAACGATATTTACGATTTTTGCAAGATGAACTTTTAGAACTTCTAGAAAATGTACCCTTAGCGGTTCTTAGAAGAATGTGGTATTTGCAAGATGGTGCGCCAGCTCACTATGAAAGGCGCGTTAGAAGATATTTGGATGATGAGTTTCCAGGACGTTGGGTTGGTCGTGGAGGCTCTGGACCATGGCCTCCAAGAAGTCCGGATTTAAACCCCTTAGATTTTTTTCTTTGGGGATACTTTAAAAGTGAAGTCTACACTACGGAAATTGACAATGCTGAAATGCTGATACAACGAGTAAACGCCGCGGCTAATACCATTCGTGAAAAACCTCGTGAAATGTTTGCTACTGTTCGTGCAAATTGGATACGTAGAGCCCAAATGTGCATTGAGTGCGGCGGACGTCAATTTGAACACGTATTGTGATTTATTTTATACGTGACCCAGTTTCATCTAGTAATTCTAGACAGTGTGTGTGTGTGTAGTGCGCGCTAAGTAATTTATACGTCTCGCAGTAGTAACAGTAAATAAACAATACCACAAATGAGTGACCTAGTTTCATCTAGTCATTCGAGACAGCGTGCGTGTTTAGTGCGTGCGAAGTGATTTATGCGCCTCGCAGTAGTAAAAGTAAATAAAAAATACAACAATTTACGCATCCACGAAAAATATCATGAACACAGGTAACCAGAAGTTCTCAAAAAGTAAAAAATGCATGAAAAATTATGAAAAATCCAATATTTTTTTCCGATTTTATTTTTGCTGCAATTGGTGTCCAAATATTTTGTGTATACGCCCTTAAGAGGATGTACATTAGTTCGATTACACGCTGTATATATATATATATATATATATATATATATATATATATATATATATATATATATATATATATATCAATATTTTTATTGATTTATTATTTTTTTATAAAAATATAATGTCATACATATAAGTTACCAACATAAAATGTAAAAATGAATCCCTCATACATCAACACTTTCAGTGAGAAGGAATGAAGTCTGACACAAAGGCAATAAGAGTAAACCATGCACAGCTGCGACCTTTATGTCACTATCGACATGATTTTATTGGAGACTCATATCATTAGGTATAAAATATTTGTATAACTAATAATACGTAAATCCGGACAAAATCGGAAAGCTCTCGAGTGTTGGCTATGCGGATTAATTTTTAACTCGTACAAACCAATTATAATGTTTCATGATATACTAATAAATTCTAATGTGTGCGCTTTATGTATAGTTTATGATTTTAATGTTGAATTTAATAATAGCTTTTGATTTTATGACTAATGTTATAAATATGAAGTTATCGTTTATTCAGTTTTCACCATAGTTCTAAAATGTAATTGGTTTGTGTTACAATAAATACAAAATTATATAAGAATTGAATGAATTATAACTACTAGGCGGGATTTTACGAGGATCGCTTATGAACTATAGCTGCTCAGTCGAGTTAGGGCAGTTTCTACGATCCACAGTTACACCTTTGGCAACTCAACCCACGGATCAAACCTTGGGTAGTGATTCTACAATTGCGAGGTAAAGCAGAGTTACTTTACTGTCAGTCTAGACCGTGCTCGGAGCATGAGGTAAACCTGTGTGAGACCGTACAAGTCCCTGTTCGTGAATTCCTCCAGTTCTGCTATTAATGTTTTGGTTTGATTGTAGAATCGGAAGACCGTTTACCAATGGTTTAAACTAGAAAGCACAGTACCAAAGGACTACTTTGCCAGAGCTTCAACTATCGATCGTAGAAACGGCCCTTAGGCATATAACGCACGCGAGTGGACGTCAAATGTACAAGTGCAGTCCGCTTGTGTACCTCTACTGGGTGACTACGGTTGAAGAGGGATCCTCGTAAAATCCCGCTTAGTAGTTATAGCCTTTCTTCACTTTTGTTTAATGAGCTAGAAGTACATTTTGAATACAACAAAATGCTTTGTACTGCGCACGTGAGCATTAACAGTTACAAAATAATTTAAAACTTTATTATTTAAACGTTTGGTATTATGTACCTTGATATTATTTATTTTGTAGGCCTACGTTAACAATGTTTTTTTTTATTTCGGAGTTTGAATTAGATAAGAGGGGTAATATTTCTACCAAAGTGTTAATAGTATATTGTACAATGAGCAAGTAATGATACTATTTCCCATGAGCATACGCGAAAACCGCGGTGGGCCGCGGCCTCTTGTGGATCGCTGGTCCTTCAGTTACAATTTCTTCAATTTAGTATTATAAATTCCAAAATAGCGATGAAGGGCCTTTTTTGCTCATCAAGTACAATCGGTAAAAATATGGGAGGTGCATTACTTGTTTTTGCTCCCTAACTATCATCAGTGGAAACAGTGGCGAATTTAGCACTTGAGAGACCCAGTTCAGTTATGAGACCTCCTTTAAATTAATTTTAATATAGATTGTTGAGTAATATATAAATATTGTTTCAATGTTCGAAACAAATCGATTGACTCTTAGGGCCAGTTGTTAAATCGTGGTTTATGCTAAAGCTTTCGTAAATTGTTATTTTAGATAAACTGGCATTTATTTCGTAATGAATTTCTGAATCATGTTAAGCGAGTCTTATTTAAGCGTAGCTTATGTTATATTGGTAGTAAATATACTCTATTCCAATATAGTGCATGTGATACTAACGGACGTGTGTTATAGATAATATAAATATTAAATAAATAATACATACATAGTTTACATATTAATAAGCAAATCTGTGTTAAAATAAAACTATTAAAGAATACACAAAGTGCACATAAACTTCTGTAGCACCTACGGTGCATGTCGTATATCATTTTGCAACACACGTCATTATCAGGCATAATTATTATGACATTATGAATTTAACATTTTTGTTCCACACAATCGCCCGGATTATCCACTTTATTATCCGCACTATATTAAATATGTCAACTATTTTTGATGTTTGTGTTAATGAATTCAAACTTTTGGCGTTATTCGGGACCATCACGCCAAATTAATATGTATATATTTAATAGGACGTGAATTTTCAGTCGCTCGGCAAAACAAGGGTAACGCTACTCATGGGTTAAACTTTCGGTTGCAGTTTGTGTAACTTAGTATAATACATTGCTTCAAGAAATAAACGCACCAGCTTACAACTTTCAAAAACTTTAACTTTTAGCCTCTTCGCACACAAGCGGGTCGCCAGCGGGTCGGGTCAGGACGGGACGGGTCGGAACATGGAGTTAGCGAGCACTTGTACGCGCGTTTTTTCCCGCATCATCTGCGAGCGCCTCTTTACCTCCATGTGTTAAAACTCCCTCCCCCCCCAATCCGCCAACCTGCTATAAGTGCGACGGGGCTTAAGTTTAACTTTGTGTTTATTTCATTTCATTTTTTGCAACCTGTCAAAATAAACACAAGATTCCAAGCATTCCTAGTGGTGTGATTATTGCTTGGAGCAGTGTAGTTTTATCTTCCTATATTAATGTATGCTTTCAATATTCATTTATGTCTGTAACATATTAGATTGTACAGCAATAACAATAAATGAGATGTTATAGAGCTTAATTACACGCTTACCTTTATTTAGAAACCAGTTCCACAAGACAAATTACGGATGGAAGTAAACGCCCCCTTACTAGTTTTATGAGAACATCAAAGGAATTAATTATATTTGCACCCAGATTTCGATTCATTTAACTCCCACTCATAATTTATGTACAAACTTGAACGTATAAATATTTGCTGATTCAATTTCATGTACCTGTGTGTTATCCTTTAACTTTTAAAAGGGCATCATCATATGTTTTGTGGCATTATTTTTTTTACAGTGTAATAACGTGCACAATGAAATACTAGGCTTATTGAAATATTCGCTTGAAAAAAAAATATGAGGTTATATTTTTTATTTCTACTAAAACGTATTTTTTAGTTGTAATTTATTTTTTAGGCTAGAGATGCTGGAGTCGTTAAAAATTTTCAAGGCAAAAGGTAATCCGGAAAACCACACAATTAACGACCAGACTGATCTAACATACTCAGCTATTTTGACGCGATTTTGTAATAACTGTACCGGAATGTAGACCCTTATCTTTACATGTTCTTTCCCTTTTATTTTTGTTTATATATAAGATCATAATTTTAATTTGTAATCATTGCATGGTTTGATAATGTCCAAATAGGAGGAAACTAGTCACAATAAAGTGTAATTAATGAATCAGGAGAATTATTACTACGTTTTATAACACTTCATCATTTATATTAATTTCCTAACTCGAGCTTTGACAGTATCAATGTCATTTTAAAGTGTTTGGCAAATTTACAAATATATACGATTATACAAAAAATATAAATAATAATCTGGTATAAAGCATATTAATACACAATCATTATTAAATATAGACCAGTGGTGGGGAAACTTTTTTTAAGACGGGCCATTTGTAATAACCAGACAATCGTAGCGGGCCAAAGAATAATGCTTAATCGTAGGTAGGTAGTTTTTATGCGGGTCGTCACACTACGAAGTAAGAACGCGTTCAAACATTCTCATGACGGCACTCTTAAACGGGCCGGATTAAACCTTTCCGCGGGCCGGACTTGGCCCGCGGGCCGTAGTTTCCCCATCACTGATATAGACTATCACGTAATAACAGTTAAAAAATACTAATATTATAAAATGTAAAGTGTGTGATAACAGCAGTGTGTTCATTTTATTCCCTTTAATTAAAAGTAATTATAAATGTAGCTTTTGTTAGGCGGAACTTGTTAATATAAGATAATGAATTGTATTAAAATAAAACTTTAATATAAAAAAACACATTTTCTTATTATGAGAGTAAATACTCAAGTTATTTGTTTATTATTCTCTTTGTAAAAACGACATACCCGGATATGCCGTATTTATTTAAGAAAAGAAATCAACAAAAGTCCTTTCAAAGACGAGTAAAATTATTAAAATGATGAAGGTAGAAGCTTCTACTTCGTTATGCATTGCAAATTACAAAATAATAAAAAAAAACGTTTTAACTTTGATTTTATATATATATATATATATATATTATAATCAATTCGCAGAAATTTCTATTTTTGCACAGTTTAGTCGATTTATCCAAATAGCGGAAATATTCGAAATATTCATGAATAAAAGTTATAGATAATTAAAAATTTAACCTACATATTTTCCCCATCTCTCTGGCAATTTGTAAATGCCACGTTAAAAAAGCTATTCCTCCCTTGAGACAAACCAATCATCGAGCCATTTTCGTACATTTTCGTAAGAAGTGAAGCGCTGCTCAGCAAGTGCCTGTCCCATCGATGCAAATAAATAGTAATCGGTTGAAGCCACCAAGTCTAGTGAATAAGCCGCATGCGAAAGTATTTGCCACGTAAATGCTTCAATTGTTTCCTTGGCCGGTTTTGTTGTGTGAGATGGTGCATTATCATGAAGCAATATCACTTTGTGTTGCCTCTTTTGATATTCTGGTTGTTTTTTAAGCAATGCCTGGTTCAAATCCATTATATATTATCGGTAGCGTTGAGTATTAACGGTTTTGCCAGGTTTTAGCAGCTCATAATAGATAACACTCTTCTAATCCCACCAAACACAGAGCATTGTCTTCCGTCCATAGCGATTTGGCCTTGCAGTCGATGTCGCTAGTTTGCTTGGAGTTACCCATGATCTTTTACGCTTAGGATTCTTGAAATACATCCATTTTTCATCGCCAGTCACAATTCGATGGAGAAATGATTTTCTTTTGTACCTGGCGAGCAGCATTTCGCAGGTGGTTTTTCGGGTTTCCTGCTGTCTTTCATTCAGTTCATGTGGAACCCATTTTTCTACCTTCTGGATATTTCCCACAGCTTTCAAAAGTACGGAGACGGCTTCTCCTGTCACATCTAATTGATCCGTGAGTTGTTGTTGCGTTTGAGCGTCATCCTCGTCTAACAACTTGCAATTCGGCGTCAATCAAACTTTCTCGGTGGTCTTCCACGTTCTTGGTATCCCACGTCAAAATCGCCACTTTTGAATTTTTTAAACCACTCAAAGCACTGTGTTTAACCAAGAGCATATTCCCCGTAAGCTTCAGTAACAGAAAATCAATGATGTCCGCAAACCATAGTTTTTAGTTATTTTTAACGCTATGAAAATATATGTAGTTGTAATAAACTTGTATTGTTGTGTGTTAAAAGTCTTCGACAAATGTATACAAAAGAAAATTGATTTTTTCTTTACAAAGCGAAATAGTTTCATAATTTGTTACTAATTAAGTATGCCTGTCAAATGAGTCAAATGTTAGTTTGTTTAATTCAATTATTATTTGTCAAATGTAAAATAATTTAATAAATATTAAAAAATGCGATGACTATACCAAATACGTTTCCATAGATGGTCCATGCCTTTCTGTAAAAATATTTATATAAATTTCAGATCCGTCACCTAATTTAAATTTATTTGTAAGGTTCTAACACATTAAAATATTAAAAACATTGTAGCGCTGAGCTTGGATTGTATTTTATTTATTGTTTAGAAAATTCTTCCTAGGATAAATCCATTACAAACTAGTAACTGATATATTAATAAAATAAAAAGAAAACTAATCCATAAATCCAATGAAGATATATCGTCGACGGTGTTTAGGTCGTTATATAAATCAGTTTATATACAATCAATTCCATCTTGAGGATTACCCAAGTCAGGAGCACATAGGAACTCGTATATCTCCGTTTGCGATACAAGTTTACGTAACAAAGCCGCAGATTCTGTAATAATGTGAAAATGACGTTCACATCTCAAGAAAGTGGAAGTAGAAAAAAACATATTTTTGGTTTAGGACAATTCATTTACGAGGTAGAAACTCGAAGAAAATATGCACATATATCTATTACATTGCCGAATTGATTAAATTACAATGTAACTACTTCGGATTGAGATTTATTCGAATGCTGTCAGCTAACGGAAACAAAAAACATAATTACATCCACATTTTAGCATGTATCAGGCATTGTTATGTGCACGATCTGTTACCGGCGATGGTTTTGCACAAGAGGGTTATTTTTCTTTTCTGTCCCTATAATGAAACGTTTCGACACATTGTCACCGCTAAATAAATGCGTTAAGTATAAAGAGTACACTGAATAAACAACATGAGGTACAATATTAGGAACTAGATATTTAGTTAAAATTAAACACCCATAACAAGGAAATCTTGTTTTACATAATAACCAGCTGTTTTTTAATTAACCCAAATTAATTTACTCGAGTAAAATTCTAATGACGGGGCGCTGCTAGAAGGCACCGTTTGTGGCGTCGCGACGCTCGAAATGATATTTGAGAGTGCTCTTTGTTAATGTCACAAAGGAGAAGCTGCATATTTAGGGTTTTAACTAATTCTGAAGATAAGGAAATGCCGATGATAATCGTCAAGGTTGTATGCTTAAATTGTTCAAATAAATTACGAAACGACACTTTACATTTGTGTAACGTAATTCTCTTTCCGAATTGTTGAAAATAATTATATTATCTAGTAGTAATGATGCATACAGAATAACCATGCTTGTTTCAATCTAAAGCAAATATTGTAAACTAATTAATGTAGTATACGGCCAGCAAACAAAAACCCTCTTCAATAGGGCTCCATCAACTTGGCCCCCCACTTTCAATTTTTTGGAAAAACATCATTGCGCAAAAAAGCCCTTAGCTAGCACAAGCTAGCACAGCAAAAATTAGAGCAAGCACACAAAGGGTAAAAAAGTTATAGGGGTTTCAAATATGGGGGGGGGCTAAGTTGACGTTTGCCCCCCACTTTTGATTTTTCAACTTTTTTTATATGATTCAGATTCCTCAGAGCTGGCACAAGCTAGCACAGCCAATTTTAGAGCTAGCACAACCCCAACAACCCCTTAAAAATACAAAATTAGTTTGTACCCCAGCTCCCCACTATAATATTTTTTGATTATTTCTAAGGGAATCTGCAGCTTAGAGCTAGCGCAGGCAGAATATGCAAAAATTATTTAGAAAAAGAAAATGGTTAAAAAGATATTTCAATTTTAATTGTCAACCGTGAGCTTTCAAATACTGTATGCGTAATTCCAATTCCATTCATGTATTTAAATTATTATGCTAAATGCGTATTTTCTAACAAATCACAATATTTCAACGGATTTGTTGACAATTACTTTGCCATATAACTAAGAGTTCAAAACATTGCTTTCAAATGCTGTGGCCAGGAAAGCAAGCACATTAAAGATAGTGGCGTAGTGAGTGATTAATGACTAACCCTCGAATAATTTAAAATGTAATGACTCCACCAAATACCAACTGATTTCAAAAATTCTTTTAAATTATAAATCACAAACGCATTGTTAATTGATGCTGTGACGAATGAAGCTAGCACAATAAAAAAAGTGGCATAGTAAGTAATCAATATTCAACCCTCGAATAATTTAAAATTTAATAACTCCACCAAATATTAACAGATTTCAAAAATTCTTTCAAAATATAAATGATTAATGCATTGGTAATACATACTGTGACTGAGAAAGCTAGCACAGAAGTGGCGTAGTAGGTAATCAATATTTAACCCTCGAATAATTTAAAATGTAATAACTCCACTAAATACAAAAAGATTTGAAAATTCTTTTAAATTGTAAATCACTAATGCATTGTTAATAAATGCTGTGACTAAGAGAGCTCGCACAAGAAATACAGCAGTAAGTAATCAATATTTAACCCTCGCATAATTTAAAATGTAATAACTCCACCAAATACCAACAGATTTTAAAAATTCTTTCAAATTATAAATCACCAATGCATTGGTAAGAAATGCTGTGACTGAAAGAGCTAGCACAATAAAGACAGTGGCGTAGTAATTAATCAATATTTAACCCTGGAATAATTTAAAATGTAATATCTTCACCAAATACTAACAGATTTAAAAAATTCTTTCAAAATATAAATGATTAATGCATTAGTAATAAATGCTGTAACTGAAAAAGCTAGCAGAGTAAAGACAGTGGCGTAGTAAGTAATCAATATTTAACCCTCGAATAATTTAAAATGTAATAACTCCACTAAATACACAGAGATTTCAAAAATTCCTTTAAATTATAAATCACTAATGCATTGTTAATAAATGCCGTGACTAAGAGAGCTAGCACAAGAAAGACAGTAGCGTAGTAAGTAATCAGTATTTAACCCTCGCATAAGTTAAAATGTAATAACTCCACCAAACACCAACAGATTTCAAAGATCTTTCAAATTATAAATCACAAATGCATTAATAAAAAATGCTGTGACTGAAAGAGCTAGCACAATAAAGACAGTGGCGTAGTAAGTGATCAATATTTAACACTCGAATAATTTAAAATGTAATAACTTCACCAAATACTAACAGATTTCAAAAATTCTTTCAATTTCAATTCTTTCAATCATATAAATGACTAATGCATTGGTAATAAATGCTGTAACTAAAAAAGCTAGCACAGGAAAGACAGTAGCGTAGTAAGTAATCAATATTTAACCCTCGAATAATTTAAAATGTAATAACTCCACTAAATACAAAGAGATTTCAAAAATTCTTTTAAATTATAAATCACTAATGCATTTTTAATAAATGCTGTGACTAAGAGAGCTAGCACAAGAAAGACAGTAGCGTAGTGAGTAATCAATATTTAACCCTCGCATAATTCAAAATGTAATAACTTCACCAAATACCAACAGATTTCAAAAATTCTTTCAAACTATAAATCCCCAATGCATTGGTAAAAAATGCTGTGACTAAAACAGCTAGCACAATAGAGACAGTGGCGTAGTAAGCGATCAATATTTAACCCTCGAATAATTTAAAATGTAATAACTTCACCAAATACGAACAGATTTCTAAAATTATTTCAAAATATAAATGACTAATGTATTGGTAATAAATGCTGTGACTGAAAAAGCTAGCACAGAAAAGACAGTGGCGTAGTAAGTAATCAATATTTAACCCTCGAATAATTTAAAATGTAATAACTTCACAAAATACTAACAGATTTCAAAAATTCTTTCAGAATGTAATTGACTAATGCATTGGTAATAAATGCTGTGACTAAGAAAGCTAGCACAGAAAAGACAGTGGCGTAGTAAGACATAAATATTTAACCCTCGAATAATTTAAAATGTAATAACTCTACTAAATACAACAAGATTTCAAAAATAAATTCTTTTAAATTATAAATCACCAATGCATTGTTGAAAAATGCTGTGACTAAGAGAGCTAGCACAAGAAAGACAGTAGCGTAGTGAGTAATCAATATTTAACCCTCGCATAATTTAAAATGTAATAACTCCACCAAATACCAACAGATTTTAAAAATTCTTCCAAATTATAAATCACCAATGCATTGGTAGAAAATCCTGTAACTGAAAGACCTAGCACAGTAAAGACAGTGGCGTAGTAAGTAATCAACATTCAACCCACGAATAATTTAAAATGTAATAACTCCACCAAATACTAACAGATTTCAAAAATTCTTTCGAATTATAAATCACCAATGCATTGGTAAAAAATGATGTAACTGAAAGAACTAGCACAATAAAGACAGTGGCGTAGTAAGTAATCAATATTTAACCCTCGAATAATTTAAAATGTAATAACTTTACCAAATACTAAGAGATTTCAAAAATTCTTTCAGAATATAAATGACTAATGCATTGGTAATAAATGCTGTGACAATGAAAGCTAGCACAGAAAAGACAGTGGCGTAGTAAATAATCAATATTTAACCCTCGAATAATTTAAAATGTAATAACTTCACTAAATACTAACAGATTTAAAAAATTCTTTCAAAATATAAATGACTAATGCATTGGTAATAAATGCTGTGACTGAGAAAGCTAGCACAGAAAAAACAGTGGCGTAGTAAGTAATCAATATTTAACCCTCGAATAATTTAAAATGTAATAACTTCACCAAATACTAACAGATTTCAAAAATTCTGTCAAGATATAAATGACTAATGCATTGGTAATACATGCTGTAACTAAAAAAGCTAGCACAGAAAAGACAGTGTCGTAGTAAGTAATCAATATTTAACACTCGAATAATTTAAAATGCAATAACCCCACTAAGTACAACGAGATTTTAATTTTTTTTTCAAATAATAAATCACTTATGCATTGTTAATAAATGCTGTAACTAAGAGAGCTAGCACAAGAAAAACAGTAGCACAGTGAGTAATCAATATTTAGCCCTCGAATAATTTAAAATGTAATAACTCCACCAAATACCAACAGATTTCAAAAATCTTTTAAATTAGAAATTACAAATGCATTGGTAATTGATGCTGTGAGTAATGAAGCTAGCACAATAAAAACAGTGGCGTAATAAGTAATCAATATTCAACCCTCGAATAATTTAAAATGTAATAACTCTACCAAATACTAACAGATTTCACAATATTTTTTCAAAATATAAATGACTAATGCATTGGTAATAAATGCTGTGACTGAATAATTTAAAATGTAATAACTCCACTAAATACAAAGAGATTTCAAGAAATCTTTTACATTTTAAATCACTAATGCATTGTTAATAAATGCTGTGACTAAGAGAGCTAGCACAAGAAAGACAGTAGCGTAGTGAGTAATCAATATTTATTCCTCGCATAATTTAAAATGTAATAACTCCACCAAATACCAACAGATTTCAAAAATTCTTTCAAATTATAAATTACCAATGCATTGGTAAAAAATGCTGTGACTGAAAGAGCTAGCACAGAAAAGACAGTAGCATAGTAAGTAATGAATATTTAACCCTCGAATAATTTAAAATGTAATAACTTGACCAAGTACTAACAGATTTCAAAAATTCTTTCAAAATATAAATGACTAATGCATTGATAATAAATGCTGTAACTGAAAAAGCTAGCACAGAAAAGACAGTGGCGTAGTAAGTAATCAGTATTTAACCCTTGAATAATTTAAAATGTAATAACTCCACCAAATACCAACAGATTTTAAAAATTCTTTCAACTTATAAATCACCAATGCATTGGTATAAAATGCTGTGACTGAAAAAGCTAGCACAATAAAGACAGTGGCGTAGTAAGTAATCAATATTTAACCCTCGAATAATTTAAAATGTAATAACTTCACCAAGTACTAACAGATTTCAAAAATTCTTTCAAAATATAAATGATTAATGCATTGGTAATAAATGCTGTAACTGAAATGCTAGCACAGAAAAGACAGTGGTGTAGTAAGTAATCAATATTTAACCCTCGAATAATTAAAAATATAATAACTTCACTAAATACCAAGAGGTTTCAAAAATTCTTTTAAATTAATTATCACCAACGCATTGTTGATAAATGCTGTAACTGAGAGTGCAAGCACAAAAAAGACAGTGGCTACTACTACTAAAGAGCGACGGATGAACGTGGCGCTTGTACCCAGAAATCTACCGGGTATCGGATAACAATAAATTAAAATATTTCGATTGCATTCTAAAAATAATTTACTTAATCTTCGGGATAATTCTCTTTCAACCTATGAATAAGAGATTAGTGACTATCGATATTCATTTATCAAAGCACGGCGTTTCTTTACTTTTCATTTGGAAATGCTTATGTAGCAGCAGCTTGTTTAAAAATTATTTTGTACTGCAATTGTTATTAAATAATTTTTGTTGTGCTTTTTGAAAACCTAAAACGCAACACGCCACGAAAATGGATTTGTGTTTACACGTCCGCTTTTGTGTGCCCCACTTTTGAGCCGACCGGAATTCAATCCTTGACGCAAAAAGTAGAAAAAGTATGTCTTTAGGGCCTATTACACGTACATTTTTTCGACGACGATTGAACAGCACACTTGTTGCTGCAGTTCTGCGTCAAGGAAATAGTATGGCGCGCCTGAAAAATGTTTTTTTTCGACCACACTATTGCGTCGAAGATTCAATGCCGTTCAGAAGTGGCGTTCAATCCTTGACGCAAAAGTGGACGTATAAAGACAAATCATACGCTTTTTATCGCACTTTTGTGTGACGTGTGGCGTTTCCAACATGTTGGAAAATTCTAAAAACACTCCACTCTTTCCTCAACTAGGAAGTGGAATTTACACGTGCAATTTTAACTGCATGCTGGATTACGTTCCTTCGTCGACGAATTTTGTCATTTATTTTTATCTCCGCGAAAAAGTTGTAACGTAGTTGACGCAAAAGAGTAAGTTTAAAAAAAATGTCGACGAAAGAACGTAGTCCAACATGCAGTTAAAACTGCACGTGTAAATGCTACTTCTGAGTAGAGACAAGAGGAGTGTTTTTAGAAATTGTCAACATATTAGAAACGCTACACGCCACGCAAAAGTGCGATAAAAAGCGTAGGAGTTGTCCTTACACGTCCGATTTTGCGTCGAGGATTAAACGCCATTTCTAAACGTCGAAAAAGTACATCTTTGAGGCTCGACACACCCTTTACTCGGCACAGAGTGTACGTGTAAATAGGAAACAGGAGTGTTGTGTTTATCGTAATAACAACTCCGAAAGAACTTTTTAATTCGTATTTTTGATTACCGAGTTATAACGATTTAAATTATTAAGAGATAAAAACCATAGTCAGATACGCAACTGTCTTGGATACGTCATCTTTCTAGTAGCCAGTGTCAATAAACATAATTAAAGTAATTACAACGCGTAAAGATTTTCTTAAAGCGGTGTTTTACATGTCAAGCTACAATTTTACATTCAAATTCGGCAAATCAATGGTAATACACAGACGGGATCTGAAAGCTCTCGAATCAAAATTTGGATGTGAATATTTTTTTACGTGACTTTTTTCAAAGAATGTTTAGTTCGTGTTCTGGTGGCGCTAGCACTAAGCTATTATTTCCATACAATTTCAGTAAAAAAATCTTATTTCGGGGGGTTGGGGATAAACATGCATTTTTTCATTATTTTGGGGTTGTTGTGTTGTGGAGGTGGCTCTGAGGAATCCGAATCGTGAAAAAAACTTGAAACATCCAAACTTGTCCCTCGTCTTAGTGGCGCTAGTTGAGGCCCGTGTGGCGTTATAGTTTTTTTTTTCAAAAAAGTCAAACTTCAGGGAGCTAAGTTGACTGAGCCCAATTTATGTGCGTGTATGAAGCTGTCTAAACGTTCCTGCAAAATCCCGGCGCCTGCACCATGTATTGTTTAATTATAACTTTTACAGTGCCAGTTGCAGGGAGAATAATAATTAATTTAAAGTAATTTATACAACGGATCAATAAATACATATAAACTGAAACAGTTGTAATTCGATAAGCCTCACGAATTACTAAAAAATATTACAAATTATCTACCGCTGGATATTGGGCCAACATTTTGCCAATATATTACCGATAAGATACAATATAAGGAGTTTTTAAATTGATGCGGGAGATTATAATAGGTAATTTTTCAGCAAAAATTAAAGGAGATCATTTATATAATTTTTTGTTCCAAACCCCTTCCTCTCCAAGTTACAGAAAACGATAATCTATTAATAAAGTCTTTTTTAGTTGTGCAACATGTGTTAAGTTCATACGTATAAAACTCTGAATTATGTCAAATGAGCCTATGTATTAATTTATTTTATTGTGATCAAACTAACAATTTCAGGAGAAATGTAGAGAGACAAAAAAGTTGCAGATTAAATTCCTTCATTTAACTCAAGTTTTGAAATAGAAAAATAGACGTATTAAAAAGTTCTGATGCAAACTATTATAGGGGTTGATTTTTTCAAAATCGTCAAAAGTGCCATTTTATTAGGAACAGTTATCTGCCAAATTTCATTCTTCTAAATTCTGCCATAGTGGATAAATGAAATAAAAACATATTTTCCCCTTAACTTTAGAGGGCTGTATTTTGGAGAGGAAGGGGTTTCAGACAAAATATTGTATAAAATATCTCCCTAAATTATCGCTGAAAAATCCTCCTTTAAAATCTTTCGCATCAATTCAGAAACACCCTGTATATAGTAGATTAAGCCAATATTAGGAAAATATATAACTGCAATGATTTAGCTACTATATGTTTTATATATGTTTACAATATATTACTAATATAATTAAAGAAATATAGGCATTTCTTAGATTTAGCTAATATTAAGGAAATATAATAAATACTAGGTCTGCAAATTAGAATATTCGTGAATATTCAAATATAAATCATTCAAATTAGTCAAACACTTAACCAAACAAACGGTTTGAATTTATAAATTGTTTCGTTTTAGAAAATATATTAGACATTTTCTAACACAAACATATATGTTCCGAGTTTTAGCCAATATTGGGCTAATCTTGATGATAAATGATTTACCCAATAAAAATGTTGTTTCTTTCTTTTAACATAATAAATGTATTTGAAAAATGTCTATATGAATTTTATTTGTAACCCATTCAATAACATAATATTGAGCCAATATAACCCTAACTGTATTTGGTTAAAATATAAAGAATATAAATATCTAACACATATTGGATACATTGAAGATATGTATTTAAAATATATACAGTGTGGAAATTAAGTAGCGAATAAATTCAGTAACTCCGTTAATATCTATGATAAAGAAAACATCTAAAAGGGGTATAGCGATTTAAATTACTGCGCATATGATTTTTTTTTTCAGATTTTTCAGAAAATTATTTTAAAAGTTGTGACGTCATCAATATCTTCTTAAATAATAATCTATATTTTTTATTTTTGATTTCGGTAGAGTTTATTAATTTGTTTTCAACCATACAAAGTTTCCGATAGGTTACATAATAATTTAAAAAATGGTCTTAAGATTCATTCATGTCAGCGATACCATTTTGGACAAACAAAATTCTTACTACGTATAAATATTCGCTTGTATAGATCTTCCAGCGCTATATGAAAAAAATGACTTTAAATTTGCAATAAATTTTTATACTTTTATAACACCATAAACCATAATCCTCAATAAAAGTATCCCTCAGCAAACAGCTTATTGCATGCTCGGCCGTGAGTTGGCTGCATAATTTCAGGTCCGTATTAGAACATTTCATTCCAATGACTGACGTAGATATGTAAAAATGCACATTCGGTGGTATTCTCTATCGAAAACGTTAAATTTAACGTTTGACAGCAGAGTTAAATCTAGTCTAAAATAAAGGGAAATTGATTAAATTCCCTATCATTTTAAGAGTTTTTGTTGAACTTATAATTTAATTTACACCAGTTGTCGCCATTTATTTTAACGCGGATATCAATAATTAAATTTTAACGTTTTCGAGATAGAAAGTCCAATAAATGTATACCAAGGAAAACACTTTAATTTGCAGCTCTTACGATACAAACGTCAGTTATCTGATTGAAAGAGTTAAATGACGGTTGCAACTTGTTTTCTAAGCGATAAATTGTTTCATACTCTTATTAGCATGAAGTTCTGTTTCTTAACACTTCTCTATCAATTTACATCTTATTAATTGATACACAATCTACATCCAAAATATGTCACCCCTTTATGATTAAATTTTTGTTAATCGCATGTTATTTTTGTATGTATATAAAAGTTTTATAAAAATAATGTATTTTTCTTGATAGTCGATAAGTAAATATTAATTTAATTATAATAATTTAATTAGTAATTAAAATTAAAAATGTTTCAATGTTGTATATACAACTGTATATATTATGTTTCAATGTCAATCATATAAATATTTGATTTTTCGTGGATTAAAAACCATAACCATCGCGCATCTTCAATCTCTCAATGAGGTTTTCAATCGACGAAAAATCAAATATTTAAATTATTGGAAATTAAATTATATATTTTAAGTTATGAACAATTTCTAACAATTAACTATAATTAAAAAACCGGACACTTAATTACCAAGAACGTTGAAATAGGATTTTGATATAGTAGGGGTTGAAAGGGTTCAGATATGCATTTCTTTCTTGCACCACTCTATAAATAAAGATTTAATCTTTTACCAGTATTTATTTCAAATTTTTATACTTAACTGATTAGGATTTATAAAGAGTTTGTAAAACTCCGTCGAAAAAATAATTATTTATGATAAAAATCTGATTTCAATAATAATAAAAAACACTCAGGATTACAGAAACGTGCTCGGATATTTTTTAAGATTTTTTGTTTTGAAAATACAGCACTTCAAAGTGAGGCGCCTCACTTTTTGAAATGGATGTAGGTATTTTCACATGTTTGATGGTTTGATAAATCACGCAATTTAATATTAGTTAATGTTAAAAGAGCATAAATGTTTTGAACTTTTCATTCTTACACTTAAATGAACACGGTTAAACAATCAGCATTTTTAATCTCAACATCTCTGAACATTTTTTCTTCCGCTGTTTGCCTCGCGCCCCGGGGACAACACACCTTGTAGCGGCCCTGTTCATTTCGGTCATGAATTTTCTATGCAAATCATCTGGCCAGCGCAGGTTAGTTTTATTGCGGTTATGGTCATAAACCCCCAATTATCATTTACAAGTTAACCGCAAACTGAAGTCATTTTTTTCATATAGCGCTGGAATTACTATACAACGCTTGTCAAAGTGAACACACCGTTTTTTTGTTTTAAATCCCGATAACTGGGATTAGGGCCAGTTGTACCAGACAACTGGTTCAACTCTGAACTCGAGTTGAAAAAGTGACATTAGAACAATAGGAATTGTCATCTTGAACTGGAGTTCAGCTTGAACTCAAGTTCAACGTTTTTGGTGCAACTGGGCCTTAGTCTGATAATTCCATTTATCTTTACTTTTTTAGCTTTAAGACTGTTTTTCTCAATTTTTTTATTATATAACCTATTCAAAATTTTGTATGGTTGAAAACTGATTTAAAACTCTATACCAAAATATAAAAAAATATATTGTTTACGTCACAAGTTATAATACAATTTTTTGAAAAATCTGAAAAAAACATTTCATATGAGCAGTAATTTAAATCGGTATACCTATTTTAGATTTTTTTCTATCATACACATCAAAGAAGTTACCGAATTTATCCGCTCCTAATTTATACACTGTATATCAAGGATATGTATGAGGACATTAAAACATTCAGACGATGGGGATGCATTGTAAACATATATGTGTGCTACTAGAGGTATTTAGAGCATTTTATGTTTTGTGTTATATTGGCCTATCGGCCATATTTATATTTAACTTATTCTACGAATTAATTACACTATAATTTTATGTACATTAAAGACATATGCTTATTTTAATGTATATTGAAGAACAATTAGGTAATCTTATTTCGGATGTCACAGAAAACGACATACACAAGTAGTGAAGGTTGGGTTTAGTACGTGCTGCAGTAATATAAAGGATTTATTTGTACAAACGATCAATTAGAACCAGTTTAATAAAAACCAAAGAAGTTAAACGCAAAGCTGTCTCGTATCACTTACATATAAAAAAATTGCGGTTGATGTTACCATAGTGACATCATATTCGAAGAAGTCACGCGATGGCATATTGCAAACATAGATCTCTGTATGAAAGTTAACAGATCTTTATTGCCATAAATTTTAAATTAATTATAATAGGAATTTGTAGTTTTATGCGGTTGTTTTCCCTACCCTTACCTCGGGAATTATTGCACAGTATTTGTCCCATCTCAAGCTAACGGTATTGGGCAATGTATGTGTTTTCCAATCGTTTAACTCACTTATTTTATTTTCTTATTTATCAAAATCAGCATTTTGAAAGGTAATGATGTGTCTTAATATTGTATAAACAAACAACAAACAAATGTTTGTTTATTTACATTACATTCTCTAAAAAAGTAAACATGTTTAACAACTCCTGATAAATGTCTGCTCAATGCGTTTTATGAAAGACATAATTTTATTTTGTTTTCAACTTTCATAATTTCAATACTCGTGCTGTAAACAGCATTATCAATCCAGACACGAGCCTCTCATATTTAATTTATTTCCATCAAAATCACGCCGTGTCAAGTATGTACATGTCGACGATTCCTCGAGGAATACTCTCAAGATACGAGTCGCAAGATTTGTTACACTTGGGTATGGTTAATTTCTCATATTAACATTTCCCTTCCAAGACAGATTCCCTCTCACATATACATGGATCGCTTGACTTCTCATGCAAGATTACACATGTGCATGTTCGGATCGTGCTAACGCCCGATTCTGTCATTCCAGCCTTTCGCCGGACGCATATTAAATCTAGGTTTCCTACCGTAATTCAGTATATGAATAAATATATATGTAGTCAATTTTAATGTTATGCGGCGGGTAAAGTCGTTAGAACAGATATGAAATAAATAAATAAGCCAAGAATTGCGACCGAATTCACTCGCAACAAAAGAATAGATAGAGGCATCATCTCGTATTCGTTTATTTCAAGAAAATGAGTTTTATTTGCTGGGTGATATATATAAATGCAAGGGAATTTTCACTTTTACAATTGATTAAATTATTGCCGTTAGCTTGTTAAAATCGTATGATTAATTACGAATATAGAGTTAGTCGACGGGTTAGGATTCTTTGATCCAAAGGGATTTTGGCTGGATGCCAGTGTCGCCCGAAAATTTTAATGGTCTTTAAAGAAATGTTTTCCTAATAATTCAATTTCCTGAAAATTACATAAAAGAAAATTATTTAATGTCTCGGGAACGTTTACTGACAAACAAGACAATTTATTCTTATTTTTTAGTAATAAAAGACTGTATATTTCTTAAAATGTTTATACCTCGTCGATGATTGTGACGGCCACAAAACTACTATGTTTTTTTTATAATATATAAAACTACAAAAAAGTTATTCGAGAAAATGCAAACAATGTCTTAATTAATAAGGTACGGGAAGTAGTTGTTTCAATGGATATTTATCGTCTTAAGTTGTCTTATTAATTAAGACATTGTTTGCGTTTTCACGAATAACATTTTCGTAATTTTATATATTATGTTTAAAGTGTACAAACTATAAGAAGCGCAAGCTTATTTTCTCGAATTTAAATAGTTTTGAATTTGAATTTATCTTGTTTGAACTGTACCGTAAGGTGAATAATAAGGTCTCACATTCTTCATACCTGCTTATGACATAATCCCTTTTTTTACCTATACATACCGGCTTTATTTCTCAATCATTCCATTTCTGTGTACCTGTTCATTCCACGCACAACACGTTTTCGAAGTAAGTTTATTTTAATTTTATTCCTATTTTTAATTTAAAACGTCATAAGCAAAGCTATACTGAAGAAAGATAAATCTCGAAACTCGTCTATAGATGGCCTAAGACATTAGTTTTAATCCAAGTCGTTTCACTTCTAATTTTTTGTTATTTCTCCTTTTATTTTAAATTTGTATTTGTTAGTTGGTTTGGAGAGAATTTGACCTAAACGTTACATATACTTTAATAGAGCGTTGTAACAAATTAAATTGAATAAGATTTTAAATATTTCATTGTATAATTCAATATCCGGAGGTGTATTTGCGCGGGAAGTAGTTGTTTCAATAGATATTTATCCTCTTGAGTTATCTTATTAATTAAGACATTGTTTGCATTTTCACGAATAACATTTTCGTAATTTTATATATTATGTTTAAAGTGTGCAAACTATAAGAAGCGTAAGCTTATTTTCTTAAATTCAAATAGTTTTGAATTTCAATTTATCTTGTTTGTACTATGTTTTTGTTTTTTACATTTTTATTAATTTTATCTAGTGGCGCAAAAAAATTTGCGGCGATAAAACAGTATTTTATTCCCCTGTGAGACCAGTAGATATGAGTTGAAATCAGGGTTGTTAGAAAATAAACCTTTTTTTTCATTTTAATTAAAACAAACAGTTTTTTTTACAAAACGTGTTTTTTTCATTGAAACAGCGTTTAAAACATTAACAATTAAAAACATGTTTAAAACACTTTTAAAACGTGTATAAAACAGAACATACAGGGCATTTTTCTTTTGAATATATACTCAATGACATTAGAAGCGTAACACCCAGAAGGAGTTATTATTTTAACTTGATTTTTTGCCAGTATAGTAGTCTTACATCAAGAATAAAATGATTACATTTTCAAGAAATTTTATTAAAAAACAATCTAAAAAAAATTAATAATGTGTTTGGCGACCCCTTTGCTGTATACACTCCTGTAGACGTCTGGGCATCGACAAAATGAGATGGTCGATGTCTTCTTGAGGCATCTCGTTCCAAGCAACTTGAATTTCATCGATCAACTGTGCTAGAGTCTGTGGAGGATGGTGCAAAGAGAATATTCTTCTTCCCATGATATCCCACACATATTCAATGGGATTTAAATCCGGCGAACGGGGCGGCCACGCCAAAACATTAACACCAGCTTCATTAAGAAAGTTCATAGTTCGACGAGCAATATGGGGACGCGTTATCTTGTTGAAAAAGTACGTCTGGGCGGCCATCTAAATAAGGCAACAAAGTCGGTCGTATGACGTCTTCAACATAACGCGCAGCTGTCATACTGCCTCGAATGAATACAAGAGGTGATCAACTACCATAAGCAATAGCCCCCCAAACCATTACTCCAGCAGTCCTGTGTACATGCCTCTCAATAGCAAACCTAAGATCAGGTCGTTCTCCACGGTAGCGTCGTACCCTTCTAATGCCATCATGCGTGCCTAGACAAAATCGTGATTCATCGCTGAATACGACATCGTGCCATTCTGCCTCCCAATGCTGCCGTTCTCTGCACCAGTCCAACCTTTGGCGACAGTGTCTCGCTGTTAAAGGAAGCACTAATCTTGGACGGTACGAAAGAAGCCCAAAGGATTAAATGCGGCGATATAAGGTTCGCATACTAACGGGCCTACCTTCTTCTCCAATCCATTGATCACCGATTTGACGCGTAGTAGCGAAACGGTCTCGCAGGGCTATTTGTCTTAAGCGCCGATCTTGACGTTCTGTGGTACGCCTTGGTTGACCAATTGGTCTTCTTCTTGCTCCTCTACCTTCTTCTGTCCATACCTGATACACACGTATTACAGTTGCTGCAGTGGAATCAATACGGTGGGCAATTTCGCGATAGGACATACCGACATCTCGATAAGCAACAACTCGACCCCGGTCAAAATCGCTCAAATGGTGATATTGTGGACGTTTTCGGACTCGAGGCATTTTATTTAAGCTTAACACACTCAACGGAAACACGAAAACTAAAAACATCTATACTAAACAGCTCATATAAATAGTTTTATCAAAAAAGAAAAAGTGAAATATATTTTTTTTCACAATAAATATAAAAGGCACAAGGTTGAAATTGTTATCAATGTATGCTTTAAATATAGTCACTCTGTTGCTAAAATATGAATTCAAAAAAATCATTCCTTCTTGGTGTTACGCTTCTAATGTCATTGAGTATACATATCCTGCTAAGTACAGCGTTTTTTAAATTTGCGGGAATTCGTTGTTTCAAAGCGGTTAATTTGAAGTTTTAACGAGTGTTTTCCACTCCCAGACTAAGCATGAAGTAACATTTCGAGTTTAGAAAAGTCTAAGAATTTGGATTGGCCGCGTAGCGAAGCGGAGCAGCCAATCCAAATTAGGCTTTTCTAAACTCGAAATTTTATTTTATGCGCCACGCTTAAGAACACTGATTTACAGTGAAGTTCAAAAAACACACACATACAACAACGATTACAGGCAACCTAATATACGTTATAGTTATTGGGTTGCCAATAATCACTGTTTTAAACAATTTGTTCAGCGCAGAATTTGACTCACGTTTTATTCATATCTACATATTAGATTGCTAAAGCCGTATATTCTAAACTTTACGACATTTCAGTGTTTTATGCGTGTGGCACATGAAGTAAAATTTCGAGTTTAGAAAAGCCTAATTTGGATTTTCTAAACTCTAAATTTTACTTCATGCTTAGTCTGGGAGGGAAAAACCTTCGTTTAAAGATTCAAATTAAAATTTAAAAAAAAACACCGAATGTCGTAAATATTTACAGTATACCCTGTATTTAAAAATCACATTTATGCACACACAGTTTTGATATTTTATTGTAATAAAATATTATGTTTACTAATGTATATGAAATATCTTCAACAATTTACTTAACACTTAAAAACGTAAACAAAAAATCTTGATGAAGTAGTATAAAATATAGTTTAGCAAATTTAAGATAATAAAAAAAACGTTTTAAATAAATTTAACGTTTAAAACATGTTTTAAACAAGTTCAAGATTTAAAACATGTTTAAAACAAAACCGTTTAAAACGCGACGGCTGTTCTTAAACATGTTTAAAACACTGTTTTAAAACAAAGTGTTTTAAACATAACAACCCTGGTTGAAATACATTATAGTGGGCCCCTACAAACCTTGGGCCTGTCCGCACAAAAGGTTAGGTAGTTTTATAATAAACTAAATTGATTTATTTTTAAATTATTATATATAGTCGTAGAAAAAGTATAGTGTACAATTCGCATAGAATGATCGCATGCTCATTGTACAATATACTATTCTGTAGTTTAAATATTTTAAATCAAAGGCTGTGGACGTGATACCTGACAGAACCTGTCAGAATTGTAAAAAGTTAAGCGAGCTGCAAGCGATCCAAGGGCGACATGCCCGCCGCGGATGAGTCATTTCCAAAGTAAAATGACATGGTTTTCAATCTGGGATCTGACTAGAAGCGCAAAAATGTCAGATAAAAATGTGAGTAAAACTCCTCTAATTTAAAAGTGTTTCGATTGGTATTTCTACCGAAGCGCCCTGTTCTACAAAAAAGAAACCGGTATATGTATGAACGACGGGGAAAGTAGACATATCACAATTTTTGTATTTAAGTTCTTTGTATATTTTTCATTTTATTCTTTGTGAATTCTTTTCGTTTAATAATAATAAAGAATATTTTTATTACCATAATTATCATGATTAATAGTATTTTTACATATTACAATTGTTTAATTTAACGAATTGGTATGCTTTGGAATGTAGAATTAAGAAAAGAAAAAGTACACTGAAAAGTAAATTAAAACTTTTTACCTACACAAAAAGCTCCTGACGAAATATATTACACTTCTAGTTCTACTTTCCGTATTCTTCATAATAAATTCCATCTAAATGTTCAGTCGTGTTTAATTAGCTTATCGATCTTCGTCCATCCCAGAAGACCTTTATCTAGCTCTGTAGTTACAGTTTCGTGCTGCAGGGACTTATTTCCAGTATTAAACCCTCACAGTTCTAAACGTATTTTTTAACGTTATATTTGAAATGCTTAATACAAGTAAACTGATTTGAGTTTTTAATTGAATATTAGTATATAAATGTTTATACCTAGTGCAAAATGACGGGAAAACATTTATTATCCCAGCACATACTGTAAATATGAAATATTTTCCTATACCGCAAGAAGAATTTATAAATAACGTGTAAAATATGCCATTAGAAAATATGTAACATTCGGAATCACCGAATGTGCAAAAAGGACGGTTTTCGATTTTCTAGACGTGAATTGTCGGTTTAATGAAATACGGATATTACCCCTGCCCCATCGGCACAGCAAAGGAAATACCCTTAAATGCAAGCTTGGAATCGAACAACAGTTTGTGGTAAACATTTATTGGGCTATAAATATTTCCGAAAGTAGAACACGTCAAAATGTGGTATTTGTATCTTGTTTTGATATAATTCGATTTAATAGAACTACTCATAATTTAAAGCAAAAACAAAAATTTCTGACGATCAAAAATCAATTTATTCACAAAGGAAAAATATTGGTTTTGTGAAAATTTTTAAATTAAAAACATTTGCGGAAATATCCGTTCTGAGATCCCCTGAGTCGATTAAGACTATTTCTGCAAAATGTCTGTGTGTGTGAATATTTGCGGACATTGTATAAACCTTTAAAACGTAAGGTGGGATATTCACATGTTATTTGGTCATAAGAACGAACAGCGATTAATCTTCCACAATAACGGAAATTGATCTTTGAAACTTATACATATTGCACATTGAAGCTTTGCGAGTAAATTGACACTATTTTGTTTTTAAAATGTTTATTAAATTATATATAAACCAACTAATGGAACACTCTTAACAGATCACATAAATCCGTGCAATACTTCCATAGAAAATATTATTTCTTTTTCATATTGCTTTAATTTATTGAAGTAATTATTATAAACATGTTGTATTAAATAGATTAATCTAAAATAAATAATAAATTAAATTAGTCGTTGCTTAGAAGTCTCCATAAGAGCAATGTAAATTTTGATTATGCTTATGCTATTTTAGTAATATCTTAAAATTATACTGTAATTTCCAAAAACATGTGAACAGAAATTGGGTTTGATATGTAGAATTCGTGTACGGCATTTTTCGCGACACTGGTTCCCGGCCTTAAATTGCGAATGTAATTTTTTTGCCGCGGACTGTTCATTAATTATGTTGTTAATATACAACAAAGAAAGACATTATTAAAATATTTCCCAATACATTCTTTAAATATAAGTGCATTTATGGATTCATGTTTTGAATAGGAATGTGGAATGCCGGTATATATTGATTCAAGTGATGAGTCGAAAAAAAGCCTGTTTCATTTATTTACCAAATTGAATGTGCGGCACTCGGCGATTTGATTACCGAGGCATCTAGTCAGTTTAGCGTCTAGAATTCGAATTGGGTTATTGAAATTTCTCATTTCATGTACGATATTTGATTTTTGATAGTAATCAGTTAAATCACTTATGTAGTTGCAAATAACATGAATATATATTTTATATTGCCAGAATTTAACTGTTAATGAAGCAGTTAATATGTACATAAGCTGTACATTTTTTTTCCGACATGCGTTGTTTTTTAAAAGAGTTCAATTTGAAGCTTTAAACGAGTGTTTTCCACTTCCAGACTAAGTATGAAGTAAAATTTCGAGTTTAGAAAAGCCCCGTGAAAATTTGTCGAGGGTCGCGCGCAGCGACCTGAGACAAATTTTCTGGGATTTTCTAAACTCGAAATTTTACTTCACGCGCCATGCGTATAAAACAAAGATTTCAAGTGAGGTTCAAATATACATACATTTTACAGTATTTTAGTATTTTAGACGCGTGTCGCATGAAGTAACATTTCGAGTTTAGAAAAGCCCAGAAAATTTGTCTCGGGTCGCTGCGCGACTCTCGACAAATTTTCACGGGGCTTTTCTAAACTCGAAATTTTACTTCATGCTTAGTCTGGGAGTGGAAAACACTCGTTTAAAGTTTTAAATTTAACTCTTTTAAAAAACAACGAATATCTAAATATTTAAAGAAAATAATCTGAATTCAGAATACGTATACTTTAAATAAAAGCTCCCTGTATATACTCATATGGAATATCAAACTAAAAAGGCATCTGTTTTGTTATACAGTTGTATGTATGTCTATTGATATTAAAATCGTGAATATTTAGCCAGTTTACTTGTGTCTTCTGTAATTCAATACCCATTCATTCATTTGCACGGCGATATGTAAACAAACAAACAACGCGCTCCGCACTCATCATTTTTATTATTCGTTGTAATAATATTCGGCAGGCATTATAAACCAATACATAGTCAAAACTACTTTCTGCAATTTTGCCATTTCTGCGCCATCTCGTATTCCAGAAACACACAACCAGCAAAAATTGGCACTCTTAAGCTTACAATATTGCAATATGAGGATCTGAAAAGCTTTTGGTGAACGTGCAAAAACTAAAGTTAGTACTTTACTCTTATCGTTTTTTAGATTTTTCTTTATATTTTCTTAAATATTGATCATATCCAAAAATCGTCTCGTCGAAATACTTTAAATTAATTTATTACTGTAGCTCAAAATGTTAGAAAATTGGACCGTTTCTTTGTTTTGTAAACCAGGCTGTTCGAAAGAAATTCAATGCAAACGTATGTATGTAGGCTGTGGACGTCATAATTAAAGTTAAGCGAGCATGCAAGGGTTTTGGTGCAGAAGGACATACCCTATGCCGCGGAGGAGTCATTTCCAAAGTAAAATGGCACGGCCTTCAATCTGGTATCCGATTAGAAGCGCAAAAACGTCATATACAAATTTTATGAGGTAATAATTTTTGATTGTCAAAAATATTTGTTTTTTCTTCAAGCTCCCCTAATTGTAAACATTTTTCGATTGATTTCTCCACCGCAACGGCCAGTTTTACAAAAAAAGAAACCGGCATACGATTGAGGAGGAAAGTACTATGATGGACACATCATCATTTTTATTTGACGTTTTTGCGCTTCTGATCGAATACAAGATTTTAAGGCGTGCCATTTTACTTTGGGAATGACTCCTCCATAGCATGTATGTACCCTCTGGAAACCACCACTATAAGATCTTATAATTCACAATTCTGACGGCTTTTCAGATTTTCCTAAGCCTAATACATATTTTATTTATTTATTCGGAGCGGTTTGAGAAAAAAAAAACAGTTACTTTTAAATTATTGAAGCTACAAAATGGATTTAAAAAATATCGACGGGCCCTACAACTTTTATTTGAACGATTTTTCGATATGATCAATATTTAAGAACATTTCAAGAAAAATCGAAATTAAAAACGGTAAGAATAAACTACCACTTCCTGTATTTGCATTTTCAGCTCCTACGATTGCAATAAAAAGTTAAGTTGAAAGTTTCATCTCAATATCTTTAGCGGTTTTTGCTGTGCAGCGCAAAACAGACACACACTCGGGTGGAAGTAACGGTCGTAATTCGTGGAAACACTCAGGTAATACCTGAGAGTTACTAATGTAACAGGGACGTCGACCAGTGAGTAGGCTTTCTTATTTCAAGTAATCAATTTATTGAAATCAACTCAGCTTGAACTATGACATTTAATTGTAACTATTATAAAATTTATATAAATTTAACTGAGTTAATATTTGATAAGTGACATTTTTTAATCATGAAAAAATAAGAATTACATTTTGAATCTGTTACCCAACCAATGAAAACGGTTCATCACAGGTTCATTCTTCGGGGCATAACACGGAACACGTGTAACCTAAAATCTATCCTTGCGGGCAGGTTTTTGTTTTTCTCCGATCGTAATAGCGACGATGCCATCATTGATTCAAAACAGCTTTTCGAAACTAGCAGGTCGAGATTTAATCATATTTAAAGATTTAGGAGTGTTGGTGTTTATGAAATAAGTAAAAGTCACTAAGTACGCAGAAGACCAATAGTACTTAATGACATTCATATTAACTATTTACGTGCTACTAGCATGTAATGAAGCAGTCTCTTGTTAGATATGCAAGCCAGAAATTGCAATTTTCTTTAGTGGCCGTAGGTTTACATTTTGTTATTGAATGACTGCCCATTTTGTTTTATTTTCATGTATGTCAGTAGTATTAGAGGTAGAGTTGGCATTTAGTTCCATTGATGGCTTCGTTCATTGAAGTCCTAATGGCGAATGTCCCATATTAAATATTGCAAACATCCATTTTCCTAATTGGAGTACATCTATTAATGCTGTTAATTATTGTATACAGGATATGTCTATGAAAGAAGTTTTCCACTATTAGAATCGTATTTATGACTCTAATGAATGTTACACAATAACAAATTATACCATACCGTAGTGTATCTTGCCAATACTTCCCGGATGAGAAACACTTTTATATTATCCATTTTTCGACAAAAAGTAATTGTACATAAAAAGTTTTGTTTGATCTAAAAACACAATTTTTATTATCAAATGTTAAATTTAGTATAGGCTCTCTTAAAATAAGCAAAACAAAAGGCAAAAGAAAGAAGTGCCACTAATATTAATTTTAGAGAAATATTTTATTAGAAAATATAATTTGTAAATTTATATACAAAATATAAGTATGATAAGAAGAAATTTTAACATTTTGCATTTATTATTTTTTTTATTTATTTCCCGTATGTTTTCAAAGATTATTGATACAAAAATCTAAATATCTAAAAAAATATCTATTATCAATCAGAGACATTCTCTAAAAAATACAATGATGTATACAGTGTGTCGTGATTACTGCTCGGATAGGAAAAACGTTTTATTGTGCATTTTAAACAAAAAGTAATTCTTCATATAATGTTCTACCACTCTTAAAAATACTATTACCATACATACATTTCAAATTTCATTATAAAGCGACTCCTATCGCCATATAATGGATACAGAATAACATTAGCCTTAAGAAAGAAATATATTTATTTTACTTTGGAGATGCCTACATGTTATTAGAAAACATATTTTTAATGACGAATTTGATTTAAATATACAATTTGAATTTGATATGATATAAACTTAAATTTATAAAAAAAATAAAAGGATATTTTACGACTAATTTATTTATTTTCAATAAACATAAAAAAATAATAAAAATGTTATGAAAAAAAAAATCGCTCTAAGTTATCATTTTGCAATGTAGACTTAATTCATGATTACATATTACACTTTACCCTAACATTTTGTTCTAAAATTAGAGGTACTTTTCTTTTATCAGACATTTTGTTTTTCTTAATTTTTGAGCACTTTCTATACTAAAGTCAAGCAAAATTTTTTGCAAAAAAATTGTTAATAAGAAACGTTTTTAAAAATATTAAAATTGCGATTAGTTTTGCGATATACAACTAATGTATGTTACAAAGACAAATTTAAACACTCATTAAAACAACTACTTTCCGAATTAATGCACCGACGGATATTGTAACAGCAAACACATACGAAGTGTTTGCTGGTACATACAGTATTCTACTGTGAACATTTTTATCATATAAATATGAAGGCGTAGATATAAAACTGGCAATCTCTTGTAAAAATGACCTAATGCAGTTTTTCTTAAACTATTTACACTCGCGGCATATTTTCCAAACAAAATACATTTAATGGTACTGTATTGTTGAACAAATTAAATTCCTTTGTTGAAAATCTAAATAAATCATAAAATATAAATCAAATTGCCAATACTTGGATGTAAAATACTTAACAAAATATAATAACGTGCGATTCTTTACGCAATCTACTTTACATTCAAATTAAGAGGAGACTGACAGTTATATATTTGGACTGTTGATATATAGTTTATATAAATAAAAACTGTAATTAAAAGTCCTAATACATAACAATTGTCGTATTAGAACGACAAATAACTGCATGTAGATCCGTTAATTATTAAAGGACAGATATGTAAATCGATAAAGCTCTGTTAACAGAAAACCGATATCCGCGGGACAATGTTATGTTCGTGAAACAGGTGTACTTCGATTAAAATAACACCTATCAAAATTCGATGGTTTAAGAGATGACGTGAGTACATGAAGTTATTTTTAATATACCTAATTGTGACTAACGGAATATTCGTTATATAACTCTTAATTGATAATCCGACAGGAAAGTCATCGTGTAATTTCTGAAATCGCGCCCTTTTTCTGTTTAATTAAAAGTAATCGTGCAAAAATCCGTTTAATATCGAGAAAGAAAGTGGTATTTTTAAATTTCTTTCGCACATGCCGCGTCTGTCTTGTCTGCGTTCTTTTTTCTTTTCTGTGGGGTCCAAATAAATTAAGGATTTTTTCCGTATAAACCGCTTAAATTTAGAAAGTCTGGAAATTGTCACATTGCTTCTGCTTTGGTTTTAATGGGTTGTTGGCGCGGACAGCAACCACGGGTTACACAAAATACAAAAATGGAGCGTAATCAATTTAGACGAGACAAGGGAAACGCATAAATAATTTATCTGCACTTAATGTCGACGGGGATAGAGCCACAGACTTTAACTCGTGTGAAGATATGTTGAGAACGCTCACGGAGCCCATCCATTATTTTATGAATTCATTCATTTCTTCTTACTTGATTCTTATGTTTGTGGCATTTATTTTTTCTCTTTGTAATAAATCCCTCTCACCTCACTTCCTCAATGCCTTTTCATGGATAATCTTAATAATAGAGGATTATTTATAACAACTTCCTTTTTTGGCAAGAGATTTTACTTTCCAGACATTAACGATACTTAAAGTATTTATCAGAAGCATAGTATAGTATAACAATTTAAACAAACATGAAGATTGCTGCTAGTGACAAAGCTAATGAAGATAATATTCGAATTTAGAGAAGAATTTCTTAGCCATTATATTGGTTTCAACGGGAACTAACAATTTAATTTCAAAATTTCTTTCGGCATTGTAATCACTTTACTCATGTCTATACTGGCAAGGAGATAGCTTGCGCTGGTAAGATAATGCCGTAATTGACTTGATAATTTAAATCGTTTTAACTCAGGAACTAACCGTGCGATTTTAAAAACTCGTACGGCATTGTAATTACCATACTGATGTCTATAAACACTGGTAACGAGATAGCTAGCGATACCAAGACAGTGGCGTAACTGACAATTGATTTTTTACTTCTTGATAATTTAAACAGTTATTACTATACTGATGTTTTTAAACACTGGCAACGAGATAGCTTACGCTAGGAAGACAATGGCGTAAAAGTCGATTGTGTTTTCGCGCCTTGATCATTTATATAGATATATCTCGGAAACCAACCAAACGATATCAAAAATTCGTTCGGTTGTTCGCGCTAGCACGACAGTGGCGTTACTGATGATTTTTTTTAACCACTCGATAATTTAAATTGATATAACTCAGGAACTAACCGTACGATTTTAAAAATTCTCTCGGCATTGTAATTACTATACTTATGTCTATAAACACTGGTAAAGAGAGATTATAGCAATTTAAACCAAGGGATGAAAAAACAATCGTTAGTTGCGCCACTGTCTGACTAGTGCAAGCTAGTGCTTGTAAACATCAGTATTGTAATTGTAATGCCGAAAGAATTTTTGAAATAGTACCGTTAGTTCCCGAGTTGTAAGTGTTTAAATTATCAAAGAGTGAAAAATCAATCGTCAGTTACGCCACTGTCTTGCTAGCGCTAGCTATGTCGTTACCAGTGTTTATAGACATTAGTATAGTAATTACAATGCCGAAAGAAGTTTTGAAATCGTACGGTTAGTTTCTAAGGGGTTAAAAACAATTGTCAGTTACACCACTGTCTTGTTAGCGCAAGCTATTTCCTTACCAATGTTATAGACATTAGTATAGTAATTACAATGCCGACAGAATTTTTGAAATCGTACGGTTATTTTCTGAGTTATAACGATTTAAATTATCAAGGGGTTAAAAAACAATCGTCAGTTACCCCACTGTCTTACTAGAGCAAGTTATCTCGTAGCCAGTGTTTTTTTTTAATTGTACGGTTAGTTCCTGAGTTATAACGAGTTAAATTATCAAGGAGTGAAAAAACAATCGTCAGTTACGCTACTGTCTTGCTAGCGCAAGCTATCTTGTTATCAGTGTAGTAATTACAATAGCGAAAGTATTTTTGAAATCGTACGGTTAGTCACCGAGTTATAACGATTTAAATTATCAAGGAGTGAAAAAAAAACAATTGTCAGTTACGCTACTGTCTTCAAGGCATCATCTTTCTAATAGCCAGTGTCAATAAATATAAATAAAGTAATTATAACGCTAAAATATTTTTTTAAGCGGTATTTTATATGCCAAACATAATTTTGCATTGGAATTTAGCAACTGAATTGTAATACGCACACGGGATCTAAAACCTCTCGCATCAAAATGTGGATGTGAATATTTTTTTACCTGATTTTTTTGAGAGAATATTTTTTTCATATTCTGCTGGCTAGTTAAAGCTATCATTTCCACCCAATTTGATTAAAAAAACTCTCATTTCGAGGGGCTGGGTTAAAAATGTTTTATATATTTTTTGGGTTATAGGGGTGGAGCTAGCTTTTAAATTGGTGGCGCTAGCTCTGAGGAATCCGATTAGTGTAAAAAAAATAATCCAAATAGGGGTGCATCAACCTAGCCCCCCGAAAGTTCAAACCCTCTTAACTCTCTCGTCTTAGTTTTTAAGTCGAACTTCGGGGGGCTAAGTTGACAGAGCCATTTTAAATATCCTTATTACATTTAATTATACTTGGCAAGAATGTGAATTCTAATTAGGAAAGCTATTAATGTATGTCGCACGTTCGGTTCATTTTATTATTCTAGCGCTATCTTTTGACGTGATACCTATCTATTAGTACACTCCATTCTTCGGAAGGATAGAGTGGGTTAGATCGTTAAGGATTCTATCTATTGGCCTATAGCCTAATTATGTCACCATAACAAACGCTAAATATATGTACAATATTTGAATATTTTGAAAATGTGGTAACTAATTAGAGTGTCAACAAGCTCTTGTAATAACAAGATTATAGATAGCATGGTGGGGATGTGAATACAAGTCCCTATAAGCTATAAAACAAACTTTAAATACATTTCCACTACGTCTAATTTCAACAAATAGTGAAAGTGAATGGTATAACAACTATTAGCTGCATTATGTGAAACTTCTTTTATTAGTACCGTGATCCTATTTGATTTTCTATATTAGACGATTAATTTCTTACTAGTTAACTGAATATAAAATTGAACTGAGCGTAAAACTATTATCTTGGTCTTTAATCATCTTTCAAATCTTACAACGCCGAAAGTTTTTTAATTATTACTATAACAGCTTTTAAGTATTGCAACGTAACGTGAAAAAAGTAAAATGTGTAGATAACCATTCCTGCTTTATTTTGATGATATTTTGCCTACCCCAAAGAACCCACACAGTATTTTTTAGAACAGGTAAAACAACAAAAACTAAAACTAAGACTAATAAATAACCAGGTTTTATTTTGTATTTTAACTTACAGTATTATAACATAGAATTGGACTCCCTCAACAAAATTTTAATCTTGTCAGAAAAAAATATCAAGTTTGTTATAGTCTAGTTCAAGAGACGTGTCCTGTGACAATTAAGTTCAAATAAATATAACTATAATAATATAATTCCCCATACACGAAAGTAGAAGAAATAATGTTAATATGAAAATACCTCAAAGAAAAGTTGTGCCATAGATTTTAAATCAGTAATCACAGGACAGCTCTGGTGAGTTCTACTATAATGCATTTCTTTTTCGCGTTTGTATTTATTGTGCACCATTTCATGAAACTCAATCAATTAAATTCATTCAAAAAAGATTGATAAAACCAAGAAATATTGTCCGATTTTGGTTCAATAGTGGCGAAAATAATCTTATAAAGCGGAAGCATTTAAAACACGATAATTCGTACCTGTTTGAAAATGTAGTCACCGTGTATATTTGTATATTCAAAAATATTTTAATTCGTAGCTTTAACAAGTAACACTTATATTTAAAACATTTTCTTGTAGATTCAAAAGAAGATACTATTTTTACGTTATTATTTACACACACTGTATGTTTAGATATATAATTCGTCTACCTTGAGGGACCAACCAAGCTAGGTCACCTAAATTCGTAAATGTGAAATTTTCCAGGAAGAACGCCTCTAAACGCCTCTAGCGTCTATCTTTGATATTTCCATTTTCACGTGGGCTGGTAAGAATTATGTGATTATTTTAATATATGGATTTGTTGGGAAATACAAGGAGAAACTTTCAAATTTTGTTTCGTAGTGCATAAGGTATACAAAATGCCGCTATGTCCATATAAAAAATATAATTTTTTATAATTTAAAAAAATATATTTTCAATGGTAATCAATGTAATAATAGTATTTTCTGTCGACTGTGTATTTATAAGTTTATTTAATGCATTCATATACAGGGATATTTTCTTTAAATATACGCTGTAAATTTTTAGGCATTCATTGATTTTATAAAAGCATTCACTTAAAAGCTTCTAACAAGTGTTTTAACTGCTTGATTGAGCTTGAAGTAAGATTTCAAGTTTAGAAAAGCCTGAAAATCTAATCTCGAAATTTTACTTCATGTGCACCCGTATTATAGACTGATTTAAAGTAAAATTCAAAATATATTGCTTAATTGTGACGTGAGATAAATTTGATAAATATTTATTGCCGATGAGAAGTTGTCCTCAACCCAGTTTAACCTCCACCATCATCCGTATTTCAATGAATAATAAAGTAACCAAAATATATTGTCTGCTACAATTAGGTTCCAGAAATATTAGTACACAAGTTAAAATAATACATTTGTAGTTATCGTTAGAAAAAATCCGATAAAATGATTTTTTAAAGTCCACTCACGTATCAAACCCGCGCACGCATGAATAAAAATGCACAACATTAGTTTGGACAAGAAAACCATAAAATTTTTCATCGGATATGGGCTAAGCACACTCTAATTAACAATATTGAACAATTTGTTTATAGTGGCATTTATTAATTAAGACTTGGCGCGACTTTAAAACTGACATATATTCCCAAGAACAGATCAATCGAAATGTTTTGAAAAATTGATAATGTCAGGTTGGAGAAGGAAGCCATATAATTTCTCATCAGATATGAGTTAAGCACACTCCTATTAACAATATTGAGCTTTTTTTTATAGTAGCACTCATTAGTTTAGACTTGTTATGACTTCAAAACTGACATATATTGCCAACCACGGATTGGACGAAATGTTTAAAAAACTCATAACTTTATAATTGCACTCATAAATTAAGACTTTAAACTGCTATGTACAGTAATGGCCAAATTATATAGACAATTGTATTTTCTTTGATATGTGTTAATGGTATTCAAACTTAAAACAAATAAACATTGGCTCGGCAAGTCAATAACTTATAAAAACCAAGGAATCGCAACAACTGCAGTTCATATATACAAAATGATTTGCCGACCTCTTCTCGACCATGCCACCATCCTGTTCTTCAATCCTTTCCCAGCTGTCTTTCACAATCTCCAAGTAGCTGATAGATCAGCTCACTAAAACCAACTTTCTTTTACCCGATTTACCCTCTTTGGTTTCATTTTATAGACATAAAGTCCAAGGTATATTCTACGCTACCTGTGCTTCAAGAAAGAATCGTCGCAGAGTATCGTCTAATCACTCAGAAAATGTTGCAAAACGTAAGACAAGCTTTTGAAAATCACTTATATTATTGTACTAACATTTAGCCCGGTTTACAAACCGGGGAGCCGAGGGCCGAATCAAGGAAATGTAGAAATGTAAAGAGAATTGCATAATTAAAAAAAAAATAAATGATGTTGAAGAAAAATATATGTATAATAGTAGCAAGGAGAAAGGGAGGGGGAGAGGCGTTGGTGCATGAGCCGAATGGTGGTGACTGCAAGGTAAATCGTTGTTTTGTAGTGGTTGGAAGGATGGAAGAGATGGTCGCTTCGCTCCAGCCGCTCGCTTCGCTCGCTTGCCTTGCTCGCTTCGCTCGCACATAGAGAGGGTAGTTAGCATTTAGCCCGATTTACCAACAGGGGAGCCGAGGGCCGAATCAAGGAAATGTAGAAATGTAAAGAGAATTGCATAATTAAAAAAAAATAAATGATGTTGAAGAAAAATATATGTATAATAGTAGCAAGGAGAAAGGGAGGGGGAGAGGCGTTGGTGCATGAGCCGAATGGTGGTGACTGCAAGGTAAATCGTTGTTTTGTAGTGGTTGGAAGGATGGAAGAGATGGTCGCTTCGCTCCAGCCGCTCGCTTCGCTCGCTTGCCTTGCTCGCTTCGCTCGCACATAGAGAGGGTAGTTAGCATTTAGCCCGATTTACCAACAGGGGAGCCGAGGGCCGAATCAAGGAAATGTAGAAATGTAAAGAGAATTGCATAATTAAAAAAAAAATAAATGATGTTGAAGAAAAATATATGTATAATAGTAGCAAGGGGAAAGGGAGGGGGAGAGGCGTTGGTGCATGAGCCGAATGGTGGTGACTGCAAGGTAAATCGTTGTTTTGTAGTGGTTATGGAGTGGATGGATGTAAAGGTCCGTGAAAAGGTTGGAAGAGATGGTCGCTTCGCTCCAGCCGCTCGCTTCGCTCACTTGCCTTGCTCGCTTCGCTCGCATATAGAGAGGGTAGTTAGCATTTAGCCCGATTTACCAACCGGGGAGCCGAGGGCCGAATCAAGGAAATGTAGAAATGTAAAGAGAATTGCATAATTAAACAAAAAATAAATGATGTTGAAGAAAAATATATGTATAATAGTAGCAAGGGGAAAGGGAGGGGGAGAGGTGTTGGTGCATGAGCCGAATGGTGGTGACTGCAAGGTAAATCGTTGTTTTGTAGTGGTTATGGAGTGGATGGATGTAAAGGTCCGTGAAAAGGTTGGAAGAGATGGTCGCTTCGCTCCAGCCGCTCGCTTCGCTCGCTAGGGTGCTCGCTTCGCTCGCACATAGAGAGGGTAGTTAGCATTTGGCCCGATTTACCAACCGGGGAGCCGAGGGCCGAATCAAGGAAATGTAGAAATGTAAAGAGAATTGCATAATTAAAAAATAAATAAATGATGTTGAAGAAAAATATATGTATAATAGTAGCAAGGGGAAAGGGAGGGGGAGAGGCGTTGGTGCATGAGCCGAATGGTGGTGACTGCAAGGTAAATCGTTGTTTTGTAGTGGTTATGGAGTGGATGGATGTAAGGGTCCGTGAAAAGGTTGGAAGAGATGGTCGCTTCGCTCCAGCCGCTCGCTTCGCTCGCTTGCCTTGCTCGCTTCGCTCGCACATAGAGAGGATAGTTAGCATTTAGCCCGATTTACCAACCGGGGAGTCGAGGGCCGAATCAAGGAAATGTAGAAATGTAAAGAGAATGGCATAATTAAAAAAAAAATAAATGATGTTAAAGAAAAATATATGTTTAATAGTAGCAAGGGGAAAGGGAGGGGGAGAGGCGTAGGTGCATGAGCCGAATGGTGGTGACTGCAAGGTAAATCGTTGTTTTGTAGTGGTTGGAAGGATGGAAGAGATGGTCGCTTCGCTCCAGCCGCTCGCTTCGCTCGCTTGCCTTGCTCGCTTCGCTCGCACATCGAAATGTGAAAACCAAACTCCTCTATCGCAATTTTTCGACCGAAAATGTGCTGACAGCCCGTGAAAAAAAAAGTAGATTTTTGATTTTGTATTTTTCTCAGTCGCGGATAATCAGTCGAAATCCAAATCTGAAATCCAAATTTCACTATCGCAATTTTTCGCGAAAAAACATCAAAATGAAAATAAAAAAATTTTTTTTTTGTTTTAATTGTTGTGTTTTGTCTTGTTTCATCTTGTCGTCGGTTGCGGATAAATATTCGAAATCGAAATGTGAAAACCAAACTCCTCTATCGCAATTTTTCGACCGAAAATGTGCTGACAGCCCGTGAAAAAAATGTAGATTTTTGATTTTGTATTTTTCTCAGTCGCAGATAAACAGTCGAAATCCAAATCTGAAATCCAAATTTCACTATCGCAATTTTTCGCGAAAAAACATCAAAATGAAAAATTAAAAAAAAATTTTTTTTCTTTTAATTGTTTTGTTTCGTCTTGTTTCATCTTGTCGTCGGTTGCGGATAATTATTCGAAATCGAAATGTGAAAACCAAATTCCTCTATCGCAATTTTTCGACCGAAAATGTGCTGACAGCCCGTGAAGTCGGCCAATAAAAAAAAAAAAAACATGTCCCAACACCGCTAAATTTAATCGTAGCGATCTGCGTTTAAACAAAATATTTTGGAGAAAAAATAAAAACCATCGATTAAATGCGAGATTTAGACAGCCGGTATATATTTTTATGAAATTTCAATTGCAAAAAAAAACAACTTTGCCTCGATAGAAAAAATTCTCGATAGATAGGTCGTATTTCTAATGGAATTCTGAAAAAAATTTTGAAAATGTTTTTTTTTTTTTGCAAAATCGATTAAATGCGATATTTTTTTAATCGGGCGATTTGAGCGCTCGGAAGTGTCGCGTTGGAAAGGCCAGGTCAAATCCCATCGAAATTGTAGTATGCGCGACCTGAAAAAGTTCCGTGTGAAGCAAGACCAGCGTGTAAAGTATTGAGGTTAGGAAATCTTCCGTCAGGCGTAAAATTAAAAAAATGATTTAAAATAGAAAATGTGGTCGGATTTGAACGCCGCTTAGCCTAAGACACGCGGAATTTTTTTGTTTTCGGTCCTGTGAAAATTTGAACTTTCTAAAATGAATTCTTCGATTTTTCCACTCCCGCTTACATTCGTCTCCCATAAGAGCAATGTAAAAGTGGTTGCCATGGCGACCGAATCGCAGCCTTCTCGGATCCCCGCTGCTTTAACGTTTTTATTAAGGGAGACAAGAGTTGCGGGTGAAGATTTTGAGCAGTACATTAATTAAATTGATTTGTTTTTTCATAGCAATTTTTTTCCCCTAACAGTAATTAAGGTTGTTTTTCCCATAAAAATGGTTCAAAAATGAAAATAATAAATAAAATCATGGTTGCACAGACAATAAAAACACCTTTAAAATGATGTATCACTCGACTCCTCTTTGCATTTAATTTATTTAAGGGGTGGCTGTGGGTACCACAGGCATGCAGAAATATTTTCAAATCTAAGATCTAATTTGTTCCCCCATTAAGAAAAATTGACCTGTTTTTCCAAACTTGGACTGAATCGGAGATTTTATAGGGTGCAACTTTTGATTAGAACACCATGTATAATCATTTAAACATTTTCGATATTATCAATATTTAAGAAAATATCAAAAAAAATCGAAAAAATGCAAAGAGTAAACTACCACTTCCGGTTTCCGCAGCAAAAGCTTTTCAGATCATCATACTTAATAAAAAGTTTAAGTTTAATCTCAATATCTTTAACGGTTTTTGCTGTACAGAATCCGCAGATAGACATCCATCCAGATAGACATTTTTCAGAAATGATCTTAATCGACTCAGGGGAAATGTTTGATTTGCAAATATTCACGAAAACAATATTTATCCTTTGTATTACGTACGGGAAATGCAAAAAGGAATTAATATCGACTTTCTGCAAAAATGTAGTATCTTTGGGAATTTTCCAAATATTCATTACTTTCCGAGCTAATACCTCTCGATTACTAAGGGCCTTGATTAATCCATTAGATCAGTATGCAACTAATAATTTATCTATAATATAAGCATTTGTTATTATACTGAAATATGTTACAAATCAATAATTTTATTTTTATTCAGTATGTACATAGTAGTAAATAATGATTTGTTTACTTTACGTGATGATATTTCAAATGATTTCGCTTGAATTTCAATCCAAAAAATCTTAATTGTGAAAATATTCAGTATAGATTTACCGAAAAGCGGTAAATCTTCTGGCCCAGGCGAAAAAGAAATTTAATTTGCTTTGCGCCATCATTTACTACCCCTGCAACTTTGAGTGCATTTGTTCCTTGCAAAGATAAATATAAGTAATTTTTAAATAAAATGCACTTAGTCTGCTTTGGGGATCCTCTTACTAGATAAAAGTGCACCCAGCTAATATTTTATCTTATTTATCTTGGCTAGAAAACGTTGCCGAGTGCTTAACTCTTCTCATTCATAAACTTCCTAACACGGATTATATAATAATGTCGAAAAGTTTAATATGCATCTAGAGTTAATTAATAAATAGCAGAATTAATATTTTATAATATTGTAAGGCGAATAGTTGGGAAACAATTAATTATTCTGGCTCTTTAGTTTCCAAAACAGCGAAAGTGATGTATAGATATTAATTGGGGTTTGTTGACTGCAAATTATACGAAACGTACTTGTAAGTTAAATGTATGATGTACTTACTTACGTTTAGAAATTTGTCAAAAGATAATATATAAAAATTTACCTAATAATAAGAAAATACATAAGTATAATTTATATTACAATATTCTTAGTTGTTAAAACTACATATAATTTTATGTCATTGTTGTTCATATTTTTTATAAATACATGAAAAAACCTACAAGAGTTTTTTTTTATACAAACTATATAGAAGGTAAAATGTTTTATAAGAAATTACAGCCATTAGTTAATTTTATATCTAAAATATCCAACAGATTTTAATTGGTAATTGAGAGTGTTTATGATTAATTTCTGATAGCAAGAAATTAATAAATTATTAAGTTCCTAAATAACTTAGACAAATTGTTTATGTCTGCATAATTCTTCGACTATGGCCTAATAGAGCAATATCGGGTCTACGGCAGCAAAGTAGTTAACTTATATAATTAATTAACGTAATGGTTAATACAAGCATTAAGGCATGTAATAAATCAGAACTAAAATTTGTCGGGTATAAGTGGCTGGGACGACATCTCAAAAATGCCGGTGGAGCCTTCACGGCGTGTAAATAACTTGTGTGGTGTCTTTAAAGGATACTTAGCAGTTGCTCGGTGATTGGTTGTAATACATTTGTAACGGACTATCAACATCCCGAAAACTCCAATTACGAGTGCACAAAAAGGGATGTGCCCCGTTCATAAATTGACAATTGGATAGAACAGACCATTACGGTTTGTGAAATTCCATCTAGATCAAGGATCCCTAATCTCCGGCCCTGCGAGGATATCCATCCGGTCCGCGGAGGATTTCTTGCTTTTTTCCCTGTTTCCATGCCAAGCTAGCCTCAGACTTCAATTCCCCAACATTTAAAGTCACAACAATGACCAAACGAGCTAATTGATTTTCTTATCGAAAGGGGGGCTTAATACATGTTGAGCCCATTTACTAAAATATTAACAATATAGAAAATATATTTATTAGCCTAAATAATCTTCTTAGATATTTTTTAAGAAGAATTCTGATATTTAAGAAAACACATATATTTAATAATTGACAGTCTTGTATACCTACGCTTTAAATAAAAAATATTGTGCATATTATTCTGGGAATATATATACTAGGTGACAAAAATAAAATAACGCAATGAAAACATTGCAAATATTAAATTTCAATGAAGTATGCATTTGATTAGCAATTTCAATTTGAGGCAAACATTATATTGTACTTCTTGTATTTCAATAACTAAAAGGGGCCGCGGTGGCCGACCGATTGAGTCATTGGGCTGGACTAATCGTCTACTGCGAAAATGCCAGTTCGAGCTTTGCTTGGGTCATTTTTCTCACGAAAAATATTCGTCCCTGATCCCAAGAGTGATGGGTTTGTCCACATTTTCATTAAAAATAAAGAATTAATTAATAAACTAGCCGTGACTGCATGGGTAAAGCCGAAGCCAATTCCTTAAATTGCTTCTCATCCCCCAGCCCGATTTCCCGTCCATTACCTTTCTTTAAAAAAAAATTAACAAAAAAAAATGTTTTAAACCTACCGCCCATTTCCCGGTTATACTAGACCGGGAATCGCCAAAAAGCATAGTAATAAATGCGACCAGTTCAGTACATTTTTAAACAGCTACATTATGTTGAATTATTAGACTAAGTCAACTGTAACGATTTTTTACTTGAAAAAGTTTGTAAAGATCTAAATAAAAACGGTAACCGTAAATGGCAATAACAAACGAATTGGATTGCCTGACTGAAGTTACTCGGATGGTGATCACGTTGTTGAAAACGTTTTAAGCATCAAATAGTGACAAATCATAAAAGACATGACGCGCCCGTTTGTACAAGACGAGCTGAGTGTTTCCTGTTGGTGATCTTGTGTTTGCGTCTTCGCAATGTGCCCACCGGCTCAAAGGAATGCTCATTTTATAGCGCTGCGGACGAGTCAAATAAATCTGATTGGGCAAGCGCAGGTTTTGTCGCTAACAGTGAAATTATAAAAAATCGTCGGATTCGTCTCGTTTAATACTAACTATTATCCCCCTTGATTTAAAAAAATAACTTCTGTTCGTTTCAAAAAATACAAACCTCATATGTAAACAATTTTCCCATGTGAACATATTTTTGAAGCACGAGCGACGAAGTGACGATATCACTTAGCAAATGAGCAATAGATAGTGTTCACGTCGTAAATGTAAGTATAATTTTAAATGTTGAACATTTCAAAATTTATATTTGTATTAAATTCTACAAGAAAATCTAGTAGTTATATATAAAACCAGAGTCACATCACTTTGACGTTTGAAATAACTGTTTGCTTTTCTGTATTAAATAATAAAATATGATTATTTATAAAAGGATACTTATACTTTGCAGTATTAAAACATATCGCCAATGACGTTCATGTACAGGGTAGTGCGTTTTGGAGGTGCCATATACTTGTTTATTTAAAGGAATATTGACAAACCGTTTTCGCGTGTTTTAATCAATGCAAAAGTGAAAATTAATGTATCTCTAACCGTTTCACCTCTATAATCGTAAGTTAATTAATAGTGGATTTTACTAAGTACCCTAATTAAATTGTTTTTGGAGCTATAATAAAATAATAAATATTTTTATTGCACATTTACGCCTAATTAAATGAAATAATTAGGGGTATTTGTAGAATGAGTAGTTTTTGTTTTCTTACACCCAATTCACATTTTTCTTATGGATACATATAAAGATATGCACATCATTAAACAGATTTTTTTATATTGATTTTAATGATGTGTCTCGTGTATCGTTTCCAAGTAATACTTGCAATTTGCAAAATAGATAACTATTATCGATGCGCCTTATTTTGATTTATAAACAAGCGCTCTTGATTAACACAAAGTGCTTCATGCTTGTCGCATACTACACATTTTTTTTGTTTCGCAAATTCACATCATTCAAATCAGCGTAAAAAATGCTGTTCAATGATTTGCAATCTCCATATGCGCCCATAAGAGAAACGTGAATTTAGTGCAAGAAAACAGAAACGAAACGTCCCTGAAATTAACACGTACTTCTTTTTAATGAACGTAAAAAGTTGCTATAAGAAAGTTTTTATAGTTTGATTATAACTGTAAAAACAAATAAGTTATAGTATCTTCATTAAAACGACAGTTTTTCAATTTCCGATTATAGAGCGGAAATAGTTAGAGATAGATCAGTTTTATTCTCGAAATTAATTAAAACACGAAAAAGTGACTTTGGATCCCGAAAACAATTTTTCACTATTGCCTAAAATAACTAGGTTTTCCATATGTAGCGTCCCCTAAACTGCCTCACCCTGTGCAGTCGTTTAGTTTTAAATTTTCTATAAATCATATTTGTAATATTCATCATAAACTAGCTATTCTTAATGAAATGATGATTATTGAACTGATTTCCGCGATTCCAATTTCCATCAACAAGGATTAGTTCAAACTTCACATGACATTTAATTCCAATATTAGGAAAACTTAAAATTTGTAATCATATCGTGAAACAGTTTACAATTTATATTAAATTTTAATATAATACAACACTGTTAATCAAACTGTAACAGCTAAGATAAATCATATTGAAGTGCCTGTATTTAAATTTGGAAAACGAGATTATTGCAAAAACATTGGAAAGGTAAACTTGAACCTCTCAACTTTCATTAATTAAATTTACGAAGGAATTTTTAATTATATTTTGTATCAAAGCTTAAAGATGCTTTAATTTTCAGAAATGTTGAGTGTAATTAAAGATAGCCCTTGACACATCCAGTTGTTGTAGCGGAAAAATCAGGTTGCATAATGAGGGCGGTTTGGCTGTAAGGGGGGTTTGCTTGATAGCAAATAAATGTATGTGCTCTAAAGCGGGGAAATATTATGATGAAGTGTGGAGAGGCACTGTTTAGAGCTTAATACGCGAAAATCGAAGGGGAGCAAACACGTTTAAAATTCCTGTTTTATCTTGACGTGTCTTCAGGGAGTTAATGAAAATCCTTTTTTTGGATAAGAGCTGAATTATGTGGGGATGGGGCGCCTTTAACTCCTGTAATAAGTTGTATCGTGACACTGAAAGGCAGCGCTTACTCCCTCGAAATCGTATTTATTTATGCCGTAAAATAAGATTCATCGCTCGACCAAGGCTAATATACAAATATTGAATTACAAATCAGAGTTCAGGGATTAAGCGCGATTGCTGTGGGGACTCTCTTATTTGCTATTGTTTTTGCGATTGTGTCCCATCAAAGTATAGGAATTGGGATTTTTTCGAAATCTGGACAACTTCAGCATACAAATTCTGGATTTCGCTCGCGTTTATATCCGATTCAATGAGGTTTAGTTGTTAGAGTGAAGATTTTCTGTAATCCCTATGACTTTCCTTGTGTATATGTGAATGTAAGGAATTTATTGAAAACGCTAGGGTGGAATGCGATGTAGTCTAAAATCAAAATGGATTTAGTTACATAAAACGTATATAAAAAATGTTCAGTATTTCAATTGAGATGCATATTTTTCACATTTTGCAAATTTCGTTTATTGACATTTCATTTCATAATTCTTGCCATAGTTTATTAATAAAACTCGCATCCCTTAATCTCGTTTCTTCGAGCCGGCTCTGACCGACACCAATTGTAATGGTGAGAACCGGTGGATTTTTAGTCGAGAGAAACTCCTAATTTGGTGATAAACATTTGGAACATGTACAATATGTTTCGTTGGCACTATTAAATTATCGACATTTCTAATATTATAGCCTTGTAATAATACTAGTTCAAAAAACGTAAAACACCCACACAATAATCAAGGCTCTATGCATTACGTAAAGGTGTAGTTAACTGTTGTACAAAAAGAGATTCAGCCATCCCACGGATATCTGTGCAGGTTGTTTCCATCGTCCGGCATAATCACCTCAACGAAAATAGCCCGAATACATTTTATTATCTCGCGATAAATTATGCATAAGGCGATTTCATTTTTAATTAAGCCGCATCAGAAGACTAAAGAAGCTCTGTTCCATTTCCGTGCATCATAAAAATAACAAAGTAGTTCATGTCTGTAGGTACTTGCATCTGTCGTATTAGACGAACTCAATGGAACTAAACTTGACTTACCTAAAATATATTCACATCATAAAATATTTAATAAAACTCCACCTGGAGATTCCCTCGAAATATACACTCCACTAAAACGTAACAGCTATACACTACTAATATTACAATTTTTTTGAAACTCTACTTATCATCCAAACTTAAGCAACAAGCACTAGAAAACATGCTTTTCTCTGCAACTTTTCAGCTTAAAAGCTTGAACAATTCACCCGCTTTAAAATTCTGATTACAGGGCATAATTTTATTATAGTTTCTTGAGTAATCGTCTGGCTTATGGGCTTGATATACATTGCGATCTCATCCGGATTCGGAATGGAGGAGAAGAAGGCAATTAATTTGATTGATTGATCGTAAATAAAATTGAACAGACTCGCACGAACGTATGTTTTGTTCTCTTCCGGGATTGATTGAATGTTTTATTTGTGGAATTAGTTTATTGGCGTTATTTATCACAATTTTAAATACATAAACGTCTCCAACTTTAATTATTTTTAAATGATAACAAATCTATCAATGGGAAACTAACCGGTAATGATCTACAACTGTTTGTAAATTCAGTTTGTTGATTCAATTTGAAATAAGCACTAAGTGTTTATGATTTTTCTACGTCACGAGTAGTGAGCGCAGCAATGTGTCCCGTATTTAACATTATGTTTAAACTACTTGGTGACGTGTATGCCAGTTTAAGGTGTCAAATTGTTGTTGTATAACAAATTTGTCTTACAAAGACTAAATCAAACACTCGTGCAAACAACTACTTCCCAAACTAATACCTCGAATTAGTTTGGGAAGTAGTTGTTTGAACGAGTGTTTGATTTAGTCTTTCTAAGACAAATTTCTTGTAAGTTGCGTAAAGAATCGCACTTTTAATGTTTTAGTAGTTTATAATTAAAAATGTTTCACCACTGGTTCGGTAAGAAATTGATGAAACAATTTGAATCATTACGATATATGACAATTTTAACTATGTCAAAAATTGTTATCTTAGAAAATTGTAATTTTTCTATTCAAATGATTTTAATTTGTTTTGAAAACGATTGTTTTGTATATATATTGTTGGTTACAATATTATAAATTTATGTCAATATTTTTTCTAAAAGATTTTATAACGATTTTTAACTTTTGTCGTATGCAATCCAGAGGGAAAGTATTATTTTCGTGAAAATTTTAAAATTCAAAGCGAAAATATCCGTTTTGAGGTCTCCTGAGTCGATTAATACAATTTCTAAAAAAACGTTTGTCTGGCTGTATGTCTCTATGCGCTGTACAGCAAAAACCGCTAAAGATATTGAGATAAAACTATCAACTTTTTATTTACAATAGTAGGATTTAAAAATTCCATCTCCGTTCTTGAGAATTTCGAAAAATGTTTCAAATAATAAGTTGTAGATCACGTCGAAATACTCAAAATCTATATATTTATTATACTTTTCTGCACTTATGATAATTTTCGAGTAATTCCTTTTTTTGTAAACTAGAACGCTCGAAATAAATAGATCGACGATTATGATATAACGATTTTTAACTTTTGTCGTATGCAATCCAGAGGGAAAGTATTATTTTCGTGAAAATTTTAAAATTCAAAGCGAAAATATCCGTTTTGATGTCTCCTGAGTCGATTAATACAATTTCTAAAAAAACGTTTGTCTGGCTATATGTCTCTATGCGCTGTACAGCAAAAACCGCTAAAGATATTGAGATAAAACTATCAACTTTTTATTTACAATAGTAGGATTTAAAAATTCCATCTCCGTTCTTGAGAATTTCGAAAAATGTTTCAAATAATAAGTTGTAGATCACGTCGAAATTCTCAAAATCTATATATTTATTATACTTTTCTGCACTTATGATAATTTTCGAGTAATTCCTTTTTTGTAAACTAGGACGCTCGAAATAAATGGATCGACGATTATGATATAACGATTTTTAACTTTTGTCGTATGCAATCCAGAGGGAAAGTATTATTTTCGTGAAAATTTTAAAATTCAAAGCGAAAATATCCGTTTTGAGGTCTCCTGAGTCGATTAATACAATTTCTAAAAAAACGTTTGTCTGGCTGTATGTCTCTATGAACTGTACAGCAAAAACCGCTAAAGATATTGAGATAAAACTATCAACTTTTTATTTACAATAGTAGGATTTAAAAATTCCATCTCCGTTCTTGAGAATTTCGAAAAATGTTTCAAATAATAAGTTGTAGATCACGTCAAAATACTCAAAATCTATATATTTATTATACTTTTCTGCACTTATGATAATTTTCGAGTAATTCCTTTTTTTGTAAACTAGGACGCTCGAAATAAATGGATCGACGATTATGATAGGCGAAAGTCTGACAGAATTTTAAACTTTTTTATAATATATATATATATATATATATATATATATATATATATATATATGTGACATTATGCGATTTAAAAAGATTGAAGTTTTCTCTTTAAGGGCATGTTAGTCAGATCTTCAAACATGCACATTTTACCCCCTTCTACCCCCTAAAGGCGATGAAACGTTTTTCACTTTAAAACTTTTAACTTTGTTAACTTGTACAATGCGCAAAAAAAAATTGTGGCTTCGAGCAAGGGACATCCAGAATAAATTTAGTCCTCCTTTAAATTTATTCTGGATGTCCCTTGCTCGCAGCCACAATTTTTTTTGCGCATTGTACAAGTTAACAAAGTTAAAAGTTTTAAAGTGAAAAACGTTTCATCGCCTTTAGGGGGTGAAAGGGGGTAAAATGTGCATGTTTAAAAATCTGACTAACATGCCTCAAAGATAAAACTTCAAGCTTTTTAAATCGCATAATGTCACAGGTTTGCGAGCAGAGTTATGCCTGTCCGCCAAAGTTATGCCCCAAAATACACTTTTTAAAAAAACTGCCATAACTTCGAGCCAAATCATTGGATCGACATGATTTTTCGCTTATTTCAAAGGAAAACGATGGAATTTTGTTGCGCTTTTTTTGATGTAGAGCTACGATTTTTTTTGGGCACAGTATAACTTCTCAACTTTTATCATTTTTAACATTCTGAACATTTTTTGTTGGTAGGACTTTTAAATGCAGAAGTGCTTAAATTTCGTTATATCCACATATGTGTCTTTAAAGAGAAAACATTAGCGTTCCAAAAGCTCAAAAATTCATCAATTCATCAAATTTCATCCACATCGACCGAAGTTATGGCTGTTTGAATATTCACGAGAAACGTGAATTTTCAAGTGGCGCCTTATTTTTTGCGGTCGAGTGTATATATGTATATATATATATATATATATATAAATATATATATATATATTTATATATATATATATTTATATATATACAGGGTGGGTTTCTTTCGATGTTCTCTATGGGGATCTCGGAAACTATAAGAGATAGAAAAACGGTTAAATGGGGAAAGAAGTGTAGTTTTATAGGACGAATAAAATGACACTTTCAAAATATTTGAAAAAGTCAAGGGTAACTAGATATTTTGAATAAAGTAAAATTTGTCAATTTTTTGAAATCAATATATCTCTATTATTATCATAGATAGAAAAAAACTGTAAAGGACAAAGTTGTAGAAAATTTTCAACAGATTAATAACAAAAAATAAAAAAAAAAAATGTCGCCCATATTTTGGGAGATATGACACAAACTTATCTTTTTTTAAATGGAAACAATAGTTGGCTATGGCCTCATTGGAAAGGTTATTTTTTTCCCTTTAATCCGATATAACATATGCTATAGTTATTTTTAAAATAAAATAAGTTATTGTCGTTTTAATTTTTCCATACACCAAACAATAATTAGCCATGAAAAAGACAAAAGTAAAACAATTGCGGTTGTTTATAGCAACGAAATCAATATTTAATTGATTATCTTTCTTTAGATTTGTCAAAAGCAACATATAGTAAAATAATTCCAAAATTATCAAAATAATAATAGAAGAAAATTTTAAATATTACATAAGATGCTCAAAAAGTCGAATTTGTGGCTTTTTTGACTTTTCTTTTGTCAATAGAATTAAATGTTTCAAGTACAGCTAGTCTAAGATCCTCCACGGATTGATATGATTGTTGATACACTTTGTTCTTCACATAACCCCACAGAAAAAAGTCTAAAACGGATAGGTCGGGTGATCTAGGTGGCCATAGGATTGGGCCATTTCTTCCCACCCATGAATTAGGAAAAGCATCATTTAAATAGTTTCGCACAGCCAACTTGCTTTGAGGTGGAGCTCCGTCGTGTTGAAACCACTTCAATCTTGCCCGTACTGATAAATTTAAATCATCGAGCATATCTTCAAATGTTTCTTGAAGAAAACGAAGGTAATCATTTCCATTCAATGTGTTATCAAAAATATATAGGCCGAGAATTCTCGATCCGAACACACCGCACCATACATTAAATCCAAATTTAATTTGTGGTCTACGTTGTGCAACTTTTCGTGGATTCTCCTGACTCCAAACATGTTCATTGTGCCTGTTAAAAATCCCATAATTAGTAAATCGCGTTTCATCTGTCCAAATTATTTTTGTAGGGAACGTATTATCCTTTTGGCACATGTTTTTGTACCACATACAGAAGACCATTCTCTTATTGGTATCACCGTCATGTAAATTTTGTGAAATTGATACCTTATATGGGTGATATTTGTGTTTTTGTATTTTTTCAAAACTCGTACTACAGTCCGTTGAGATATGCTTGCTTCTGTTGCAATTTGTCTGGTCGATGTGGATGGATCTATCATCGCCAATGCTAATACGTTTATTTCCGAAACTTCATTAATTTCGTTTTTTTCAAGTTTCGGCTTTGTAAAGGATCCGTACTCACCCAAATTGTGGTAAATTCTTCTGAATGTTGGTAAAGATGGCTGCCGACGATCGATATATTGATTATAATATTGTTCTGCAGCATCCGCAGCGTTTTTATTACACTGAATGTAACAAACAAGCATATCACGCTTTTCTTCCTTGGAAAAATTCATTATCACTTTAAAAAACTTTCAAAACCAAATAAATACAAAACAAACTTATCGAACCAAACCAAATATGGAAATGAATTAATATGTGTTTAGAATAAACAACTGCAATTGTTTTACTTTTGTCTTTTTCATGGCTAACTATTTTTTGGTGTATGGTAAAATTAAAAACGACTGTAACTTACTTTATTTTAAAAATAACTATGGCATATGTTATATCGAATTGAAGGGAAAAAATAGCCCTTTTAATAAAGTCATAGCCAACTATTGTTTCCATTTAAAAAAAGGTAAGTTTGTCTCATATCTCCCAAAATATGGGCGAATTTTTTTTTTGATTTTTTGTTATTAATCTGTGTAAAATTTTCTACAACTTTCTCCCTTACAGTTTCTTTCTATCTATGATAATAATAGAGATATATTGATTTAAAAAAATTGACACATTTTACTTTATTCAAAATATCTAGTTACCCTTGACTTTTTCAAATATTTTGAAAGTGTCGTTTTATTCGTCCTATAAATCTACACTTCTTTCCCCATTTAACCGTTTTTCTATCTCTTATAGTTTCCGAGATCCCCATATATATATATATATATATATATATATATATATATATATATATATATATATATATATATATATACTATATATATATATATATATACTATATATATATATATATATACTATATATATATATATATATATACTATATATATATATATATATATTACACACATATGCAGTATATATATATATATATATATATATATACATATATATATATACATATATATATACATATATATATATATATATATATATTTGTATATATATATATATATATGTATATATGTATATATATATATATATATATATATACATATATATACATATATACATATATATATGTATATATATATATATATATATATATATTTATATATATATATTTTATATATAAAAATATTTTTTGAAAATGTTGGCAGTTTTAGTACTTTACTTAAAAATTCACTGTGTCCTTATTTTTTAAGATATCAGTCTGTAATTTTACACACATATGCAGTAAAGAATGCTCTATCCATTGACTATAACACATTATAATATTACTTATAAAACCTAATAAAAAACTACCTTCTAATATTTAATATTTAAAATGTACATAACTTCATTTTCTTAAATAGGACACCCTATATTTCTTTACTTTATCAGATCCGCAATGAAAAATGCTTTATTTTTTGTATAACATACCCTATATCTGTTTTTATTAGTTTTTGAGATATTAACATTTTCCTGTCATATATGGGAAATTAGGCCACAATCAGCATTTAATTAATCTCTAATGGACGTCTAACTTTAATGGTATTTAGATATTTCAGTTTTACTTCAAATCATTTATTTATGACATAATATAATTACATTTATAATATCAAAGTAAACAATATAACGACAATGGAAACAAGTAAACCGTATTAATAATATTAACAGATTAGCATATAATGAATTTGATAATTATAGTAAGTGTTCGATATGGCCTCCATTTTGGTTTTGGCACACTTGAAGCCTCCGTATGAAGCTTTGATTGACACTTACTAAGTTGTCTACAGTAATGGCACGCATAACATTACTAATTCTATTTTTCATATCCTCTTGTGTTGTTGCGGGTATTTTATAAACTTCTTCCTTCACAACACCCCATAAAAAAAAGTCCAGTTTTGTTAAATCGGGTGACCTCGCTGGCCATGGAATTGGTCCTCCTCTTCCAATCCATTTGTTAGGAAAAGTTTGGTCTAAATATTGTTTAACTTGTCGACTATAGTGTGGTGGTGCGCCATCTAATTGTAACCATGCATTTTGTAACGTTCTTAACGGCAATTCATCCAACCAGGTTTCGAACTGATTTTGAAGAAAATTTAAAAACGTATCACCAGTAACATTTCCATTAAAGAAATACGGACCAATAATCCTATTCCCAATAATTCCAGGTCAAACATTAAGAGACCATTTATGTTGATGGTCTATACAAACAATATGGTTCGGGCTATGGTCATCGTAATAATGATAATTATGTCTATTAACGAAACCATTTCTATGGAATATCGCTTCGTCGGTAAACAAAATATTGTTAAAAAAGTTCGGTTTAACTTGATGTTTTTGTAACGCCCAATTACAAAAATCCAATCTTTTTAAAAAATCATTCTCACCTAATTCCTGCACCAACTGAACGTGATAGGGATGAAATTTGAATCTCTTTGTTATTTTGTTTATTGTTGATTTGGGAATATCAAGTTGTTTTTCTAACTGGCGGGAAGAAATTTGAGGGTTCTCAACAATGGACTGAATTACCAAATGTTTATTCTCTTCTTTCGTTGTCCTTTTCTTTCTCTTTAATTTTAGAGGGTACATGATACTTCCTGTGCTTTCAAATCGGTTCTTCAATCTCACAAACGCTGCTGCATTAGGATGCCGTTCCGCATTTGGATACTTTTGTGCATATATTCGACTTGCAAGAAAACAATTTTCTTCACTTGCACCCAAAACGTATGTCATTTTTATTAATTCTTCTTTTGAAAAATTCATTATTGCGTTATCAAAAATTCAATAATATTAATAATAGTGTTATCAGCACTTTATTTATCTGTATGTCAAATAAATACGTTTGTTTACTTTATCAATTGTCATTGCATTCATGATATATTAAAAAATGACAAAATTTGTTTATATTGTTTACTTTGATATAAATGTAATTATAATATACTTAATGACATTAGAAGCGTAACACCCAGAAGGAGTTATTATTTTAACTTGATTTTTTGCCAGTATGGTAGTCTTACATCAAGAATAAAATGATTACATTTTCAAGAAATTTTATTAAAAAACAATCTAAAAAAAAATAATAATGTGTTTGGCGACCCCTTTGCTGTATACACTCCTGTAGACGTCTGGGCATCGACAAAATGAGATGGTCGATGTCTTCTTGAGGCATCTCGTTTCAAGCAACTTGAATTTCATCGATCAACTGTGCTAGAGTCTGTGGAGGATGGTGCAAAGAGAATATTCTTCTTTTCATGATATCTCACACATGCTCAATGGGATTTAAATCCGGCGAACGGGGCGGCTACGCCAAAACATTAACACCAGCTTCATTAAGAAAGTGCGTTATCTTGTTGAAAAAGTACGTCTGGGCGGCCATCTAAATAAGGCAACAAAGTCGGTCGTATGACGTCTTCAACATAACGCGCAGCTGTCATACTGCCTCGAATGAATACAAGAGGTGATCGACTACCATAAGCAATAGCCCCCCAAACCATTACTCCAGCAGTCCTGTGTACATGCCTCTCAATAGCAAACCTAAGATCAGGTCGTTCTCCACGGTAGCGTCGTACCCTTCTACGGCCATCATGCGTGCCTAGACAAAATCGTGATTCATCGCTGAATACGACATCGTGCCATTCTGCCTCCCAATGCTGCCGTTCTCTGCACCAGTCCAACCTTTGGCGACAGTGTCTCGCTGTTAAAGGAAACACTAATCTTGGACGGTACGAAAGAAGCCCAAAGGATTGAATGCGGCGATATAAGGTTCGCATACTAACGGGCCTACCTTCTTCTCCAATCCATTGATCACCTATTTGACGCGTAGTAGCGAAACGGTCTCGCAGGGCTATTTGTCTTAAGCGCCGATCTTGACATTCTGTGGTACGCCTTGGTTGACCAATTGGTCTTCTTCTTGCTCCTCTACCTTCTTCTGTCTATACCTGATACACACGTATTACAGTTGCTGCAGTGGAATCAATACGGCGGGCAATTTCGCGATAGGACATACCGACATCTCGATAAGCAACAACTCGACCCCGGTCAAAATCGCTTAAATGGTGATATTGTGGACGTCTTCGGACTCGAGGCATTTTATTTAAGCTTAACACACTCAACGGAAACACGAAAACTAAAAACATCTGTACTGAACAGCTCATATAAATAGTTTTATCAAAAAAAAAGTGATATATTTTATTATTTTTCACAATAAATATAAAAGGCACAAGGTTGAAATTGTTATCAATGTATGCTTTAAATATAGTCACTCTGTTGCTAAAATATGAATTCAAAAAAATCATTCCTTCTTGGTGTTACGCTTCTAATGTCATTGAGTATATGTCATAAATAAATAAAGTAAAGTAAAACTGAAATATCTAAATACCATTAAAGTTAGACAACCTTTAAAGACTAATTTAATGCTGATTGTGACCTAATTTCCCATATTTGACAGAAAAATGTTAATATCTCCAAAACTAATGAAAATAGATATAGGGTATGTTATACAAGAAATAAAGCATTTTTTATTGCGGATTTGATAAAATAAAAAAATATAGGATGTCCCATTTAAAAAAATTAAGTAATGTACATTTTAAATATTAAATATTCGAGGGTAGTTTTTTACTAGGTTTTATAAGTAATATTAAAATGTGTTATAGTCAATGGATAGAGCATTCTTTACTGCATATGTGTGTAAAATTTCAGACTGGTATCTTAAAAAATACGAACACAGTGAATTTTTAAGTAAAGTACTAAAACTGCCAAAATTTTCAAAAAATATTTTTTTTTAAGTAACGAATTACCTAAAGTGCCGATAATGATATATCTTTGTGTAGGTTATTTAAAGGCGGATCAAATAAAAAAATAATATATAGGGTGTTCCATTTAAAATAACAAAGTTGGTATTAAGTATGGAATAATGGGACACCCTGTATATTTGAAAATAATTTTAGGTTATGCAGCTCTTAAAATCAAGCAAATTTCGTGAAAACATTTTTTTTCTATCTTTAACGAGAGCTGAGATATCTTCCGAGACCGCACTAATGGGACACCCTGTATATATATATTTATATATATATATATATATATATATATATATATATATATATATATATAAATATATTTATATATATATATATATATATATATATATAAATATATTTATATATATATATATATATATATATATATATATATATAAATATATTTATATATATATATAAATATATTTATATATATATATATAAATATATTTATATATATATATATATATATATATATATATATATATATATATATATATATATTTATATATAGGCAGAGTTCGGAAAATTTCCTAACAGGGCATTCGACCAATAATACGGCAGGAGAGATGTGTGTTATCTACTTTATTGTAATACCAAGCTTTCGGGACTCATTTTGTCCCTTCCTCAGGGTTAACACTAAAAAACAATGAGCAAAAAAACAAACAATTACTGATCTGCATCAAACTATTAGTTAATGACGAATTCTTAAAAAAATTTGCGAATAAATTTTGAGCTTACATTTGTGATTATTTGAACAAACTATTGTTAAACTGACGCTGCATTTGTTTGATTATTCTATCGCTACTCATGGTGGTTGTTGAATTTAAAAAAGCGAGGTTATGGTGTATAAAAAATCGTAACAGCGTGGTTACAGAAAAAGTGAAATTTTAAAATAAACGGCACATTCACATGTTAAAACTATGGAAATTATCACTGCGTTGCACTGTTTCTTGGATAACCCGGGGTGGTATCACCGCGAATGTTTAAATTTAATTAACCTGTATTCGTGTGGTCGCATCGTAGTGCGAAACGACGCACGTGTTTTCACACAAACAACAACAATGGCTGGTGCCTGTCCACAGGTGCCGTTCGGCTCTCTCCGTCTCTGTCACCGACGGATGGAGGCGCACGTCACTCGTTTCCAGGAGCGTCACGCCAGCCAGCGCGCGGAAATTCGAAATCTCGTGCTTTAGCTCGAGGGATTCAAAAATCGACGCTGGAGGCCCATTTACCTGCCCTGTTGTTGCCGTTTGGGATTTTATTGCTGAAAAATGACTATTTTGCATATAGGTAAAGTTATTGATGCCAGGTTTAGGTTTAGGTGCACGAAATAGATTTAACTTGGTGCACTCACGTGTTTCAAAAGAAAGATTTGGAAGAGTAAAAGATATAAATGAAAAAATCCAACTAAAAATGTAATGAAATTATAATTTTGAGCGCAACCAAATTAACTCCGTAGAGTGTCACCCTAACCTGAGATTCACTCGACGACTCTGCCGTCAGTTTACTCATTTCCAAAAGACCAAGAAATTGCTGGGCCTTATCTAGCTAAATATGAATTGATGAATAAATTACCTTAATGTGTTTAATTGACGATTCATGAGTCAAATTTCAGACAAACTACCACTATCTAAATTATTGCTGAATGTTATTAACCTGTTAAGCTGAAGGAGACCGGTGCTAACGGCTCTGATCTGTCCATGTCTATTAAATAGGAATAAATGCAGCTAAGACCCTCCGTGTCTGCTTTGAAATTCATCGTTGCAACGCCTGCTTTTTTTATGTGGAACATCTCAAGGAATAAACGACTTTTATAAAACATTGACTTATCTATAATTTCGACGTTTGTGAGGACCATGCACCTGATTTCACAAACGTCGAAATTATAGATAAGTCAATGTTTTATAAAATTCGTTTATTCCTTGAGATGTTCCACATAAAAAAAGCAGGCGTTGCAACGATATATATATATATATATATATATATATATATATATATATATATATATATATATATATATATATATATATATATATATATATATATATATATATATATATATATATATATATATATATATATATATATATATATATATATATATATATATATATATATATATATATATATATATATATATATATATATATATATATATATATATATATATATATATATATATATATATATATATATATATATATATATATATATATATATATATACACTCGCACGCAAAAAAAGTTTTCTCTTTAAAGACACATATGTGGATATAACGAAATTTAAGCACTTCTGCATTTAAAAGTCCTACCAACAAAAAATGTTCAGAATGTTAAAAATGATAAAAGTTGAGAAGTTATACTGTGCCCAAAAAAAAATCGGAGCTCTACTTCAAAAAAAGCGCAACAAAATTCCATCATTTTCCTTTGAAATAAGCGAAAAATCATGTCGATCCAATGATTTGGCTCGAAGTTATGGCAGTTTTTTTTAAAAAGTGTATTTTGGGGCATAACTTTGGCGGACAGGCATAACTCTGCTCGCAAACCTGTGACATTATGCGATTTAAAAAGCTTGAAGTTTTATCTTTGAGGCATGTTAGTCAGATCTTTAAACATGCACATTTTACCCCCTTTCACCCCTTAAAGGCGATGAAACGATTTTCACTTTAAAACTTTTAACTTTGTTAACTTGTACAATGCGCAAAAAAAATTGTGGCTTCGAGCAAGGGACATCCAGAATAAATTTAAAGGAGAAGGACTAAATTTATTCTGGATGTCCCTTGCTCGAAGCCACAATTTTTTTTGCGCATTGTACAAGTTAACAAAGTTAAAAGTTTTAAAGTGAAAAACGTTTCATCGCCTTTAGGGGGTAGAAGGGGGTAAAATGTGCATGTTTGAAGATCTGACTAACATGCCCTTAAAGAGAAAACTTCAATCTTTTTAAATCGCATAATGTCACAGGTTTGCGAGCAGAGTTATGCCTGTCCGCCAAAGTTATGCCCCAAAATACACTTTTTAAAAAAACTGTCATAACTTCGAGTCAAATCATTGGATCGACATGATTTTTTGTTTATTTCAAAGGAAAATGATGGAATTTTGTTGCGCTCTTTTTGAAGTGGAGCTACAATTTTTTTTTGGGCACAGTATAACTTCTCAACTTTTATCATTTCTAACATTCTGAACATTTTTCTGTTGGTAGGACTTTTAAATGCACAAGTGCTTAAATTTCGTTATATCCACTTATGTGTCCTCAAAGAAAAAACTTTAGCGTTCCAAAAACTCAAAAGTTCATCAAATTTCATCCACATCGACCGAAGTTATGGCTGTTTGAATATTCACGAAAAAACGTGAATTTTCAAGTGGCGCGTTTTTTTTGCGGTCGAGTGTATATATATATATATATATATATGACCCCAACCCTCCACCCCCTACAACCATCACATACAGAAAGCTCCCCTACCTAGGCATAATTACAACACAGATAGCTCGGATCCTGGGGAATGACAACACTTCTCAACTTTTATCATTTCTAACATTCTGAACATTTTTCTGTTGGTAGGACTTTTAAATGCACAAGTGCTTAAATTTCGTTATATCCACTTATGTGTCCTTAAAGAGAAAACTTTAGCGTTCCAAAAACTCAAAAGTTCATCAAATTTCATCCACATCGACCGAAGCTATGGCTGTTTGAATATTCACGAAAAAACGTGAATTTTCAAGTGGCGCGTTTTTTTGCGGTCGAGTGTATATATATATATATATATATATATATATATATATATATATATATATATATATATATATATATATATATATATATATATATATATATATATATATATATATATATATGACCCCAACCCTCCACCCCCTACAACCATCACATACAGAAAGCTCCCCTACCTAGGCATAATTACAACACAGATAGCTCGGATCCTGGGGAATGACAACATAAGATTTGCAAAATACGGATTATCACAAATTAAGAGATTTTTCACTAAGCTGAAGGAGCCGGTGCCAACGGCTCTGATGTCAAATGTAGTCTACGGCGTCCCGTGCACCCAGTGCCCCCTTCGGTATGTAGGTCAAACGTCTCAATGGATTAAGTCAAGAATAATACAACATAAAAGCGACATCAAAGTCAACAAGAAGTCATGTGCGCTGTCCATCCACTGTAACAGGGATGGCCACGCACCTGACTTCAACAATGTTGAAATATTAGATCAGTCAACTTTTTACAAAAGTCGTTTGTTCCTTGAGATGTTTCACATACAGAAGGCGGGTGAGGGTGCAATGAATTTCAAGGCCGACACGGAAGGGCTCAGCACTATCTACTCGTACCTAATAGATATGACACGGTCCGAGCCGGTGGCACCGTTATCCTTCAGCCTCTCTGGTTAGAAAACAAATTTATCAAGTTAGACTCTAGTAACATTCACTCACACAGAACAGCGAAACCTCCCTGATTTCTCTAGTTCTCATGGCAATACGTGGTCAATACGTTTTATAATATTCAAAAAGGAAATTCCTTAAACAGGAATTTAAGGTAGATCATAACCTGCACAACTAAGGTTAGAAAAAATGGTAAGATGGTGCGGCCGGGGTGAGACAGGGAAGGGCGGGTCAGTATAATTTTTGCATACGGTTTCTCTAGTAGATTGTTGCTCGTAACTTTTCATTTAGTTATATTTTTAGTTGAATTTTTGTTAACGTTAATACTTTCTCCTTCACAACTTTTCTGATCAAGCGATAACGAGCACGATCGCACAGATTAAATCTACGTCAGGTGTACCCTATACGAAATAATAGTCACATACTTATCAATGAACAAATAGGCACGGCATACGACGGGTAAAGCGCGGGCGGCGCGTCTTTTCGAATTCTTCGAATTTGAAAAGCCCGCGGCTCGGGCGCCCCGTAAGTAACGAAGTTGGCAGCCCCGGGCCTCGCGTGCCTTCCTCTCTCGGTGACAGAGTGAGAGGGAGACAGGCGGGACCTGTTGCTCCAGCATCCGCCATTGTGTTTATTTCCGCACTCGTGTTCGCACAAACACTGCACCACTTCATGATGCGGCGGCTTCTATAATTTTAAACAACATTCAGTACAACAACCAATGCTCCATTTTAATCAGTTTTAATTAGTTACGTGTTTTTAATGTGTTAGTGCAATAACAATATGTGTTTTTTCAACTTCACCGCTAACTTAACCTCACATCAGCCCTCAGCACACGTGCTACGAAAATAAACAATCGTTGTAATTATAATGCATAGTAAATACCGTCGTTGCGATGACACCAGTTTAGTTCACAATTCTCAAATGTAAGCAATTAACACCACACTTACAGTCAGATAATGTATCAAATCTAAACTCATTGTTTTGTTATAGTGTAACCCTGAGGAAGGGACAAAGTCAGTCCCGAAAGCTTGGTAAACAATAAAGTAGATTACAATAGCAACTTCTGCCTCCTTTTTTGGTCGAATGCCCTGTTAGGATCCGTCTTCCGAACGTCTCTGTTCTATATATTTATATATATATATATATATATATATATATACATATATATATATATATATATATATATATATATATACATATATATATATATATATATATATATATATATATATATACATATATATATATATATATATATATATACATATATATATATATATATATATATATATATATATATATATATATATATATATATATATACATATATATATATATATATACATATATATATATATATATATATATATATACCAAATCAGAAATAACAGCGCATTAGGTCATGATGTAAAAGGTATTTTTTTATCAAGTGAGTGTGCAAGGAGGACAGAAGACGACGACAATCGTTTCGCTCTTTTTATGAGCTCCTCAGGCCGCCACATCCATCATCCCATACACACTCACTTGATATGTAGAAGTTATATATATATACTGACTTCGCTAACCATAAGCCGGTATTGACGTCAGTATTTATAAATGCTACTGCATTGATAAGGGCATTGATCTCATTGCTTCTACAGTTAGTGTCGGTTTTTAGTTTAAACTATCGACTAGCATCGGAGCGGCGAGAAACCCGAACCATTGCGATGATAATATTCAGAACGCCGAATTAAATTAAATAAATTAGAATTAACGACCTGCTTATAAGTACCAAATAAGAAATAACAGCGCATTAGGTCATGATGTAAAAGTTATTTTTTTATCAAGTGAGTGTGCAAGGAGGACAGAAGACGACGACGATCGTTTCGCTCTATTTATGAGCTCCTCAGGCCGCCACTTGATATGTAGAAGTTGTATATATACTGACTTCGCTAACCATAAGCCGGTATTGACGTCAGTATTTATAAATGCTACTGCATTGATAAGGGCATTGATCTCATTTTGCTTCTACAGTTAGTGTCGGTTTTTAGTTTAAACCATCGACTAGCATCGGAGCGGCGAGAAACCCGAACCAATGCGATGATAATATTCAGAACGCCGAATTAAATTAAATAAATTAGAATTAACGACCTGCTTATAAGTACCAACTAAGAAATAACAGCGCATTAGGTCATGATGTAAAAGTTATATTTTTATCAAGTGAGTGTGCAAGGAGGACAGAAGACGACGACGATCGTTTCGCTCTTATTATGAGCTCCTCAGGCCGCCACATCCATCATCCCATACACACCGGCTACTACCGACACTAACTGTAGAAGCAAAATGGGATCAATGCCCTTATCAATGCAGTAACATTTATAAATACTGACGTCAATACCGGCTAATGGTTAGCGAAGTCAGTATATATACAACTTCACATATCAAGTGAGTGTGTATGGGATGATGGATGTGGGGGCCTGAGGAGCTCATAAAAAGAGCGAAACGATCGTCGTCGTCTTTTGTCCTCCTTGCACACTCACTTGATAAAAAAATAACTTTTACATCATGACCTAATGCGCTGTTATTTCTTATTTGGTACTTATAAGCAGGTCGTTAATTCTAATTTATTTAATTTAATTCGGCGTTCTGAATGTTATCATCGCATTGGTTCGGGTTTCTCGCTGCTCCGATGCTAGTCGATGGTTTAAACTAAAAACGGACACTAACTGTAGAAGCAAAATGAGATCAATGCCCTTATCAATGCAGTGGCATTTATAAATACTGACGTCAGTACCGGCTTATGGTTAGCGAAGTCAGTATATATACAACTTCTACATATCAAGTGAGTGTGTATGGGATGATGGATGTGGTAGCCTGAGGAGCTCATAAAAAGAGCGAAACGATTGTCGTCGTCTTCTGTCCTCCTTGCACACTCACTTGATAAAAAAATAACTTTTACATCATGACCTAATGCGCTGTTATTTCTTATTTGGTACTTATAAGCAGGTCGTTAATTCTAATTTATTTATATATATATATATATATATATATATATATATATATATGCTTCGTGTTACTCTTCTGTTTTGTTCTTCTAATGATGTAGTAGTTAGAATTTCAACATTATTTTCGGAAGGGGTTGGATTTTGAATTTCTTGGTTGTTGTTCGGAGATAATATATTTTGACCAGAATTTATACAAGTTTTCCAAATTGGTGGTAGTCTTTTAGCATCATCTCTTTGATTTAGACTGTTCGGCCTCTTTTCAATTTCTATCGCTTCTCTAATCCTCGCGTGGAAGAAGTCTGTCTGTTTTAAAATTCTCGTTTTTTCGAAATTTATTGTATGTTTAGAAATGTTTACGTGTTGAAATAAAGAAGATTGTGGATCAGACTTTCTTACTGCTAAAATGTGTTCATCTCGACGAGTACTAATTTTCCGGTTTGTTTGTCCTACATAGCTCTTCTCACACATACCACATGGAATTTCATATACGCCTTGAACTTCAAGTGGGATAATTTCTTTTGGAGTTCGGAGTAAATTTTGAATTTTTGTGTGTATATTGAAACAAGTTCTAATATTGTATTTGGAGAGGACTTTTCCGATTTTATCAGTTGTTCCTTTAATGTAGGGAAGGGTGACGTTGCTACACGGACTTTCACTTCTTGTTTTTGGACTTTTGTTTCTGTTTAATTAAAAATTATATAAAAATATAATGTAAATTTGTCTGTAAATAACACCATTATCATTCTTCACCTGATGAAGCTACAGCGTAGCAAAACAATTGTAGTGAAAATAAATACAAACATTTTAAAATCAGAAATATTTTATCTATAAATTTATTGAAGTTAATAAATTGTGTATTGTGCAGGCTTCTACTCCGTTGTACACGTTAATTTATCAATAAAAAAAATAACTTTGTACAAGACCGTTTATTTTCACTTACTTGAAACTGCAAATTTCATGTTTGATAATGGCAAACTAAATTTGCCGAAACTGCAGTCACGTAAAAATAAATAATACTGTTGTACAAAGTTAAAACGTGTTTTATTGACAAATTAGTAAATATGGCTTATAATCATAGAACTAAGGACAATAAAGAAAACAAATCTATTGACGCATTTAATATTAAATGGTTTAATAAATAGTTATTTAGTGTGTGAATTAATCGCAAAGAGTGCCTAAAAGCCCTTCACACACAAGTTGCCTACAACATTATATATACGACCAGTATTTTCTACACAATATATAAAATTGATCCATTTTTTATTATCAAACACTTGTAAATAAATAGAATGTCTGTTAAACAAAGTTTGTGTTGCATTTCTGAAAACCGTTTAGTTGAGACTCGAGTCGCGCGGCGTCATTGGCGCTGTGATCATGATAATAGAATATAAATAAGAAATTATTTCAGCATTTGTTTGTTTATATTTAAATAATATTATCGATAATGAATTCTTAATATTTTATCAATTACAATTTTTGCATATTTAGTTATTTCTTTTATATCACCCATCAGAAGGTAACAGAGAATTCGATCAGTTAATACATTTATTAGATCACCAAGTTTTCGGAGATTATTTATTTCCTCCTTTGAGGTTTATCAATTTTAAAATGATATATCGTAAAAATAAGAAGGTTTTCATTATTTCAATAAGAAAAAAGATACTCACATATTCGACTGCGGACGGATGGCCTCAAAAAGTATTTGTTTTGCTCTACTAGTATAATTATCTTAAGAATATATGTTTTAATGAAACATTGTTAAACAAGAAGCATGGTATTAGTTCTTTAAGGGAGGAATTATTCGGTAGTTAAACTCTTTCTCTGTGAATTATCGTACTAAAAAGTATCTCCCAAACTTTAATACTAGGTTTCACCAACATTTAACTTGAATTATCTGTTAAGCCACATATGGAAATCCCATATGATCTAAACGGGGGTAAACTAACTTACGTGTGTTTTATTATACACTAAAATCTCGAATCGCAATCAAAATTATAGCTAACTTAATAATAATCGTTAGTACAGTATTTTAAAGCCGCACTAAGCCTGTTATTTACACCTAAGTTTTAAAACGCTCTACTACTGTCTTTCCAATAACGCAACAAATGTTTTTATTCAACTCAGTAACAGTGTACTAAATACTGAATTTATTGGCCCGCATATACCGTGTGTCCTGTTTCAAGACGCATTCTAAGGAATTCCCATGTACATTTTTCAATTTAAATTTGTATTTTAATAATTGAATTTAAATGGTTACAATAAATTAAAAAAGGGGTTTCTTATTTAATAACAATATTTCAGAAGCTGTTTTTCGTTTTTACTTTCCCGTATATGTAAAACAAAGAGAAAGTATTGTTTTCAAGAAAAATTTTTAATCAAAAATGTTAGTGGATGTATCAATTTTGAGGCTCTCCCAGTTCATTAAGACCATGTAAAAAAAATGTCTGTCTGTCCTTCTGTCCGTCTCACCCCGTACAGCCTTAACCGAACGGAATGTTAAGAAGACGCTATAAACTTAAGCTCTTCATTACAATACTTTTTAAAAGGTGCACTTAACCTAAACAGAATAAGACTTTACTTACCATTTCTCATTTATTTTGTACCAAATTTGAAAACCGTGTCCAGTTAATCTCCAATTATTAGACTATTCAAAATTTGAAAAGAAAGCGTATGTAAACAATACACATAGATTATTTAAAGATTTCTTCTTTCTTACACCTGATGTTAGATATTCTGTTATCCTTGCTAATACATTTGTTATAGTTCCTTCAGATTTCCTCTTTATATTCCCAACGATATTTTCATCGTTCACACAACTATTATCCTCAAAGTTCTGAATAATTCTAATAATTCTTGATTGATACTAAATAAGTCGGAAATACCTAGCACGCAAAGAATGCTCACCAAAAGTCTGATCTGATCTGAATTTTTTGTTTTCGGGTTAGACACTCATGCTAATTTAAGTAAATGTTTTTGTGTCTAAATAAATTAAGATGACAAACACTGCAAAAAAATAGGAACTACTTTTTTGAGGATTTCAGTTTTGAATATTTCTTTACTATTTTTAAGCTATATTTCACATAAGACTAAAGAGAAAACTAAAATAAAACTTCAAAAAAAGGCTAGTAGATGAAGGAATCATTCTAATTTTATTCTGAACATTTTAGTTCAATGAAAGATTTACAAACTGCAACTGAAATTTTTACATAGAAATTCTTGAAACAGAACACACGACATAATACACAGTAACCTCAAACAACTTTAGTAAAACATGAACATCAATAAGCGGTTCATTAAAATCGATATTAAAGTGCGTAATATAACTTTGACATTGTTTTATTATAAAGTAAGCATACGGGTCTTGTGGCTGTTATTGAGCTTATTAATACTTAAGGGAAGAATTTAATAACATTTTCTGTGAAATATGGTGTACTGAATTATTTTTAGAGGGCGCAAAACGTGTTTTACATAAAATTGATTACGTTCATCTTTGTTTGGCGCTGCCTGTTTTGAGTCGTGCAAATATTGATTAAATCTTTATAACGATTACCACATAAATTAAAAAAAGTTTAGAGATTGAAAAGCAATAAAACGTACTTTGCTGAAGGAGGTGTAATTTAATTTTTATTGCTAAAAAAGTTTTATTTTGCGGTTGACGTCCTAATTTATGGTAATATAAACAAATAGCTAGTAATACAAACTAGGAAAATACTTAAGGTTAAAATAGTAAATAAGTATGTACAATTTAGATCACTAGTGTGTGAAGTAGGGCTTTTGGACACGATCGCATAGAGTCCCTAAAAGTATCTACAACCAGTATATCCTACAATATACATAAAATTAATCCACTGGCATATATTTTTTAATATTTTTAAAACTAAATAAACAAAAATAGTTGAGACCAGAGTCACGCGAGGTCATTGGCGCTGTAATCTTGATAATAGAATATGCATAATAAATTATTTCAGTTTGTATTTATTTATATTAAATTAAAATTATCAATTTTACTAGTATTTGCTATGATTTAGATATTCTGCAACAATTATTTCACTTTCTTGTTGTTTCCTCAATGGCGCATGAACTTTCATAAAAGATAGATAATAAAAACTGTCTTAAGCTATGATATTTGGTGAGGTCGTAAATAAAAGTGTTCAAAACAGTAACTCTTATTTTAATTTCACTAGCTATTTTAACACTAGTGCTGAAAAGTAGTGCTTCACGCATACAAAATCGATATATAAATGAAGGTTTTTTAATGAGCTCGTAAAAAATATTTAATAAATAAATAGCAAACAACAGCATATTGGACTTAATACTGTTATAAATTTTAATAATCGGTTTGCATATCGATTTTTGTGCAGATAAAACTATTAAATGTTTACATTACTTAGACTAAAGTTAAAACTTTTTTGCAGAATATTTTTTAAACAGTACAGTGCGTGTATGTCACTTTCAGGTGACAAATTGTTTGGAGTGAATGGATGAAAGATTAATCTCGAAGATATATAAATTATTTGAAACAAATATTCAATGTATTTGTATTGAGTGTATTTAGAAAAATATTTCTAAAAAAAGTATATTTCAAATTTTATATATCGTACACAAAAAAATGTTTAAGTTAAATTGCGAACCAGCTGTACAAAATGCACAATGCTTCTAAATATAATCAATTCCTTCAAACAAGAATTAATGATCGGTAACCGCATTGGAAATACCTTTGCACTATGTTGACATGTAAGAATTACGTTGGAGAATCGTAAATAATATCGAATTTTTAATATTATTGAAATATTTACTAATTTTATTTTAAATACTCAATATTTATGAAACATTGAAATAAAGAAAACTATTAACACAATAAAACTAGAATTAAAGTAATTAAAATAAAATAAAATAATTAAAGCAAACAGTTGTCAACGAATCCAATCACGAATTTATGCACAACATAAAACAGAATCAAAATATTTAACGAGTATGCCCACTGCCGTGTATTAGCTGCAAATTTAACACATTTATCATGACGTCGCTTAATAATTTCATTCGTGCAGTTTAAATATGGATGACACGACGTTTGTAAATTTTCGGGAAAATCAATTAGGCTATGATTGATAATCTATATATTAAGTTAACCTCGAATATACTTGTGGCGTGGAGAGCTATCAAGCGCGTCCCCAGGTGGCGGATAGGGGATCGGCCATATCGACCCAGTTGAAATGGCTAGTGGTAGCTACAGGGATCACTCCAGGCCTAACATCCTGCGTGGTGGTACCGAAGGCTATCGCCGCGGACCAACTCCCCTCATCCCGGCTGTCGTATCGTGGCTAAGGGATTGCACTGAGGTTAACGATGCCGAGGTCCACATACTGCCTGGCAGTGTGCCCTCGTAATACCATTCAATCTCTGTTGACGTGGTCATGTCTCGCGGGCAGAGATTGAGGGGGGTCGTGGATTAACCGCCTGGACCAAGAGGAGGACACCTCAATAAAATCCTAAATCTTAAGGTAGGGGACTGGGCCGATAAGATGCGTGGCTAGATAGAAGACTAGTCTTTACCGGTCCCAACCTCCAGGGAGATGGCGCCCCCTGGTTGCAACTAGCCTTCTCGTAGCATGCGGGGCTCTGTTACGGGTGACCTGTTACTTCCCTAGCTTCTCGTGGGAACAAATATGAGAACAAACAAAGAAAAAAAAGAAGGGGATACTACGTCCCCCCCCCACGGATGTCACCGACATCCCTAAAAATCTGGAGCAGGCTGAGAGGCCTGGCCAGAACACAGAGGATCAATCCTCAACTAAGGGATTTCAATATCCCAAGTTAGGTGGTGCGGCAAAGAAGAGGTATAGATTCCTCCTGCGACAAGGGGTTACCATGGAGGAGGCCCGAGCACAAGCCGTAATTCCCCTTAATCCTCTTAACTCCAAAGAAGCGGGCCACAACAAAAGGCCCAGGTCCGATGGCAGTACCCCGGAGAAAAAAGCTCTAACTAAGAGGGTGAAGGCGGGGGAAAGACCTTCCGGCAATCAGACCGCAAAGGCTGAGGCTGGAGGCTCCAGACCCCGCACCTCTCCCTCTGCTGCTTCCTCCTCGGGAGCAGCAAAAAAACGGGCAGAGGCTACCAAATCAAGGCCTCCCCGTAAATCAACTGAAGGCGAAGGTCCGAAGCCTTCCTTCAGTCAGGCAGCAGGGAGCATACGGGTAGGTATAATGCCTAGTAAGTTCCCTGAGGCGTTAACTGATGCGAATCAACTAACAATGCTTCAGGAAGCAATCCTGGATAAAATTGTGGAGCTAAAGGAAGGGGACATTCGCCCAAAATTCCTAAGCTCCAACAATAGACCAGGATGGCTTATGTTGGTATGCGCGGATAAGGCCACTGCAGACTGGCTAAAGTCCGTCGTGCCAGCACTAAAACCGTGGGATGGCGTCTTGCTGAAGTATGTGGAAGAAAAAGATTTTCCACATACGGATATAGTAATTGGCTACTTCCCATCGAGCGCAGGATACTCCAATGAGAGGATACTGCAGCTTTTAGAGGCCCAAAACAGCCTCAAAGCCTCACAAAGCTGGAGGGTGCTAAGGAGAACCTCCAATGGCCCCACAGTAGAGCTCGCCCTATCAGTGGACAGCATATCGTCGGCAAGCCTCAAAGAGGCTGCATATAGGGTGAGCTACAAATTCGGCCACATACAATTAAGGCCGAAAAGGACCACGGGGGCAGATAAGACAGCCCCACAAAATGAGCCCGAAAAAGCGGATGCTCCAGAAATCATGGAGCTGGAGAACACTCCAGAAACCATGGAGCTAGAGGAAAGGACGGACGAGATGCCCTACTCACCAGCTTCCGCACCCAATGCCGAGAAGGAGGTTGGACCGGCAAAAAACAACAAGCCGGACAGCCCATCCGTAGCAGGTGAGGGGATCGGAGAAACTGGCCCCAGGGGAAAAGGAACACTGAGTCCTGCCCCCGGAAAGCCAAAATGACCCGATCACCTCAAAAACTAACTTGCGTCCAAATAAACCTCCACCATGCTAAAGCGGCCTCGAGCGTACTTTCAAGGAGGTTTATTAAGGAGCAGTTAGACATAGGGCTCATTCAAGAGCCCTGGACCAGAAGAGGCCAAATTATGGGACTCTAATCCAAAAACTGTAAGTTGATCTATAGTACCTTACACAATAACGTTAGGGCCGCTTTGTTATTCAAAGCCGGCACTAACTACATTCCTGTTCCAGAATTCATCACGAGAGATCTGGTCACAGCACAAATTAGAGTCACTAAGGGGACGAGCAAGAGGACAATCATTATAGCCTCGGCCTACTTCCCGGGTGACTCCACATCCCCTCCACCAGAAGAGGTCAAACGCCTCATCACCTGGTGCAGGAAGGAAAACAAACACCTGGTCCTGGGCTGCGACGCCAACGCGCACCACACTGTATGGGGCAGTACGGACACCAACAGAAGAGGTGAGTTCCTGCTAGACTATGTTTTAGGTGAAAACTTAGATATAGTCAACAAGGGCAATAAACCTACTTTTATCACATCAGTTAGAAAGGAGGTATTAGACATCTCACTAGCTGATAATTACATAAGCCAGTACATACAAAACTGGCACGTCTCAGATTACGTCTCACTATCAGACCATCAGCATATACGGTTTGACATCGATAGTGGTAATAACCACATCAATGGATTCAGAAATCCCAAAAATACCGACTGGGAGGCCTACCAAGAGCGCCTTACGTCGGAACTTGCGGGACCACTGAATCCTATTGAAACAGTCGAGCAGCTAGAAGCAGCATCGACACAATTACAAGATGTAATCAACATCGCTTACGAAAGTAGTTGTCCACTAAAGCAAAGGGCTGTTGTTAGAGAAGTGCCCTGGTGGAACAGCGAACTCGCGAGCCTAAAGGCGAAAACTAGGCGTACTTTTAATAGGGCTAAAGCCTCTGGACAGTGGGAGGATTACAGACAGGCCCTTACGGAGTACAACAAAGAACTGAGAAAATCCAAAAGGAAAACTTGGAGGACTTTCTGCGAGGGGATAGATGATCTACCTCCCGCACAACGCCTCCAAAAAGTCCTTGCAAAGGATCACACGAACGGTATTGGACTACTAAAAAAGTCCAACGGTGAATACACTGGAACCCTAAAAGAAAGTCTAAGAGTACTCCTAGAAGCTCACTTTCCTGGGTCCCAGGCAATTAACAGTGAAGACTTACCTGCCATCGGCTTTGAGGTAGAAGAACGCCCTACCAGAGAAAGCAAAAAACTGGCAACAAAGATCTTCACTCCAAGCATAATAACATGGGCGAACAACGGCTTCAAGCCGTTCAAATCCGCGGGGGCAGATGGCATCTTTCCAGCCCTTTTGCAAAGGGCAGGGGAGGAGTTATTACCACGTCTCACGCAAATTTTCAGAGCTAGCTACTCTCTTGGGTATATCCCCAAGCAGTGGAGGGAGGTGGCGGTGGTGTTTATACCAAAGGCTGGCAAACGCGAAATTGACGAGCCTAAGTCATATCGCCCCATAAGCCTCACCTCCTTTCTCCTAAAATCAATGGAGAAAATCATTGATAGAAATATCAGAGGGAAAGCTCTTCAGTCGTTTCCCCTTCACAAACACCAATTTGCCTATCAAGCAGGCAAATCAACAACAAATGCCCTTCACACACTAACAAGTGTAATAGAGAAGAGCATCGCAAGCAAAGAAGTGGCTCTATGCGCATTCTTGGACATCGAAGGTGCATTTGACAACACCTCCTATGAATCCATAGACACGGCCACCAAATCAAGAGGAATTGATGCCTCCACATCCAAATGGATCCATGCTATGCTCAAAGGTCGTAGGATCACACTGTCCATTGGCGATGAATCGGCAACTGTGTTCGCAGTAAAGGGGTGCCCACAAGGCGGGGTTCTATCGCCCCTGCTGTGGTCACTAGTTGTCGATGAGCTAATATCGGTGTTATCCAACGACGGTTTTGACGTACAAGGCTATGCTGACGACATCGTCATCATAGTTAGGGGAAAGCATGACGATACGGTGTCCAACCGCATGCAGTCAGCCCTTCAGAAAGTAAGTACATGGTGCGTGCAGAAGGGGCTCACTATCAATCCCAACAAGACTGTAATTGTCCCATTTACAGGTCGTAGAAAATTAAACCTTAAGGCACTAACCATGAATGGGACACTCATTGGGCTTTCCAACACAGTTAAATATCTCGGCCTCACCTTTGACCAGAGGCTAAACTGGAAAACCCATGTGGATTACATCACTGCCAAAGCAGTAAGGGCAATATGGGCTTGCCGCAGGCTATTTGGCAAACGATGGGGTTTACACCCCAAGATGATATACTGGCTTTTCATTACGGTGATAAGACCAATAATCACCTATGGTTCCGTTGTCTGGTGGACGAAGACAACGGAGATCACAACCCAAGCAAGGCTCAGCAAGGTTCAACGGCTGGCATGTTTGGGCATCACAGGGGCTATGAACACCTGCCCCACTGGAGCAATGGAGGCTATGCTAAATCTCACACCTCTGCATCTGCACGTGAAAAGGGAAGCAGCACTAGACGCATTAAGAATAATCCAGACAGACACACCAAAATTTGGATACCTTAACGGGCACCTAAAAATCCTCAACACTGTGTGTGAAAGAGCGATATACATGCCCAAAGACTACATGTCAACTGACTACGACTTCGACACAACGATTGAAGTGGCCATCCATGGCCGCCATGATGTTGGAGCGAGGGTCAAGCAGTTACAAGGCTCCTCGATAGTTTGGTTCACTGACGGATCCAAAACTGAAAACGGAGTCGGAATCGGTATCACTGGCCCTCGATGCGAGTTATCAAGGGCCTTGGGACGATCCCCATCGATATTTCAGGCAGAAATCGAGGCCCTGAACACATGCGCCCACATATGTTTAGACAGGGGATACAACAAACAGAGGGTTTGCATCTGCTCAGACAGTCAAGCTGCATTAAAGGCAATAAAATCGCCTACATGCAAGTCTAAATCTGTCTGGGAGTGCAAGCTATCCCTAAAGCAGCTGGCTAGGAACAACAGAGTCAAGCTGGTCTGGGTTCCGGGACACGCAGGGATCAAAGGCAATGAAATTGCCGACAACCTTGCCAAGGAAGGGTCCAAGACTCCATTTGTCGGACCAGAACCTTACAGTGGAATAACTAAAGTCCGCATCAAGGGGATGATCCGGGAATGGGAAGATGCTGCCAAAAGTGCTCACCTGAGAGACACACCTGGTCTGCGGCAGGCGAAAAGGTTCATCGCCTTCTCTGCCGTAAGAGCCGGACAGTTTCTCAGGTTAAGCAAGGGCAACCTAAGGCTCATAACCGGCCTTCTAACTGGACACTGTCCTCTGAAGTACCACCTCACCAAGATGGGTCAGACAACTGATGCCAACTGCAGGTTCTGCAACGAGGCACAAGAAACAGCAGAGCACCTACTTTGTGAATGCCCTGCCTTGTCCCTTCAAAGAGGGAACTACCTGTCATCGGCCACTTTAAACACCGAGGAACTGGTACACATTAACCCTCAAGTTATAGTAGACTTCATAAGAAGTCTAGACATTGAGGGACTCAAGTAGGTCAGGGATAGTTACAAAAGATCTTTTAGGTCGAGGTAACTTCGAAAGGCCCAGAGGCCACACGACCCACCGACCCCATACCATACCATACCAACCTCGAATATAAATAATCAATCCCCTTTGTTCAACAATTCGAATTAAATCAATTCATCCATCACTCACTTCACTCAGGGAATCGAAAAATATATGCGTTGCAAAGACATTTTGCAATTTACACGACTAATTGAATGTTCTGTTTAAAAAACGGGACAGTGATCAAGTGAAAATGTATTTATAAATACAAACTCAATGCATTTCGTATATTTATTACAACATGCATTTTGTTGTTTTTAATATATCTTACGACATATACTTTATCAATTGGTGACAACCACCACATTTTTTTAATAAATAGTTCGGTTTTGTGTTTTAAGTATTAAAGTATACATTTTTACTAATGCTAAATAAATATTATTCATTACTTTATAAATTCAATAATTAAATATATAATTAACAAAACACCTGCCATAGAACGGCATGTTAGGCCTTTATGATGCCTCGGATAAATTAAAATATGTAGGTCTTAATGTGATGAGTTCATCATGTGGCAACTTTTAAATAGAATCGCTTTTGCGTAGAAATTTGTTTCATGACGTTTCATCATTTATTATCATTATCATTATTTCCATGCAAAATAGTATTTTTTACAAAATAGTATATTGTGCAATGAGCATGGATTGATATTCATTTCCTATCATGTTGGTAAGGATTTGTATATTGTAGCAATGCACTGTGCGCGTTATCCATACGTTTTATAATACATCATTTAATATAATTTCACTGCGAAAACTTACACTTGCAGATAACATCACTGCTTAAGTACGCACGATTTAATTCATTCTATTACATTTATTCGAAACGTGTCAAACGGGTGTAATAGGAGTTAATCGATCATTAAAGTTTTGAAGTATTTAAAGTGGTATTTTATCTGAATGTTCAGCGGTGTGAGAGCAAGGTAAAAACTGGGGTGATAAGTAGAATAATTAAATTCCAACGTAGTTGAACATTTCATTCCATAAATACCAAATTAAACATATACATACATACGCAGGTTTGTTCCATTACGATACATACAAATATGCGCAAATATTATGCAAATTAAAGGACATTTCATTAAATAAATAATGCGTTATTTATACATAGATTCATATAATAACTGTATTCATAATGATACGAGAAGTGGTAGAGCAACAACTTATCATTCAACAAATAAAATTAAAATAAAATTAACACTTACATTTACTTATTAAATGATAAAATATTTCCAAATTTCTTATGTAGTTATTAAGCATGACTACTGCCTTCCATAATATCAGGATGGAATTAACCTGTAAACGGCGGGGGCTTCTACTTCAATATATACTATAATTCACAAATAAAACAATGTTTAACTTTGTTGGTACAAATGAGACTTGTATAAGTGACTATAGTTTCGACAATTTTAACTTGTTATTTTCTTGGACCAGGGTAACGTTACCCTGGGCCAACGACTTTCGAGAAATTCAAATTAAACTAGTCCACTCGACAGCATTTCTATAGCACCCTATAGGACCACCAAAATTACTTGCGCAAAATAAATAGTTTTTGAGAAAAAAACTAAAGAAACCCCTCTGAAATCGTTGAAATTAATAACCTGCGCCAGAACGAATTGACAGAATTCAACCAACTTGCAGCTCATATTAAAGCAGAGGTAACCTTCTAATTATGATGAAAACATGATTTTCCTGTCTAATTCAATTTTTGAGTTTTTCTTAAAATATTGGAAAATGCACACATTAGACGCGAAACCCAGAGTTTAATTTATTACATACCTTATTCAAAATTTAAAGTAGCCTAATCTATAGCGCCCCCATAGCACCGTAAAAAGTTTTTTTCTTCGACCTTTAGTTTTCCGGAAAATCGTACAAAACATAGAGACTTCAACAGGCGATACACGCGAAACCTAAATAACTAATTTAAAATTATTTTTTGCTAAAGCTGAAAAATGATTAAATAAAGTATACCAATCTATAGCGCACCTATAGGGCCAAATCGCACCGCAAACAGTTTTTTCTGACCTCTAGTTTTCGAGAAAATCCAATAAGGTCATTTATAATGAGCTTTAGCCTGGCCCAACGACTTTTAAGAAGTGCATTTTAAAGTTGTTCAATCTATAACACCCCTATAGCACTCTATGGCATCGCAAAAAATATCCTCTTCGGCCTGTGGTTTTCGAGAAAATCGAGAGGACACATTTTATTTGGGCTAGGGTAACGTTACCCTTGCCCAGCGACTTTTACGAAATTCATTTGTTAGTAAGCTAATCTATAGCACTCCTATAGCTCCCTATAGCACCACCAAAAGTGTTTCGCCCCGACCATTCGTTATCCGGAAAATCAAGAAAAACCCTGGTCCAAAGACTTTCCTGGCCCAACAACTTACGAGATATTTATTTCTAAGTAGGCTAATCTATACAACAGCCCTATAGCACCACCAAAAGTTTTTCGATATGATCATTAGTTTACCGAAAAATCGCTAAAAACCATAGAGATTCATAGAAAGCGATTTACGTAAACCCACATTTCAAAAATATATTTTATTTTCTAACGCTCAAAAATTGAGTAATAAACTATACTAATTTATAACACTGTCATAGCACGCCAAAACACCGCAAAAAGTATTCCTCTCCGACTTGTAGTTTTCCTAGCAACGACTTTCGAGAAATTAATTTAATAGTAGGCCAATCAATACCATATAGCACCACTAAAAGTTTTTCAATTCGAGCATTCGTTTTCTGGAAAATCGAGATAAACCACGGAGATTCCAATGAGCGATATATGCAAGCCCACATTTCAAAATAATATTTTTTTTTGGCCTTTCAAAATTAACTAGCAACTATACTAATCTATAACACTATCGTAGCACCCCATAACAAAGCAAAAAATGTTTCTCTCCGACTTTTAGTTTTCGAGAAAATTAAAAATGAAATTTTGATTTTGGCAGGCATTACTCTGGCTCAACGACTTTCGAGAAATGCATTTCTTAGCCTACTTAGAATAAGTATAACACTCCTATAGCGCAAAAATATGAATTTAATTCTGCATTTTCTCTAAAACTAGGAAAACTGTTTGCAGTGTTATCGGGTGTTATGATAGTGTTATGGATTAGTATTTATTACTTAATTTTTGAGCGTTTAAGACAAACATATTATAATGAAATGTGGGTTTGCGTATATCGCTCATTGAAATCTCCATTGTTTTTCTCGATTTTCTGGAAAACTAATGGTCGTATCGAAAAACGCTTGATGGCGCTATAGAAAAGCTATAGATTGGCCTACTTAGAAATGAAATTCTCGAAAGTCGTTGGGCCAGTGTAATGCCTGCCAGAATCCAAATTTCATAATGCATTTTCTCGAAAACTACAAGTCAGAGAGGAAAACTGTATACGGTGATATGAGATGCTATGATAGTGTTATAGATAAGTATAGTTTATTACTTAAATTTCGAGTTTCTGAAAAAAAATATGTCTTTTAAATGTAAGTTAGTGTATATCGCTCATTAAATTCTCCACGTTTTCTCGATTTAGTGTAAAACAAATGGTTGTATCAAAAAACGTTTGGTGGTGCTATAGGAGGGCTATAGATTGGCCTACTTAGAAATTAATTTTTTGAAAGTCGTTAGGCCGGGATAATACCTGCCAAAATAAAAGTTTCATTCTGCATTTTCTCGACAAATACATGTCAGAGAGGAAAACTGCTTCCGGTGATATGGGGTGCTATGATAATGTTATAGACTAGTATAGTTTTTACTTAATTCTTAAGCGTTTCAAAAAAACATATTATTATGAAATGTGGGTTTGCGTATATCGCTCATTGAAGTCTCCATTGTTTTTCTCCAGAAAATGAATGGTCGAAAACTTTTAGTAGTGTCATAGGCTGCTATAGGCGTGCTATAGATTGGCCTACTTAGAAATGAATTTCTCGAAAGTCGTTGGGCCAGGGTAACGTTACCCTAGCCCAAATACAGTTTATTTTTTATTTTTACGAAAACAAGAGGTAGGGGAGAATTTTATTTTGCTGTAGATTGGCATAACTCAAAATGTATTGTTAAAAGTTGTTGGATCATAAAGAAAACTATTTGCGTTGCGATTGAGTCTTATAGGGGTTCTATAGATTGGTATACTTTATCTAATCAAGTTCTAACAAAAAAATGTTTTGAATGAGTCATTAAGGTTGCTATGATTCGACTTTTACTTTCCCTAATCGTTCCTATTGTAATGGACATTGTTTTTAAGATTACTAGTTTATCTTGACACCGAGAAATTTTCGGACACTAGTTTATTATTAAAAAATGTTTATTTCAGTGTTCTCTAGCACTTTTTAAAATTAGGTATAGTTATTCTGTGACACCCTGTATATATTTGATCGACCCACGTGTATCACTTGTGTATAGATTTTATAACAAACTGTCAAATATGGAAAACCAATTGACGAATAGTAAAAACTTGAAAAGTTTGTCTCAATGCACACATTTTTTTGTAATTTTAAAATCGCACAGTGAGGTAATAAAAAAATAACTTTCTGCTCACAATTCCAACTAGTTTAATAACATAATACTCTATCATCTTAGAATAAATTTAAAAATGTTGTATTTAAATAATGTTTAGTTTTTTTACTGTTGTTGAATTAAGAGTGGGCAACTGCCAAAGAAAACAAAAATAATTAAGAAAAATCGATGTTAATCGAGAAGATTCATCTATAAATGCGATTAAATAGCTCGTTAACAACAACTTAGATTCATCAATTATTCAATTATTTTTTATGGGATAAAAATGAATGCTGCAACGTTCTCGGGCAAGAAGCAACAAGATTAATGACATGGCCGAGCGAAATAATCAGGAAACTACTAATTTAAAACTTGGCTATTTTGCGACCTTTTCTTGAAAACTGAATAACGATTTTCATTCATCGATGAATTGTTCATTATTTCCATAATAACTATACATATTTCCAATAATTATGGTATATTAGTTACTAAGAGTGGAGAGACTGGATAATTGTGAATAAGTTGGAAATATTTGAGTACATAATCAAACAATAAAAATAAAAATTTAGTAACCTTTGACTTATACGAAAAATTTTCAAGTAACATTTTATTCAGCTCGTAAAACTGCACTACTTTGCCCATTTAACCGTTTTTCTATCTCTTATAGTTTCTGAGATCCCCATAGAGAACATGAAAAAAAACTTACCCTTTATATCAGTTTCATTTTTGTAAAAGAGAGCACTCCGATGGAAAAATCAATCGAAAATTGTTATGAAGTAGAAATGGGCGAAATGGCTCTTTTCGGTGAGTTGCTTCATAAGATCTGACTCACTTTAAAGAGCTGGTTCAGTGAGCCGGTTCAAAAGAGTTACATGACTCAGATACGACCTAGCGATCTAAGGGTTCTAACTCTTTTAGAGATCCATCTGATTCGCTGACTTATTTAATTGAGCAACGCGGTTATTAATTATTTCGGTTATACAATGATTGCAATAATTTAATTATAATTTATATAAAAACGTTAGAGTGAATATATAATCAAAATTATAGTAAACGCGTATTCATTTCGTGCGATTACACTTCAAGTGTGTTTAAATATACTGAATACGTGTGCGCGCCTATGGAAACACACATACATACATTCAGCACGGAAACATCGCGATCCAACTCCGAATCTCGGAGTTGGATTCCGATGAGTGAGCTATAGCACAGTTCATATATATCCAGTTAGCCAGTCCCCATATAAAATTTGGGAACACGAGAATGGGAGCAGAGCGGAGGATGCCAAAATAGTGTATATGTTTGCCTATATACACAAGTACGGCGGTCGGCCGGCTACGACTATTTTGATCCAGATGTCGCGAAATCAAGTCTCAGAGAGAGAGTGAGAGAGAGAGACAATTGCTTTCTCCCTTTATTCCGCGCTTCTCGTTGTATCATATTCCAGATGTTGATTTTTCAATCTTGAAAACACGTTTTTTCTTTCATTTAACGAGCTAAGGATGCGTGTTATATTCATTCATGCGTTTCCTTCCACAATTTTATTTTCTGCGTTATTAGAGAATAGATTTTATGAAATTATATGTGAACGTTGTAAAATTCATTAAGTATAATTTATTTTATACAAAAAACGAAAATTAAATTTACTGATCGACAAGGGTTTCTGTTTTAATTGAAGGGGTCAGTGCAAAATAAAATCGTCAAAACAGTAGTTGCTACGAAAAGTCAGTGTTTGGCATCAAATTTATTAAAACACAAAGCTATAATTCAATTCAACATAAGTGTTTATTCTGCAAAAGAAAAAGTCAGATCCCAAAATGGACACAGTATATATTTTAATCACGATGCGTATTTTATTAAATGAACCATACTTTTAATAAATATATTTTATATTAATAATACGATTAAAGATTTAACAAATGGGTAGTTCTGTTCGGAGCAGGAATTTGACACATTAAATAATATTAAACAAAATTAAAAATAAATGGTGTTGTATCATCATAGCACATTTCCCGTAATTTGAACATTTGATAACTCACATACTAAATTTATTTCACTCTAACCAAGTAGTTGGAGATTTCACTAGAAGTTAGTGTAAAAGTTAGTGTAGAAGTAAAATTTCGAGTTTTGAAAAGAATGATAATTTGGATTTGCTGGGACGCGACTCGCTTGGCTCGCGCGTCAAATCAAATCCGCATTCTAAGGCCGTTTAAAAATCGAAATTTTACTTTATGCTTAATCTGGGAGAGAAAACCCTGTTTAGATGATCAATCAGATATGAATTTTGCAGTTTTCTTTATTGTCAAAATTATGACATTAAATAAAAAGAGTTGATGTTATTTTTTTTTTTTTTAGTTCAAATTTAGAACAAAAACAAATTTGTGTGTATTATTTATGTGTTACTAAACGTTGACAAATAAATGGGAAAATCTTAAATTATACCGAAATTATATAAAATAAAGCTTAATAAATAAGCTGGTTGTAGATAAGCTGTTTGACTGTTAAAATCAGGTATGGGCAACCTTTGACATGTTGAGGGCCAAACTTTAGCGTGAAAATACGTTCGCGGGCCGCGTTTAAAAGTACTTAGTGCATTTTAAAGTAGTGATAATATTTTTTGCGATAGATATTACACATGAAATAATACGACAATGTTATTATAGTACAATTTATTAAAATAACAAAATGAAATTTAAAAAAAATGGTACATTATAATTAAATCGTTAAATTTGCAATTGTTACAAACTACGAAAGTTAAATACACCGAAATCAATGAGACACTTGAGCTTGAATTTGGGAAACTAATCCATCGATATTTGGATTAATTCCACTGACACAAAGACGTAAAGAATTTTCCAAATTATCGTCAGTCAGTCTTGTACGATGTGTTAATTTATTAACTTTCATCAATGAAAAGAACTGTTCGCATTTATAAGTACTACCAAACGCACAAATCAATCTTCTTGCAAATTTTCTAAGCTGCGGAAAATTGTCTTCTTCTAGGTATTTTTTGTAGAAATCGCACAACTCTACGTCTTAAAATTTGGATTTTAGGAGTGAGTTTTCTTGAATCTCGATCAACTCCATTTGTAAGTGTATTGGAGCATTTTGTATAATTTATGTTGTACGAGTAGCAAATAAACTGAAACAGTCTTCCATGTTTTTGAAGTCGCAAAATCTGTTCGAAAATTGTTCCGACAGTAACTTGAATTCTTCAGCATATTGAGCATAAGCAATATTTTCATACGCAGAGAGCGTGTTGAAATGGTAACTGTTACCAGACAGCATCTGTGACTCCCACAAGCGTAGTTTGATCTGAAACGCTTTTAAATGGCTGTACAAATTATTTACTAACTGTCCTTGTTTTTGAAGTTTCAAATTTAAATCCTTCAAATAGCCTGTAAGATCGACCAGAAATGCTAAGTCACATATCCATTTTGGGTCACTTAATTCAGATAGTGGTTTATCTTTTATTTTCATAAAGTCTGCTATCTCATTTCTAAGCTCGTAAAACTGTTTCAACATTTTTCCTTTGCTCAGCCACCTGACTTCACAATAATATGTTACGTCGTTATATTCAGCTGATATTTCATCCAAAAACGCCTTGAACTGACGATGGTTAAGCCCTCGGGATCGAATAAAGTTGATGGTTTTTACTACCACATTCATAACATTCTGGAGTCGAATAGACTTAGAACACAAGTTCTGTTGGTGGATAATGCAATGAAGGACTATCAAATCATCTTTTTGCACATTTATTTTCTGTTGCTTTTTTATTCAAAATTCCGATGAAACCTTTACATAAGCCGACCATAGAAGGTGGCAAGCCAAAACTTGTGAATACCTTTTGAACTTCAATAAAAATATCCTATCCTGTAGTGGTTACTTTTAGCGGCTGTAAAGCAAGCAATTCCTCAGTAACAGTGAACTCCTTATCAACACCTCGAATAAATATAGCCAGTTGAGCTATGTCAGACAAATCGGTGCTCTCGTCTAATGCTATGGAAAATGATTCAAAACCAGCCATACGGTCAGTCAATGTTGTTTTTATATCATTAGCCATCATTTCTATACGTCGAACAACAGTTCGTCTTGACAAACTAATTTTTTCAAATTCTTTTTTCTTTTCAGGACACATAATACCGCAAACTTCTAACATACACTCCTTGATAAATTCTCCTTCGGCAAATGGTTTTAATGCCTTTGCCAATTTTGAGATAACTATAAAACTAGCTTTCACAACATTATCTAGTTGTGTTCTTTGTTTATGAAACATTTGTTGCTGTTTTTCCAAATTTGCGGTAAGCTTCTGGATTTTGTCTGTTTTTAATTGTCCTGTCAGTGGGTGCAGCGTAGCATGCTTAGCTGAGTAATGCCTCTTTATATTGAATTCTTTCATTACTGAAATGGATTCATTACACAGCAAACAAATAGGCTTACCATTGTGCAAGATAAAAAAAAAAATTCAGTCCATTTTTCTTGAAAATGGCGACCCTCTGTATCTACTTTTCGTTTCTTTCCACCAGACATCATTTTTGTTTACTTTTCGTTCAATAAACTTAATAACAAACTATAGTTAGTAACCACTCAAGATGCACACAAAGTCACAAAGCAAGTTGACGGCTCGAGCAGTTCGCTAGGATATCGCTTGTCCAAGTTATCACCTCGGTAGCTCAAATAGAACTGAACTAACGTTCAGGCCATAAACTAGTTTAGAATAATTGAGAAGCAATAAATCTTTTGATGTGTCGCCCGTGAGGCGGCAAACCTCAAAGAATTTGATCGAGCAAGTCGAGTGGCGGCGATTATCAAAGAGTGAGGCGGCAAACATCAAAGAATTTGATGTTTGCCGCCTCACTGTCACACCCGTGAGTATAAGTACCTAATGCAATATTTTTTAATTGGGTTTTTTCAAAATGTCTCGCGGTCCGGATCATATCTTACAGCGGGCCGGGGGTTGCCCATATGTGGTTTAAATAGTAGACAACTATACAGTCCGAATCCATACAGATGTGCACTGTCATTAAAAAATGCCATAATAAAAGAAACATTATTGGAGGGGCAGGCACTTTTTAAATCTATTGAAAAACTCAACCCTAAAGGAAAATTAACTCGGCCACCTTCTTTTGACGGAATTGTTTTAACCATAAATTCCGTCTTACAATTATTTGATTCTCTCACAGTAAACGATCAAAATTCTTTTCTTTTGACTTCAAGGTGCAATCAGGATGCCCTTGAAAATTATTTTTCAATTGTCAGACAGAAAGGGGGTAGTAATTCTACTCCGACAGTTAGAGTATTTCGAACAATTTTCAGAATTACTACTATTACTAGTCTAATGAAACCACCAGATCGGGCTAATTGCGAACCTGATGACGATTTATATCATGATATAAATCACTGCCACGATTTATTGACGACTCCAAAGAACGCCAATAAAGATACACATTCGCCAGATACAAGATCGCCAGAAAGTTCACCTGATAATCCGGATGAAATAGAGCCGATAACAGTTGGCATAAAGAATAATTTAGAACAGTGTTCTGCAGTATATTATGCTGGCTATTTGGGAAGAAAATGTTTCGAAAAATTTAATTGTTTTAACTGCGAAAAACATCTTCTCAAACCGAAACACCACATATTAATGGATAAAACGGAGTTATTACTTTTATATAAAAACTACGAGAATAAAACACTGACATCTGTAGGACTTAGAGCGCCAATGGATGGAATGATAAATTTGTGTGGCATCAGTATCGCAGTTTTCAATGGATTATTTAAAAAAAAATTCTCATAGACGCAAAAATAAAATAATTGCAAAAATAAATAATACAGACAATCAAGAAATATTCATTGATGAAACATAATGCCGAAAACACAGAGAGTACATGATAGATTTATTAATAAAATGTAGTATATTTAAAAAATGTAAATGGGAATTACATTATAATTTTATTAATAAAAGAAGAAAATTAAAAATTGCACAGCATTTGTAAATTTTTAATATAATAATATAGTGATAAATTCTTATTTCTAATATCGTATTGTTAACTTTTTGTATATTTGTATATTTAATGTAGGTTTTTAATGTTTGTTTAACTTTTTGCATACATGAATGTTTATATGTATGTATATTTCTATGTATTTAGTTTTGTATATTCGTAAATAATTTATCAATTTTACTGAAATAATTTCCGTTTTTTTTATTACCAATTCCAATTAAAGTACCCAAAAATGTTTAATAACATAAATATATTAAAAATCTATTAATTTTTAAATACGTTTTTATTAAAAATATATATAATAACTAAAAATGTTGAAAATATATTTTAGATTTTTATATTGTAAAATAACTTTGTTTGTTTATGTAAATTTTGAATATTTGAAACAATAATCTATTAATCTAATAATTTTAACAACGATTTTTTTTTTAATATATAGAATAACAAAAACGTTGAATATATATTTTAGAATTGTTAATTTTAATGTAAATTTAAGTTTTTATAAAATATAACCAATTACCAAAGTTCATAATTTGAAACACGCTTGAAATCCTAAATTAAAAGAAATATTTTCCAATAGACTTTTTGTGGTGATAACTTGAAATTTTACTTCATGCATTAAACACTCGTTTAGAGGTTAGATTTAAACTTTTTTCAAAAACAACGAATATCTGAAAATGTAGTGTATTCAGTACATCAATAATATAAATTATTTTCCAAATTTGATTTTATTTGTTTTTATTGAATTTATGAAGAAAAAAAAAACTAATTAAAATAAATATAATATCAAATGAATTCTGGCAAAGTGAGATAGATTTCATTTACTTTTGTGTAAACTCATTGAATTTTATTCTTTTATTTTTAGTTTAATTTTAGGTTTATTTAGCTTTTTTTAAATATATCTGACTCCTAAAGTCCATAATTTCGAGCACGCTAAAAATAAAAGAAGTGTTTGTGAATAGTTTAATTTTTCTGAAGGTCATCCAATTTATCATCGTACAAGTGGTGTAGAGGGGATCAAATTACACGAGAAAATAAGAGCGAGTGCGTTTGTGTGTGTGTGTGTGTGTGCAGACGGAACCGGAGCAGTTTTCTCTAGAATATTTTCACGTTTACTTTGTTCATAAATAGATGGACCCACTTCCCGACCACAGTATCTCCTTTTCTATCCTCGAAAACTCAGAATCCAGTTCCCCCATAAGCATTGTCTACCCTTGGCTATAGCTCAGTTGGATTCAAGAGATCCGTAAAATGAGCCAGTTCAGTTGGATTCGAGAGCCGTCATGACTCATCGCGATCCAACTCCGAACCGCGGAGTTGGATCGCGATGAGTGAACTAGCTCAATCGGATTCAACAGCCGCCGTGGCTCTTTTAGAGTTGATTCGCCAACTCAATGGGTTTATTTAACTCTATTCGCACGCGTCGTAATTCGAATCGATGATGATGTAACAACATGATAGAAATATAACGATAGCTATTTTCTTACTACTATAACAAACACTTTTGGTTAAAAAAGGGTGACAAAAGAAAAATTATATTTGTAATATATACTAAATAGTAAACAATGGCGTTTGCTTACAATATTTTAAATTGTAGAATCAGTGAACTAGAAAGAGGCGAATCTCTATCTAGATAAATGAAACCCGCAGGTTTAGAAATTGGAGTTATTGCGTTTGCACACTACTCAATTGATTTCTGAAAACTGAATATTTTAGCGTTTAGTGTACAAACGCAAAAAGTGCATGTTCAGACCGATGTCCACCATCGATCGTAAATTAAAATATATGTTTTGCTTAATTTGAGGCATATTATTAATGAAACAAAGAAAACTAAACTAATTCCAGCCCTAAAAATATAGCTCATCCAAACTTAAATTTATTTTCGTATATAGGCTTTATCAAACACATAGATAGTCCTCCCAAAAGCATGTAATAAAATGAAAAGACTTCAAACTTAATTTAAAAATATGCAGTTGTGATTAAAATTATTTCCTTTAACTCTGACTTGTTGCTTAAAGCCTAACTAAGCCAGTTAAGCAACAAAATTTTGTGAAAAAAGTTAAATACATTTTTTATAATTTTTTTCCATCCTTACGACTCCAATAAAATGACCAGATTTCAAACTTAAATTAAAAATATGTAGTTGGGACTAAAATTATTTCTTTTAACTCTGACGTGTAGCTTAAAGCCTAACTAAGCCATTTAAGCAATGATATTTTGGCAAAAATGTTAAATACATTTTTTATAAGTTTTTTCCATTCTAACGACTCCAATAAAATGACCAGATTTCAAACTTAAATTAAAAATATGTAGTTGTAATTAAAATTATTTCTTTTAACTCTGACGTGTATCTTAAAGCCTAACTAAGCCATTTAAGCTATAAAATTTTGGCAAAAATGTTAAATGAATTTTTTTATAAATTTTTTCCATCCGAACGACTCGAATAAAATGACCAGATTTCAAACGTAAATTAAAAATATGTAGTTGTGATTAAAATTATTTCTTTTAACTCTGACGTGTAGCTTAGAGCCCAACTAAGCCACATAGGCTATAAAATTCTAGCAAAAATGTTAAATCAATTTTTTATAAATTTTTTCCATCCGAACGACTCGAATTAAATGACCAGATTCCAAACTTAAATTAAAAGTATGTAGTTGTGATTAAAATTACTTCTTTTAACTCTGACGTGTAGCTTAAAGCCTAACTAAGCCATTTAAGCTATAAAACTTTGGCAAAAGTGTTAAATGAATTTTTTATAAATTTTTTCCATCCGAACGACTCGAATAAAATGACAGATTTCAAACTTAAATGAAAAATATGTAGTTGTGATTAAAAGTATTTCTTTTAACTCTGACGTGTAGCTTAAAGCCTAACTAAGCCATTTAAGCTATAAAATTTTGCCAAAAATGTTAAATGAATTTTTTATAATTTTTTTTCATCCGAACGACTCGAATAAAATGACCAGATTTCAAACTTAAATTAAAAATATGTAGTTGTGATAAAAATAATTTCTTTTAACTCTGACGTGTAGCTTAAAGCCTAACTAAGCCATATAGGCTATAAAATTTTGGCAAAAATGTTAAATAAATTTTTTATAAATTTTTTCCATCCGAACGACTCGAATAAAATGACCAGATTTCAAACTTAAATTATAAGTATGTAGTTGTGATTAAAATAATTTCTTTTAACTCTGACGTATAGCTCAACACCTAACTAAGCAATTTAAGCTATAAAACTTTGGCAAAAGTGTTGATTAAATTTTTTATAAATTTTTTCCACCGAACGATTCGAACAAAATGACCAGATTTCAAACTTGAATTAAAAATATGTAGTTTTGATTAAAAGTATATCTTCTAACTCTGACGTGTAGCTTAAAGCCTAACTAAGCCATTTAAGCTATAAAATTTTGGCACAAATGTTAAATGAATTATTTATAAATTTTTTTCATCCGAACGACTCGAATAAAATGACCAGATTTCAAACTTAAATTAAAAATATGTAGTTGTGATTAAAATTATTTCATTTAACTCTGACGTGTAGCTTAAAGCCTAACTAAGCCATTTAAGCTATAAAATTTTAGCAAAAATATTCAATGAATTTTTAATAATTTTTTTCCATCCGAACGACTCGAATAAAATGACCAGATTTCAAACTTAAATTAGAAATATGTAGTTGTAATTAAAATAATTTATTTTACTCTGACGTGTAGCTTAGAGTCTAACTAAGCCATTTAAGCTATAAAATTTTGGCAAAAATGTTCAACTCTGACTTGTAGCTTAAAGCCTAACTGAGCCATTTAAGCAATAAAGTTTTGGCAAAAATGTTAAATACATTTTTTATAAAGTTTTTCCATCCAAACGACTCGAATAAAATGACCAGATTTCAAACTTAAATTGAAAGTATGTAGATGTGATTAAAATTATTTCTTTTAACTATGACGTGTAGCTTAAGGCCTAACTAAGCCATTTAAGCAATACAATTTTGGCAAAAATGTTAAATACATTTTTTATAATTTTTTCCATCCGAACGACTCGAATAGAATGACCAGATTTCAAACTTAAATTAAAAATATGTAGTTGAGATTAAAATTATTTCTTTCAACTCTGACGTATACCTTAGAGCTAAGCCATTTATGCTATAAAATTTTGGCAAAAATGTTAAATACATTTTTTAAAAAGTTTTTCCATCCGAACCACTCGAATAAAATGACCAGATTTCAAACTTAAATTAAAAGTATGTAGTTGTGATTGAAATTATCTCTTTTAACTATGACGTTTAGCTTTAAGCGTAACTAAGCCATTTAAGCAATAAAATGTTGGAAAAAATGGTAAATACATTTTTTATAAATTTTTTCCATCCGAACGACTCGAATAAAATGAGCAGATTTTAAACTTAAATTAAAAGTATGTAGTTGTGATTAAAATTATTTCTTTTAACTCCGACGTGTAGCTTATAGCCTAACTAAGCTATTTAAGCTATAAAATGTTGGCAAAAATGTTAAATGAATCCATCCGAACGACCCGAATTAAATGACCAGATTCCAAACTTAAATTAAAATTATGTAGTTGTGATTAAATTTACTTCTTTAAACTCTGACGTATAGCTTAAAGCCTAACTAAGCCAGTTAAGCTATAAAACTTTGGCAAAAGTGTTAAATGAATTTTTTATAAATTTTTTCCATCCGAACGACTCGAATAAAATGACAGATTTCAAACTTAAATGAAAAATATGTAGTTGTGATTAAAAGTATTTCTTTTAACTCTGACGTGTAGCTTAAAGCCTAGCTAAGCCATTTAAGCTATGAAATTTTGCCAAAAAATGTTAAATGAATTTTTTATAATTTTTATCCATTCGAACGACTCGAATAAAATGACCAGATTTCAAACTTAAATTAAAAATATGTAGTTGTGATAAAAATTATTTCTTTTAACTCTGATGTGTAGCTTAAAGCCTAACTAAGCCATGTAAGCTATAAAATTTTGGCAAATATGTTAAATGAATTTTTTATAAATTTTTTCCATCCGACCGACTCGAATAAAATGACCAGATTTCAAACTTAAATTAAATGTATGTAGTTGTGATTAAAATTATTTCTTTTAACTCTGACGTGTAGCTTAAAGCCTAACTAAGCTATTTAAGCTATAAAATTTTGGCAAAAATGTTAAATGAATTTTTTATAAAATTTTTCCATCCGAACGACTCGAATAAAATTACCAGATTTCAAACTAAAATTAAAAATATGTAGTTGTGATTAAAATTATTTGGTTTAACTCTGATGTGTAGCTTAGAGCCAAACTAAGCCATTTGAGCTATAAAATGTTGGCAAAAATGTTAAATGAATTTTTTATACATTTTTTCCATCCGAACGACTCGAATAAAATGACCAGATTTCAAACTTAAATTAAAAATATGTAGTTGTGATTAAAATTATTTCTTTTACCTCTGATGTGTAGCTTAAAGCCCAACTAAGCCATGTAAGCTATCAAATGTTGGCAAATATGTTAAATGAATTTTTTATAAATTTTTTCTATCCGAACGACTCGAATAAAATGACCAGATTTCAAACTTAAATTAAAAATATGTAGTTGTGATTAAAATTATTTCTTTTAACTCTGACGTGTAGCTTAGAGCCCAACTAAGCCATATAGGCTATAAAATTCTAGCAAAAATGTTAAATGAATTTTTTATAAATTTTTTCCATCCGAACGACTCGAAATAAATAACCAGATTCCAAACTTAAATTAATAGTATGTAGTTGTGATTAAAATTACTTCTTTTAACTCTGACGTATAGTTTAAAGCCTAACTAAGCCATTTAAGCTATAAAACTTTGGCAAAAGTGTTAAATGAATTTTTTATAAATTTTTTCCATCCGAACGACTCGAATAAATGACAGATTTCCAACTTAAATGAAAAATATGTAGTTGTGATTAAAAGTATTTCATTTAACTCTGACGTGTAGCTTAAAGCCTAACTAAGCCAGTTAAGCTATAAAATTTTGCCAAAAATGTTAAATGAATTTTTTATAATTTTTTTTCATCCGAACGACTCGAATAAAATGACCAGATTTCAAACTTAAATTAAAAATATGTAGTTGTAATTAAAATTATTTCTTTTAACTCTGACGTGTAGCTTAAAGCCTAACTAAGCCATATAGGCTATGAAATTTTGGCAAAAATGTTAAATAAATTTTTTATAAATTTTTTCCATCCGAACGACTCGAATAAAATGACCAGATTTCAAACTTAAATTATAACTATGTAGTTGTGATTAAAATAATTTCTTTTAACTCTGACGTATAGCTCAACACCTAACTAAGTAATTTAAGCTATAAAACTTTGGCAAAAGTGTTGATTAAATTTTTTATAAATTTTTTCCACCGAACGATTCGAACAAAATGACCAGATTTCAAACTTAAATTAAAAATATGTAGTTTTGATTAAAAGTATATATTTTAACTCTGACGTGTAGCTTAAAGCCTAACTAAGCCATTTAAGCTATAAAATTTTGGCACAAATGTTAAATGAATTATTTATAAATTTTTTTCATCCGAACGACTCGAATAAAATGACCAGATTTCAAACTTAAATTAAAAATATGTAGTTGTGAATAAAATTATTTCATTTAACTCTGACGTGTAGCTTAAAGCCTAACTAAGCCATCTAAGCTATAAAATTTTAGCAAAAATAGTCAATGAATTTTTAATAATTTTTTTCCATCCGAACGACTCGAATAAAATGACCAGATTTCAAACTTAAATTAGAAATATGTAGTTGTAATTAAAATAATTTATTTTACTCTGACGTGTAGCTTAGAGTCTAACTAAGCCAATTAAGCTATAAAATTTTGGCAAAAATGTTCAACTCTGACTTGTAGCTTAAAGCCTAACTAAGCCATTTAAGCAATAAAGTTTTGGCAAAAATGTTAAATACATTTTTTATAAAGTTTTTCCATCCAAACGACTCGAATAAAATGACCAGATTTCAAACTTAAATTGAAAGTATGTAGATGTGATTAAAATTATTTCTTTTAACTATGACGTGTAGCTTAAGGCCTAACTAAGCCATTTAAGCAATACAATTTTGGCAAAAATGTTAAATACATTTTTTATAATTTTTTCCATCCGAACGACTCGAATAGAATGACCAGATTTCAAACTTAAATTAAAAATATGTAGTTGAGATTAAAATTATTTCTTTCAACTCTGACGTATACCTTAGAGCTAAGCCATTTATGCTATAAAATTTTGGCAAAAATGTTAAATACATTTTTTAAAAAGTTTTTCCATCCGAACCACTCGAATAAAATGACCAGATTTCAAACTTAAATTAAAAGTATGTAGTTGTGATTGAAATTATCTCTTTTAACTATGACGTTTAGCTTTAAAACTAACTAAGCCATTTAGGCAATAAAATGTTGGAAAAAATGGTAAATACATATTTTATAAATTTTTTCCATCCGAACGACTCGAATAAAATGAGCAGATTTTAAACTTAAATTAAAAGTATGTAGTTGTGATTAAAATTATTTCTTTTAACTCCGACGTGTAGCTTATAGCCTAACTAAGCTATTTAAGCTATAAAATGTTGGCAAAAATGTTAAATGAATCCATCCGAACGTCCCGAATTAAATGACCAGATTCCAAACTTAAATTAAAATTATGTAGTTGTGATTAAAATTACTTCTTTTAACTCTGATGTATAGCTTAAAGCCTAACTAAGCCATTTAAGCTATAAAACTTTGGCAAAAGTGTTAAATGAATTTTTTATAAATTTTTTCCATCCGAACGACTCGAATAAAATGACAGATTTCAAACTTAAATGAAAAATATGTAGTTGTGATTAAAAGTATTTCTTTTAACTCTGACGTGTAGCTTAAAGCCTAGCTAAGCCATTTAAGCTATAAAATTTTGCCAAAAAATGTTAAATGAATTTTTTATAATTTTTATCCATTCGAACGACTCGAATAAAATGACCAGATTTCAAACTTAAATTAAAAATATGTAGTTGTGATTAAAATTATTTCATTTAACTCTGACGTGTAGCTTAAAGCCTAACTAAGCCAATTAAGCTATAAAATTTTAGCAAAAATATTCAATGAATTTTTAATAATTTTTTTCCATCCGAACGACTCGAATAAAATGACCAGATTTCAAACTTAAATTAGAAATATGTAGTTGTAATTAAAATAATTTATTTTACTCTGACGTGTAGCTTAGAGTCTAACTAAGCCATTTAAGCTATAAAATTTTGGCAAAAATGTTCAACTCTGACTTGTAGCTTAAAGCCTAACTGAGCCATTTAAGCAATAAAGTTTTGGCAAAAATGTTAAATACATTTTTTATAAAGTTTTTCCATCCAAACGACTCGAATAAAATGACCAGATTTCAAACTTAAATTGAAAGTATGTAGATGTGATTAAAATTATTTCTTTTAACTATGACGTGTAGCTTAAGGCCTAACTAAGCCATTTAAGCAATACAATTTTGGCAAAAATGTTAAATACATTTTTTATAATTTTTTCCATCCGAACGACTCGAATAGAATGACCAGATTTCAAACTTAAATTAAAAATATGTAGTTGAGATTAAAATTATTTCTTTCAACTCTGACGTATACCTTAGAGCTAAGCCAATTATGACCAGCAAAAATGTTAAATACATTTTTTATAATTTTTTCCATCCGAACGACTCGAATAGAATGACCAGATTTCAAACTTAAATTAAAAATATGTAGTTGAGATTAAAATTATTTCTTTCAACTCTGACGTATACCTTAGAGCTAAGCCAATTATGCTATAAAATTTTGGCAAAAATGTTAAATACATTTTTTAAAAAGTTTTTCCATCCGAACCACTCGAATAAAATGACCAGATTTCAAACTTAAATTAAAAGTATGTAGTTGTGATTGAAATTATCTCTTTTAACTATGACGTTTAGCTTTAAGCGTAACTAAGCCATTTAAGCAATAAAATGTTGGAAAAAATGGTAAATACATTTTTTATAAATTTTTTCCATCCGAACGACTCGAATAAAATGAGCAGATTTTAAACTTAAATTAAAAGTATGTAGTTGTGATTAAAATTATTTCTTTTAACTCCGACGTGTAGCTTATAGCCTAACTAAGCTATTTAAGCTATAAAATGTTGGCAAAAATGTTAAATGAATCCATCCGAACGACCCGAATTAAATGACCAGATTCCAAACTTAAATTAAAATTATGTAGTTGTGATTAAATTTACTTCTTTTAACTCTGACGTATAGCTTAAAGCCTAACTAAGCCATTTAAGCTATAAAACTTTGGCAAAAGTGTTAAATGAATTTTTGATAAATTTTTTCCATCCGAACGACTCGAATAAAATGACAGATTTCAAACTTAAATGAAAAATATGTAGTTGTGATTAAAAGTATTTCTTTTAACTCTGACGTGTAGCTTAAAGCCTAGCTAAGCCATTTAAGCTATAAAATTTTGCCAAAAAATGTTAAATGAATTTTTTATAATTTTTATCCATTCGAACGACTCGAATAAAATGACCAGATTTCAAACTTAAATTAAAAATATGTAGTTGTGCTATAAGCTATAAAATTTTGGCAAAAATGTTAAATGAATTTTTTATAAAATTTTTCCATCCGAACGACTCGAATAAAATTACCAGATTTCAAACTAAAATTAAAAATATGTAGTTGTGATTAAAATTATTTGGTTTAACTCTGATGTGTAGCTTAGAGCCTAACTAAGCCATTTGAGCTATAAAATGTTGGCAAAAATGTTAAATGAATTTATTAGAAATTTTTTCCATCCGAACGACTCGAATAAAATGACCAGATTTCAAACTTAAATTAAAAATATGTAGTTGTGATTAAAATTATTTCTTTTACCTCTGATGTGTAGCTTAAAGCCCAACTAAGCCATGTAAGCTATAAAATGTTGGCAAATATGTTAAATGAATTTTTTATAAATTTTTTCTATCCGAACGACTCGAATAAAATGACCAGATTTCAAACTTAAATTAAAAATATGTAGTTGTGATTAAAATTATTTCTTTTAACTCTGACGTGTAGCTTAGAGCCCAACTAAGCCATATAGGCTATAAAATTCTAGCAAAAATGTTAAATGAATTTTTTATAAATTTTTTCCATCCGAACGACTCGAAATAAATGACCAGATTCAAAACTTAAATTAATAGTATGTAGTTGTGATTAAAATTACTTCTTTTAACTCTGACGTATAGTTTAAAGCCTAACTAAGCCATTTAAGCTATAAAACTTTGGCAAAAGTGTTAAATGAATTTTTTATAAATTTTTTCCATCCGAACGACTCGAATAAATGACAGATTTCCAACTTAAATGAAAAATATGTAGTTGTGATTAAAAGTATTTCTTTTAACTCTGACGTGTAGCTTAAAGCCTAACTAAGCCATTTAAGCTATAAAATTTTGCCAAAAATGTTAAATGAATTTTTTATAATTTTTTTTTCATCCGAACGACTTGAATAAAATGACCAGATTTCAAACTTAAATTAAAAATATGTAGTTGTGATAAAAATTATTTCTTTTAACTCTGACGTGTAGCTTATATCCTTACTAAGCCATATAGGCTATAAAATTTAGGCAAAAATGTGAAATGAATTTTTTATAAATTTTTTCCATCCGAACGACTCGAATAAAATGACCAGATTTCAAACTTAAATTATAAGTATGTAGTTGTGATTTAAATTATTTCTTCTAACTCAGACGTGTAGCTCAACACCTAACTTAGCCATTTAAGCTATAAAACTTTGGCAAAAGTGTTAATTGAATTTTTTATAAATTTTTTCCACCGAACGATTCGAATAAAATGACCAGATTTCAATCTTAAATTAAAAATATGTAGTTTTGATTAAAAGTATATCTTTTAACTCTGACGTGTAGCTTAAAGCCTAACTAAGCCATTTAAGCTATAAAATTTTGGCACAAATGTTAAATGAATTGTTTATAATTTTTTTCCATCCGAACGACTCGAATAAAATGACCAGATTTCAAACTTAAATTAGAAATATGTAGTTGTAATTAAAATTATTTATTTTAACTCTGACGTGTAGCTTAGAGTCTAACTAAGCCATTTAAACTATAAAATTTTGGCAAAAATGTTCAACTCTGACTTGGAGCTTAAAGCCTAACTAAGCCATTTAAGCAATAAAGTTTTGGCAAAAATGTTAAATACATTTTTTATAAAGTTTTTCTATCCAAACGACTCGAATAAAATGACCAGATTTCAAACTTAAATTAAAAGTATGTAGATGTGATTAAAATTATTTCTTTTAACTATGACGTGTAGCTTAAGGCCTAACTAAGCCATTTAAGCAATAAAATTTTGGCAAAAATTTTAAATACATTTTTTATAATTTTTTCCATCCGAACGACTCGAATAGAATGACCAGATTTCAAACTTAAATTAAAAATATGTAGTTGAGATTAAAATTATTTCTTTCAACTCTGACGTATAACTTAGAGCTAAGCCATTTAAGCTATAAAATTTTGGCAAAAATGTTAAATACATTTTTTAAAAAGTTTTTCCATCCGAACCACTCGAATAAAATGACCAGATTTCAAACTTAAATTAAAAGTATGTAGTTGTGATTGAAATTATCTCTTTTAACTATGACGTTTAGCTTAAAGCCTAACTAAGCCATTTAAGCAATAAAATGTTGGAAAAAATGGTAAATACATTTTCTATAAATTTTTTCCATCCGAACGACTCGAATAAAATGAGCAGATTACAAACTTAAATTAAAAGTATGTAGTTGTGATTAAAATTATTTCTTTTAACTCCGACGTGTAGCTTATAGCCTGACTAAGCTATTTAAGCTATAAAATGTTGGCAAAAATGTTAAATGAATTTTATATATTTTTTTTCCATCCGAACGACTCGAATAAAATGACCTGATTTCAAACTTAAATTAAAAATATGTTGTTGTGAATAAAATTAATTCGTTTAACTCTGATGTGTAGCTTAGAGCCTAACTAAGCCATTTAAGCTATAGAATTTTAGCAAATATGTTAAATGAATTTTTTATAATTTTTTTCCATCCGAACGACTCGAATAAAATGACCAGATTTCAAACTTAAATTAAAAATATGTAGTAGTTAATAAAATTATTTCTTTTAACTCTGACGGGTAGCTTAAGGCCTAACTAAGCTATTTAAGCTATAAAATTTTGGCGAAAATGTTAAATGAATTTTCTAGAAATTTTTTCCATCCGAACGACTCGAATAAAATGACCAGATTTAAAACTTAAATTAAAAGTATGTAGTTGTGACTAAAATTATTTCGTTTAGCTCTGATGTGTAGCTTAAAGCCTAACTAAGCCATTTAAGCTATAAAACCTTAACAAATATGTTAAATGAATTATTCATACATTTTTTCCATCCGAACGACTCGAATAAAATGACCAGATTTAAAACTTAAATTAAAAATATGTAGTTGTGATTAAAATTATTTTGTTTAACTCTGATGTGTAGCTTAAAGCCTAACTAAGCCTTTTAAGCTAAAAAAAACTGGCAAATATGTTAAATAAATTCTTTATAATATTTTTCCATCCGAGCGACTCGAATAAAATGACCAGATTTCAAACTTAAATTAAAAGTATGTAGTTGTGATTAAAATTATTTCTTTTAACTCTGACGTGTAGCTTAAAGCCTAACTAAGCTATTTAAGCTATAAAATTTTGGCAAAAATGTTAAATGAATTTTTTAGAAAATTTTTCCATCCGAACGACTCGAATAAAATTACCAGATTTCAAACTAAAATTAAAAATATGTAGTTGTGATTAAAATTATTTAGTTTAACTCTGATGTGTAGCTTAGAGCCTAACTAAACCATTTGAGCTATAAAATTTTAGCAAAAATGTTAAATGAATTTTTTATAAATTTTTTCCATCCGAACGACTCGAATAAAATGACCAGATTTCAAACTTAAATTAAAAGTATGTAGTTGTGATTAAAATTATTTAGTTTAGCTCTGATGTGTAGCTTAAAGCCTAACTAAGCCATTTAAGCTATAAAATTTTGGCAAATATGTTAAATGAATTTTCTATAAATTTTTTCCATCCGAATCGACTCGAATAAAATTACCAGATTTAAAACTTAAAATAAAAATATGTAGTTGTGATTAAAATTATTTTGTTTAACTCTGATGTGTAGCTTAAAGCCTAACTAAGATAATTAAGCTAAAAAAAATCGGCAAAGATGTTAAATGAATTTTTTATAATTTTTATCCATCCGAACGACTCGAATAAAATGACCAGATTTCAAACTTAAATTAAAAATATGTAGTTGTGATTAAAATTATTTCGTTTAACTCTGATGTGTAGCTTAAAGCCTAACTAAGCCATGTAAGCTATAAAATGTTGGCAAAAATGTTAAATGAATTTTTTATAAATTTTTTCTATCCGAACGACTCGAATAAAATGACCAGATTTCAAACTTAAATTAAAAATACGTAGTTGTGATTAAAATTATTTCTTTTAACTCTGACGTGTAGCTTAAAGCCTAACTAAGCCATTCAAGCTATAAAAGTTTGGCAAAAGTGTTAAATACATTTTTTATAAATTTTTTCCAGCCGAAAGTCTCGAATAAAATGACCAGATTTCAAACTTAAATTTAAAATATGTAGTTGTGATTAAAATTATTTCTTTTAACTCTGACGTGTAGCTTAGACTTTTACTTTTATTTAAGTTTGAAATCTGGTCATTTTGTTTGAGTCGTTGGGATGGAAAAAATTTATAAAAAATTTATTAAACATTTTTGCCAACATCTTTTTGCTTAAATGGCTTAGTTAAGCTCTAAGCTACACGTCAGAGTTAAAAGAAATAATTTTAATCACACCTACATACTTTTAATTTAAGTTTGAAATCTGGTCATTTTATTCAAGTCGTTTGGATGGAAAAACTTTATAAAAAATGTTTTTAACATTTTTGCCAAAATTTTATTGCTTAAATGACTTAGTTAGGCTTTAAGCTGCAAGTCAGAGTTAAAAGAAATAATTTTATTCACAACCACATACTTTTAATTTAAGTTTAAAATCTGGTCATTTTATTCGATTCGTTCGGATGGAAAAAATTTATAAAAATGCAATTAACATGTTTGCCAAAATTTTATAGCTTAAATGGCTTAGTTTGACTCTAAGCCATTTAACATATGTTAACTTATTTCGTTTGTGTTCTGACGGGCTTGTAAAACCGCTAGCACATTTATTGAATCAATCACTATCAACTGGCTGCTTTCCATCAAAATGGAAATCATCCTATGTGATTCCTTTGCATAAAAGTGGTAATAAGAACCTAGTAACAAACTATAGACCAATATCGATTGAGTCGATTATTCCTAAAGTGTTCGATAAAATTATAAGCGATTTTTTCATTGATTGATTTAGGTCTATCATTACTGATAATCAGCACGGTTTCTATCCATTAAGATCAACAACATCAAATTTATTTATATATAATGCTTACATTGCAGAAGCCTTACATAAAGGTAAAGAAGTTGACTCTATTTACACCGACTTTCGTTAGGCCTTCGATCGTGTAAACCATAAACGATTTCTTATTAAATTAAGAGCGTATGGCCTCTCAGGAATGCTTTCCTGTTGGATAGAATCCTATGTATCAAATAGAATACAGATTGTAAAATTTGATAAACATTTATCTTATCCTATTGACATATAATCAGGTGTCCCACAAGGGTTCCATCTGGGGCCCATTCTATTTTCTCTCTTCGTTAATTACATAGGGGATAGCTTCTTGCTATTTGCAGATGACCTAAAATTATTTCGAAAGGTCTCGGATTTTAGCGATTGGATGGCTCTTCAGAGAGACTTAACAGTCCTTGAAAGCTGGTGTGGAGATAACTCTATGAGCCTAAATATTAGTAAATGCAAAAGCATAAAGTTTAGCTGGAAGACAACTAACAGTAATGATTTCACATACATGATAAATAATATAGTATTGGATAAGGTATCCGAAATTAAAGATCTCGGGGTCATATTTGATCGAAAGTTTCAGTTTAATGCTCATATCGATTCTGTTGTAAATCGCTCTCTAAAACTTATTGGATTTGTCAAAAGGGTTACAAGAGACTTTAGCGACTCTCGTAGTATACTACGTTTATATTCATCAATGGTCCGGAGTATTCTAGATTATTGTTGTATTATTTGGTCGCCGACACAAAATATACAGTGCGAACGTCTAGCGCGGGTGCAAAGAATATCCATTAAATATATTTGCTACAAATCCAATATTTTCTATTCGAGCAACAATTATGATTACTTGCAAAGCTACTTTGGCTTACAGTCTGTGGCAAATAGGCGTATATTTTTTGAAGCATGTTTTAGCTACAACATTCTTAACAACAAAATTGATTGCATACAATTAACCAATTAATTTATGAATATTCATGTACCTCGGTACAACACTCGTGATAAGCTATTGTTAGCTCCTATGTGGAGACGAACTAATGTAACATTTAATAGTTCTTTAAACAGAATGATTACACATACTAACTCATTGCACGCTAACATAGATTTTTTCAATATATCTAAACGATCTTTTAAACATAATTTGCGATTTTTTTTATTTTAATTAATATTTATTGTAATTTAATTTTAATGTGATAATACTGTATTTCATCTTATCATTTTAAATGTAGTCACTGGTATCCGTAAATAAAGAATATATATATAAGGTACAGGTCAGAGTTGAAAGAAATAATTTTAATTACAACTACATATTTTTATTTTAAGTTTTATTGTTTAACTGGCTTAGTTAGGCTTTAAGCTACAAGTCAGAGTTAAAAAAAATAATTTTAATCACAACTACATACTTTTAATTTAAGTTTGAAATCTGGTTATTTTATTCGAGTCGTTCAGATGGAAAAAATTTATAAAAAATGTATTTAACATTTTTGCCAACATTTTATTACATAAATGGCTTAGTTAGGCTTTAAGCTACACGTTAGAGTTAAAAGAAATAATTTTAATCACAACTAGATACTTTTAATTTAAGTTTGGAATCTGGTCATTTTATTACATGCTTTTGGGAGGACTATCTATTTGTGTTTGATAAAGCGTATATACGAAAATAAATTTAAGTTTTGATAAGCTATAGTTTTAGGGCTGGAATTAGTTTAGTTTTCTTTGTTTCAGTAATAATATGCCTCAAATTAAGAAAAACATTTATTCTAATTTACGATCGATGCGCCGGGCAAATCCGTGGCTGGAAAATCTATGGCTATCTTAACATCGGTCATGTTCAGCAGGGCTGAGAGAAGCCGGCCTGTAGATCCACGAGCCGCGTGAAAATCAAGATCTGTCAATACATTGCGAATCTACATTCACTCTAGAAGAGCGGGCGAATCGAAATAAGTCATGGCTCAAAAGAGCTACATATTTCGCTCAGTGAAGTGAGCTGGTAAACCAAGTGACTCAGCTTGGCTCACCAGCTCACTTCACTGAGCTGACTCTTTGAGTCGATTCGCTCAGGAGTTACCCATCTCTATTATAAAGCAAAAACAAAAATGTTTGACATTCAAAAATCAATTAATCACAACATTGTTATTGAACGTTTTTGTTTCTAGTCGAACACCAGATTCAAGGGCGTGCCATTTAATCTTAAAAATAAATCCTCCGCGGCGGGTATGTCGCAATGGAAACCAGCGCTATGTTCTCGCTTACCTTTTCAAAGTTCTAAGGGCTTGTCAGATTTTCCACAGTTTAATATTTTTGTATGCATTTAGTCGGAACGCACTCTGTTCCTGATTTCCCAAAACGTGTCTTAAAGTGAAAAATGTAATTTAATCTTTCTGAAAATCTATAAACCCCCGTGGTTTTAGTCGCTGATATCGAATTTAATATTATTTTTTGAAAAATCAAAATGGCAAATCCACATGGCGGATTTTAAATTGCAAAATAACAAGAATGTTCGGATTCGTCTTAACTACTTTGCGGTGGTAACAAATTTAAACCATTCCAAGTTAGTGCTTTTAGCAATTCAATTTCCACGGATTCCAATGATTTCGTGCGCATTGTGGGTGATTTCCGTAGATACGAAATTAGTGGATCTGGCGATATGAACAGCCTAGAAAAAATGTTTTCCATATTTTTAATTCGACTTTAGTTTTTTTTTAATCTTGTCTATATTTTTCAATAAATGTATTTCACGACTCTTGAACTTCTTGAGACATTTTTTCAATTAATAAAAGCAATGCTTTATTTAATAACGATTCGTAACAATTATATTTAATATTAGTTATATAATTATAAATTCATAAATACGTATTTATACTAGGTGTCTTATTTTTTAATTAGTTTAATGCATTTTATTTGCATATTTTGTATAAAATTATCTAAAACTTTGCTATTTATAGACTTTATACATTTTTAAAAATATCTAGTTATCCTTGCCTTTTTCGAAAATTTTGCAAATGTCTTTTTTTCAGCTCGTAAAACTGCACTACTTTGCCCATTTAACCGTTTCTCTATCTTGTATAGTTTCCGAGACCCCATAGAGAACATGAAAAAAAACTCACCCTGTATATGGTATATATTTAATTTTTATTTATGTCTTACATTTATCCATCAACATATACGTTTTTGCATAGCAAATGTTTTCCCATTTAAATTACAATTTTCCTATGTATTTGACTTGTTTTCATCGGGACAATCTACTTATGTATAAAAGTTCTATTATTTATTATACGCATACTGAAAACTTTCTTGCAACCAGCAGGAATACAACCGTAATAAACAAGCCAACGATTATTTATTATATACTTTATTTAATGTGAAATGAAGGATGAAAGGCCCAGAAGTTAATAAACCTTAGCAGGAAAATATCTTTTTTTATTACGGATCTCCTGATAGCAGCAGAAAGCGCGTCCCATTATTCAGCAAAAATATTGTTTTTAACAGGACAATCGGGTTAGGAGGAATTTAGAGCACGAGATAAGAACATTTAAATTCCCATCCGCATTTATTTTATGTTCGCACCTTAGAGTTCACGAGAAAAACTATAAAACTATGATAATAACAAGTTTAATAAAAAATGTTGAGTCTCGGATAAGGGAGATAATTGTAATGAAACTACTAGATAAGTGGCAATTCTTTGGTCTGAAATATAAATGCGACCTTTAATGCGCCACCCAACTAACAAAAAGGGTCGTAACACTATAAGACAGGGCTCATAATTTTAATGAAAAATGCAATTATAACGTTTTGTTTTAATAACGCTAGGAGAAAATTGAAAACGACATTATTTTTATGATTCTACCTCTTAAAATTCAAATATTAAATGAACATTTTGAAAGATCTAGGTCATAGGTTCTCAACCTTATTTTGCTCACAGCCCACTTTGAGAATTTTTTTTTTTTCTAGAGCCAGCCAATTTTTACATATATTTAAACGTGTAATATTATACGCACCCTAATTTTCTTTGGGTTTTCTACTGCCAACCTAGGAGACTTAGAAGGACACAGGAGGGCGTTATCGCTAACGTTGAGAACCTATGATCTAGGTCGTGGCGATAGGTAAGTCGCCTCAAAAATGAGGTAAAGATCAAAGTTAGCTAAAAACAATTTTATCTGTAAAGAATTGAAAACGGAAAATGGTATAAAGTGCGTTTAAATTGTGCCACAAAGATATAATTTTAAATCACGTGACGCTTAAAACGGATCAACATCCCTTCAAAAATTGATAGGTGGCATTTTTTGAAAATTTTGAAAAACGAAAGAATAAACACAATTTTCATTATGGCCGATTCATTTTGGCAAACGTCAGGAGATTTCAAATTTCAACACGCGACTTGCTTATCACAGATCGAATGGGGCCCCAGGATGGGTTAATTTCGACGTACGAACACACCGCCGACACATTAACATCACTCGCAACGCTCAAAAGTGCCAATTAACAAAGTTACGAATATCCGATTTTTTCACTTTTTTAAAACACGATTACGGGCACGGAATAAAAATTACACAAATACAACGAATATAATATAACCTTTAAATTACTTAAAATGTAATTAGAGTGGAGTTAGAACACATAAAAATGCAATGTTGCCACGTTAATCTTATCAATAGTTCAAAACTAACTAATAGCAGGTAGATTTTGTTCTATTATACGAAATGTTAGTATCGTGTTTGTACTGGTCAAGTAGAAATTAACGACCTTAATACTATAATGATAATAACGGCATTTCTATTAATATGTAGTGTGTTTACAACACTATTGTATGTATAAGCCATTTATTTACAGATAGACATTCGGGCGGCGACGTCGATGTAGAGCGGCAGTTACAGTGATAGGAGAGCGGCTAGGTCCGGTTGGGTAGGCTTAGACTAGGCTGCGGCGGTGATGGCGAACGCACGGGGTGTCAACAATATAGGGAATTGCGAAACCAGAATTTCTTCCTTGTCTAACAACAGTAAAATGCCTATAGCTCTATTTCACCGATGGTTTACCCAAGGAACACGGCGCCGCCGGCAGCACCACTAGAAAATTATAATAGGAAACTGTAAAAATGCTTTAACAAAAATGCTCTAACAAAAATTCACTAGATGTCTCTACATCTGTCTGTTTACCTCCAATTTTGTGTTCTACACGTGACACGCCATTTGTAATTAATCTTTTGCTCTGTTTGCAGGTTAGACCGATTTTTCTGGATATATTTGGAACCAAATTTGCAATATGAGTCGAGAGAGAGTGAAATATTGCATGATTTGTGGTTGTGCAGAAGATAAGGTGGAGAAATTGTTCTGTTTACCACGAAATCCGAAATTGTAATTATTTCAAAGTATTTACAATTAGTCATTTCATCCTCATTACCATTACCATTTATATTCACCGAATACTTATATTACAGAATTAGATAAAGTAAAATCACGTAAGTGAGTTTTGATTTTAATTTTAAAATATGGGCTATAGCTTAAATATGTTACAATGCACGCTTTTGCACAAGTGATATCTATTTTATAAGGTTTTAATTCAGTTATTATATTAGGAATAAACATATTCAATATAATGTGATGAGCTGGATCGATTGTTTTAACTAATTATAATTTGAATTGTGATTTAATCAAACGGCACTTCCTTTTTATGTACACACAAATGTAGTACCATTTCAAAGATTATAACTGATTATGCACATCACTAATATAATGCATATGCATGTCGTTTCTGTGTAACAAATAAAACATGATAACAAATTAACTTAATTTATTGTTTAATTAGCACTAAAATGTAGTATATATTAGCTGTTTGCGAAAACCTGCTCTTGTTAATTTGAGACGAGATGTATAAAACTTTAAAAATCCAATTGATCTGTGAAGTTGGTAAAATAGATTTTGGTAAACAGCTATAGAAATCCCATAGTTACGGATGTTAAACTTACTTATTAACAAATTGTGAACTAAAATGGAGTAGATTTTTGTTGTTGTTAATTACTGCCCCCTGTGATGTTATATAATCAACCTAAAATCGGATTATGATTGTCAACATTTAATGCTGATATGATGCTTGTTTGCTTGATTTCAGCTGATTAAAACAGTGTTTAATTTAAATGCACCATTTTAGATGTGAGACGTGGAAACATATTCTCGGAATTGTATCTGATATGTCCCGATGCAATGGGAGAATCTGCGACAGGCATTTTTCTAAGGAATGCTTTGTTCCCTTTAATGTAAGTATGTGATTATTACAAGATGCTATCCCATCTCTTTTTGCTGCAGACCTGTGTACTGTTTCTTCAAATATTAACAATGATTTAATTCCACTAAAGGTAAATGTGTAACAAGGAAATATGTGCATATTTATAAATGTTTTATTTTAGGTTACATATACCGAACCGTCCACTTCATCAACACTTCCTCACATTTATACTCCCCCTATTAGACAGCTCAGAAAGCCTTTGTTTGTTTGTTCAAATATTGACATTACCCCTCAAAATAAAGCTTTAGTAAATTCTATTAAAAAAAAAAGGAACTTCATATCAGGGTATTGAAAAATGGCAAATGTCAGAACCGTGTAGCAGGTCCCATTTTTTTTTTGTAATAAATTGTTAATAATTTAATATTGCTATAATTGATTTCCCTTCATTTGTATTAATATTTTGTTTCAGATAGAAGTGACTTTATAGATATAATTAAATAAATGAAATTAACTTAGTAATGTGTTTTATTTATAGTGTACCCTTAAATAATATTCATAATGAAATTATTGCTTACATCAGTGAAAGCAATAATTTTATTATGGACTTAGATTTAAATTAAATAATATTAAATATAAACGAATTTAAAAAAACCGCCATATTTTGCATTAATCGACTGTCGCGCCACCACAGTGTGGTTTGCCATGTTGCGACCGTTTTTTTTCCCCATAGTTGTGCATCTGTAATCTGCGGGTCGGCGGGATGCAGAGGCTGGCTCGGACGCAAGGCTCGACGTGATCGGAACCTCCTTTCGGATGTAGTAGACGATGGACTCGGACTCCAACGGCAACGTTGAAAATAGGTAGTATAGTGTATTCATCGCTCTTTTGCTGAGCAATAAAAATCGAACTTGAATACCCTCAATAAAATTATAATCATTATACAACCTTGCGGCTACCGGCACTGCGGGTGACCAGTGCGGGGGGTAGTTGGTGCGCGCCGACAAGGATGCTAAATCGGTTCTATTTCGCCTCGCACAAAATAAATCTGTAACTACCTGCGTGTTTTTGGAAAGCAAAAATAATCTTTTTCGAAATGTTCCCTCAAACCTACACCGATCCAGGGGTGTCCATTGGATTTCTAATGGGAAAACCCTGTATGCATTTCCAATCATTTTTGGAATGTATTTCTGTGAATTAGTTTGATAATTAGTTTTTAATGCTCCTTTTACCTCCATTTTTGTGAGTACAGGTCGTTTTGCTTGGTTAAAAATTCATCATTTTATCAGCAATTGTGTTAGTGCATATTTCGTTCTCAGTTTTCTCATTGTTTCTTATTGTGCCTACTTTACTTTATATTCTCACGGATTTTGTTTATTTTTTGCTTGTGACGACTACCTATTTTTAATAAAATATGTGGCGACCCTGGGAATAATATCATATAAATATATAATATTACTGAAAGTATTTTAAAAATATTTTTACTGATCCAAATCGCTAAAGCCATGTTCAGAATAGCAGTGTCCAGCGTATTAAAAATTGTAAGAATTCATGTATGTTATAGTATTCTACATACTTTAAAACACAAGAATATACAATGAACAATTTTAATTTATTTATAACAACACTTCTTTAATATCTAATATCTTTATTACGTGTTTTATTATTTTGACAAAATAATATCATATTTTTACGAAAAAAAATCATAACAAGATATATGCGTTTTGGGATTCCCTGAGTCGATTCAATTTAGGCTGCGCTTAAGCCTCACGTCGTTATAATTTAAAATCGTTTTATACTATGAAGGCACACAAAGTGGTGGTAACTAATATATATTTGTCAACTCTTGCTTAAAAAAATATTAATTGTCTATTAGACTGTAATGATATTATAAACGATTAATTTTTTTAATGGAAAAAGTTGTTTTTATAACTATAGATGTTACGAGAATATGATATTAGAATTATATAATTATAAAATCGTTATAGAGTGCATGATAAAATCATACTTTAGATTTTTTTAATTTTATTAATTCTATAATAAAAAATTAAATTAAACCAAAATTGCAAATTAATTTTAGACGGATGGTGAAAGAAAGAATTAAAGTATTCAAAATAATAACAAAAAAAATCAGTAATATTAGTTTTTATAGGGTAAAGCGCACTATAAAAGAGCGCATTAGAGCTAGGGAATCCGCAAAGCTAATTCTGATTTATAATACACAACACTTATTGACCGAAAGCCATGACAAGAAGTGTGATTACTAGACAGCGGATTTCTAGATATTATGCTTATGCGTAATATATATAGCATCGAGAGAGTTTCAATAAATGTATACGAATCACGAAAAATGTGATAATTTGGCACTAAGAATTATTTTGCTTTTTTTGTCCTTTTGTGCTTATTTTTAATTTTTATACCTATTTTAGATTAATATGCTTATTTAAAGCATTTTCTTAAAGTTTTGAAAAATATTTGATTGTAATAAAAAATTACGCCTATTTTAAATAAATAGGCAATATGCTAAAACAAAAAAATCTATTTTGTATCGGGGTTGTTAAATAAAATGTTTTTTTATTTTAATTAGAACAATCAGTTTTTTTACGAAACGTGTTTTTTAAAACATGTTTAAAATGATGTTGCTTTCTCACATATAATATATATAGTTGTAACAATTGATTAAAAATATACATATTGATAACCGAGAATATTTTCAACTTCATGATATTTGGGTGTTTCACATACGTGGCGCATGAAGTAACATATCGAGTTTAGAAAAGCCAGAATTTGGCTTCGCGCTACGCGGCCAAGCCACATTTTCAGGCTTCTATAAACTAGTTCAAATGATTGGAATTTATTAAGTTTTTTTTTTCTCGTTATATAAATAGCTATTTATAATATATTGAACACAAATTCTGAATTCAGTCTAGTTTTCAATTGTTTTAACAGAACTAAGACAGCTGTCACCGTTTGTTTCGATAATTGTAATATAATCTTTAAAATGAAAAAGTGTGCAGGATTCAGTCTAAAAAAATATCTCGCCTAATGATGAAGGTTTCTAAGTATTATATTTAATGTAGAGATGAGTAAGTACATGACACAAATTATAAATTTAAACAAATGATGTTACAATTAAATTTGCAATACTTCAAACCACCAATTGAAAATGTTAAAATGAATATCCAACTCCAACGTTATTCAAAAGTATATTAATATCGATCATAATAATCACCAATACGTATTGTAAATTTCCTGCTGCGTCGAGAGCTACTTCAATTATTTTTTGTTTTTCTGTTTAAGTTAAGTGTTTAAAGTAGATAAAAAAATGCTGGCAAACCCTTGTTTAGAAAAAGATCTAGTGGTCAATTGTTTTTATGAATAAATAACCAAATGGTTGAGTAACTTGAAGATGATAATATTTGATTAAAAACATTTAGATCCTTTATTCCAAACTTTATTTTGTAACCAAATGTACATTTCGGACACAATGTGTCCACTAATAATGGTCTGATACTGAATACTAAAAAATAATTTTTATTTTTTAGTATCTAGTATCAAACCATTGATAATGGACACATTGTGTCCGAAATGTACATTTGGTTACAAATTAAGTGTTGAAGAAAAGATCTAAATGTTTTTAATCAAGTTGTAGATATTTTGAAATGTATAAAAGAAAAACCTTTTATTTTGAAATACTTCACATAACATAACACGTAGAGAAAATATTTCTTTTTATTTTTAAACTGTTAGTTGTAGAATTTCTATTTAAAAAATATTGATAAGCATATTGAATACTAAATAATGTTATAGTTTTTATGAATTTTTATTCATTTAATGCCTTTTAAATGCTTTTTTTCCGTTTTAATGCTGTTTATATACTTTTTTTCTCTAAATGTAGTGCTTTTTTAAGTGCTTTATTTCAAATTTTTTGCGCTTTTTATCCGCTCTCTAGTGATTATGTAAAACAGTTTTCAATATTACCAATACTTTCACAGATATGTTATTATGTCGATATTTCTAATGGTTTCCGCCAGCCGGGCAGACAGAAATTAAAAAAATGAAAACTGGTTCGAAAATAAATTGATACCGAATTTGGCCAAAAACTCCGTAATAGTTATGGGCAATGCATTATACCATGGTCGACAAATTGATAAGGCACCGACTAAGTCCAGTAAAAAATCAGAAATATCTGATTATTTATATCAAAATGATTTATTTTACGAGGACAACTATACAAAGGCGCAGCTTCTGGAAGTGTTGAAAACACAAACAAACAAAAAAACAATTTTATATTGGCGGAAAAACATGGGCATACGGTGGTACGGCTACCCCCGTATCACTCTATTTTTAACCCAAATGAATTAATCTGGGCCCAATTGAAGCAAACATTAAGAAAACTGTTTACTGTGGAGGCTTCTACTTCGTTATACATCATTATTTACACAAATAAGACAATTAACTTTGTTTGTATAAGTGAGGATTTTATTGTGACTATAGTTGTTTTTACTTTATGTTTGATAATGACAAGTTAAAGTTGTCGAAATTATAGTCACAATAAAATCCTCAGTTATACAAACAAAGTTAATTGTCTTATTTGTGCAAACATTAAGAAACAATAACACTTCACCGAATTTAAACAAAACAGTTATAGATTGTATCAATATGGAAATAAAAAAAATAACCTCGCTTCACTGGTCGAGATGTGTGAAACATACTATTAGAGTGGAAAAGGAATATAATACATATGACTCAAATTTTCAATTTATTATTATGGACGCCGACGAAATCAAAGACTCCTCAGATTCAGGAATTTAACTTTTAATTTAATAGTTATGAATGTATATAAGAATTTTAGTAAAATGTTTAGTTGACAGTATTTTGTTTAAAATTTAAAATATTTGCATATGTAAATATTGTTTTATTAAATGACAATGTAATTCAAATAATTAAAATTTATTTCTAACCTTACACTTTCCCCTAAGTGTTAGATAAACATCTTATTACAATTTTCAATAATACAAATATACGTCTGATCAGGGCATGCTTTGCATCCGAAGACCTATGTTTATGCCAAAAGTGTGAGGTTTCGCTGAAAGGAAAAAACGAATATTGGAAGATACGTTTGTTTTACTCACGACCTTTGAATAGTGCGAAGGGTCAGGATTGCAGGTATATTTTGAGCCGGCAGATTTAGCGTCTTTGTCGTCCCGGTCCAACTACCCCCCGCGCTAGTCACCCGCAGTGCCGGTAGCCGCAAGGTTGTATAATGATTATAATTTTATTGAGGGTATTCAAGTTCGATTTTTATTGCTCAGCAAAAGAAGAGCGATGAATACACTATACTAGGCCGTCGGAACGTGCCGGAGCACGCGAGTGGCGAAAACGGGTAGGGGTAGCTTTCGGGTAAGGGCGGTGGTTTTACGCGGCGTGTGCGGTACCTCGGCTACCTGCTAAGGGTTGCGCACTCGGCGCGGCACCGGCGTGCTTGTTCCAGTCTTCCCCTCTGGTGCTGATGTCGTCCCGATGAAGCAACATGACCTGATTATTGTTTGCGTGGGCGACCTAGTTTTAGAATGGGGTGAATCGGCAGGAGGTCCTCATGGTTTCCTGTGAACGGCGTGAGAGCTCCGGCGTGGAAGATTCCGATTGGGGTCTTTAGCCCATCCATTGAGGCAACTTCAAACGTGGTGGCTCCTTTTGCGAGTAGGATGATGTAGGGTCCATCTCTATTTGGTGCTAGCTTCGCACAAAATTGGTTTTTGGATTGGCTGAGTAAATGAGTGTCAATCCAAACATGATCTCCTGGCTGGTAGGTTGTCATGCTTCTGGTCAGCTCCACATATCCGCGGAATTTACCAAGAGCCCAGATAACCGCGAGGGATTCCCTTTCTGCAGTGGTGTAATTCGTTTCTGCCGATGTCAGTAATCGGCTGGCATACTCTACTGGGTGTTCCTTAGGTCCCTCCCCCTGGACCAAAATTGCTCCTAATGCATAATCACCCCGGTCAGTGCGGACGATAAAGGGTTTATAGGATGTGGCAGGCTTAAGGACTGGCGCGGCAGTGAGTAGCTTCTTCAGGTTTTCCACGGCAGCGTCTTGGGATTCGCCTCATTTCCATTTCGTGTTCTTTTTGAACAGATTCTTGATAGGTCGGGCCTCCTCGACGAAATTCGGGTTAAATCGCCTGGTATCACGACAAAGGGATGCAAACTTCAGGACGCGGTCATTTGGACGCGTGAAAAATGGACGCGACGAAATTTAGAAGCGTCAATATAAAAATGCGAGACAAATGGACGCACGACATTTAGACGCCTGCATATATTTATAGTATTCGACAATAATAGAATAAAGAAAAGTTTGCGATAGAATAAATTGCGTAAGTCTCTTTGTGCACGATGCTTATTTTACATACTTCTAGGTTAGGTTACGTTAGGAGAAAGGTTTGCAATAGTATAAATTGCGTATGTACGATGCCGATTCCACAAACTTCTGTTAGGTTAGGTTAGGAGAAAAGTTTGCAAAAGAATAAATTGCGCAAGTAATTTTGCGCACGGTGACTATTCCACATACTTCTAGGTTAGGTTAGTTTAGGAAAAAGGTTTGTAATAGAATAAAATGTGTATGCACGATACCTATTCCACATACTTCTAGGTTAGGTTAGGAGAAATGTTTTTAATAGAATAAATTGCGTAAGTCTCTTTGCGCACGATGCTTATTCCACACACGTTTAGGTTGGGTTAGATTAGGAGAAAGGTTTACAATGAATATTATTTGTTTATCTAGTTGTGTTTGACGATTAAGAGTCCAGATGTGACGCGTATAAATGTCGTCGCGTCCAATTTTCGTCGCGTCCAAAAGTCGCACGATCTTATGTCTAATTTTCGTATATCCAAATCGCCTGTACCATGAGCAGGTTTGGATGAAGGAAATCGCTTTTATCTGGTTTCCCGGGCGTTTCCATTCTTCAATGGCCTGAATTTCGTCAGGGTTCGCGGAAATTCCTTCAATCGATATAATGTATCCCATGTACAGTATGTGGGTGGCACACGGTACTGATTTTTTGCGACTAGTGAAGTGGCTGTAATCATTTGGAAGAAGTAGACATTCCTGATCGCTCCAGGTCCTAGGCACGTTGCTTAAAGGTGTCGGACAGGATAATAATGTCGTACAAATACGCAATCATGTTCACGTGGGGTAGTTTGGCTCGTAGGTGGTCCATCGCTTGTAAAAACGTCGCGGGGGCACTTTGTAATCCGAATGGCATTCGCTTAAATTTGAAGAGACCGAATGGGCAAGTAGCCGTTTTCGGTACGTCCTTTTCGGCTACTGGAATTTGCTAGTATCCACAGCGTAGGTCGATGGTGGATCTGAATGTCCCTAAAGTTTCAGCATGTAACGAACCATTGATCCTTGGATATGCCGTTTTTTTTTTCGGAACCATCACCATCCCGACTTCGGCGTCACCCTGTCAACGGGAGGGAAGGTACCCCACGCTGAATACCAACTAGCTCAGGTTGGTTGAGTTAAAGAGAGATGAGCAACTAACTTTTGAAACACATATGCTGTTTTAAATTATTTATTTTAAACAAAATAAAACATTAAAACAACAAGTAGAATAAGAACAAGAGGAACAGTGCACGAGTTACAGGGCAGACTTGGTGTGGCGTCGGCAGCGCGATCGGGAATTTCTACTAGCCCAGTGGTGGCGTCTGGCTAGTGGTGGCTTCTGGATGGAGGCGGCGTCAAAATAGCAAGACGGCGTCTCGGTGTGAGACGGCGTCCGTGGGGTGGTGCGTCTGGCTGGATCCGGAGGCAGCAACAAACACTACGCTCGTAGTGTGGGACGTCAGGAACGACGGCGGAACGGCTAGCGTTGGCGTCGGGCAAAGTTTCCTGGCGTCGGTGGGTTGCTGGCCTGGCCTGGATCTGGCGGAAGCAACGAACGCTACCCGATTGCCAGCGCAGTCGCCTCGACGCCACAACGACGCTCCAGTCGTCGTTATGGCGTCAAGGCAACTGCGCCGGCAATCGGGTTCTCGGCGTCCTGGTCCAAGAACAGGAACGACGGCTGGGACGGCTAACGTCGGCGTCGGTTGTTGCCTGTTGTTGGGATCTTCTTCTGGCGGCAGGAACGACGGCTAGGACGTCTAGCGTCGGCGTCGGTCAGAGCTTCCTGGCTCAGACAGAAGAGTCGAGGAACGGAAGTTCCTCTTGAATCCACATGCTGTCCCCTGTACAGCACAAGGGTGGACTGCCTTTCTGGATGCCGTCCCCCGGTATTTATACCCCGAAAATTGGCGTGGAAAGGGAAGGGTTTGAGGACTACGTGACCGTTGGCAAAGAATTCGCTAGAAAGCAATTATCGCATACAAGATAATTACTTTCAGCGAACTCTTAAATCCAAACAACCGTTAAGCTGCAATTTGAAAGAAGTATAGAAATTTATAATCTTTCTTCTTTCAAATTGCAACGGTGGTCATTAGTCCTCTCCCTTAATTGCCGATTTCGAAAAACCCGAGGGGCAACCGCCACACCTGCCCAGGTAGATGGTGGCCCGAGCACGGTCCGAACCGCGGGAGATAATCCCTCCTAACATAATCCCCGGTAACAACCCTGGGTACGCCGAAGTCTGGATAATATCATCCTCTAGCAGCTGTAAAATCTGTTCGTGAAGTTCTTCCCTTTCCTGTGGTGCTATGCGGTAGGGTTTCGCACTGACAGGTACGTCATTTCTTCTTTATCTTTCTTCTTTTTTGGGCCTTGCAGCATCGAACTGGGGATGTTTCCCTCCGGAAAACGTCCAGAATTGTTGTTCGATGTCAATGATTATTTCAGCCGTCTCCAAAAAATCTGTTCCTAGGACCGTTTCTTTTGTCTTACTATTAGGTAGTAGCTTGTACTATTCTATGCTTGATATTCACTTGGGCTTCCGTTTTTAGAATAGTTTCGTGCCGCGAGATGCCATTTGCAAATGATAGTTGCGTTTTAGGGCATCGTATAGGTTTAATGAAGCTACACTGATATGAAAACCTGTGTCCAATAGTGCGTATTCGTGCTTCCCATTTACCGAAATGTAGGTGTGGGGTCTTCTGCTGTCGATTGCTGAAGCTATCGCTGCGATCTGGTTATCCTTTTTCTGCCTGCAGGTAGGGCACTTACTTCTGATAGTGTTTGGCCTTGCACATTCGTAGCACTGGAATGGAATCGTGAGACCTATTTTCCCGTATTTTTGTTCTGCATTCTTCTGGGCGATGTCCCTGGATTTTACAGTATCCGCATCTTATTTAATCCGGGACGCTTTTCTTTTCTCTTACCTTTTCTTCGAGAAGAGCTTCTGCTTCTCGTGTTTTATTTAGGAGTTCTTTGAAGCTATTGAACGTTGTTCGGGCTACTTTGCTACCAACGTCGAGGTGTAGTAATCCATACGCTACATCTAGTTGAAATGCATCGTCTAAATTAGCTGATCACATGTTTTTATGATTGTAGCACAATTCTCTGGATGTTTCCTCAAGGAGAAGCTGGAATCCGATGATCGCATCTTTCTCCGGGATGTGTTCTAAGCTTTTATACATGGTGACTGCGTTTAAAAAGCTCTCCACCACCTCGTTTTTTTTATTCTACTGCAAAGCGGGTGGTACATTGTGAAAATCTCCCTTTAGATTGTTGCTTATTTAGTCCCTCTATCATCTTGTCAAAGAGTTCTTGGAATTGGTCAATTCAACGTTATGCTTGGGGTTGTCATGCCTGGGGTTGCCATTCCTGTGTTTGCCATACTTCTTGTTACTGTGTCGGTGGCGGTTAAAGCAATAGGAGAGCGGCTAGGTCCGGTTGGGTAGGCTTGGACTAGGCTGCGGCGGTGATAGCGAACGCTGTGATCGGCGGGATGCGGAGGCTGGCTCGGACGTAGGGCTCGACTTGAATGAAACTCCTTTCAGGTGTAGTAGACGATGGACTCGGACTCCAGCGGAAACGTTAAAAATAGGTAGTATTAGGTCTTTGGAACGTGCGCTAATATATACCTCGTAGGGTGTGGTTGGCTCTGTAGCGTGGTATAGGTGAGCTATTAGGCCGTCGGAACGAGCGCTAATAACCTACCGATTGAGCGGGCTGGAGTCAGTTCTATGGGGCGTTTTAGCCGGCGCCGGAGCACGCGAGTGGTGAAAACGGGCAGGGGTCGCTTTCGGGTGAGGGTGGTGGTTGTACGCGGCGTGTGCAGTACCTCGGCTACCTGCTTAAGGTAGCGCGCTCGGCGCGGCTCCGGCGTGCTTGTTACAGTTGTTAATTTTTGAAAAAAAAGTCCGTATTCCTAATATCTAAAATAATAAAAAAAATATTGGCGATGATAGTACGTTCCCCGTCAACCGTATATTGATTTATATATGATTAACGGGGAAAGTCTATGATCATCACCATTCATTTATTAGTTTAGAATCAACCTAGGGCCTATGACAGTCCCATCAAGACTAGTGATACCCTCTATATGAGTAATGATATTTACTGCCGTTTTTCTATAGTGACTTAACTGAAACTTAGTTTAACTTCATTGTATACAATGCACTCAGTTTTATTTTACACGGTAAATCGTGTAAAAAGAGAGAGAGTTCAAGATAGTCCTAGTTGTAATATAAATATAATATGTTTAATGTCGGTTTAGAGATACCTATAATTTTCCAGCCAGAGCATAACTATTTGATGAATGGATTTAATTGACTTATTACGAAGCTAATTTGAAGATATTCGTTTTGCGTATGATTACATTTTATAAATTCATAAGAGCATTGATTTATTCATCCATTGATTAAACTGCCTGTGGGTAAGCCCTGCATTCGCATTGTTTAATTTATTTTGAAACGAAGGCGTAGACTCAATGGCGCAATTAAATATTTTGTGTTTGAATAAATAAAGAAATGTGTCATGCTCACATTAATCTATCCCTATATCGAGCGCTCCAATTTAAATTTTCAGGCTTTTCTAAACTCAAAATTTTACTTCATGCTGAATTAGAGAGTGTAAGCACTCGTTAGAAGCTTCAAATTGAACGAATTTATAAAAACAACGAATTTTTGAAAATTTGTCAAACATTATAATCATTGGAATCTGTATATTAAAAAAAATCGCCTTGTTTATGTTTAGTTTCATACTTAAAACCACGGAGTGGAAACCATTCGAATAAAAACTCAAATTAAAATTAAATTTAAGATGTTTTACCCATTAGCCGTATAAATTAACTGGAGAGTCATTGTTTTTTAACGTTTTTACAAATACTCAAAACTTTAGATAAAATTTTCATCTAAAAAAAAAAAGAATAAAATATCAGATGTACAGGGTGGTGGATTTTGGAGGTGCCACATATATAATCGTTGTCGCGAGCGAAAAAAAATGGATCTGTCTCTAACCGTTTCCGCTTTATAACCGGAAGTTATAGACCCAGTCATTAAGCTTTTCTAAACTCGAAATTTTACGTTATGCTTAATCTGGGATTAGAAACACATAACAAATGTATGACTAAAATTATTAGAGTTCTTGTTTAAGTCAACTTTGGGCGTAAATGATTTTTCTTCCAGTTTGATTAATTTTCAATTTGATAACGTTAAAAGAATAGTAATAATAATTTTTGTAAATTTCAAAAGGTAATTTACTTTTACATAGTGTAACTGAAAATCCTATTTTTTTTAAATTACCTATTTGTTTATACAGTCCAGAAAACGATAATACTGTATCGAAAATTATTCTGTGATACCCCCAAATTAAACACTTAAATCCAAAGATTTACCAAAAACGTATCGACAGTCGAATCTATAAAAAATTCTCAGGATCCACTAAGAAATAAGCATATTCTAATATTCGATAGAAAAAATATATAGGGTCTCATAACTTTAAGACGAGGAAGAATTATAAATTTACATAAATAGAGATAATATTCCTTTTTACATTATTTCTTTTAAGTATACATATACATACGCCTTTTTTAAAGAAGTTTTAAGTTTAAATTTAAAGCTTTAAACGAGCGTTTTCCACTCCCAGATTAAGCATGAAGTAAAATTTCGAGTTTAGAAAATCCTGAAAATTTGGTTTGGTCGCTTAGCCAAGCGGACGAACCAAACCAAATGTTAAGGCTTTTCTAAATTCGAAATTTTACTTTATGCGCCACGCGTATTAAAAACTGAAACTACTGAAATATTATTAACAAGTGAACTTCACTTGAAAGTAGTGTCTTATACGCGTGGCGCATAAAGTAAATTTCGAGTTTCGACGCGAAGCAAACAACCAAATTTTCTAAACTCAAAATTTTACTTCATGCCTAATCAGGAAGTGAAAAACACTCATATAAAGCTTCAAATTGAACTCGTTGAAAAAATAACGAATATCTGAAGATTAATTGGAAATTTATACTTAAAAGATAAACTCCCTGTATATCATATGTATTTATAAATTAAGAGTGAACATGATACATAGGTATTATTTAAAAAGTAGTATATAATTTATCACTATGCAACATTACTTAAAACACTCGACAAATTTTTGCTTATCTAATACAAGAAGCAAAAATATTCTCTCTGTAATGGCGAACTGTTCAGGACAAAATAAAATTATGTCAAAAAACCAAAATTTACGAATAATGGCAATGTACGTCGATAATGGCAATCTACGGATAAAATATCAATTGATGTGGAAAATTACAATTTATGACTAAATAAATTAACGTAATGTATATCAACAGTAATTCACAAAAAAACATTATAACTGACATTTCATATCAAAAATTGACGTTTCAATAATGATTTTTTGTTTGTTGCACACTCACGCATAAATAACACTGATCTGAAATGTTTCAATTTTTTTTTGTTGTTTCTAAATGAATAGATGTGTCTGAATGGATATTTTGCACAGATTCCGAAAATGACTTTAACAATTCCGTATCAGAAATGACGGAAATATAAAAATAAAATAAAAATTGTAACAAAATAAATCGTTAACAGAAAAAGAGCCTTTAAGTCATTTTCTTATTTTCCAAGACTCATAGGGGGGGATTGATCCTCTAAATCTGCACCTCCGATTTACGCCACTGCTACGGGGCCCTAAGGCAACCGGGCCCAGTTTCCGCAGAACCCCTGTAAATACGCGACTGCCTTAGGGTTAGTAAGTAATGACACTAAAATAGTCGGAGACTTTTAAATGTGTCTAAATTTACATACATTTTTGTAATTTTTATGAAATAATTTAGCGACATTTTTATTTTAGAGATTTATTTCGATATTGACGAACATTTGTTTTAAAAGTAATCATTTAACAAACATTTACAAATTTTTGATACTATCGATATTACATTGTCTAGCAAAAAAAAAGCTAGCTAAGGCCATTAATTACGCATTAGAAGAAGTAGATTATTTATCAGGAAACTTGTTCATTTTAGTTCTATGAATATCATGGCAAAGTTATATTTAAAAAGCTTTGTTTTTTCACATTTTTCTAATGTCCAATATTAAATTACAACCACGCAGTTGCAAAATGTTTGTTTTGTATACATTACTAACACGTACATACGCAGTAGACAGAAGGAAAACGAAATAAGATTTTCAAGGAATTCGTACTAAATTTTATATATGTGTAGGAAACGGTAATTCGTTATCCGAGAGAAATTTCAACATAATTAAATTTTGATTATTATGCAGTTAACGGCGTAAACGTTCTTGTGTCAGCAAAAATACAAAATCCTGGAGGCATATTTTGTGAAAATCGATATAAGAACACGTTTGAGTGGAAGGCTGCTGTATGCTCTTGTCGGTTCCATTCCGGGGTTAGTTTAAAAATTTTATATCTGCAGAGAATGCTGTTATTATTATTGCTTTTATTTTTTAGTCCTTATCCCGGAATTTTCTAGTTGAAGCGGCGAGTGTTAACCAGAACGAAGAAAAAGGTCCTTTCTTCTGCTTACTGTTATTATTTAATGCAGTCCTGACTACTATATACGGTATAAGATGTAAGAATAAATGCGAAATAAAAACGATCGACCTGTGAAACACAAGTTTTTTTCATCAAAAATGCACTGGAATAAATTTGCCTGCTTTATTCCAGTCTGAAATATATATATGAAAGTGATGCTGAATTCTAAAGAAGTATCTACAGTATAATACCGTAAGAAACAATGAGGAATATAATTTACCTTTTGTACAAGCATTTATTATCTAAAATATTAATTATCTTGAGAGAAAACTCATTCAAATCTCACAAGTAAATGAAGGAAATTAGGTAGGTATTATCCGGAATAAATATCTTCTTTTTTGTGGTTACAAAAGACAATATTATAGCTGCAAAATACTGTTCGTTTATTCAGTTAGAATTATTAATAAATAATATTAATTATGTACATTTAATTTGTACAAAATAATATATTGTTTTGATCCCTCTGTGCGCGTACAAACAAAACGCAAACTTTGAACTGGCATCAACATAAAATAGAATTAATTTGACTATCAAATAATTTAGATTATTTTGATTACATAATATTTATAAGTATTTTAATGTATATTGTAAATAATTTAATTGTGTGGCAATAATTTATCTAATTTAAATACTTTTAATGAAACATCTACTAAATTATTTAGTAATTTATTACAAACTGGATACATATCGTGGATTTCAATTAAGGGAAAGAAGCAGTGCTATTTAATTGCACTGTAAGTTAGTGCTATTTAATTGCACTGTAAGTTAGTGCAATGCAATGACTTAAAAACAGAATTCCGGTTTAAAAACGTTAGCACGGCACTAAACTATACAACAAAAACTAGCAAGAAATATATTTCACATGTCATATTGTCATTTCACGTCGTCGTCAACACTTTACATCATAATGGACATATCATACTAATTTTTTATTTAATTCAATTAATTTTCCACCTAAAAATTACGTTTTACGGCTAAATGAAATAGTCGGTAAATCGACAATATTGATGAAAATCTTATAAATTAAATAAAAATCTTAATACATCGAAAATAGGAACTTGTACTATTTTCAATGTGTTGATATTTGTATTTAATTTATAATATTTTTGTCAATGTTGTCAATTTTTGGTGAATTTCGTCAACTTTGTGTCAATATTCAAGTATACTCAATGACATTAGAAGCGTAACACCAAGAAGGAATGATTTTTTTGAATTCATATTTTAGCAACAGAGTGACTATATTTAAAGCATACATTGATAACAATTTCAACCTTGTGCCTTTTATATTTATTGTGAAAAAAAAATATTTCACTTTTTCTTTTTTGATAAAACTATTTATATGAGCTGTTTAGTACAGATGCTTTTAGTTTTCGTGTTTCCGTTGAGTGTGTTAAGCTTAAATAAAATGCCTCGAGTCCGAAGACGTCCACAATATGACCATTTGAGCGATTTTGACCGGGGTCTAGTTGTTGCTTATCGAGATGTCGGTATGTCCTATCGCGAAATTGCCCGTATTGATTCCACTGCAGCAACTGTAATACGTGTGTATCAGGTATGGACAGAAGAAGGTAGAGGAGCAAGAAGAAGACCAATTGGTCAACCAACGCGTACCACAGAACGTCAAGATCGGCGCTTAAGACAAATAGCCCCGCGAGACCGTTTCGTACTACGCGTCAAATCGGTGATCAATGGATTGGAGAAGAAGGTAGGCCCGTTAGTATGCGAACCTTATATCGCCGTATTCAATCCTTTGGGCTTCTTTCGTACCGTCCAAGATTAGTGCTTCCTTTAACAGCGAGACACTGTCGCCAAAGGTTGGACTGGTGCAGAGAACAACAGCATTGGGAGGCAGAATGGCACGATGTCGTATTCAGCGATGAATCACGATTTTGTCTAGGCACGCATGATGGCCATAGAAGGGTACGACGCTACCGTGGAGAACGACCTGATCTTAGGTTTGCTATTGAGAGGCATGTACACAGGACTGCTGGAGTAATGGTTTGGGGGCTATTGCTTATGGTAGTCGATCACCTCTTGTATTCATTCGAGGCAGTATGACAGCTGCGCGTTATGTTGAAGACGTCATACGACTGACTTTGTTGCCTTATTTAGATGGCCGCCCAGACGTACTTTTTCAACAAGATAACGCACGTCCCCATATTGCTCGTCGAACTATGAACTTTCTTAATGAAGCTGGTGTTTTGGCGTGGCCGCCCCGTTCGCCGGATTTAAATCCCATTGAACATGTGTGGGATATCATGGGAAGAAGAATATTCTCTTTGCGCCATCCTCCACAGACTCTAGCACAGTTGATCGATGAAATTCAAGTTGCTTGGAACGAGATGCCTCAAGAAGACATCGACCATCTCATTTTGTCGATGCCCAGACGTCTACAGGAGTGTATACAGCAAAGGGGTCTCCAAACACATTATTATTTTTTTTTAGATTGTTTTTTAATAAAATTTCTTGAAAATGTAATCATTTTATTCTTGATGTAAGACTACCATACTGGCAAAAAATCAAGTTAAAATAATAACTCCTTCTGGGTGTTACGCTTCTAATGTCATTGAGTATAAATACAATGAGTAGATAATATCAAAAATTATACACATCTTGATTGTTTTTAACTTGATTGTGTTTGAGAACTTGTAAAAACACTAATAATTAATTTTAGTAGCTATCAAATATTTACAGTTGAAATTAAAAGTTATATAATTTTTTCATACCATTCAATTAAAAATTGAATTGTCTTCCTAATAGGTTGATCATTTTTATCCGCATCTAAAAATTGAATTGTCTTCCTAATAGGTTGATCATTTTTATCCGCATCTAAAAATTGAATTGTCTTCCTAATAGGTTGATCATTTTTATCCGCATCTTTTAAGAAAGTTACCTTACGTGTATGTTAAAAAAATACTAACAACATCGAAAGATTACATTTTAAGTCAAATTTAGTTAAAATATTATATAATTCGATTTAAAAAAACTATGTTATACTTCAATAAAAATGTATAAATTCAACTGCTTTTATTTCGTAGACGAATTACTCGAGTGCAGCAACTATTTAATGGAAGCGATAGCGCCCTCTATTCTCAGAATGACGAAACCGCAACTCTCTCTTGTTTAGTTTTGGAGATATTTTAGGTTTACGAAGCCACTGCAATCGTATTTTTTTTCAAAAATGTCGGGTAACTAAAATTACTGTAATTAAAGATATGACACTCAATTTTTGTCTGGAATTCAAAAACCAAATAATATATTTACATTACTAAAGTTATTCTAAAGTGCGGTATAAAATGAACTAATGGCGTTGAATAAATAATATTGGATAAGGAATTATTAAAATTTTTATTTGTTTGAAAAGTTCTAAATTCCCATAAAGCATTTAAAAATGAAATTGCCCATTCCACCGAAGACGGCAGTCCCAGTTGGTTTGCTAATGCATAAATTTCTTAGCGGATTTCACAATAATTGAGAAAAAACCGGCGGCAAATTTGTTTGATAGTTTGCGGAACTCGTTTAGTAGGAACTATCAATTTAGAAGTGGACCTGGATTTAAGGCGGAAGAAAACGTGAATCGGACACGTTCCTATTTTTAATTGTCGTTTTGTTTAAATAGAAAACCCGCTCGGTGGTAATTCTCGATCGTTTGCGATTGTAACACTTCTCTGCGTGTAATAGTTTTCTAAAGCAAACTCCGCTATAGATAGGCATCTGTTATTGAGTAACTCTTTAATGATTTCGAAATGATCCGTATCGACAACAAGCGGTTGACGGTTGTCGGTTGACCAAGTGCCCACCTTGATACTACTTATCCATTTTAGGAAGTAGGCCTGAGGAATTGTACTTAAATGGTAACTATAACGTCATCTACTTATGGGACGGACGTCCAACAGCTTTGTAAACAAGCTCTGTATGGCGGTAAGGAAATCATTCTCGTTTCCTGATACTATCACCTGAATAATTAACTCGAGCTAATAGCTTAGTAATAGTTTGATTTTCAAATTACCAAATCAAATATTTGAACTACTGGCTTCGTTAATTAATCTGCCTTTCATAGTTCAACGCCTTGTAATAAAATGAATTATATACTCATATTCTTGCTTACGCTACATATGGGATTATCTCTATTCAAATGAAATAAATATAGAATTAATTATATTATATTACTAATGATATGTAATAATCGACAAGAATCAATTAATAAAAATATCTAACGTTTTTAACAATCGCTTTATTAACGAACGTAGTTAAATTTTTTTTTTCCAAGGTTTGTGTTATCAAACTTGCCATATTTTTTGGCTTGGCAGTATTTCTTTAAGAAAATATTAAACAACTTTTAAAGACTTTTATTTTGTTTTAAAATAATATAAAAACGTAAAACTTAATTAATCAAATTATTTTTTTACTTTCCGCTATTAAAATAAGTTTTAAATTTTTACAGAAGTAATAGTTACAGCAGAAGCATAATATTGAAAGGATTTTATGTGAGCTACCAGTTTTACATTCTAGGATCTTTTGAAGCTGTGTTTTAAGTAGGGTTGTTAAAAAAACCTATTTTTTTTTTCACTTTAATTAAAACAAACAGTTTTTTTTTAATAAAACGTGTTTTTTTCATTGAAACGGCGTTTAAAACATTAACAAATAAAAACATGTTTAAAACGTGTTTAAAACAAAACATACAGGGCATTTTTCCTTTGAGTATACGTATCCCGATAATCACAGCGTTTTTTTTTTAATTTGCGAGCATTCGTTGTTTAAAAGAGGTTAATTTCAGGCTATTAATGAGTGTTTTCCACTCCCAGAATAAGCATGAAGTAAAATTTCGAGTTTATAAAAGCCCAAGAATTTGGATTGGCCAATGCAAATTAGGCTTTTCAAAACTCAAAATTTTACTTCATGCGCCACGCTTAAAACACTTATTTACAGTGAAGTTCAGAAAACACACACATACAACATAATATACGTTAGAGTTATTAGGTTGCCTATAATCACTGTTTTAAACAATTTATTAGACGCAGAATTTGACTCAAGTTTTATTCACATCTACATATTGGATTGCTAAAGCCGTATATTTTAAAGTTTACGATATTTTAATGTTTTATACGTGTGGCGCATGAAATAAAATTTCGAGTTTAGAAAAGCTTAATTTGGATTGGCCGCTTCGCTTCGCTACGCGGCCAATCCAAATTCTTAGGCTTTTCTAAACTCGGAATTTTACTTCATGCTTAGTCTGGGAGTGGAAAACCCTCGTCTAAAAATTTAAATTAAAATCTTTTTAGAAAACAACGAATGTCGTAAAATTTACAGTGTATGCATATGTATACCTGAAAGAAGAATTCCCTGTATTTAAAAATCACATTTGTGCGCACATATTTGATTTTTTCTTGTAAAAAAAATGTTATGTTTAATAATGTTATTTGAAATTTAGCTAAAATTTAAAAATGTAAACAACAAATCTTAATAAAGTAGTATGAAATATAATTTAACTATTTTTAAAAAATAAAAAAAAAAAACGTTTTAGACAAATTTAACGTTTAAAACATGTTTTAAAGAAATTTAAACACGACAGCTGTTTTTAAACACGTTTAAAACACTGTTTTAAAATAAAGTGTTTTAAACATAACAACCCTGGTTTTAAGGCGGTAGAGCTCGTTTAATAAGAATCTTTCAGGACAGGTAAAGAATAAATAGTGGATCTGAAATAAATTGTAAAAAGTTGGTTTTGAATAAATTTGATAAGCACCTATTTTGTTTCAATTATACAAGCTGTGGATATTAAATAAAAACATGTCACAATCTAATAAATAGCTCATTTATCATTTTTCTATTATTTTCACAACTTGAAATTGTAGAAATTTCACATCTAGTTACCCCATTTTCACCAAAAGCTTTTCAGATTCCCATATTGTAATAAAAGCTTAAGTTAAAAGTTTGATCTCAATATGATTTTTTGCTGTACAGAATCTGCAGATATTTACACAGATAGAAATGTTTTTTATGAAAACAATACTTTCCCTTTGTATTACATACGGGGAAAATAAAATATAACGAATTTTTACCGGCCGCACTACTACTGTACTGTAAGGTATTGTGATCGGTCAAAAATTGACCCCCACATCTTTTTCGGAAATGTACGTTTTGGGGTACCAAGATCAAGCGTTATTTCAATGATGTCGGTCTGCTGGTTTGTAGAGAGATTTCAGCGAAAACGGCTCATGGGATTTACGGTAAATTTTGAATTTGGGTTCTACTCCATAATGTTAAGGGTTGCTATGTTTAAAACACTTTGTTTTAAAACAGTGTTTTAAACATATTTAAAAACAGCTGTCGTGCTTTAAACAGTTTTGTTTTAAACATGTTTCAAATCTTAAATTTGTTTAAAACATGTTTTAAACGTTAAATTTGTTTAAAACGTTTTTTTTATTATCTTAAATTTGCTAAATTATATTTTATACTACTTTATAAAGATTTTTTGTTTACATCTTTAAATTTTAACTAAATCTTTGAAGATATTTCAAATTACATTATTTAACTTAATTATTCGTTATTACAATAAAATATCACAACTGTGTGTGTATAAATGTAATTTTTAAATACAGGGAATCTTTAAGGTATACGTATGTATACACTGTAAATTTTACGACATTCCTTGCTTTTTTAAAAGATTTCAATTTGAATCTTTAAACGAGGGTCTTCCACTCCCAGACTAAGCATGAAGTAAAATTTCGAGTTTAGAAAAGCCTTAAAATTTGGATTTGCGAAGCGGAGCGACAAATCCAAATTAGGCTTTTCTAAACTCAAAATTTTACTTTATGCGCCACACGTATAAAACACTGAAATATCGGAAAGTTTAAAATATACGGCTTTAGCAATCTAATAAGTAAATGTGAATAAAACGTGAGTCAAATTCTGCGCTAAACAAATTGTTTAAAACAGTGATTATAGGCAACCCAATAACTCTAATGTATACTAGGTTGGCTATAATTGTTGTTGTATGTGTGTGTTTTTTGAACTTCATTGTAAATCAGTGTTTTTAAGCGTGGCGCATGAAGTAAAATTTCGAGATTAGAAAAGCCTAATTTGGATTGGTCGCTCCGCTTCGCTACGCGGCCAATCCAAATTCTTAGGCTTTTCTAAACTCGAAATGTTACTTCATGCTTAGTCTGGGAGTGGAAAAGACTCGTTAAAAGGCTCAAATTAACCGCTTTTAGACAACGAATTCCCGCAAATTTAAAAAACGCTGTTATTATCAGGATTTGTACACTCAAAATAAAAATGCCCGGTATGTTCTATTTTAAACACGTTTTAAACGTGTTTTAAACATGTTTTAAACACGGTTTAGACATGTTTTTAATTGTTAATGTTTTAATTTCAATTTAAATTTATTTAGTGTTAAAAGCATAGCTGTACACACGTCAAAACATACATGTAATAGTATAAAATCAGGTAATTACAAGACATAGAAGCACAGACATTTTTTACATGATCAGCGCATAATAGTATTTTTACGAAACACAAGACAAATATTAAATATATAATAAAATTACTAATATTATACATATGTTTATATTAACAAGTCACCGTTCAGAAAGTCATTAACATTGTAATAGGACCCTGAACACAGTAATCGTTTCACTTATGATGTAAACATTTTTATGTTTAAAGATTTTATATGATTTGGCAATTTGTTGTAAAATAGTGGAGCGTAATAATTTTCACTATTCCTTGTTCTTTAAATACGAGTATATTTTATCTTAACGTTGTTATTATGTACATATGTAGATTCGTTTTCACAAATAGCAGGCACCTTAAAATATATAATGACGGAACTGGTAAGATGTTTAAGTTTTTAAAGTTATTTTTAATGTCTTGGCGAAAATGTAATTGGAGTAGGGCTCGTATACATTTTCGTTGAAGCCCAAATATACGTTTAATATGTGTGGTATGGCCCAATGACAAGATGGAGTAATTTATTTGTGATTGTACCAGCGAGTAATAGCAATTTAGCATGGTTGTTAAATTATTTAATTTAGTTAAACTGCGGATCAAGTACACATATTTTGAAATCTTTTTACAAATAAATTCAGCTTGATTACTCCACGTTAATCCCGGGTCCAGCACAACCCCTAAAAATTTGGTTTCGTTTTTGTTGACAATATCTGAGCAGTCCTTTAGACTGAAGATCATATTAGATGTTTTATTTTCATTCAGCAACAAACGATTGCTGATTAGCCATTCTTTAACCATCGATTGTGTATCCCCGAGACCATCCAGCAATACAGGGAGATGTTTCTTTGATTGGTAGCACGTAGTGTCGTCTGCGTACAAAGTGAAATTTGAGTTAGGGTCACAATTTGTCAAATCATTGATAAAAATCAAGAATAGAAGCGGTCCTAGGACAGACCCTTGAGGTACCCCAGTGTGTATGTAATCTACATTTGAAAGCGTCCCGCCATGTATTGTCATTTGTTGTCTGCCTTGTAAATAGGAACTTAACAAAGCAATCGAATCATCACTGATACCATAAGAAGGCAGCTTACTTAGGAATATGTCGTGCGACACACAATCGAAGGCCTTTGATAGGTCGTAAAAGACGCATCCGATGTATTCATTACGTTCAAATCCCGATAGAATGAAATTAGTCAAGTCCAGGATTGCATCACAAGTTGATTTATTTTGCCTAAAACCAAATTGACATGCATTAAATAATTTGTTACAGTGGAAGTACTCGTATAGTTGGTTTTTTAAGACATACTCAAAAATTTTACCTATTGTTGGTATTATCGCTATGGGCCTATAGTTACCTGGGTCGTTAACGTTTCCTTTTTTATAAATAGGTATAATTTTTGAGAGTTTAAGAGATGTTGGAAATGTGGAAGAATCTATACATTGGTTTATTAATTTAGTTAAGGGGATTATTAAAATATCTTTTACTGTTTTAATTATTTTTGCATTCATACCGTGAACATCAGCGCCCTTTTTATTTTTTAGAATATCAATGATGTTTCTAACCTGGTTGTAAGTCACTCGTTTGAAATAAAATGTACATCTATTTTGTGCTTTGACATACGTTAGTGGGTCTGCATTCGTTTTTGGAAGACAGTTGATGAGGTGTTTTGCAGCAGTACCAAAGTATGTGTTGAATTCATCTGCGGAGATATCACATGACACTTTATTGCGATTTGTAGCTTTGTGGTAATTTAGAATGTTCCACATTGCTTTTTGGGGATTGCTAGATGTAGCAATATAGTTATCATTCGATAAACGTTGTTTGTATTGAATTTTGTTTTTATAATTGTTCTTAGAGTCGTTGAGGATTGATTTATTTTCTGCAGTAGGGTGAGCAGTACTCCATTCTTTTAGAAACATTAGCTGTTCGCGCATGTTCCGCAATTCCAAATCAAACCAAGAAGGCTTAAAGCTGGTATTAGATTTGGATTTCCCTATTTTGTATGGAAACGCATCTGTCATTGCATCTGAAATATGATTGATAAATAAGTTACATTTTTCGTTTATTTCAATATGTGAATTAATGAATTCCCAAGATATGTGTGACAACGTATTGTAAAACATATATAGACCTCGATGATTAATTGGTCTATAAACAAAATTATTATTTTGCATATTAATATTGGGAATGTTTACTTTCATTGTTAACCCTTTGTGATCTGAGAGGCAAGGTTCAAGGGTTTTTACGCCAGTTATATTTGGTCGTATGTTTGTTATTATATTTCAATGCAAAAAAAAACGCTGTTTCAATGGAAAAAAACACGTTCTGTTAACAAAAACTGTTTGTTTTAATTAAAATGAAAAGAACGTATTTTTAACAACCCTGATAATATCATAAAAGATTAACTTTTAGGAGAAAACCGGAAACCGAAATTAGATGTTTACTCTTAGCATTTTCCTGGGATCTTGTGAATTATTAACATAATTGAAAAATTCGTTAAATAAAAGTTGTAGAGAATAGAAAAATTAACATTGAATGTGTATAAACTTGTCGTAGCTGTTTTAGTTTTAAGGTTATCTTGAAATTGGTAAATTTTTGAATTTTATCTTTTGAATTATATTGCTCTATTTCACTAAGCATCAAGAGTAAGTGATTTGAATAATCAATTTAATAATCCAATTTTATTTTAATTTACGCTACGCCTGCCCTAAAAACCTGTACTACAGTCAGAGTACATTTTATAAAAATTTGTATTTAAGGGTGATTAGAAAGGTGTTGTTGAAACGACTACAGTTTATTAATTAATCACTGTAATCTAATATAGATGGTGGCGACCGATTTCAAATACTAAATTGCTCTGACTTTTCCCTGACTCCTGCCTGATTCCAGATTTTTTTCCCTGACCGCTTAAAATAACTTCATATAACTACACGTCCAAATCCAAACGTACAGGCTTTTCTAAACTCGAAATGTTACTTCATGCTTAAACAAGCAGTGAAAACACTCGTTACAAATTTCAAATTGAACTACTTTATAAACTCAACGATTTCTTGAACAATTACACGGTGTATATCGGGATATGTATACCTTCTTGATTGTCTTCCTTGATTGTCAAAAATTCATAAATGTCTAAAACGCCAAGAAAGTATAAAAAGTAAACATTTTTTGAAAATCTAATATACTTTTTGAGTATTGAATTATTAAATTAAAAGGTATGTCGTTTTCTAAACGTTTTTGATTTCCATCACTTAGCAAGACCTTTCACTATTTTTTAATATTTATGTCATTTATCTTAATTATTAACACATTTTGATGATTTTTGACAATGTCACTTTCTCCAACAAATTTATAAAAACCATTAAAATGTAAAATTTATAATTTGATTAATCACTTGATTTGCAATAAATGTTAATAATGTTGATAATTTCGAACAATTTTTTCAGACATTGTAAATTTATGTCAATTAAAAAATCTGTTAATTTTTACACTATTTTTACTTTCCCTTTATAACATTTTGTGTATCTTGGGAAGTATTGAAAATATCAAAAAATATTTAAATAAAAATAAGTAAGAAATACTTGAAATTGGTTAGTTTTCTGCATATTCAAATTGACGAATAGATACAAAATCCATGATGAAACATGAAAATTCGACAAGATGCTAGAATTGTTAACACTTTTCGCGCTCATCAAGGCCCCGTTCGTTCTGGTACCGCTCTATAAGCGGAAAAATCCCGAATTATAAAAGTTGATAATAATTTGATTTTACACGATCTCAAGTAGGTATAATTAAAATTTAAAACTTAACTGGATTTATTAAAATATCAGTTTTAAATTGAAATATCGTACAAAAAGTGATTAACTGTAATTTGTTTAAAAAAAATTAAAAACCTAAAGTTTTATGTAATCAACATAATATTCATATAATTTACTTGAAATGCATTGCACTTACATATGCTTTAAAGACAATGAAATTATCTCAACGCATTTTCTTAAAATATTAGGACAAAGTTGAAATTTTGAGAAGAATGTTTTCTTTAAAACAATTGTAAACAATCAAAATCAAAATAAAATGTATAGAATCTGCACAGAAATGAATAAACTTTGATTAGCTATAATTGAAATTTAAATATCGTCACAGGATATTTCAAAATATCAAATCGAAATTAAAGGTTTATTTGAAATATTTATATTTATTTTATGAGTATTATTTACTGAATTAAATTTTATTCATTTTGAATAATTTCTGACCATTTTGAAAATTTGCAATTTTGTAAAAAGATGTTCGGTATAATTTAAGCTTTTCCAATTGGCTCGTAAAAATTCAGTAACACACAAATAATGCACCGAAATTTGTTTTCTTTATGTCATAAATTTGACAATAAAAGAAACTGCAAAGTAAGTTTCTGATTGATCGTCTAAGGAGGGTTTCGACTTCAAGATTATGCATTAAGTAAAATTTCGAGTTAAGAATAACCTGAACGTTTGGATCCAAATTCAGGCTTTTCTAAACTCGAAATTTTACTTTATGCTTAGTCTGGGAGTGAAAACACTCGTTCAAAGCTTCAAATTATCTTTTTAACAACGGATGTCGGAAAATTTATAACTTATATATATATATATATATATATATATATATATATATATATATATATAGGGTGGGGAAATTTTCGACGCTCACCACTGGTATCTCGGAAACGATAAGATACACGATATCGCTTAAATTAGAAAAAAATATCTCATTTCAATGGCGATTGAGAATCTGAAAAAAATTTGATAATTTTGATAGGTTCTTGATTTATCGCGAAAAAACTGAAAATTGTGATTTTAGAAAAAAATGAATATCTTCCCTGCCATGGGCGGTATTTTCATCAAACTTGGCAATTGAATATTTTTGGACCCTCTGGCGCCGACAGATATATTCTAGGTACTCTAGATTTCGATGTACGATATTCAACTTTTTTAATTCTTACGGCAGCCATATCACACTTTTAGGTAGACTAAAAAATAGCTTTTCAAAATGGTAATACACATAACCTCTGATTTCCAAAAAAACCTTTAGAAATTTAAAAATGAATGTAAATATTTGCTTAAATCGTGAATGTCTTGAAAAACAATTGGAAGAATAATTAAAGTGACAGTTGGTAGTGCATGTTATTTTCTTATTGCCGCCATTCTGGATCTTGACATCCTTAGATAGAAAACAAAATATTTTTTCCAAACATTTTACTAATGCAACTTTAACGAGATAAGTAAGAAAAAACACTAGTAGATAAATATAATTATTTAAATTGTTCAAATTGTGCGCCGTTTAGCCTGATGCAAAGATTGGTCCTAAGATTCATTTTATCCACTGCTCTTTGGATTGTTCGCTTCTGAATGGAGTCGAACGAATTTCTGGTTTTCAGTCGGAGATGTTCGATATCTTCAGTTTCAGTTGAATAAACAAGATCTTTGACAGTGCCCCACAGAAAATAATCCAAAGGATTTAAGCAAGGCGATCGTGGCGGTCAACGAACAGTAGACAAAAAAAATAGCTTTTCAAAATGGTAACACACATAACCTCTGATTACCAAAAAAACCTGTAGAAATTTAAAAATGGATGTAAATATTTGCTGAAATCGCGAATGCTTTGAAAAACAATTGAAAGAATAATTAAAATTAAAATTAAAACAATTGGTAGTGCGAACTGTCAGAGCGATCACAAGTGCGTATACAGAGTAGTTGTTTCTTGGTTTAATTAAACATGTACACCGACGAGGAAAAGCAGGACATGTACGAAGCAAAAAATTTAAGAATAGCATTACCGAAAATACCACCCCATATGATTAAAGAATATCGGACTTGCGGCCTCGTCTCTCTTATTAAATAAGGATTCGCCGTTACATAGTAGTGCAGATTCTTTTTATTAAAGCTTCCGAATTTTGTGAATAAACACTTATCGCTCCATAATAATTTTCTTAGAAAATTATTATCGTGCCGCAATTTTTCGCGAAACCAATTGCATAACTCCAATATTTGAATCACCAAGACAAAGAGTTTGTACCGGTCTGAATTTGTAATCGTGATCTTATGTTTTTTTATAATTTTCCTCACATATAAGTCTTCAATACCGCAACCTTAAGATATTCTTCGACTCGAAGTTGTTGGATCAATGATAACGTGAGCCAACGGATTTACTTCGTTCAGATTAATATCTTTACCATACGGCTCCCGCGGTCTTCTAAATTTGCCACAAATCGCCAAATTCCTCGAAATCCGTTGAAACATTATTCGATGGGGTTGTCGTCTCTCTTGATACATATTTTCATATGATTCAGCTGCCAAAACAGAAAAGCTATTTTTTTGGTCTACCTAAAAGTGTGAAAATTCAATATGGCTGCCATAAGAAATAAAAAAAGTTGAATATCGTAACTCGAAATCTAGAGTACCTAGAATATTTCTGGCGACGCCAATCGATACAGAGGGTTCAAAAATATGAATATGAAGTTTGATGTAAATACCGCCAATGGCAGGAAAGATATTAATTTTTTTCTAAAATCACAATTTTCAGTTTTTTCGCGATATATCAGGAACACATCAAAATAATTATTTTATTTTTCAGATTCTTAATCGCCATTAAAATGAGCTACTTTTCTCTAATTTAAGCGACCTCGTGTATCTTTTCGTTTCTGAGATACCAATGGTGAGCATCGAGAAACTCACCACTCACCATATATGGGGTATTCCACGCCAAATCGGATACCATCTGGCTTTTGAATCTCCGAATTTTTCATAATTTTTTATGTTATGAAAAATAAACGTTCCATTTTTATAAATGCTAATAACTTTGTGAAAAATGGGTCGATTTTAACCTTTTTTTTTTATTTTTTTATTTTTCAAAATACTTTTTAAATATAAAATTCAAACAATTTTCGAAACCATATTCCTAAAAAATTTTCAAATTTTTAATATAAAATATTGATTTCCAAAAAACACGTACTGATCGATTTTCTTGAAATTTTTATCTAAAAGACTGTTACTCATTCCGCAACTTTTTAGGCTAGTCCGATAATGGGATAACAATAGGATCTATTATTTTTCAAATTTTTAAAATTACATGTTTCAGCTATCAGAACTAAAAGTTAATAATAAACTTTCTCTCAGGTCCACCAGCAATAGTTTTTGCCATTTATGAAATGTAATAGATATGTCTTAATAATTTAATGGATTATAACTAAGGTCACATACAAATATATTCGGAAAATATTTCTATAAAATTTTGAAATTTTTAATATAAAATGTTGATTTATAATAAACACGTACTGATCGATTTTCTTGAATTTTTTTCTAAAAAACTGTCACTCATTACGCAACTTTTAAGCCTAATTCGATATTGGGCCACTATCAAAAAATTTATATATATATATATATATATATATATATATATATATATATATATAAATTAGAATTAACGACGTGCCTATAAGTACCAAATAAGAAATAACAGCGCATTAGGTCATGATGTAAAAGTTATTTTTTTTTTTTATCAAGTGAGTGTGCAAGGAGGACAGAAGACCTGTCCTCCTTGCACACTCACTTGATTAAAAAAAACTCACTTATATATAAATTGTTATATATATATATATATATATATAAATATAAATTTATATATATATACACATATATATATATAAATTTATATATATATATATATATATATATATATATATATATAAATATAAATTTATATACAAGGTGGCCAGAAAAGGTGTGATAATCTTCAGGTAGAGTGGTTCATTGATTAATTTCAAGCAGAAAATTTAAGTAAAAAAATATTGTGTTGTGGCTTATAACTCCTCACGAGCCAATTTAAAGAAATGTAAATTTGGCAACAATGGATCAAACAAGTGTTTAATTTAATAATAATCATAAATTTAACAAATCTACAAAAATTAATATTTGAAGTATACATCAAAAATGAAAGATTAAAGTAAATGTTCAAATTGATAACCATCCGTTTCTAAGCAGATCTGGAGCCGTCGTGGGATAGAATTAATTACTCGGAGCAACATCTTTTCAGTAATTAATTCCACTGCAACACGAATTCTATTCATGACGTCTACATTGTCCACTGGAGGTGTTGCATACACCTTTTCTTTTAAAAATCCCCAAACGAAAAAATCAAGTGGATTCATATCCGGCGACCTTGCTGGCCATAGTATGGGTCCATTGCGCCCAATCCATCTATTTGGAAAATGTTCGTCCAACCATTCTCTTGAAATTCTTGCTGTATGAGGTGGTGCACCATCATGCATGTACAGCATGTTGTTTACTAAATTTAGTGGAACATTCTCCAAAACTTCTTCTAAAATATTTACATAATTTAAGGCATTTAATCTTTGATGAATAAAAGAAGGCCCAATTACACGTAAATTTAGAATACCAAGCCAGACGTTAACTGAAAATTTCCTTTGATGTCCCATTTCTCTAACCGCCCGAGGATTTTCTTCTGCCCAAAAGTGATAATTATGACAATTAAATACCCCATCTCTAGTGAATGTACATTCATCACTCCAAAGAATTTTAAATAAAAAATTTGGTTCTTCCCGAATTTGATCTAAAATCCTGTCACAGAACATACGTCTACGCTCGTTATCAATTTCATACAGTGGTTGAACTTTTCTTGCATGAAATGGACGCATTCGATTTTCTTTCAATACTGCATGGACTGTTGTTTTACTGGGGACATTTAACTGTTGAGCTATTTGTCTCGTACTAATATTGGGATCTTTTTGAACTGTATTCAATATCTGTTCTTCTAGGTGAACAGTGCGATGTTCCCTAGGTCTCCCTCCATCTATATTATCATAAACGAACGACCCAAAAGTACGTAGCCTTTGGTCTAATTTTCTAAACGTATTTACGCAGGGCTGTTGGCGATTTGGATATCTTCTTTGGTACTCATCTTTGGCACTAGTTGCATTACCATTGCAGAATCCAAATATCATGTACATATCTGCATACTCGTTGAATGTGTACATCTTCAAAAAGTATGATGAACTTATACAAACTTACACAAATAAATTATGACAAGTATATGTCAAAGTCAAGTGAAATTTAATAAGGTTACATATGAAAATACATAGTTGCCAGGTCTATTTTTATTAAAAAAATGCTTCTAAAGAAGTTATTAATACAATATTTTTTTATTTAGATTTTTTATCCAAAATTAATCAACGAATCACACTACCTGAAGATTATCACACCTTTTCTGGCCACCTTGTATATATATAATAAACAATTATATTAAATGCTTTTCTTATCCATTATTTCTCATTTTCGTTTCTGATTCAACTGTCGAATCGTTTCAATTTTTCAGCCTTAATATTCAACAAAAATTTTGCAATAATTTCCCTTATTATAAAATATAACCTTAAACTCAAAACAACCTAACAACACAAAAAGTGTTGATTACTACTAAAATCTTGACGGTCCACTCCCAGACTAAGCATGAAGTAAAATTTCGAGTTTAGAAAAGCCCCGTGAAAATTTGTCGAGGATCGCGTAGCGACCCGAGACAAATTTTTTGGGCTTTTCTAAACTCGAAATTTTACTTCATGCGCCACGCGCATAAATCACTAACTTCAAGTGAAATCTTCACCTAATTGGTAAAAGTGAAATAAATATAGTATGTCAGTTATCAAATTACGGGGAAAGGGGGATGGACACTTTACCATTTTTTTGATTTTGTTTAATATTATTTAATGTGTCAAATTCGTGCTCCGAACAGAACTAACAATTTGTCAATTCTTTAATCATATTATTTGCATATTAATTATTATTATTATTATTTAAAAAAATTCCCTTATTTTTCGGTAAAAAGATCGAATTTCCCTGGCATTTCCAAGACTTTCCCTGACTTTCTTGGTTGGTCGCTACCCTGAATAAAGAATGTTTTAAGAATGTAGGTAATCTTAACATCAGGGACATAGCTACCGCTGTTATAGAGGGTCCCCTTAGTGAGTTGCCCCCTTGCAAAATTTTGCTACAGGGCCCACTTAGCTCCAGCTACACCACTGCCTAGCATTAATAAACGTAATTCGTAGAGCAATCACGCTCATAACCGCGTTAATCCAAAATATAATCTGCCCGGCCGTTTATGCTTCCAAATTCTATTAAAACGTAACCCGTGCCGGCCGGTTTTAAGCCAAATTGAAAAACTATGTAACAAATTCTCAGACACGCCTACTTAAGCCCACTGTAATGCTGCCGGATAGAAATTGGAATGGGGATTAGTAGTTTGATCAAAACTCCATCCGGAAGGCAAACTAAATAGTTCGTCTCCACAACTGATGAATGTTAAAGGAAATAATCAGCTCTATTTTATATCTGAAACGTTAGAAATGTATATAAAAAATGTAACTCGTGATGGATAATGTACACAGCATGGGTCCCGAATAATGCCGAGGAAATTTATATATATATACAGGAAATTTATTTTAACTATACATATCTCGACGTATACGCTATACATTTTCAGGTACTTTTATAAAAGCACTCATTCAAAGTTTCTACCGAATGTTTCCACTCCTTGATTAAGCATAAACTAAAATATAGAGTTTACCAGATTTGAATTGGTCACTCCACTTCGCTATGCGACCAAACCAAATCTTCAAACTTTTCTAAACTCGAATATTTACTTCATGTACCACGCGGGAAAACACTGATTTATAGTGAATTCCTATACCAAAGCAATTTGCTTTGGGATAGGTTTTACCCGAAATGAACATTTGTAGCATTTATTAACGAAAAATCAAACTTAAGCAGTGTAATTTGAACTTCACTTATCAGTGCTTTGTACATCCGGCGCATGAAGTAAAATTTTAAGTTTAGGAAAGTCTGAAAATTTAGATTGGTCGCTCCGCTTCGCTACTCGAACATGGCAAATTGTCACTATTTTCTAAACTCGATTTTACTTCATATTTAATTAAAAAGTGCAAACACTCGTTAGAAGCTTCAAATTGTACGTTTTTACAAAAATAACAAACTCCTCAAAATTTACAGAACGCTGTAATCACCGGGATGTGTACACTTAAAAGAAAAATTTCCTGTATGTGATAATTAATATCATTTTGTAAATTGCATTTCGAAAATGTCAGAGAACGTCAGCCTGATTCGAAAATAACTGTTCAGTTCCGTAAGCTATAGAATACCTACAATTAATAGAATATAAAGAAGGAAAAAAGTTGCAGCTCAATTTTATCTCAATTATTATTTTTTATTTTATATATATATATATTTCTTTTTATAGAGGCGAACATTTATTAATTTTATAATAAAAAGTATTTATTTATCAGTATTTGTCATTTAGTGGTAATTAACATTATAAACAAGTAAGTCAAACCAAGTTTCATCTAAATAACAAATATTTCTTCCAGAGACGCTGGAACAAATATTTGTTATTTAGATGAAACTTGGTTTGATACACATGATACTTCAAAAAAAAAAATGTGGTCAGACCAGACAGATAATAGTATCATGAAAGTTCCTCCATCTAGAGGAAAACGAATAACAATTTTACATTGCGGCAACGAAAATGGATGGGTAAACGATTGTTTACTTCTATTGGGATTGAATTTTCTGAAAATATTCGTATCGCCATTTTTTTAAATTTTCCCTTTCCATTAGATGCTTCTTTTTATCTATAGTGGCGAATTTAAATCCATTGTCCTTTAAGGATTTCCATAATGTTGTTGGACTGCACGATATAATTTCCCTTTCTTTCAAAATATTATTAATAATTTTTAGTGTAGGTGCCTTTTTAGCCTTTATTACGTCATAAGTAATTTTTCTAATTTTATTTAATACTTTAGGCGTAATTTTTTTCACAACCCCTTTATCGCACTGATTTGTTATTTGGTTGGTAGGATTTTTTATTATGTGGCTAATTGATCTTGCAGAAACATTAGTTAAAAGTTCTGCTATTTCCAAAGAATTCTTTACTCCAAGAACATCTTTAAGACCTCGATATACGTCCTTTATAATGCGTTTCGCGTCGGGTGAAAAATTATTATGTTTCGCCTGGCTATTTCGTTGGCGGGAACTTGGGATTTCTATAACTAATAAAAACCATTATGAGATAAAGATTCTATAATTGAAAATGTAAAGCCTTGTTCAGAGTTCATTATTTACACCATTTACACGTTCCCCTTTTTTATGTAGTACAAGTGAAAACACTGTATTGAACTTTTTTAGGTAAATATAATCACAATTTTAACGACAATATCCGTTTTGACATCCCTATAATCGAATAAAACCATTTTTTTTAAAATTTCTGTCTGCTCGGCTGGCGGAAACCATTAGAAATATCGACATAAAACTTATCATATTTGTAGGTGCTAAAAATATTTTGAAAATTGAGAGTGGTAGTTTACTGTTAACGGTTTTTAAATGTTTCCCGATATTTTGTTAAATATTTACCAAACCAAAAAATTCAATTTTACCAAAACAAAATATATTTTTGTTATAGCACTCTTAATATGTAAAATATGTTAAAAATAGTGTTATTTTTTTATTTAGTTGTCGGTTTATATCTGCGAAAGTATTGGTAATATTTAAAACTGCTTTACATAAAGTAGATAATGAAAAATTAATCATAAATTTTAATCACTAGAGCGCGGATAAAAAGCGTAAAAAATGTGAAATAAAGCACTTAAAAAGCACTACATTTAGAGAAAAAAAGCATATAAACAACATTAAAACGGGAAAAGAGCATTTAAAAGGCATTAAATGAGTAAAAATACATAAAAACTATAATATTATATAGTATTCAATATGCTTATCAACATTTTTTAAAAAGAAATTCTACAACTAACAGGTTAAAAATAAAAAGAATATTTTCTTTACGTGTTATGTTATGTAAAGTATTTCAAAATAAAAGGTTTTTCTTTTATACATTTCAAAATATATACAATTTGACTAAAAACATTTAGATCCTATCTTCAACACTTTATTTTGTAACCAAATGTACATTTCGGACACAATGTGTCCATTATCAATGGATTGATACTAAATACTAAAAAATAAAAATTATGTTTTAGTATTCACTATCAAACCATTAATAGTGGACACATTGTGTCCGAAATGTACATTTGGTTACAAAATAAAGTTTGGAATAAAGGATCTAAGTGTTTTTAATCAAATATTATCATCTTCAAGTAACTTAATCATTGGGTTATTTATTCATGAAAACAATTAACCACTAAATCTTATTCTAAACGAAGGTTTGCCAACCTTTTTTTATCTACTTTAAACATTTAACTTAAACAGAAAAACAAAAAATAATTGAAGTAGCTCTCGACGCAACAGGAATTTTACAATACGTATTAGTGACTATTATGATCGATATTACGACTCCGTCAACTTGGCCATCACTTTCAATTTTTTGGAAAACACATCATTGCGCAGAAAAGCCCTTAGCTAGCACAAGCTAGCACAGCAAAAATTAGAGCAAGCACACAAAGGGTAAAAAAGTAATAGGGGTTTCAAATATGGGGGGGGGGCTAAGTTGACGTTTGCCCCCCTCTTTTGATTTTTCAACTTTTTTTATAGGATTTGGATTCCTCAGAGCTAGCACAAGCTAGCACAACCAAATTTAGAGCTAGCACAACCCCAACAATCCCTTAAAAATACAAAATTAGTTTGTACCCCAGCCCCCCACTATAATATTTTTTGATTATTTCTAAGGGAATCTGCAGCTTAGAGCTAGCAGAGGCAGAATATGCAAAAATTATTTAGAAAAAGAAAATGGTTAAAAAGATATTTGAATTTAAATTATCAGCCGTGAGCTTTCAAATCCGGCATATGGCAAAGTAATTGTCAATAAATCCGTTGAAATATTGTAATTTGTTAAAAAATACTCATTTAGCATAATAATTTAAATACATGAATAGAATTAATTCATGTATTTAAATTATTATGCTAAATGAGTATTTTTTAACAAATTACAATATTTCAACGGATTTATTGACAATTACTTTGCCATATACTCAACTAAGAGTTCAAAACATTGCTTTCAAATGCTGTGACCAGGAAAGCAAGCACATTAAAGACAGTTGCGTAGTAAGTGATTAATGACTAACCCTCGAATAATTTAAAGTGTAATAACTCCACCAAATACTAACAGATTTCAAAAATTCTTTCAAAATATAAATGACTAATGCATTAGTATTAGTGAATTTGAATTTGAAAGAATTTTTGAAATCTGTTTGTAATTAGTGAAGTTATTACATTATAAATTATTCGAGTCTTAAATATTGATTACTTACTACGCCACTGTCTTATCAGTGCTAGCTTTTTCAGTCACAGCATTTTATACCAATGCATTAGTCATTTATATTTTGAAAGAATTTTTGAAATATGTTAGTATTTGGTGAAGTTATTACATTTTAAATTATTCGAGTGTTAAATATTGATTACTTACTACGCCACTGTCTTTTCTGTGCTAGCTTTCTCAGTCACCGAATTTATTACTAATGCATTAGTCATTTATATTTTAAAATAATTTTTGAAATCTGTTAGTATTTGGTAAAGTTATTACATTTTAAATTATTCGAGGGTTAAATATTGATTACTTACTACGGCACTGTCTTTATTGTGCTAGCTTTCTTAGTCACAGCATTTATTACTAATGCATTAGTCATTTATATTTTGAAAGAATTTTTGAAATCTGTTAGTATTTGGTGGAGTTATTACACTTTAAATTATTCGAGGGTTAGTCATTAATCACTTACTACGCCACTGTCTTTAATGTGCTTGCTTTCCTGGTCACAGCATTTGAAAGCAATGTTTTGAACTCTTAGTTGAGTATATGGCAAAGTAATTGTCAACAAATCCGTTGAAATATTGTGATTTGTTAGAAAATACTCATTTAGCATAATAATTTAAATACATGAATAGAATTACGCATACAAGATTTGAAAGCTCACGGCTGATAATTTAAATTTAAATGTCTTTTTAACCATTTTCTTTTTCTAAATAATTTTTGCATATTCTGCCTGTGCTAGCTCTAAGCTTCAGATTCCCTTAGAAATAATCAAAAAATATTAAAGTGGGGGGCTTGGGTACAAACTAATTTAGTATTTTTAAGGGGTTGTTGGGGTTGTGCTAGCTCTAAATTTGGTTGTGCTAGCTTGTGCTAGCTCTGAGGAATCCAAATCCTATAAAAAAAGTTGAAAAATCAAAAGAGGGGGGCAAACGTCAACTTAGCCCCCCCCCAATATTTGAAACCCCTATTACTTTTTTACCCTTTGTGTGCTTGCTCTAATTTTTGCTGTGCTAGCTTGTGTAAGCTAAAGGCTTTTCTGCGCAATGATGTTTTTCCAAAAAATTGAAAGTGGGGGGCCAAGTTAACGGAGCCCGATATTAATATATTTTTGAATAACGTTGGAGTTAGATATTCATTTTAACATTTTCAATAGGTGGTTTAAAGTATTGCAAATTTAATTGTAACATCATTTGTTTAAATTTATAGATTGTGTCATGTACTTGCGCATCTCTACATTAAATATAATACTTAGAAACCTTCATCATTAGGCGAGATATTTTTCTAGACTGAATCTTGCACACTTTTTCATTTTAAAGATTTTCTTAACTGTCAAAACAAAAGAACTACGGGCGATTACAACTATCGAAACAAAGGAGCTATATCTTTAAAACGGTGACAGCTGTCTTAGTTCTCTTAAAACAATTGAAAACTAGACTGAATTCAGAATTTGTGTTCAATATATTATAAATAGCTATTTATGTAAGGAGAAAAAAAAACGTAATAAATTCCAATAATTGGAACTAGTGTAGAAAAGCCTGAAAATGTGGCTTGGCCGCGTAGCGCGAAGTCAAGTTCTGGCTTTTTTAAACTCGAAATTTTACTTCATGCGCCACGCATGTGAAACACCCTAATATCATGAAGTTCAAAATATTTTCGGTTATCAATATGTATATTTTTAATCAATTGTTACAACTATATTATATGTGAGAAAGCAACATAATTTTAAACATGTTTTAAAGTTTTAAACGGTGTTTCAATAAAAAAAAACACGTTTCGTAAAAAAACTGATTGTTTTAATTAAAATGAAAAAACATATTATTTAACAACCCCGGTACAAAATAGATTTTTTTGTTTTAGCATATTGCCTATTTATTTAAAATAAGCGTAATTTTTTATTAAAATCAAATAGTTGTCAAAACTTTAAGAAAATGCTTTAAATAAGCATAATAATCTAAAATAGGCATAACATTAAAAATAAGGACAAAAAAATTATCACATTTTTCGTGTTTCGTATACATTTATAGAAACTCTCTTGATGCTATATATATTAAGCATAAGCATAATAGCTAGAAATCCGCTGTCTAGTAATCACACTTCTTGTCATGGCTTTCGGTCAATAAGTGTTGTGTATTATAAATCAGAATTAGCTTTGCGGATTCCCTAGCTATAATGCGCTCTTTTATAGTGCGCTTTACCCTATAAAAACTAATATTACTGATTTTTTTTGTTATTATTTTGAATACTTTAATTCTTTCTTTCACCATCCGTCTAAAATTAATTTGCAATTTTGGTTTAATTTAATTTTTTATTTTAGAATTAATAAAATTAAAAAAATCTAAAGTATGATTTCATCATGCACTCTATAACGATTTTATAATTATATAATTCTAATATCATATTCTCGTAACATCTATAGTTATGAAAACAACTTTTTCCATTAAAAAAATTAATCATTTATAATATCTTTACAGACCATTCTATTAGACAATTAATATTTTTTCAAGCAAGAGCTGACAAATATATATTAGTATACCACCACTTTGTGTGCCTTCATAGTATAAAACGATTTTAAATTATAACGACGGTGAGGCTTGAGCGCAGCCTAAATTGAATCGACTCAGGTAATCCCAAAACGCATATATCTTGTTATTATTTTTTTACGTAAAAATATGATATTATTTTGTCAAAATAATAAAACATGTAATAAAGATATTATTAGATATTAAAGAAGTGTTGTTATAAATAAATTAAAATTGTTCAATGTATATTCTTGTTTTAAAGTATGTAGAATACTATAACATAAATGAATTCTTACAATTTTTAATGCGCTGGACACTGATATTCTGAACATGGCTTTAGCGATTTGGATCAGTAAAAATATTTGTAAAATACTTTCAATAATATCATATATTTATATTAGTGATGGGCAAGATCGATCAAAAAAGATCGACTGATCGATCCTTGCAAGTGATCGATCCGCTCGATCTCTTTGAGCGGATCGATCTTTTCGATCGGATCGATCTTTTCGATCGGATCGATCTTTTCGATCGGATCGATCTTTACGATCGGATCGATCTTTTTGATCGGATCGATCTTTTCGATCGGATCGATCTGTTCGATCGGATCGATCTGTTCGATCATTTCAGACGGCTCGATCGGCTTGATCTTTTCGACGACTCGATCTTTTCGGACGGCTCTATCTTTTCGAGCGACTCGATCTTGGGGGCGGTTCGATCTGTGCGAACGGGTCGTGCTGATCGATGTGATCAATCGGCTCGATCAGATTGGTCATATCGATCGGCACAAGTGGATTGATCAGGTTGTGCGGCTCGAGCAATGATCTTTTTGAGCGGATCGATCATTGAACGATCACACTATTTTTGTGTTCTGTTTTGCGCAAAGTGAGCCAGCATTTATTAAAAAAATGGTGATGTGTCCATCATAGTACTTTCCCCCGTAAATTGCGTATTAAATCACTTTTAAAATATTTGTAGCATTATTATTTTCAAAATGTCTTTAACTTTTTGATAACTACAACTTTTATTTGAAACATTTTTCAATTGGATCAACACATACTGACACAAACCAATGACTAGATAAAAAACACTATTTATTGAATATCTCAAAAACTAAGAGCGCTATGGCAAAAAGTGAAGATACAAAAATCTTTAATATCTTATTACCTATAACTTTTATTTGAAACATTTTTTAATTGTATCAACACACACACTGACACAAATCAATGACTAGATAAAAAACACTATTTATTAAATATCTCAAAAACTAAGAGTGCTATGACAAAAAGGGAATCCACAAAAAAACTTTAGTTTTTCATTTCCTACAACTTTTATTTGAAAAATTTTTCAATTGTATCGACACATACACTGTCACACACCAATAACTAGATAAAACACACAACTTTTGAAATATCTCAAAAACTAAGAGTGCTATGACAAAAAGTAAGTGAACAATACATCTTCATTTTGTTATTATCTACAACTTTTATTTAAAAGAATTTTTTGTTTGATGAACATTTATTGAAAAAATCTGAAAAAACTGAAAAACGCTTAGAGTAAAGTACCACTTCAGGTTTTCCGATTTTCACCAAAAGCTTTTCAGTTCTTCCGATTGTAACAAAAAGCTTAAGTTTCAAGTTTAATCTCGATATCTTTAGCGGTTTTTGCGGTACAGCGCACACAGACACATACGCAGACAGACAGACATTTTTCAAAAATGGTCTTATTCGGCTCAGGGGACCTCAAAACGGATATTTCCGCTAAAATTTTTGATTCGGAAATTTTCACGAAAACAATACTTTCCCTTTGTATTACATACGGGGGAAAGTAAAAAGGATATAGGCAAAGTCTTGGCAGGGCCGAGAAAAAATTACTAATGAGCCGGTTATTTTTCCCGGGCTAGTCTCATACTTTATATCCGAGCGTGCTATTATATTATAGAGATTTTAATAAAAATTTATAATATTTTATTTCATATTAGCTATATATATATTTAGTAAATACATAAATAGCTAATATGAAATGAAATATTATCAATCTTTATTAAAATTAATACTATTAAGTAACAGCTGTTAAATAACGTTAAAAATAACTAGTTATCACCATTATTGAAAATTAACTGCTTCTCTCATCTTTAGTGTATACTAAAGAACAAAAATGGTGATGTGTCCATCATAGTACTTTCCCCGTTTAATTATATAATTGAATATAATTAAATATAAATTAATTAGAAATATTAACATAGCAACCGGGGAATGGAATCGAACCCGCACTTCTCATTTAAGAGTCCGGTGCGCTACTGCCTGCGCTACGACACTTGATTTAAATAATGCCTTATCGGTGTTATAATATTCGATCCAACATTATATATCTATTTATTTGATTTTATTTTTTCGAAACCTGTTTCTGTTTTCGTTTACTATGAGTATCACATGCTAATAATTTTGTCTTTTCTGCGGGCATATACGTCTTTGCGCTCTCTTGAACGCTAAACGTCTGTACCTTTCATTTTATGCTTACTAGAATTTCTGGATACAGATGTTTATTTATTTCATGAGTAAGTTATGGCTCGCTCTTGAAAATGAATTCGTTATCATTCCTAACTTATGATTTTTTTTCCGTTAATATTTAGTTTCAATTTATTTTTTAATAAATTTTTTTTTTTAGTCATTATTTCTGTGCATTTTGCAGTATTTATTTCTTTTCATATTCTTTTAGTGATTAGTTTTGTTGAATGCACGAAAATATATTTAGTCTTGGTTTGCCATATATTTGGTGTTTACCCGTGTTTTATCGTGTACCTATTTTTGATTGTTTATTTTATTATTTTTACCTAAGTGTTGCTAACTAGCATTACCGAATTTAGAATGTTTTTCCTTGTCGTTTTTGTGAATTTATTATGCGCGCTTTGTGCATTCCTGCATTTCTATCGTAATAATTTTTTTTATTATTCTTCCTTTTTTAGTGTGTTTATTTTATAAAAAGTAGGCCAGCGATTGAACTTGAAATACCAACACGTTTGTTTTGATTTTTGAACCACTTGCGTTTGCATTTTTTTTATTGGTGTCTGGAATGTCGGTTAGTGCTTCTTCATCAAGATCGATCAAAAAAGATCGACTGATCGATCCTTGCAAGTTCGAAAAGATCGAAAAGATCGAGCCGCTCAAAGAGATCGAGCGGCTCGATCTTTTCGATCGGATCGATCTTTTCGATCGGATCAATCTTTTCGATCGGATCGATCTTTTCGATCGGATCGATCTTTTCGATCGGATCGATCTTTTCGATCGGCTCGTTCTTTCTGATCAGATCGATCGGATCGATCGGCTCGATACTTCAACTGATCGATCATTGCTTGATCGATCTTTGCAATGATCGATCTTGCCCATCACTAATTTATATGATATTATTAAATACATACTCTAGCTTTTTACTGAAATTCTTGTGTTGCTATTATCTGCTTCAACGGCGACCTCAATCAATTGATTTTGGTCCATGATGAAACAATTATCCCAGGGTCACCACATGTTTTATCAAAAATAGGTAGTCGTCACAAGCAAAAAATAAACAAAATCCGTGAGAATATAAACTCGTAAGTAAAGTAGGCACAATAAGAAACAATGAGAAAACCGAGAACGAAATATGCACTAACATAATTGCTGATAAAATGATGAATTTTTAACCAAGCAAAACGACCTGTACTCCGAAAATGGGGGTAAAAGGAACATTAAAAGCTAATTATCAAACCAATTCACAGAAATACATTCCAAAAATGATTGGAAATGCATACAGGGTTTTCCCATTGGAAATCCAATGGACACCCCTGGATCGGTGTAGGTTTCAGGGAACATTTCGAAAAAGATTATTTTTGCTTTCCAAAAACACGCAGGTAGTTATAGATTCATTTTGTGCGAGGCGAAATAGAACCGATTTAGCATCCTTGTCGGCGCGTACCAACTACCCCCGCACTGGTCACCCGCAGTGCCGGTAGCCGCAAGGTTGTATAATGATTATAATTTTATTGAGGGTATTCAAGTTCGATATTTATTGCTCAGCAAAAGAGCGATGATTACACTATACATATACACAATTCCTCATATTTCCTCTCAAGTTAAAAAATTAGAAGGGTAGCAAATATTGACAAAAATCCGTAGGTACTTAATCCTTAATAACATTTTGACAAACCAACATAATGGCTTCTGGTTTGCAAAAATGTGTTTTTTTTATTTCCTTTAAAATGAGTTACTTCTCTATAGGGGTTGCAATTTAAAAAAATGGAGTAGTTCTTCTGACATGACATCCACAAAAATTGGGAAAGTATCTCAAATATCTCATAATGTAGTTTTTATGAGAGTATACAGGGTCAGTTATTTATCTTGAGACACTCAAATATCTCAACAATGATTGATTTTATGAGAAAAAGTTTCAAATAAACCCCTCATATTTTAGAGGATGTTACCCTCTAAAATATGAGGGGTTTATTTGAAACTTTTTCTCATAAAATCAATCATTGTTGAGATATTTGAGTGTCTCAATATAAATAACTGACCCTGTATACTATCATAAAAACTACATTATGAGATATTTCAAAACTTTCCCAATTTTTGTGGATGTCATGTCAGAAGAACTACTCCATTTTTGTAATCTGTAGTAGAAAGAAGTTCCTAAAAGGCCCCTATGGAGGCCCACGGGGTCAACTTCATAATTTTGAATGGGAACCACCATTTTTTGTTTTTGATTCGTATAGTTAACTCAAATAGAAGTAACTATTATTTGAACTTTTTTCTCTAATCTCTATAGATGGGGCTGTAATAAGGAAAATTTATTGAACAATTTTTTTCCTATTTTTTGATATTTTCTAGATTAGTAAGTAAAAATATTTGTTAAGATTGTATTAAACTGATATAAATTAATTATCTTTAATCAACATAACAGCAACAGGAACGGGAACGAAAATGATGTCAATAAATATTAAAAATTATATTTAATTGATGAGGCAGATACATGATGAAACTCCATAATACTATTTGAAATAAAACAACGCAGTTGGGAGGGTTTCACTTACTTACTTTTTTTTTAAATTAACTATACGAATCAAAAATAATAAATGGGGGTTCACATTTAAAATTAAGAAGTTCACCCCCGTGGGCCCCCATGGGGGCCCTGTAGAAACTGTTCTCTACTACAGATCAATTTGCCCCTCTAAAATATGGGGGTTTATAAATAACTTTTTCTCATAAAATCATTAATTGTTTAAATATTTGAATCTCTCAAGATACATGACTCACCCTGTATAAGTATGCAAATTTTTGACAAAAAATATACACGCAACCAAAAAATACAGCGCTGTTCCGGGATTTTTGGCAAACCCTGTATAAGGATTTGTAGAAATAAGGAATATGTTATATAAGACGTGAAAAAAACAATTTCCTCAGTTCTTAATATCTTGAAGATAGCTTGATTATGGATTTTGATAAATAACACTTACTGGATAGGCGCAGGATTTACGGATCATGCTCAAAAAGGATCTCAGTTTTAGGCTGTACATCTGTATCAACTTGATACTTTGATGTTATCCTATCTGTTCATTGCAAATATAGAAAAACATACCAATTGAATTTAATAAAGGGGCTTAAATAATACATAAACCGTAATGTGCTAACGCAATATACGCCGACCGACAGTTGATCTCCGTCAAATTAGGCCGCAATTGGAATTTGGAGTGGGGTTTCAGAACTTTTCAGGATCATGGAGTATTAGTTCTCACTTTAAGGAAAATCTACTTCTCTTGGTTTTTATAAAAAAATCCTGTACTAGCCACCAGTACCCTTCAAGTGTTCTCTTATGTCAACGATCTTATTTCATTAGAAAAGCCTTACTCGGATAGAATCAGAAGGGCGAGCAAAGAACTCGATAAATAAAATAGGAAATATAAATATTAGTATCAAAGGATTCGCATTCTTGTATCCACTGTAATGAATTCCATCAGGAAAAGGAAAAATACTCACTGTGAAATGGAAACCGACTGGCATATTGTATAGAGAATTCATCGGCATTCCCAATAAAAGCAAGCGGCCTATACAAGCCAGGACATCAATATTGAAATCTTTGGCATAAGATGAAAATTATTTACACCTCGGAATTTATGCTTACACGCCAGATATTTAGAGCTTCAAGGCTTACACCAACATCGGAGACAGGGTGATAAATATACATATGAAGGTGGGAGTTATCGCGGGGTTAAAAATTCAGCATCTTTAAACTTAACCTTTCATTAATATCCTTCTAAAGTGTTATGAACACGAGATTAATTAATAATTTATGCATTAACGAATATCGATTTGTGTATAGACTAGAATGAGTTTTGCATACAATGCAAAAACATGAATTCTCTCTCTATTATTTGCTCCTCTAAAAAGTATTTTGGCGACCCTCGTAGGTTAGTAAGTAGAGCTCCTGCTCTTGGACCCAGAGGGTCGTGGGTTCGAATCCCACCCAGGGGTATTACTTTCTTATAGGGAACTAAGCTCCCTCTAGAGTCATAGATGCGTGGGAATGTATTGTGCCGTCGCAAATTAGTTACTGTATGGATACGAGCCGAGGTCAAAAAAAGTATTTTTTTCTGGTTTGGTTCTTGCCTGGCTTTAGTATTTGTAACTAAAGGGTGTTTTTTAGAGGTACAGAACCTTAATCATGGATATCTGTTAAATCAATTTCAGAATGGGAAACTGTTGCTGGCAATTTTGTTCAGTGAGCTTTGGCAAATTATTATGTCAAAGCTCATAGTCGAGCAACGATTACAAGTTGTGGAAATGAATTTCCAAAATGCGCGCTCTGTGCGTCGAACCTATAGAGCACTTCACCCATTTACTAATTTTTATCGCCAAATATTTTTTAGTGATGGCGCTCATTTTTGGCTGAATGGACTCGCAAATAAGCAAAATTGTATTACTGTGTGGTGTGAAATGCATGCTGGAGGCATCATTGGCCCCTACCTTTTCAAAAATGAAGACAGACCCAGTGTTACCGTCAATAGCAAGTGCTACAGGTAAATGATTCGAATTGTTTGTATCTCTAACGTCAATGCAAATCTGTTGAGAACTAAATGGTTTAAACAGAGCGACGCAACTTGCCACACCAAGCGTAAAACCCCCACATTGTTGGAAGAGACGTTTGGTGATCAAATTATTTCGAGACATCGGCCTATTGATTGGCCACCTAGATCATGTGATTTGATCCCATTGGAATATTTTTTGTAGGGCTACGACAAACTGGTCAATGCTGATAAACTAGCAACGATTGAAGACTTAGAGTTCAACTTTTGGAGCGTAATTTGAGAGATTAGCCCGGCCACATTGGAAAAAGATAGGATAAATTGGACCAATAGAATAGTTCATCTAAGACGCAATCGCGGTGGTCACATGTCCGAAATTATTTTTAAACACTAAATTCCATAACCACTACGATAAGGATAGGGAAACCCATCACACCGAGGAACTAACAAAAATGTGAAGGATAAACAACAACAAGTACATAATCTCAAAGAATAGAAATACTGATGCAAAATCAAAATGAGATAATTACTCAAAATAATAAGGAGAAAGAATACAATTCGATCATCATTCCTAAAAGCAATTTTAACACGTAACATATGTTAAGCCAATATGTGAAAACTATTAAGAAATTCGATAGCTAACACCATCTAATGCTCTATAGTGGCATCGTCAATGACAAGAATGCACAAAGTGCATTTACAGGTCACTGTTTCGTCCGTAATATAAATATTATATACAACATTAAAAAATATATTTCACGCTTGCGGATTACACAAATATGCACATATTACACAGATTTGTTTTCGACATTTTACTCTTGCCAAAATATGAATGGTATTTGACAGCAATTTTTTAATCGCACATTTTTATTTTTAGCAGACTAATTTGAATGGATTTAATCAAATTTATTGAGGCATTTGTTTATTTCCCGTTTGTTTTATGTGAAAACGTATTGATTATTTAAAAATAGCAAAATGCAGTTCATTAATACTTAAATTTCAATTCAAAAGTGGAGTAAGTTCAATGTTTGTCAGTATTTAAAAAAAAACCGTGTTGTTAATTAGAAAGTTTAGATTTAAAATTATTTATAAAACGTTTGATTATTTTTAAATTAATTAGTTGTAATTCAATTTACGTTTGTTAATTTTCAAACGATCAATGATTACGTAAACGAATTCTTTAAAAAATATTCTATTTCAATAATAATTTAAGATAAAGTTATGATTATGATACTATTTATTAAATAAAATATGGCGATCATTAGAACATCGATTTTAAAAGAAATTAAAAAACATTTATAAATAATTCTTAATTATATGTAACTGCAAGCTTTTTAGAGGAAAAGCTTATTGAACACGGATGAGTAGCTACTGAAATTAGCCCGATCTCTATGTTCAAGATAACTCTAAAAAAGATAAATTCAAATTAAAAACTATTTGAATTCGAGAAAATAAGCTTACGCTTCTTATAGTTTGCACACTTTAAACATAATATATAAAATTACGAAAAAACTATTCGTGAAAATGCAAACAATGTCTTAATTAATAGAACAACTTAAGACGATAAATATCCATTGAAACAACTACTTCCCGTGCAAATACACCTTCGGATATTGAATTATACAATGAAATATTTAAAATCTTATTTAATTTGATTTGTTACAACGCTCTATTAAAGTATATGTAACGTTTAGGTCAAATTCTCTTCAATCCAACTAACAAATACAAATTTAAAATGGAAGGAGTTAGTTGGATTGAAGAGAATTTGACCTAAACGTTACATATACTTTAATAGAGCGTTGTAACAAATCAAATTAAATAAGATTTTAAATATTTCATTGTATAATTCAATATCCGGAGGTGTATTTGCACGGGAAGTAGTTGTTTCAATGGATATTTATCGTCTTAAGTTGTCTTATTAATTAAGACATTGTTTGCATTTTCACGAATAGTTTTATTGTAATTTTATATATAACCCTAAAAGTTGATTTGAATTAATAGCAAATCCTTACTCTTACTAATGCGTTATGTATAACGTTTTTTGACTACGTAACAGGGCTGAATGCCTGCATGAAAAAGTTAAAATAAAAAATTCTAAATCTGTCCTCTAATTCAGTAAATGGGCCATTTACGGTAACATGGTATCAATAGACCCCACCTATAAGGGAAGGAATTAAATAAACTACTTCCTACATTGAATGGACTTGGTGATTCAGCAGTTCGTAAAATCAATTTTAGAATAAATATCTTTGTGGAGCACATCTTTTAATAGTTAAACTATGTTCAATATAAATAGATTAGTTATCTGAGACAAGGTGCATGTGTATGGTCATTATCTGATCGCCCCAACGAAACTTTAAGCACTAGAGACCGCAGCTTCGAAAAGCGTCCCAAATCCCTTTACGACGAAAACCTTCAATGAATTGAAGTAGAAACATGTAAAGAAAAAAAATACAATTACAACAATCTTGGTTGTCAGATAAAATTCACACTTTATTAAATGTAGCTTGATAAATAGTATAATTAATGTTATAACACTTCATTAAAAGTAGCTTAATAAATAGTATTTATAATGTTATAAGGATTTGCCTTGAAATATCCTCTGCATAAAAATAACGAACAGGTGTTTATTATAGATTATAGAATGATCATATTTCTAATTAAAAAATATAGTTAGTTATAAAATTCCAGTTGTTTTCTCGGGTCACATACTGCTAAAAATATATGATAATATTACAATTTTATCACTAATACAATTATAATGAGTATGAAAACAAAGTACGAGATAAATTATTATATATCGTTATTTAAAATAAATCCAAAAAACACGCATTAAAATTGTGCTCGAGTATAAAAGTAAATATTTGCTTTAAATTGTGATCAAAATGTATATAGGATATATCTGTATAATTGCAGAAATGTTTGTACAAATTTGAAATATACATCTGCTAGTGTTTTTGTTAGATTATGCGTGGGTGGAAGTTTTCTATTAGTTATTCTCTGGGAGAGTTATGTGAACGTGCAGTGGTCAGTACAAGTTTTAAATGAGATGTGAATGAAAAAAACAAATAAACGTAAACTTTCCACGTCCTTTTCACTCTAAATAAACCTAATATCTGTACACTAAACATTCCACGACTCTCTCTAGGAGATACTCAGAGGATTGTAGTTTTATAAGTTTTGTACGGCCGCCTCCACTTTGCAACTGTGTTCAATTTTTACGTACATACATTTACATTTTCCGAGGATTATTATTTGTAATAACAAACAGAAAATATCAGTACCTGCCATCTGTGCTATTTAGAGAGGCCTGGGCAACTAACATTTTCAAAGCCCTTAAAAATGTTGTTTAAAACAGACATTTTTTTAAATAAGAAAGACAGCCTTTCTCTTATCAACTTTAAAATAAATCAATGTTCTATATGCCCGGCATAAATGAATTAATTCTGTTTTAGTGACCTAAATTCACCAATTATTTTTAACTTTGAGCGTTTGTATATAATACAGGGTGTCCCGTTAATATGGGGAAATGACTTTACCATAGATTCCTGGGATCAAAATATGATGATTTAACATAACTTATCTATATCCAAAAGTTTACGGTTAAGGCGGAAATAGTCGTCACGTTAAAAAAAATTATTAATTTTATGTATAACAATTGAACGCTGTATTCGATCCGACTAAAATTTATTATGGTTGATTATCATAATATAACACATCATTTCAGTTATTAGAGTCATCATTTATTGACAAGAAGTATAAAAAACAATAGTACCACAACATAAAAACTAAAATATGTTTTTGTTGACGCATCTTATAAAAATTTAAAAAATACATCTTCAAAGATTAGTTTATTTAAAAACTTTTTTGTCTCTTAATAATGTTTGATACCTTGTACGGTTTTGCCACAAAAAAATGCAAATAAATGATTTTTTATTAAAAACGAAATCTACTTTTTCGGGTGATTAAAAATACACATTTTTTCTTTATCGCCGCCATTGTTTAACAAATGTCAATTATGTGTAATATTAATTACCGAGTGTTTTTTGAGAATTATCTTCATTATGGTTTATAATTATTCATATTCCTCTGGAGCAAACAGATACAGGGTGTATTTCTTTTAAGTACTCCAAATTCAGCCTGTTTTGTAAATCTTTAGATGTTCCTTGTTTTTCTTTTAAGTTCAATTTGAAGCTTTAAATGAGTGTTTGCCACTCCCAGACTAAGCATGAAGTAAAATTTCGAGTTTAGAAAAGCCCCGTGAAAATTTGTCGAGGGTCGCGCAGCGACCCGAGACAAATTTTCTGGGCTTTTCTAAACTCGAAGTTTTACTTCATGCGCCACGCGTATAAAACACTAAAATATTGTAAAATTTATGTAAATTCAAACTTCAATAGAAATCTGTGTTCTATACGAAATTTTACTTCATGCTTAGTCTGGGAGTGGAAAACACTAGTTTAAAGCTTTAAATTGAACTCTCTTAAAAACTACAAATTTCGGAAAATTTACAGCTTATGCATATGTTTACCAGAAAGAAAAAATCACTGTAGGTTGCTTGTATTAGGATTTACTTTACATTTTTGTGGAAAAACCGTACAAGATATCAAACATTAATACCAGATAAAACGCTTTTAAATGAACCAATCTTTGAAGTAATATTTTTTAATTTTTTATAAGGTGCTCCAGAAAGAACATATTCTAGTTTGTATGTTGTGGTGCTACTGTTTTTTATACTTCTTGTCAATCAATGACAACCATAATAACTTAAATGGTGTGTAATATTATGATAATCAACTATATTAAATTTCAATCAAATTGAATATAGCCCTCAATCGTTCCAAATAAAATGAATAATATTTTTTGAACTTTAAAGACTAATTCTGGCTTAACCGTAAATTTTTGGATATAGATAAATTGTGTTAAATCATTATATTTTTATCCCAGGAATCTATGGTTATTATTATTATTATTTAGTATCTCACACGGGGCTTTTAGTAAGGCTTCGAATTTTATACATTTAATTATTCGATTATTCATTCAAAAACATATTCAAATATTCTTAGCAATCAAATAATTCAAATATTTAAATCTAAATATTTGATATTTGATTATTTTAATATAGTTTTGAAATACTTATATTTCTCAGCCTTAATCAAAACATGTATCAAATATTTGCTTTGTTTGTCCGAATTTTACATTTAAATATTCAAATATGTTAATATGATTTTAAATGAATATTTGAATACTTAAAAAATATATAAAAAATGAATCCTTTTTATATTTAAATATTGTGATGGATTAACAATAACTAAGTGTATTGAAGAACTACACATTTAATGAGTATTTTACACGCCTAGCTGATGAAATAATTCTTTCGAGCCTATAAATGTTTGGTCTTTTCCAAACTCGGAATATTTACTTCATGTTCAATCAAGGTGTGGACACATTTGTTAGAAAACCATTAAAACCTTCAATGATTATTAATAATTAACAAAAATATAAAACAAACACAAACGGTAGTTATATTAATAATCGTTTTAAGTTTCATTAATTATCTTGGTTTACTACAAATATTCACTTTTCTTTTAAGTATAAATATCCAGATCTAAACAAGTAAAACTTCGAGTTTAGAAAAGCCTGAATATTTTGCTTGATTGCGTAGCGAAGCGGAGTGAAGTGGAGTAAAGCGTTGCGAAACGGAGCAATAAATCCAAATTTTCAGACTATTCTAAACTAGAAATTTTACTTGATGCGCCAGGAATGTAAAACAGTGATTAAAAGTGAAGTTTAAAACATATTATTAAGGCTGGGAATTTGTAGAATTTAAATGAAAAACATATTCAAATAATTGATTTATTCTAATACTCAAATATTCTAATATTTACATATTCTTATATTCAAATATGTGAATAATTTAGTGATCAAAAGATTCATGTTTGAATATTCGACTATTTTAATGATTTTTAGTGTAGCGTGGCTACAAACACAAAGAGACATTTGTCAAAAATGGTCTTAGCCGACACAAGGGATCTCAAAACGGATAATAACACAAACATTTTTGATTTAAAAATATTCTAGGAAACAATACTCTCTATTTGTTTACTAATTTCATGCTTTTATCTAGAGCAACGAACTACATTTTTTATTATTGAATTAGCATTAATATAATATATAGTTCAAAGCTAGTAGTGAAAGCAGTTTTGTAAAATGTTTCAATCCTAACAATTTGTATTATAAGAGTCACCTATTTAAGGGTTTGTATTTAATACGAAGCCAGACACTAAAATAATATTGATTAGTATCGCTTAAATTAATAAAAGTATGTTTGAGAATTTGTAAATCGAATATTGGATTTGATTTAAATCCAAACACGTTTGCTATTTTCCGTTGTTGTCAATATGTATGTCGATATATTTGTCACGAGTACAACTTCCTGGAATATATCGTGATATTGAACACATGACTCGGGAGTTATTGGTTTATAAGGTTCCAAGAATATTAGAAATGTAATTAATGAGCAGTTTAGTTACAAATATGATAACTTTTATTTTTATCATAATTTTACTTGTTCTTGTTTTGGAATGTACTCTAAAGATGCAAATTAAAACAAAATTAAATATTTATAATAAATATGTATATAGTTGAATTCACAAATGTATTGCTTTATAAGGGTAAACTTATTACCAAATACAAAACTCATTTGAAATTGTACTGACTAAACGAAACATAACTGATGAAAGTATAATCAATATATTACATTATGAACGGTGGAGGCTTCTACTTCAACCTATTCATATCTGAATACAAGAAGTTAACTTATTTACTTTAGTTATTATTTAGATAATTCTACTATAAGACATTTCTAATTGTTTGTTTAGAATATATAATAAATATTTACTCCAACATTTTTCAATTATTAATTTAATTCTAGATATATGTATGTAAGTACATAAAATACATCACAGTATAGAATATACTGTACATTCTGATATAAAAAAAAATAGTGAATACGATCCCCTTCTCCATATATTGTGCGTAATGCCGCGGCTTCGACAATGCAAGAACTATTTAAGGTCGAAATAAATATAATATATGGATCCTAAATAGTTATCGAGACATAACAATAAAATAAACCACTTTTGTTGACCAAAATCTTATAATATGTGCATTATTTACTTTTGTGGACTGTATAAATAGGGTACATTTAACACTCAATTTCATTAAACACGCATAGCGTCTTAAATTATATTTTTTTCTGCAACTTCTTCGACACATAATAAAAAACTAATTAGGCCACAACGTAAAAGATTCGTTTGCGAAAATTTGTAATTTTTTTCATTGAGCTTAAATCGTTAGTTTAACGTTTCAATATTTCTAACGGATTTTGCTGTAGCGTAGTGACAGACAGACAGACAGACAGACAGACATTTTTTAGAAAATGGTCTTATTCGACTCAGTAGAACTCAAAACTGACATTTCCACTAAAAGTTTTGATTTGAAAATTTCAAATGGACAATTTGCAAAATATGCATACACCCAAAGCAAATTGCTCGAATCGCTCGACTTTTAAAGATGTTGGAAATAAACATTTGTAAAATGTATTGGCCTGAGATCAAACATAAGGAGCATATTTTCAACTTCACCTTTTGTAAGAGTTTAGAAGTAAAAAGAAAAATACCCTGTGTTGGTGTAAACTTTAGAAAATCTTAGCCGATCACTGAGTTTATTCCAGCAATAATCATTACAAATTAGGATTGATTAAGTGATTTCAACGATAGATTAACAGAGGAAATAAATCAATTAGAATTAATTAATCTGTTAAAATGATGATTCCTTTCATGATTTGTTTTAAGCAATGACTGTTGGAGAGAATGTAGCCATATTACAATACCACATACTTACTTCATATACGGAAACAAATTAATTGATTTATTAATAGGACTCAGTAGAGCTTTTTAAGATTCTATTACTAACCATTAATATGTTCAGCAGTAACCAAAACCTCTATTATAATGTTTATTAATGAAGGACAGGTTACTACCTAAGGATTTCCCAAACAATTATTATTTGAAAAATAAAAAATCAACAGAGTTGAATGAATTTATAATCAAACGAATGTAATTGTTATTGGATACTACGTGTATTTTTAAATAAATAAAATATTTGTTCATAGTTTTTTAATTAAACTACAAGCTCACAGTTACATTTACTTACTTTTCAATCAACGGTAATTTGTTAAATTTGTAAATTAAAACCGGTTGTCCGATAATCTACCGGTCAATTATAATATTGCTGTTTTAAGGATAAAAGTCAATAATTAAATATAATAAATTAATTATACATTAATACTGTTTTTGAACTCCCCGCCTCGAGAGTGACATTTTACGCATTCTATTTACTAGTTCGTAAAAAAAATAAGTAAATTTTGAATTTCCGTATTGACGGCGTCCCTGATTTCTCGCGAGGAACGCGCTTTTGGTATATCAGAGAACATGTTTTCACACTTTTTAAACAAACATTTCACACCGCAGCCTTTAAAAACACCAACTGTCAAATTGTGTATTGTGATTTGAGTATGTTGTGGTGCATGTTTTACACTTATATTATATGGCCAAACACGTACACGTACATGAATCGAAATCAAATGATATTATTATTTGATATTTATTATGTTTTGTATCTTTTCAAAAATATGGTATAATCTTCATGCGCGAAGATTTATCCCGCGTTCACAGAAATGAAGTTGAAAGAACATTGTGTTCCCACACTCGTTTTGTAAATGACTATTAATAACTTACGTCTAACAAGCCTTTCCAATCCTTGATTGAAATAAGATTTCGAGATTAGAAAATGTTATTCTTTTCTAAACTCGAAAATTTACTTTATGTGCCTAGCGTACAAAACACTGATTTAAAGTAAAGTGAATTTAATTTAGTGAAATACAGGTATTTTTTACCCGTAATCGCTAAACTGGTATATTCTGTATCGGCTGTAGCGTTTTTATCAATGTTTCATATTTCAGGCAGACTAAGTTAATTGATCTCAACTTACAAATACATAATTTTGTTAATATCCTCTATAACATCTCGAAATTATCAACTTTTGGGTGAAATTCGGTGACCGGAAGTAAATGTTCACTCTCGGCGTTTTCTTTGTATCTCGTAACTTAATAACACAATTTGGAAATCTTTTAAACAACAGTTTTCGAGAACTAGGAAACATTTAATGTATTTATACTTTTTGTCATAGCTCCTTAATTATTTTATAAAATGTTATTTTTTTAAATTTTATTGTTCTCTGTATTTTCTTTAACCTCTGACAATAAATGATGTTAACACTGTTGTATTATTTATGATTATACTCTTCACGAAACTCAAAAACAAATATCGAATAAATGATGTGTTAAATTTAACGTATATATTATTCATAACCTCACCTTCTAAGTATACACAAAAAATACCAAATCAGCTTCAGTGGTAAAGTTTATTTTAAAAATTGTGAATTTTGGATATTATTTATTATTTTATTGCTCAATCTTTGTAAGCATTGAAAATAAGTGATAGGAATAATCGATATACTATCATATAACATTTTAATTTACGGTCGGTGCCTGTATTGGCCACAGCATTTTTTTCACTAAAAGGGGCCTATATGAAACAAATTAGAAAAATTGTACGAAAAACACATTTTATTTAGATAATCGAATTATAAAACACTCCCTACTAACGACATTTTACTAGGAAAAGTTTGGAAAATTAAAGTCGGAGTCTCAGTTACAATATTGAAACATTACTATTTAACAATAGTGTTATAGGGTGATAGAATAAGCAATGAAAATAATTTCAATTTTTTAAATATGATTAATATATACATCGTTTGATCTCTAATTCCTTTGTTCACAATATATTTGAGCAGTTTATTTTGAAAGTAGCCTAGCTCCATTTCTCAGTGTTTAGTTTTTGACTGAAATAATCTTTATAATTAAGGTTTTCTGTGATAAACAACAATTTCTGGTTAAATATATTCAAAATATATCATGTATATTTTGAGTATGCTAACTACAAATTGTTTTTTATAGCTGAAAACCTTAAATTATAAAGGTTATTACAGGCAACAACAAAAAATTAAAAAATGGAGTTAGGCCCCTTTCAAAATAAAAGGCTTAATTGTTGTTATTAATATAAAAGTATTTACTAACAAAAAAAATGTCTTCATGTTTTTGTTGTTATTTTGCCATTATTCACCAATAAAATGTCTAAAGAATAGACAATCGCACTGATTCTGTAAGCGAAATGTTCAATTTAAAATATATGTTATTCTTTAACATCACGTTATAACTATTACAACAAAATATCAAATCCGCTTAGAAGGTCTTAAAGTTAAAGAATGACATATACATTAAATTTAACATTTCGCTTAACGAATCAGCTCGACTGTTACTTTGTTGACCCCATTAAACAGTATCAATCATGCTCACTAAAGTAAAAAATGAGCGTGCTAATGTTAATGTTATTTGATAAGGTAAATAATGTTTAAATACATACTGTAATTGGCCTATTTGATCAAATCATGTTATTGCTTTGATGAAATGGCACAATTACATTATGTTTTAAAACATTATTTCCCACAAATACCACCAAAGGAAGAAATTCTTTTCGATCAGCTGTGCGTTTTCATCTACATATTTGGGGTTCTATAAGCGATATGTTGAATTTAACGTATATGCTATTTTTCAACTTTACCTTCTTAGTGGATTAGTGGAACATATATTTAAATTCAATATTTTGCTTACAGAATCAGTGGCATTGAGTCAACATTTGATAAATGAGTGAATATTTTAAAGATATAATAACACATGCAGTTTCTGAGTAACAAACAATAAGTAAATATTCGCAAAAGCTAAACACTGAAACGAGCTGCTATTATTTAGAAAACGCAAATGTGTTAGTAAGTTGAAAAAACATAATAAATATCCTTTGTGAAATTTGGGTATGAAATTAATGAAATAAAGAACTTTTTTAAGCCAACACAAGTTTTAGACGGGAAGTTTTATTTGCAAAAAAAGTTAAAATTCACGGTTTGTATCCGGTATTGTTTCGTATTAAGGATGAGAATTAATGGTGGGTTTTGGGGTTTATAGTGCGGTGACGGCTAGAGAAAAGGGGGAAGTATTTTAAAATGCCGACGTGAGGGAATAATTTAAATGGGAGCGGGTGGAATCTGTAAATTGATATCTTTAAACGCACATATCTCCGGAATGGCAGCAGAAGCCGGCAATATGTCTCAAGAGGTGGCATTTTGATGATAAATGGCCTATGCAGATTCCCAAAGACCACATCAACGGCGGTTTCGGCCCGGTGCGTGCGAAGAATACATAAAGACCAGAAACGTAAATAATATAATAACATAAATAACTTCTTATTAGATATTGGGTTTGTAATAGAAGTGATCGTTCTTTACGTGGATTGTATCTATCGCTTGTGTGCGGATTGGGATTATAAATTATGTACCCTAATTGTAATATCGGGGAAAGTTTATTGGTACATTTTCCGGGATTAATGGTATTACTAATTATGTAAAGAGCTAAGGGTCAAGTTTGAGGCCCAATTCGAACCAAGTATTGTAATTATTTCAAAATGGGCTACATTAACTTTGATTAATTATTCTTATTTTTGTTTAATTATGAAGAATAGCAAAACATACCCAAATTATCCGCGGCAACTCCAAGAGCTCCATTCAGGAGTACGGTAAAGACAATCCAGGATGTCATCGCACTACATTTGCGAGTCACTTCAAAACCGGAACAGTTTGATAGTTGTAATTGCTGGTTTAAGTTGGAAGTCACTTTTAGACGAGAATTAAGCTGCGGTTCCCTTTGTAAATCGGCTTTTTAATTTGTACACAAAATCCGTTTATTAGACGTCAGAGCGTGTCATGTTCGTGTTCCCGCACGTACGCGCCAAACAAAACACTCACGAAAGTCGGTACGTCACTGAGACCGAGAACACTGATGCTGGGATAGATTCACACTGGCAATGGACCACGACGCGAACGCTCACGAAATGTTACGAACTCCGATATGTTTCTATATACAGAGCCCCGTTTTCGAAATGGCCAACTATTTAACAAACCCCGATATTCACAAATCTTAGATTTCCAATCAGCAAGCACCGAGATCAATCATCGACAAATGCCGCTTGTCATAATTTCCGACTTTTGAATACCTCGATCGCAATCGCATTCGCAATTCGCAATCCCGGCGCGGCCACTCGCTTCGATCGGGACCGAGAATCCGCGTTTCACCCTCTCAACGAATATGTAAAAAATCTGCAACACTTCATGACTATAATGATAATAATAACGAGGCCCTGGCGCTATATGACAAGCATAAGGCTTTTCGCCTACTTTTAATAACACGGGCATATTTCTCATCCGCACTACTTTCCAGCGTTCTTGTATTTTTATTCCACGCTTCACAGCAAAGACTAAAACAACTTTCAGAAGTCAGAACACTTCACTCCTTACATTTTCCACAGCGTTATATATGATTTATAGATCGTTGTCTTTTCTCAACTTTTTTATATCGGAGAGTGCCTTAATTACAACTCTATATAATAAACTTATAACAATTAACGATAAAATAAATTACCAGATAATCATTATTAACTTAGAACATTCTAAATAATAATTAACTAAAATAGCCATGATAAAAATATACACATTAAAGAAATATTGGAATATCAAGATTCAACTAAGAGTATTTGTCACCTCGATGCAAATTTGTATATATATCGCCTTGAGTTTAACCGCGTGCAGTTTGCGTGGGCTTTGTAATCACTCCAGACAAATTAAATTAAATTTGAATGACAGTAAAGAAAAAATAGAATAAAAAATAATAAAAACCGATTAAACACACACACAGACATTTCATTTAGTGATGGGCGTTAACGAATGATTTCAATAATCGTATGATCGGTACTTGGATGATCTTGACAATCGACTGAATAATCATTTGAATCATCATTCAAATGAACATTCAAATCATTATTTGAATGATCATTCAAACGGTGATTTGAATCAATCCTTTATATTTTTCGAATTTCGAATCATTGTGATACTTTTTGGAATTGTAACGCGTTGTTACATTTTCCGTGTTAAAATAAAAGTTTTTTTGTTAACAAATAATTTATTTCTACACTATATGTAACTATTTACATAAAATTAAGTAAAATCATATTTAATTAATGATTGAGTATTGAGAGTAAATGTACTCAATTGCATACACCTCTAAAAATAGGTGACTTTTGGGAGAGAAAAAAAGAAATCATATTGTATTTGGCACAATACAAATTCATAACTTTGACTAATAATTTTGTAGTTATTAGGGGCGAATATTTTCTTAGACGTCCTCAAGAAAGACAATGAACATTATGTTGAATAAATTCAGGTTTCCTATTAATTAACTATTGTTCCTCAATAATTATCCAAATAATTACACGTTAATTATTATCATTCATACAAATATTTGAATGATGGCTAGAAAGATGATTCATACAGGTTGTTGTTCTTTTAAGTATACATATCCTAATTATATGCTGTAAATCTTCATATATTTGTTGTTTTTATGTAAAGGGTTAAATTTGAAGCTTTAAACGAGTGTTTTCCTCACCACGGTTAAGCACGAAGTAAAATTTCGAGTTTAGAAAAGCCTGAAAATTTGGTTTAGTCGCTCTAAACCAAATAACCTCGATATGTTACTTCATGCATCAGGTGTGTAAGACACTGATTTCAAGAGAAGTTAACTTGTTCTCAATATTTCAGTGTTTTATACACGTGGCGCATGAAGTAAAATTTCGAGTTTAGAAAAGCCCAAAAATGTTCATCCTTTTCTAAACTCGAAATTTTACTTCATGCGCCACACGTATAAAATACTGAATTATTGTGAATAAAGACTACCTACTGTATTTGATTATATAATTTAATTAACAAAAAGTGAAAACTTGAAAAGATCATTTCAATTAAAAAATTATTGTAATGCTGACTTCGAGAATTGACATTGAATATTTTCGTAACGCGAAATGATTTCTTTATATTTATCATTTTACATTGCTAACGTTTCTTAAAAAAAAAATGCTTGGCCTTTCTCTAGTGAAAATCCTGGCTAGGCTAATGAAACTGGCTTCTAAGCCTTATCGTTAAACATCCCTAAATAGAAACAAATCAACCATCGCACTAACCTTTTAATTAATGAAGACGATCCTTTAATTACGTTTATAATTCCAATAACTAGGGCTACTAATAATTTAAATGATAGCACGATATTTGCCGCTTTTAGTCAAATAACAACATTTTCTATAGCTTGACAAGACCTACAAAACATTCAAACCCAATATTGTGTCGTAAGCCAATGATCAAAATGTTACAAATTAAACCATTTACTCTTTCTGTTTTCTTTAAATGTTAACTCGCATTTTCACTTATTCGTGAGAGTTCTCCGTTTTTGTCTGTTGCTTCTTTATTTATTCCTTCAATAATCTAACCTTTTTTTTCTCGACTTAGTTTCGTCCTACATCTTGAACATATTTAGTTGAATCTGGTCTACGGAATTGTACAAGTTCTAGCTATTAAAATTACAATAATAAGAAAAAGGTTACTAATGAAATTACTAAAATTGCATTTATCTTATAGATGATATTTTGTACGAATATTTTTAGTTTATTTATACACCAACGATAATATTAAAAAATGTACCTGCGTGCAAAAGCAAATCTTGAAAGAGGGCATGAAATGAATGGGTCGGTGGCAGTGGAATAGATCGCTTTTTCCCATGGGGGAGTTGACTTAGTATTTTGTTTCATAAATTAATTTTCAAAATTCTACAAAAACAAGTACAAAAACTGTTTCTATTTTCCACTTAGATGTATATAAAATAAAATAAAAATTGCATTCTGCTATTTTTCAAGACTCATGGTGGGGGATTGATCTCCTAAATCCCTACTAATATACGCCACTAGTCGGTAGAAGAAAGTGCTAACCCACATTTAGTATAAATTGAACTAACTGTGCTATTTATCGTCATTTTAAACCAACTATTAGTTGCATCTACTTTATCTAGTAATAAACTAAAAGCATAAATAGTATGTATGAGCTCTTAAACCCGAAATATGCTAATTAACCTGATTTATACATTTTACACAACTTTGAAAAAGAAATGTCTCAAAATAATTACAATGTGGGTTAGCCTAGAAGTAAAGCTACGATCTATCTGGTGCGGAATTCGCATGTATTCCTTTACATGTTATTAAATACATTTTTGTGCGCCGACGGAGTAGTCAGCAGACAGAACGTATGTATTTACTAACATAATACATGAGGATTCCGCAGCGGGCATTGCGCGTGAGTCCATCTACAACAGATAGACCGTCACTTTAAGGATAAGTCGAATATAACCAATAACGGGACTATACAAACAAACGAACAATGGTATAAAAATAAAACACTCAATAAAATAACTATCTTTCGGGCTAATATCCCAGCGGATTTTAAATGATCAATAAGGTGTTTGCTGTTATATTCGTCGCTATTCCAGTTTTTTTTTTCATTTAAGTTTTTTGTTTGTTTAAGTACTAGTGACGCATTTGTAAAAAAATGAATTTATCTCTTTTATAAGCGTCCAAAAATTATATGCGTACTATTATTCAGTTTTTGTCAGGTGGCCGAATTTTTCGATTAAAAGGTAACTGATTTACTCTTGGGTTTTAAAGAACCTGGTCTTCTCATCAAGAATAAACGTCCCGGAATGCTTACAAATTGTGTCATGATAATGCTTGACCCCATGTAGCCTATACAGTTCAAGATCTGTTGGGGCATATGAAACGGAAAGTCTTAGTATATCCGCCTTACATTCCCAACTAGTCACCATGAAATTTTCGTGTGTTTGGCTCATTAAAACAGCTACTAAAAGGACGGCGCAGCGGTTCAATTCGGACGCAGAATTAGAGATTGCTGTTAGGGAGAAGTTCCGCAAACAGCCGAAAATATGTTTATTACCAGGGTTCTTGTAAGTTGGTTAGGCAGTGGGATTTATGCCTTTATGTTAGTGGATATTTCTTTTAAATTTGTTGAATAACAATTTTTTTACAGCATCTAAACGTGTTTCTATTAAACAATCCTAATATATTTCCAAATGGACGGAAATTGTTATAAATTTTGATATGACTTTAATATCATAATTTTATTTGTGGACGATATATTTCTTAGTCAAATCTATAAATTAAAATAAGAATATTAATAACGTTTAAAACGAAATTAGCGAAGTCAGCAAGTTTATTTGACAAGATGTTTATAATTGAAAAAAAAAATACTTTCACATGCGAATTGTAATTTCTTGTGTCGGGAGAAAAAGCAAAAAATCTCATAAATTTTAATTACTCGATAATTTTGAGCTTTATTCGGTTCAGAATCTGTAAACTTTACGTTTTTGGGGTCTGTTAACCTCATAGCTCTATTGTTTAATTCACGGCCATATTATGAAAATATTCTGTTAAATCACAAATTTGGAGTTTTTTTCTTATCAATAATATAATATTTTGTATAAATATGCCTCAGTTACTTAGTTGTGGTTAGCTAACGGTAACAATTCAAAATTGTTTAATTTTACAAATGTCGTACCTGCGCATATACAGGGTGCTCGTATTTCAACAGAATGTATGGGTATCTCGGTTATTTAAAGAGTTAGAGAGTCGGTTAAATTAGGGCAAAGTTGTGTAATTTAGGGCCCAATAATAATCCAAAAACAAATTTAAATTATCTTCTTTCGTTTTTTAGATATTGAGATATTGCAAGTTATGGGTCTTAGGAGTTGCCAAATAAGTGAGTTACTCAACTGTTTCCGAGGCACTCTTTACAAAAACCAAAAGATTAAAATTGTACATATAAAATATACAACAAACTATAAGTGTGGTATATCATTGAATTCAGTAAAAAAATATCCTTCCAAAAAATATAAAAATCCAAAATGGCGCCCTTAAGAAAAACAAAAGTTAGCTATGGTCCCTGGGAAAATGTTATAGTTATCTTTAAATAAAATATGTTACTAGATTTATCGTTGAAAAGTATATAATTTCAAAGTTGTAAATGTCTGGATTCAATAGTTTTTGAATACAAAAATTAAAACGAAATTTTAAAAAATCGGTTGTTGGTTGATATCTCGAAAACAAAAGAAGATATTTCAAAATTGTTTTCAGATTATTGTTAGGCCCTAAAATACGCAACATTGCCCCAATTTAACCGACTTCCTATCTCTTCAAATAACTGAGATTCCCATACATTCTGTCGAAATACGGACACCCTGTATATTCAAAATATGCAGCCCTTACTTAATTAAAACGGATATACCTACCGTATATGAGTACACTTACAATTTGTAACATTGGATAAGAGTTGCGAGCGCTGACAAATATGCGACCAGCTGATAAATAAATCCAACAGATATTGAAGCTTGAATACAGATTAGGGGATCTAACGGCTCGTGTATTTGCGAAAGATCATTCGATACTCCACAACCATAATTCCATTGATGGTAATTAATACAGGCTAATCCCTCTCATATTTTCATACCGTATAATATTCGACGCCTGTTTCCTACTCGCACGAAACATTTTCATGAACAAAATTATTGAGATTATTATACATACATATGGCTTTTATAGCTCTTTTAATACGAGAAGGAAAGGAATAATAAAAACAAGATAGCAGATACATACAAATCTCTGAAATTATTTTATGATTTTTGCACTAACTGCATCAACATTATATATAAATTGTATTCAATGAAAAAGCACCCAATGAGTTAGCATTCTTACAATATAGAAACTATATATTTTTTTCAAATAGAGTTCACCATCAGCTTTTTTATTTCCTTCGATACCGGAGTGACCTGGCGTCCAGACAAGTGTAACCCTGTTCTGTCTGGCCAGGTCATTTAGTGTGTCGAAGCAGTCCAATACCAGATGGGATGAAGTCTTTTGGCTCTGGAGAGCTTTTACTGTCGCCTGGCTATCGGACATGATATAGATTTGCCTATCTCGACAGTCCCTCTCTATGTTGGTTCTCGCGCATTCTATAACTGCGAATATTATGGCTTGAAAGACTAATGCCAAGCTGCCCAGTAATTGGGCATAGCCTGTCTTCATGATCCAGTACCTGTGTCTGATTTGGAACCGTCCGTATACCAGATCATGCATTGTTTGTGGATATCATCCTCAAAGCCATTCTATTTGTGGCGGTCTGGAATAATGACATTAAAGCGTGTATTTTTAAGATATCTGACTATCATCTCGTACCCATTTTTAGGAAAGGCCCCCCCTATGCCTGTCAAGAGTCTTCTATGTGGGATATCAACTCTTATGTTAACCGGTGATTATTGTAGCCTGAGGAGTGTCAATCTTTCCTTTCCCACTATCAATTAGCATATGAAGTGGTGTAAGATCTAGTAGCGTCTACATGGCTGCAGTGGGCGTGACTTTAGGCCAACACACCAAAGCAGCATACGTGATTACTCTCGTACACAGCCAGTATACCAAAAAAGTAAAAGCATGTAAAAGCGGCCCTGTAAGAGCGAAAACAGTATTTTTACCATTAGGCAGCAAGTGGAATTTCCTTGTTTTCTAGAACAGTTTCTGTACTCTTTGTTACTCAGCTAAGCTCTGTCTCCGTTGATCGACCTTTAAGATAGGCATATTGATCTTGGGATAATTCAGAACAAATAACATAAGGCTAATGGACCTGTACAACTTTGCACGAGAATACTCTGTTCTACCAGTCTTTGGTAATAAAATCACCCTGTTCCATATTCTCGGCAAATATCGTAGAGCCATGCTGGCCCTCAGGGTTTCGCAGAGCCTTCGCCACAAGAGTTTCGATCCCTTCTGTAGCATGATGGGTAATATTCTATCAGGCCCTGGTGATTTAAAAGGTTCAAATGAATTTACTGCACATTTGACCCTGTCGTAGGTGACCACTCTCCTGGCGGTCTGACAGTCACTCAGTTCGGGGAAATGTACCCGTAGAAATTCACCCATGGTTTCCTTTTGGTTTTTTTATATACATTTCGTCGTCGAGTTTCAGAGTTTGGAAAGCACTTTGGGAGTTCTTCGAAGGTATCTTATGTGTATGACACCGTCTGGGACAGATTCCATGTCTTCACAGTTTCGTCTCTAGGTTGATCTTCGAGCAATTTCATTTATACCTATGTTTAAACTGCACGGTAACGTGGCTGCCAGTCTAAGGTGTCAAATTATTTAAAGTGAACGGTAAAGCTATACTGATGAGAGATAAATCTCGAAACGCGTCTATAGATGGCCTGAATAATTTGACCCAAATTGTTACATTTGCAGTAGGCTACTGCATGTAACAGCAAACACTTGTTGTATAATTCAATGTCTGTCGGGGTATTAGCTCGGGAAGTAGTTGTTTCAATAATTGTTTGATTTAGTCTTTGTAACACTAACTTGTTGTAGATTGTGAAACGAATCGCACTTTTAATGTTTAAAACTTTTTAGGTTAAAAAAAATATGCAGATATCGGCTATCAATGTTGATGCACGATTCCAGTTGCACCCAAAAACTCTGAGCAGCATCCGTCAACATCTGACTCGGAATTTGTGTGATTTTCCCCTGAATTTTAGTTTTTTGATCTTCAAAGGATCATAGTCTATCCATATATTCGGTATTTGGGGAAAAGAAACGACTAAAGACTAAACATTCTGAAGAATATCATACAAGGAAATCACATGAATACCAAAAATTTTCGCCATACAATTTAAATTATGTCAGTTCACTTTGAACTTTTGAAATTTTGTTAAAAATTCTTCGTCTTTAGTTTTCAACATCAAAATAAAGATTGCACATTTTATAATAATCTCTATTTTTTATTAGTTATTTTATTTAGAATTTTAATGAACTTAATTTTTATGCACTTACATAATTTCGGTATAATTTGAGCAATTGCATTTTTGTTTAGGCAATTTGTTCGATAATTTTATTTTGTATATAAGGTATATACCATAACTTTTATTAAAATCAATTCTTTAGATTATTTTTTAATTATTTAATTTAATAGGTAAATGCAACATGATCACACTAATGCTCTTAATTTTGGAAAGCAGCTCGAATCATGCATCAACGTTGATGGTCGTCATCTGCGAGAAGTGATCTTTTCAACTTAGAAAACGTATAACAAAAAACATTTTAGTTTCACAATATTTGTCCAGTGATAAAAATTGTTTTACAGCAAAATTGAGTTATTTTTATGTTTAATTATTTTCTTTTATTATTACGTTTATATTAATATCTCCCACACAATAATAAAAGTGTCAAAGGTTTCTCTTCATTAATTTAGATACTTTGTAATAATAAGTTATAAGTTGAAAATTTATTATAACATATTACGTTATTTATGTCAAACGCTATACATTTATTATTCAAATGTGTTTCCATAGGGTAGGCACACACGATCGCGATTGGTTTGAAAACTGGCCTTAATTGTATTCTTACTACTGGCCTCAATCCTGGCCTGAATCTAGCGAAGACGGCTTCAGTCCACGTTCGTTCTTATAATGGCGTTAGTGCACCAGGCTGAATTAAATTCTGCCTTATACCAGCAATTGTAATGAAAAGTTGTAACGACGCGAATGGATTGATGCCCGGATTGAAGCCCGGATTGAAGCCGAGCGTGATCGTGTGCGCCCCCCATACTTTGCTCATAAAATATATTGTGCAAAACATTGCTTCTATTGTTCAATCATGTGTTACCTTGTATATGATACTTTATAATGATTACATGTTAAGCGATATGCATTCTTAAATTCACCCACATTCCCATTACATAATTCTTCTTTGTAATACATTTTGGTCAATAAAATAATAATAAATTCTAGTATAAAAAAAATCGATACTCTGATTTGGCTAAAAGGCAGGCGATGTATTCGGAACCTGCGGACACCGAACAGCAATTAGCACTGTTGTAATTATTTAAAAATCGTCATACATCTGCGAGCTCTTTGGATTTAGCGGCAGCTATTGTTTAATGCATATATTTACCGCTAAACTGCTAACAACGTGAAGTGTAGCTAATTTAATATGCATCTCTTGCTATTGCTCGTGCTCTAGAGATTCAACAGAAAGAGCATGTAAAATCCATTCATTCACTCATTTGCTTTTTATAGCCGTCTCCTTTTTTCATTCCCCCTTTTCCTCGTAATATATACATTAGCACAAACCAGACATTTACAGCCCCAAAAAAGCGGACGGGATATTTGTCCTTCTCACTAAGGACAATAATTGAAAATTAATATAATGTACCTCCTACATGATTTAAATGTCTATGCTGACATCTACCTTAAAGTAATTTATTTTTATGCATAGGGTTGCCAAATCCCTGGGTCGTAAAACCCGGAAATTGATCAGCAAAAAAACAAAATAAGTAGAGAAAAAGTAATCGAAACATTGCATTTGTATACAGGGTATATATAAATAAATAAACAGGCTCTTAATTGCAATTAAAAAGAATCTTTGTTGTGGGAACTTTTGATTATCTGTTTCTATAATTTATCGCGTGGATGATTAAGTATGCTGTAGTGTTGTTTATATAAACGGCGGGTGAATATGGGAGTTTCGTAAGCAAGGATGGATACTTATGATGACAGATTAATACAAACATAATTTTTCTTAATCCAAACTACTATCAAAAATAATTTTTTGTAGACACTTGAATAAAATGACTGAGAAGTAATAATAATATTTATAAGCAGCAATTATTCCAATTCAAAAATATTTGAATTGGAGAAAATAAGCTACGCTTCTTATAGTTTGCATACTTTAAATAATATATAAAATTACGAAAATGTTTTTCATGTAAAATGCAAACAATGTGTCTTAATTAATTTAGTTTTTACACGAAAAACATTTTCGTAATTGTGTATATTATTTAAAGTATGCAAACTATAAGAAGCGTAAGCTTATTTTCTTTTATTCAAATATTGTTAAATTGGAATTATTCTTGTTTGATCTGTACCGTAAGGTAAATAATCAAGTCTCACATTCTTCATACCTGCTAATGACATAATCTCTTTTTTACCCTAAAAATACCAACCATATTTTTCACTCAATCCATTTCTGTGTGCCTGTTCATTCCACACACAACACTTTTTCCAAGTGAGTTCAATTCAATTTTATTCTTAAAGTTTTTTTAAAGTCATAAGTAAAGCTATACGGAGGAGAGATAAATCTCGAAACGGGTCTATAGATGGCCTAAGACATTAGTTTTATCCAATTCCTTTAATTTCTAATTTCTCATAATTTTTCATTTTATTTGTTAGTTGGTTTGGAGAGAATTTGACCTAAATGTTACATATACTTTGATAGAGCGTTGTAACAAATCAATTAAAATAAGATTTTAAATATTTCATTGTATAATTCAATATCCAGAGGTGTATTTGCACGGGAAGTAGTTGTTTCAATGGATATTTATTGTCTTAAGTTGTCTTATTAATTAAGACAAATTGTATGCATTTTACACGAAAAATATTTTCGTTATTTTATACATAATTTATAAGCAGTCTTTATTCCTATTAAAATATACCTAAGAAGAACATATATATCATATATTTTTAAAGGTGTCTTATAGTCAAGTACCATTTTCAGGAAATAACGTTTTTAAGTAGAATACAAACATATGGTTTGGAAAGCTTACAAAAAATGCAATCGACTAAAGTCATGGCCAACTATGATTTGTATTTAAAATATACTTAATAAAGTACCGCATGTCAATACCTTTCAAATAAATGTCGATATTTTTAAATTACTAAATGTTGAGTTTTGACGTATAATTCGAAAACAAATGGAGATAGACAAATTTTGAATAACTTTACTTGACAAAACATTCGAAACAGCTGCACCCTTACCTACGCATGTACAAAACTTGCTATTAAAATTTGACATCAAATCAGCTTTTGATTGTGGGTAAACTAAATGGCGATTAATTTTACAGGCCATCAGCCAACTAGAAGGGTCATCTACTCGCCACGGCTTTCCGATTGCGATACAACAGCAGTAAGGGTACGCAGTGACATGGACAAGGGCCCTTATAAAGCTAGCTATCTGGTAACTCCTTACTTACCTTTTCCTTTTTACTTCGCTTAATATTTGGTTGTGTATTAATCATAGGTTTTTAATTTTAAGTTCAAAAGTTGGGTATTTCAGAGTCTGTATGTGTTTGTCTATTTTGTTATATTGTTGTATCGTATCTGTTGTTAGTAAATGTGCGAATTGTTTTGTTTTAAAGAGTTCTGCTCTGATGTTTTATTTCCTTCTTGTTTTATAGTTGTGAATGTCTTTGTTTTGTATTAGATATATATATATATATATATATATATATATATATATATATATATATATATATATATATATATATATGTTTTTATAGTGTTGTTTTTTATTTTATACAATAGAAGTATGTTATTTAGTGTTATCAGGTATTGTATGTTTAGTTTATTTTCTTTACTATATAGCACTTTGGTGATAGTTCTGTGTTAAAATCTGTATAGTTTAGTATTTTGTTTTGTTGGATTTGTATTTTGTTTAGATTTTTCGTTGTATTTCTATTTTTCTATGTGGCAAAAATAGTTGTTTTTTGAAGAAAATAATGCGTAGTAAATTTGTTTTCTTGTGTTTTCTGGTATGTAATTTCGTATTTTGTATATAGCTGCTATAGTTTTTGTGTTCTGGTTTAGTAACTTGTCTGTGTTTAGACTATTTTGTATTTTTATTTGTTAGTTATCTACCATATTGTCTTTCTTGCATTTATGATTTCATCTTTTGAGGTTTATGATTTTAATTTTAAGATTATTGGGTTGTTTTCTTTGCTAATTTCTTATCTGTTGGATTCTATTATTTCCTCGTTTTTGATGTTTATATTTAATCCATTTACTACTTTTTTGACAATTTCTGTTACGTTTTCATCTTTTCCTTGGTTGGTAATTCTCGTTATAATTATGTTATTATTATGTTTTATTTTCTAGTAATAATGAGTAAAAGTAAGTCGTTTCTCGTTGGTACTAGTTTCCACTTTATTTCAATCTATAGGCTCCTAGTCTGGCCTTAATCACTAGGTCTAGTGGTTAAATGTTTGGTAAAGATTCCATTGAAGCCGTTATTATAGTTTGAGCGAGCTTTCTGTGCACTATATAGTATCATTGTCGGCCATCCTCCTTGGGCATTAATTACCTGTTATTATTTTTTTAATGATATTTCGTATATTTTTTACGTCTATGCATTCAAAATAATCATTTGTTTCAATAGTCGTCCCTTCTACAGTTCATCAGTTCTGTAAATCGTCAGATGATCAGTTTAGAAGTTCTACATTTCACTTAAACTACTTAATGATTTTCAACAATTTTTTGGGTGTTCCACGACAATTATTTCGCAATGTTGTTGCTTCTTCAGGCGAAGAACTTATAATATTTAAAGATTTCTTAAAAGTACTTTTACATACAGTGTAATTCAGACCACCCGTGCCAGCCCTTTATTTTAAAAACCCTTTGTCAGACATAGATCGGACAAAAATTTGTATCACTACAGAACCAAGTGAAAACTAAAAGTTCTACTATAAATAAAATTGTATAAACAATAAATGTTCATGATTGTCTACAACTTTTAATTGAAATAATAATCAAAAGTGGTTTAAACATTTTTCGATAAAATAAATATTTAAGAAAAAATCAAGAAAAATCGGAAAAACGCTAACTTATAGTTTTCGCATTTACACCAGAAGCTTTTTAGATCCTTATATTGTTATAAAAAGGTTAAATTCAAAATTGTACCTTAATATTTTTAGTGGTTTCTGCTGTACAGCGTCAGCGTCTGTGTGGACAGACATCCACACAGATACACAGCCAGACAGACATTTTTTAGAAATGGTCTTAATCGACTGAGGGAACCTCATAACGGATATTTCCGCAAACATTTTGATGTGTGGAAAGGAAAAGTTGTTAATAAATTAAGTTTTGATCGCCGAAGCGGCTCCATACACCCATTCACAAGGAAAGTACTATGATGAACACATCACCATTTTTATGAGATATGTGTAGGTGTAATTTAATAAAAAGTTATTAAGTGTGGTCGTAGATAAAACACAGTACATTACCTGAGTGGAAAAGCAAATTGAACATTCATAGAATTTCGCAACTCGCCTCTACGCGGCTTCAATCTCGTTATGTAATATACTATTATACATTATTGTTGAAATGTATTATTATTTAACTTGTACAACGAGCACCAACATCATGGTCGCTAAGATACCAGCCAATATTGATCAAAATATACAAATACTATAAAATTTTATATTAATCATTCTTAAGTTATTATGCATTTATTTTGCCAGTTTCGTAGAATATATTTCAAGATAAAACCAATAACAATGGCTTTTTGACAAATTATTGAAATTTAGTTATTATAAACGATGATAATCTTTTAATTATGAAACATTTTATGAAGGTAATAGTTTACGCAAAGTTAGGGATTAGATCTGTTCTCGGTAAAGTTGGAAGATAGACTAATTTCATCAGTTTCATACGGCCTTTGCTGAAAAGTTTGAAACCACAGCAAGTGTTCACGGTAATAATTGTAAAGGTAAGTACATTAAAAATAATATGCTATTAATCATATAAGCCTTTAAATGTTCCATTGTTTTCTTATTTGTTCAAGGTGATAAATGTTTATTAAAAACTTCTACTGCAAAAAAAATATAATGCTTTACACGTTGTACGCATATGTGAAGCTTTCCAAATTATATTGGAAACACTCGTTAGTAGCTTCAAATCAAAATTTCACTTCATGCGCCAGGCGTATAAAACACTGAAATATTGTAAAATTCAAAATATTATTGTTTAGCATTATATTTTGAATTTCACACATTTTAGTATTTTATACGCATGGTCGTATGAAGTAAAATTTCGAGTTTATAACACCCTAAACATTTTCAGGCTTTTCTAATTTCAAAATTTTACTTCGTGCTTAATCAAGGAGTGGAAACACTCATTCCAAGCTTATAATTGGACGCTTTAAAAGAAAACAATGAATGGTTAAAATTGGGATATATCCACTTCAATGAAAAAATTCCTGTATTTTTATAAATAATTATGTTTGGCTTATTATAGAAATTGCAAAAATCATAACATATACCTTCATTTTTATGATGTTTCTTTGGGTGACAATGTTTTGATATATTAATCAAATTACATAACTTTCGTTTAATTTCGGCATCTTTTTGTCATTTTTCAAGTTAATTTCAAGTTGGTAAATTTACAATCCTTAATTGAGTTATGTGGAGTATTTAATCACAATGAAAAACTTATTATTCCTTACTTCACTTTTATTTTTATTTTTAGATGTACATTTCGAGTTCTAAGCACTCATTATCAATATTTGTTATTAACTTTCATTGATAATGAGTGCTTAGTACTCGAAATGTACATTTAACGAATAAAAATAAAAGTGAAGTAAGGAATAAAAAGTGTTTCATTGTTACAATCCTTTGTCTGCACGACACACAGTGGTCGATTTTCAAATTTAACTGAACATTTCGTTATTATTTGTTTTGTTTTTTTTTTAATTCTGTCTAATAGAAAGAAATATTTTTCAATTAAGTATTTAATTGTCATTTATGTTATGGACACATTTTCCACCCCACTACTAACCCCTAATCAAAGATTTTTTTGTAAAAAAAATCTTTTTTTTTAATATTTTAAACAAATATAATGAGTCATTCTTCGTAAAATAAAAATAAATAATAAAAAGTTTTAAACAACCCCCACCTATCTGATTTATATAGAAAACACTCTCATATTTCAAAATAATTTAAAATTTTGTAACAAAATATGAGATTATTTTACTTGGAATGCTTCCTATAAAGATTACATGTTTATTTTATACTAGAAACACAAGGCCGTAGCTAGGGGGGTGGGGAATATGGGGGTTTGAACCCCCCCGAAATTCTGTGCGAAAATATAAAACGTCTTAGCGAATTTTATTATTTACACAAATATATTATATATACATATTATACATGGACACACTATATACACATAAATATATATACACATGTTCAATTGAAACCAGAATATTAGGTACATAATGCAAATACACATTTACACCAAACTATTCAGTATCACTGTCGGAGTTTGAATTATCTGATAAATCAAAATTATTTGAAATGTGTACCAATTTAACAGCCTCATCGTCAAATGTTTTAATTCTAGCAGATCTTGATATATGATGTCTTTTTGATATAGTTGAAATATATGGATCAGAAGAATTTAACAATGTATGAAATAGGTCTGTGATGGTTTGTAAGCGGGAAAATTTTCGAGTGTGATGTTCTCGGTATTTCCTTAAATCTTTATTGCGAGCTTCTAGTGCCTCTTCGGATAACATCCCAATTGGCAATGTTGCTGATTGAATTATATCCGCACCATGAATTAAAATTTTATGCAAAGAGGTGGGCATGTAATACCATGGATATAATTCGATATAATTTTTTTGCTGTTTCATCCAAATACAAACGAAACGCTTCTATATTTGTAGCTTCTCCGCAAGAAATGACTTGCAAAATTATTTTAATTCTTTTTAAAAAATGTTCGTCTAACCCTGTAATTTTTGATGTTGTCTTATATTCTTCAAAGAAACGACTTGGGGTATTACCATCATTTGTTGTTCCGAAATTAGGTTTTACCACATCAACTAATAATCCTAATTTAGATTTTAATACCTTTTGAATTTTTAATTTTGTAATTTCTAATGTTTTTTTTTTCATTGATATCTCGAACTTGCTATTTTTTGATATCGAGACGATATGCTATATGCAGCATGCATTCTAATGAACGAATCCAAGCATGTAAAGAAGAAATACCATAATCATAGTATTTTTCAATTTTCGGTAATTTTTTTACTTTTTCTAATTGATTCATTATTTTAGGGGTAGCTCCACATATAGCACACGTTTGCGTTGAAGTGTCTGTAACTGTACTATAAGTCTTGCCATTAATCATAGTCATTTTAAAACTATGATTAATTATAATTTGTATATTGTTTAACTCTACATTCGTTGGTAAAATGGTTTCAATTTGATTTTCAATATCATTTACCACAAGTTTTATAATTTCTTTAGACTCCTTTTCAAACATAATCTTAATTGGTCTACAAAATCTAGTTGAGGATGGTTTCGGATTTTGCCATAAAATATTATCATCTTTTATTGATATTATTTGAAGAGGCACTAAGCACGCAGAAAATATATATTCATCACTTTCGGACTCATTAGAAAATTTTTGCTTATATAATGAGTGATCTGAACTACCATCACAGCCCCATTTGTACATAATTTTAAACTCGTTTCCAATTTCATCAAATGAACTCAAATTTCCCAGAGAAATGAATAATCTTTGACTAGTATGGTCGACCAAGGCTTGCAAACTAACTTCTGCAGCAGTTTCAGTGTATGATATACTAACTTCTGCGGGATAACATGCTTTTTTTGCTTTCAAAATACTATCATAGCTTGGGTAAATATTTGCATTACGTACCTTAGCTCCAGATTGTATCAATTTATAGGAATGCTTTGTAAATCTTCCGTCGATATATAACGCCAAGGCTTCTTCTGGTGTATATTTTTGAACTTTTTGTTGGGGTGATTTCCTGCTTAATACTGGAACCTCTTGCTGGTGAATTTGTTGTAACCTCGTTCACTATTTCTGCACTATCCCTTCCAGATGCTCGTAAATTAACCTGAGTGGCGAACGCAATTTCCTCTTCGGAATAATTTTCCATCAATGGCCTAACTTTTCTTTTTTTCGAAAAATTTGATAAATCACTAAATGATTTGTACGGCCCTCTCGAAGATGGTCCAGGTACAGGTTCATCGATTGTATCAGTCAAAGAAAATGTCTGTGTTTCGTTTAGCCACTCTGCATAATTATTTTCAAATCGGGAACATACTCTAAATACTTTTTGCCACTTAGAATTTAAAGATGAGGTAAAAGAACGTATTTGATCTTTTAATATATTTATATTTTCATTTTGGTCTTGAACATTAAAGTACATTAAATCAAAAATATATTTTTGAACGGCGCTGTTTTTCTCTTCCACCGTGCGCTCCATACGCCAAACATTGAAGAGAGCGCTTCGGCGAACGGTTACGCGGCATGAAAAAAAATTATTACTTGAATGGTTGCACGTGGCTGCATATAATTTTTGTTTATATGATAAGTTAAATAGTTGCTCTATAACTGAAAAAAATCCCAATGCGTACCGCTGCGTACGGAATATACTTTTTCTCTATCATACTTAAGAAATTTTAATTTGCAATGAAAAATTGTAAGTAATTTATGTCATTATTTATTATTGTTGCATAAAAATATAAAAAAACAAATAAACACAAATGATAAATACATACCAGTAGAACGTATATCCATCGTTGTTTTAAAAATTTCACTTCACACAACTGAAAACTAAATATTTAAAACTTATGCGTTTGAGAGCGTACAAACAACTAATGATCGGTGTCTCAATAGGGTGTACTTTGGGTACCGATAATTACCAGGAAAGAGGGTTAAGGGGATTAAGCTTTTACCTGCGCACCAATGGGTCATTATACTAATGATATTTACACAAATATTCGTTTTTCTAAATACTTTAGTTTTCGCGAAATGTTCGGCTAAATTTGAAAATCGACCACTGTGCGACATTGCGCTATGAGATTTGCTATGTAGCGCACATTTCAGACATAAACCTTGAGGGAGCCTGAGAAAATATTTTGAATCCAGGCCCGCGCCACTAGTTTGGCTGCGTCTGTTAAAGTGTTGTCAAAGTTTTGAGCGTTTCGTTATTTTTCCATAATAAAACAGTACTTAGATAAGTAATTGCAGTAATTGCAGTTTTTTTAGTAGTCGTAGATACATAACATTTTCGTATAGAATGGCCGGGACGATTCGGCCATGCATATGTAAAGTACACAAATAAATAATCATTTATAAGAAGTGATAAAGTCACGTAATGTATCCGAAGGCGTATCCTGCATCCTGCAATAAGGTCGCGAATGCAAATCATGGCGTTTCGAAAACGCTGTAAAAGAACGCCGATGAATAATGCATGCCCCGCAAGGGAGGCGCACTGATTTGTTAAAATATTTAATTACACTGTTACGTGTCTCAATTAGATTTTAATTATAACCAGTAGGAATTAACACAGTGCTGGTTGTGCGGGTTTTAAATTCTATGTCACTAAAAAGGTACATGTACCGAATTCTGAATTTTCTGGTTATTGTATCTTGAAATTGAATTTATTTAATCCTTAAGATATTTTTAGAGTATACAAAATATCTCATAATATTTGAAGAGCTGCCCTATTAAAAAATGCCTCTTAATATATTACATATGGATTCTATATTGGTAAACTAAATTCAACAATATTGTTTTTACATTCCCTGTATGCAAAACAAATAAAAAGTATTATTTTCGTAATTTTTTTTGAATCAAAAATTGTGAGGTCCCGTCAGTCGATAAAGACAATTTCTTAAAAATATCTGTCTGTATGGTGTGTGTCTGCGGATTCTGTACAGCAAAAACCGGGAAAGATGGTAAGATGAAACTTTAAGCATAAGCTTATTATTATAAGCATCTGACAAGCTATTAGTGCTAAATGCAGAAATCGGAAGTGGTAGTTTACTCTTAGTATTTTTTAGTTTTTCTTGATATTTTTTCAAAAATAAATTTTCTCTTAGTTATATAAAAAGTGACGCTTCTCTCCATCGCGGTAATCAATACTTATCGAAAAATATCGAAAAATGTTTTGAATAATAAATTGTAGATCTCCTGAAAATACTCAAAATTCATACCTTTTACTTTTGTTTGGCGTTAATAGTTTTCGGGTTATTCTATTTTTGTAAAGTGGGGCGCTCGGAATAAATCGATTCAGAGGGCGCAATTTACTGGGAAAGTACTATGATGAACATATCACCATGTTTATTTATATGTTAAGAATTAATCATTAAATAGAACACTTCGAAAAACATCGAATCTTTAGGTAGTTGCCAAGCGGCCATTTGAATGGTTATCTTCTGTTTATAGTCGATTGATCGTATTATTTTCATGCGCAATGTTTTATCATTGCTACAAAGTGTAGATACACTATAGCAATAATCTACAGGGAGTCCGTATTTTGTGGAAATATATGAGAATTTCGGATATTTGAAATGATAAAAAAAAAATTCAAAAAATGGCTGCGACGCACAAGAGCGTATCCGAAGAAGCTCCATGTAATTTGTGCTCTGTGACCGCTAAACGTTTTACAAAATGTGCTAAGTGCAACAAAATATACCACAATGGATGTGCCCTCAAAATTATCGGGTTGTATGTGGATGTAAACACTAATATCGTCTGCTGTAGTGATTCATCACAAAATACGTCCGCCATGATAGCCGAAGGAACTCAGTCAGGTGACTATACTTTAAAAGATGAAATCGCTGAAATATGGAAGGCAATAAACAGCCTTAGAAATACCAATAGCATCAACAAACATTTAGTTGTTGGAAATATAATGGAAAAAGAGGATACTGAAAAGAAGTATATTAAACTCAATTATAAACCTTTAAAAGATGAAATCGCTGAAATATGAAAGGCAATAAACAGCCTTAGAAATACCAATAGCATCAACAAACATTTAGTTGTTGGAAATATAATGGAAAAAGAGGATACTAAAAAGAAGTATATCAAACTCAATTATAAACCAGAAGTCATTCCTAATAATCAGTTTGGCAACGTTGCAAATACTAGCCAAAGTCCAAGATGCGTAAACAAACTGCGCATAAATTCAACTGTTAATCCACTGCTGTTAAATATAAACAACAATGAGCGTCAGGACAGCAACCCAACTGAGAATGATGATGATGATGTATTTGTACAGGTAAAACGGAGGAACCGTCGTAATTATCGATCAAGTGCAATCATCGGGACTGGAGGAAAAACTACGATCCATGCAGAACCTAAGAAGACATGGCTAATGTTAAAATGAGTGAAAAAAACGTGTACAGAGAGTGATGTTAAATCTCATATTCAAAGTATCAGCTATCACCTGAACATCATGGTTTTAAAATTAGTGCCGATTTTAACGAACATAATAAATTAATTAATCCGCAAAATTGGCCGAAAGACGTAGAAATAAGTCGTTATAATTTTACCAAGGCCCCAAGAAAAGCAAATAATAGGTAACTAATTAAAAAATAAGTCCCAAAACAATAAACTTATAAATATTTATTTTCTGAATATCCAAAGTCTACGGAATAAGATAAATGAAATTGAGTCGTTTTTAATTCAGTATGATTCACTGTTTGATATTATTTGTTTTTCAGAGCATTGGCTAAAACACGATGAAATTGATCACATTTCGTTTAATAACTATGTAACTGCATCGTACTTCTCCCGCGAAAATTACCAATATGCAATTAGTGAGAAAAAATAATATATTTAAAAATTTTAAAAATCTTACCGATTTAAATAATTTATCAGAAGAAAAAAAACCTGTGAAATAGCTGCTGCACTGTTTCCTTTACTTAATATATACGTCATTGTAGTATATTATTCTCCTGCGGGTAATTTTAAGGATTTTATGTCTATCTTAGAGAAACTGTTGGACATGTTAACTATTCAGAAGCACGTCCTTATTGGTGGCGATTTTAATGTAAGATTTAATCAAGATGATTTGCGTGCAGTTAATTTATGTGATTTGTTAGCGACATATGGCTTATTAAATATCAAAGTGAATTCAATTGCTGCAGGTATGTCCGATCATATTGGGATTCACACTCAATTAAATTTAAAAATAGATACTTGTAATACTAAACAGATTATTAGACCTATCACTCAAAAAGGTAAATTCAGACTTTTTAAATCACTCGAAAGTACAAATTTTGATTATATATATAGCTTTGACATGAATATCGATGACAAGTTCTTAACATTTATTTCTACTCTAGAAAATTATATTATTTACTGTTTTCCTGAAAAACAAATATCTCTAAATAAAATGCACAAATGCTACTGGTTTAATGATAATCTGAAGCAAATGAGAGAAACGCTTTTATTTTTAAAAGATGCAACTGATCGACTACCACAACTTAAAACAAACTACAGGAACTATAGGAAATTATATAATTCAACATTAAGAAATACCAGAAAAGCAGCCAGTTCTGAATTAATAAAAAATAGTAACAAGAAATCAAAGGCTATGTGGTCTCTTATTAATCACAAAAAAAAACATAATAATATCCCCTGTACTATTGATGCTAACGATCTCAATATTTTTTTTGCTTCAGTTCCTGAACAATTAATTAGACAATTACCAAGTAATATCATGGATCCTATTCATCTAATGTGCAGTCAACGCAGCTATACTACCCACAAGTATTTTGCCTTCCACGAGGTTAGTCAAGTCGAAATTCGAAGTATAGTCTGTAATCTCAAAAACTCTACATCTCGAGACATATATGGAATGACGTCTGGTATTATTAAATCTGTAATTAGTGTGATCATTACACTCCTCACTAATTTAATTAATGAAAGTATTAGAACGGGGTCTTTTCCTAGTGTTTTAAAGATGGGCTGTATAGTACCTATTCACAAAAAAGGTCCAAAGACGGAATTTAACAACTACAGGCCAATTTCAATTCTCCCAATTATTTCCAAAATTTTGGAAAAGGTGCTCTTCGATCAAATTGTAGACTACCTCTCGGAAGAGGATATTTTGTGTGGCAACCAATATGGTTTCCGTGGTGGAAGATCTACTGGTGGCGCAATCGTCGCTTTGGTTATTGAGATTATGGAGGGATTTGACTCGAATCTGTCGAGTGTTGCGTCCTTCCTTGATCTCAGTAAGGCGTTTGATTGCGTCTATCGCCATATTCTTCTTCGGAAGCTATATTTTTATAATTTTAGCCCAATTAGCTGTAGGATGTAAAATAGTTACCTGGGAAATAGATCGCAAAGAGTTTTTCTAAACGGTTGCCTTTCATCTGCTACATAAATAAAATATGGGGTGCCCCAAGGTTCAATACTTGGGCCCCTATTATTTTTAATATATATAAATGACCTACCAACAGTCGCAAATATTTCATCAATTATTTTGTATGCAGATGATACAACTTGTATAGACAGACAAAGCACGCGAATTGCATATTGCCCAGGAGAGAAATAGGGACGCTATTAATGATATCTCAAAGTGGTTTGTTTCAAATAATCTCTCCCTAAATGCAAAAAAAAACAGTAAAAGTGACATTTTTCCTTAAAACCAATATTGAAACATCCTCAGTCCGTTTTCTAGGAATTATACTAGACTCAAAATTAAACTGAAATGCACATGGTATGCATACATCAGGAAAGTTATGCAAAGTCATATATTTACTACAATTGCAGTCATACCTGCCCCTCCCAGCATTAAAATCTGCGTATTTCGTGCTGTTACATAATAATCTTACATATGGGCTGCTATCGTGGGGGCATTCTGCTATCATCAGTCGTTTGTTTGGTCTACAGAGGCGTGCATTGCGAACTATTGTAGGCCTAGGGTACAGAGATGACTGCAAGCAAACATTTATTGATCTGCAAATATTAACTCTTCCGAGTGCTTTTATATTAGAATGTATCATGTACGTAAGAAAAAATATTGAGACCTATGTTACTAATTTTCAATTGCACAATCGCGATACAAGACATAAAATGGACATTAGCTCAAAACAGCTTCGATTGCCAAAATGTATGAACGGTGTAAATTATTACGGACCTCGCGTGTACAATGCGCTTCCAGACACGGTCAAATCACTAAGGCATAATCAACTTAAAAAAAAAAAACTGAAGGCGTACCTTAATAATAAGGCGTTTTACTCAATTCAGGAATTCATGTCCAATGGTTTCTCTGAATTTTAAATGTTGTTTGTTTTTAATTGTAAGCTTAACTTTAAGTATTGTTTAAATGTAGCTCTTATTCATTGACTATTTTAAACTTAGTGTATAAGCTGATATTTCAATTTGACATGTGTAAACATTTTGTAATAACACGAAGATTTTATAAATAAAATAATAAAGATATAGAGTCGATTACATTTTAACAAAGTTGCGTATCTTAGGACTCAGCCATAGTCTAAAAATATTTTTAAAATATCTTTTTCTTCTGCTTTAGAGATATTGTCCAAAAACTGATTTTTTAAATTTTATTTTTGTTTAAATAATAATACGAAATATTGTCAATTTAAAAAATCTAAAGTCGCCTTAGACCAAATGTATGAATAAACTGTTGTATGAATAAACTGACAATTTTTGACAAGCAATCTATAAAGTTAATAACAGGGGTGGGTGGCGACTTTCAAATTCTCGCGTTTAAATTCAAACATTTGAAAATCGGCGCCGATGCCCTATCAACCTGGCCCGTTATTGCCGTTAGAGAGTTTGCTTTTAAAAATTGACTGCTATGAATTAAATTACTACTAATAATGCAAATTATATTATGTTTATAGCAGTTAATTATCAATAGAATCCTATCTAGCGGCAATAACGGGGCAGGTTGATAGGCATCGGCGCCGATTTTCAAATGCTTGAATTCAAACGCGAGCGTTTGAAAGTCGCGCGCTGGTTAGCAGTGACGCTCCTGAAGACCGGTGACGTACGCCTCCTTCTATCGGTGACAGCGACGGACAGAGACGAACGGCGCCTTTTAAGGCCGTAGCCAGGGGGGGGGGGGGATTTGGGGGTTCAAGATCAAATTCTAACATTTGCTGTGATATTGTCCCAAGTAAGCCAAGAACTAGCTCTACACAGTGACAGTATAGTGACAGTTTTATCATTTTAACGTGTTTATGTGCCGTTTTTTTGTATTTCATAAGTTTTTTTACATGAACTCAAACTGCGCATTTACAATTTTATAACATATTTAACAACAATTTAAATTTTCAACAACAAACATAACCGCCGATTAGTAATGATATGGAAGTCAAACGCATGCAGCGTCAGTTCAACTACAGTTTGTTCTAAAATCACAAATGTAAGCTCAAAAATAATTTGTTAAATTTTCAGTAATTATTCAATAACTAATTAGTAACATTTATCACAATATTAATTGTTTGTTCATTGTTTATAGTGTTAGCCCTGAGGAAGGGACAAATTGAGTCCCGAAAGCTTGGTATTACAATAAAGTAGATTACATACATCTCTATTGCGTAATTATTGGTCGAATGAAAATTATCCGAACTCTGCCTCTAACGTAGTACGACCGTTACTTCTTTTGCTGGTATAATATTAAAGTTATAGGTTTAATCGTTGTTGAATACATTTCTAAAAATCAGTTATTTGACAATATCTCGAAAAGAAAAGAAAAGATATTTCAAATTTCTTTTCAAATCATCATTTGGCCTGTTTAAGAGAGACATTCGGGAGGAACATGGACTGTACAGGGTGGTCTAATTTCGATGTTGCTTATGGGCATCTCGGTAAATATAAGAGTTAGAAAAAAACCGAAGGCGCAATCACGATCTCTTTTTTTGAGACTAGGATAATTCGGGAAAACAAAAATGCACCATCTTGTTTTCTTCAGAAGTTATGGGGCAAAATCGGGTTTTCTTCATTTTTAACTTTAATTAATATCTTACGTAATTTGTAAGATACACAGAAACTATAAATACCTTCTTAAAACACTTTTTAAAGTAGAATCCAGTGGCGTAGACATTTTTTTATTTTATGCACATATTTTCGAGTTATGGAAAATATTTTTTTTTTCAAATGTAAATCATAGTTGGCTTTGACACGTTTAATAAGAGTGTTTTTTACTGATTTCAAAAATATATACTTTTGTGAATTTATCATAAAAACCAATGTTACTACAGAATAGAAACCAGCTTTTAATCTGCTAAATAATATAATACGGAAGACAACAGCTATTTTTGATCATTTGCATGCTCAATTTTAATTAAATATTCCATTGCAACAGCAGAGTTCTGTTCTTCCTACAAGATTGGAAAATGAAATTATATTCTGCCTAATCAAATATTTATTACTCGAAAAAGAATTATTATTATTTTTAATGTTTATCATAATTAAAACTGAGCATGCAAATGATCAAAAATGGCTATTGTCTTCCGTATTATATTATTTAGCAGATTAAAAGCTAGTTTCTACTCTATAGTAACACTGTTTTTAGGATAGATTCACCAAACCTTATATTTTTGAAATCAGTGAAAAACACTCTTATCAACTATGGTAAGGCCAACTATGATTTACATTTGAAAAAAAAAATGTTGATCATAACTCGAAAATGTGTGCATAAAATAAAAAAATACCTACGCCACTGAATCTTACTCAAAAAAGTGCCCTAAGAAGGTATTTATAGTTTTTGTCTATCTTACAAATTACGCAAGATATTAATTAAAGTTAAAAATCAAGAAAACCCGATTTTGCCCTATAACTTCTGAAACAAACAAGATGGCGCATTTTTGTTTTCGGCATTATCCTAGTCTTAAAAAAAGAGCCCGCGACTGCGCCATCGGATTTTTTGTAACTCTTATATTTACCGAGATGCCCATAAGCAACATCGAAATTTGTACAATTAATAGAGACCTCCCGCGTAGGGTGATATGGTTCGGGTTTTCCGTTGAGTTAAGCAAACGATATTCGTAGAAATGCGGTTAGGATAAAATTCATTTACCTACAGGCTTCTAGTCGAGGCACAACAGAAGCTGTCCTGGATACTTGGGGCTACATACACCGTATATCAAATACTACTTGATAAATTAAATGGGTTGATTGCGGTTAACCGAAAATTATGTATTCGCAACCTATTTTCATGCAACACTCTCTGTGCCTACAGGTGATGGGAAAAGGAGTAGGTTATGCGGTGAGTGAGCGCTCCCAACAAAAGATTTTTTGACCGTTATTGACAATCAACAAAAAGACAACAAGAAGTTTTCGTCAAGATGACGACGAAAGAAACATCAATTTCGCCATGAAGTGTCAATTTGATGTAAAACGTCAATTTTGAAATTTTTGTTATTTTTTGGGAAAGTTCATCGCCGGCCGTTTCATCGATAGCCCGGTTCATCGCCAGGTTGCGGCCTGTCAGAGAAATGTTTTTTATGAAACTAATGTCGATGAACAGGCCGGCATCGCTATTATTTTGATAATATACATTTTGAGACCAAGATTATATCTGATGACAAATTATTATAGTAGAATGATTCGTCGTTACCTCCGGTCTGCTGAAGATATTGACTCAGTAAGTAAGAATGTTGCCAGAATCACAATATGCAAAAATGTAATTAAAATGTTTGTAAAAAGAATACGAGTTTCCCAACAAAGTCTTGGTGGACATTGGTCCGATATAGTTTTCTTGGACTTAAAGAAGCGCCCTCTAAAGTACCACCTACATGATGATCAGAAAGAGAAATGGTCAAAAATGTTCATCTAATCACTTTTTTTCAACTACATGGTTCGTTTTATTTTGTGTGCTGTGGACTAATTTAATGCAGAACGCAGCTTCGCCTCGTTCTAAGGAGTTGAGTGTGGACGCAGTACTCTTACTGCTTTTAGGGATTTTGCGCAGAACTCTGCTAACGCCTCGTTCTGCTAGGTGGAGTGTTGGCGCAGTACTCGGCTATCACTTCGTACTGCTTCTCTGGAGAGGGATTTGTTGCGAAACTCGGCCGCCATCTCGTTCTGTGGGGTATAGTGAACGCAGTACTCGGCCATCGCCTCGTACTGCTTCTATGGAGAGGGATTTCATGCTGTAGTCGGCTAAAGCCTCGTTCTGCGAGAGGGAGTGCAGGTGCAGTACTCGGCTATTGCGTCGTACTGCTTCTGTGGGGAAGATTTTAATACAGAACTCGGCTAACGCCTCGTTCTACCAGCACTTCACCTCCAAGAAAAAATAAAATACAAATATTTCTCATAACGTAGTAAAGATAACAATTAGACGATACATTGCCAACTGCGTTTTATAAACTTTATTACAATTGTATTTTACTTCTATTAAGAACCTGTTCATTGGTTTAATTAAACCTTGTATAACAAGATTTTTGTTCAGTTTTAAAGTTGTAAATATATGATGATGATAATGAATTATAATAAATTATACTATTTGCCCTCGCAAACTAATGAAGAAGCAATTACATGTACACGAAAGGGAATAATTTCGCGCTGAATAAAAAAAAACGAACATCATCGATTACCTGCACATCCATTTTTGGCATAAGCAATCTTGTTAAATCACGAAACTTATTATAGCTGTCTTTTTTTAGGAGAAACGTAACTAAAATTAAACGACAACAAACGTGTTCTAATTGTTTCTTTCGTGTACAACGCACGAAAAGCTTGCAATATTCTAGGTAATTCCAATTCCGGATTAAGCCCTATGAGTCCAGAAGTTAGTAGAAATTTAAGGGCCCTTTTCTAATAACCTTAATTCGCATGCTGTTCGCTATGATGTATTTAATATGAAGAAGTCTATAATTGTAAATTAAGTAGATATATTTATCAATTCGTTATGTATACATACATTACATATCTTTGATCTTCTAAAATATTGTAGATGATAAAATGGATAATAAAAAATAAAATGTAAACCATCTTGCATTTTTATAAAACTTTTTTTTATTCTTACAGATTAACTTTAAGAGCTTCATAACCTGAAATATAATATAAATATATGTAAATATTTCCAAGGTGACATGTATACAGGCCGGCCATAAAGACAGTAGCGGATATAACTTGCATATTTTAAATAAATCGCACTATATATTATTTAGTTTTATATTTGCTCATAATTACATCTGCCAATAAGTCTTTAGCAGAATTTTTCGAAGTTAATTGATATTTTTGGAATAAAATGACGTTTGCAATGGTTTCGTAAAAATAAAATATCATCAAAAATAAATAAGATAGAGAGTTACAGTTTTAGTCAGTCTCTTGAGCATCGTTTGCATTGTAAAGCTGCTTTTCAATTAAGTGTAACTTCGTGTTTTAAAATAGAAGCGCATACTGTTTTAAGCCAATCAACATAAAATTTCATTCTCTTTCGATTAAGAGGAATATAACATGAGCAATAATCTTCGAAGTGATATGTCTTAAGAAGCAATTCTCTTAAAAATTTGAATTTTTGTTAGCTTAAATTGAATATAATTGTCTGTATTTCCATGTATTTTTAAATTTAATAGTTTCGGATATATGATTAAGACAAATGGATTTTTTTTAATAATAGAATAACATTATTCTTCGTCCAAAAATGAAATTTAATAGTGACGCGATGAAGCATAACCGTTAACAATCGATTTAAAATTTCGCCCTTGCTCCTGCTGCGCGACCCCCGACAAATTTTCTACGCGGAGCTTTTCTAAACTCGAAATTTTACTTCATGCTTAGTCTGAAAGTGGACCGTCAAGATTTTCGACATGTCGAGATTTTCGATATTTCTAAATTTTGGTGTTTTTTTTTACATATAGACACAGACAAGCCCGTTGCCAGAAAAGAGGGGAAATTGAAAATGTCGGTTAGCACGTCAAAAAATGTAGCATTTTGAAATATTCTGCAGCATTATCAACAGTTTTAATACTTGAAATAAAACACTTTCAACCTTTCTTCACAAATTTATTCTATACCAGATGTACATTTTGGACACAAAGTGACCATCATGGTTTGATATTGATTAATCAGTATAGTAACTTTGTGTCTAGAATGTACATCTGGTATAGAATAAATTTGTGAAAAAAGGTTAAAAGTGTTTAATTTCAAGTTATTATCATCTTCACCTAACTCGCCTAAATTCATTTAGTTTTGTCACAGTTTTTTTTTAGAGAGAAATTGAGAAACTTTTTCAAAGCCGTTCGTAAATCAATGCATTATTTTAAATATGTTCGTTTCAAGTCACTGTAAAGCACACATTCGTATATACTTTTATTATGTTATAGGCAAATCATTAGCAATAATATTTTATTATTGAAACTAAACAAATACATAACCCTAGACATACTGTATGAAATCTCGTAATTTCAGTAAGTTATATAAGTAAATGAATTCTCGGTAATTTCGAAGATTAGATCTTTATTTTGTGCAAACACGATAGGGGTACATATTTGCTGATGTAGAATTTACGTAATTTATTTCTTAGGCGAGGATTTGCATGGCTTCAAATGTAAGTGAGCGGATGGAATCTTTCAGGTTTCAGGATCCCCCTATAACTTCGATAGGGTAAATTCATTCTTAATGATAAACTCGTATAAACATTTTACCTCTGAAATAGACACATCTCACAACCACAGTACATTACACAGTCGAGGCATCGTTAAATCGGATACACATTATGATTAACTTACTTACAAGGAGATGTTGCGTGATTAAAAAATGTATACTTACTGTATTTTATATTCTGCATGTGAAATATGACTTCCCACTTGTCTTGCTTTAATAACCGTACCGTAAATCACTACTCCTAACTTTATTAAGTTTTAATATGAACTTTATTGTATTAAGCGGTGGAATATGTAATATGAGACAATTCTTTAAATTATACTGAGGTATGACACATTTTGCTTTGCTACATAATTTCTCTTTAAATTCATCCATTAAATTTAAGCTTTATTTAATTTGCTTAATAAACACTTTTTTATAACAAATTAATCTTCAAGTTTTAACAAAATGTATCTTACTATTAAATCTTTATTACTTTGTGATATTGAATTTACTTAATATAATAGCAGACTAGTTATGATTTTCAACTTTTTATGTAACTCACTACAATTGTTTCGCTACACTGTAGCTTCTTCAGGTGAAGAAATATAATACAATTTTTACAAACTAATTTACATTATATACAGTTTTCAGAAGTGTGGGTGGAGGGGGTGTTTTTCTTCAGTTTAAGTAGGGGGGAGTTGGAGAGTTCAAGCTGGTCGTTCAGCAAGTTTCCTGAATTGATGTGTTTATTTATTTCTAAATTTTCCAATAAATTTAGTTTCCGTCCTTTATTAGAGATGTGGAGTATTTTGAAGTTGTTGTCGAATTGGTGGTTTTCTTCAATTAGGTGGTTTGCGTAAGTTGAATTATCTTTTTGATGTATGAACGCTTTTTGGTGTTCATTTATTCTTTCACTGAATGCTCTCCCGGTTTGGCCTATATAAATCTTCGGGCAATCAGCACAATTAAACAAATAAACCCCACAGCGTTGACCCTTTTTAGTTTTATCCTTATTGTTTTTTATAATTTTTGATAGTGTGTTGTTAGATTTAAACGCAACATTTATGTTTAATTTTTTTTAAATTTATACTGACTATTTAAGCTAAACAATTTATTGGAAAATTTAGAAATAAATAAACACATCAATTCAGAAAACTTGCTGAACGACCAGCTTGAACTCTCCAACTACCCCCTACTTAAACTGAAGAAAAACACCCTCTCCACCCACACTTCTGAAAACTGTATACAATGCAAATTAGTTTGTAAAATTTGTATTATATTTCTTAACCTGAAGAAGCTACAGTGTAGCGAAACAATTGTAGTGAGTTAAATAAAAAGTTGAAAATCATAAATAGTCTGCTATTATATTAAGTGATAATGGATTTTCAAAAAATAAGTGCCTTAACAATCAACGATATTAAATTTAGTTTGAACTTTAAAATTTCATTATATTATTAAAAATATTTAGTTTAAATAATCTAATTTAAAACACATTTTATCCCGTTGGTGAGTTTTGCCTTTCTTGCATATTTACATAATTTAAAATAAAATTTGATATTAAACTGAAATTTTAGGAGCGGTGAACAACCGTCGTCAACGAGTTCAAATTAGTATAAATTAATCTGGTCAGTATTTTGAATATTTATGCTAATCATTTTATTGACAAAACAGAATTAAATTAGAAGAAATTAAAAAAAAATACATTTAATTTTTAAATTATGCAAAGTATTGAAAAATTATTTTAATAAAAGTTGTTTGTTTTTAAAAAAACCTATCAAAAAATACCACATTCGACCCATGTTGTAATCTAAAAATGCAAAGTTACTTCCGGTTCCCGATACTTCCGAATTGTTCCGGAAAAGAATAAGTGCACTAATTAATTCTACGGGTTAACTCAATTTATTATCATTGAATTTGCTCAGTTTCTTCTTGTTTCTGGATATGTCCCACCATCGGAAATATGCCTTTCAACTACATGGGAATATTTATTGGCATTTGGATCGTCAACTCTATTGGTAGGGGATTTTAATTGCCAAATGTAACTTTTGTCAAATCGTACAGATAATTGAAGACAATAGGTCTACTCGTTTAGTAGGTCCAAATCTGAAACCTAGTATAATTGACCTTTCTATATCATCCCCATCGCTCGCTTCTTTAACTTCGTGTCATGCTGTACATCACATATGGGCAACCCCCGGCCCGCGGGCCGGATCCGGCCCGCTGTAAGATATGATCCGGCCCGTGAGACATTTTGAAAAAACCCAATTAAAAAAATATTACATTAGGTACTTATACTCACGGGAGTGACAGCGAGGCGGTAAACATCAAATTCTTTGATAATCGCCACCACTCGACTTGCTCGATCAAATTCTTTGAGGTTTGCCGCCTCACGGGCGACACATCAAAAGATTTATTGCTTCTCAATTATTCTAAACTAGTTTATTCCAGATTATTCGTTAATTTTGCCTATATAAGCGGGTGGATGGCCCGAACGTTAGTTCAGTTCTATTTGAGCTACCGAGGTGATAACTTGGACAAGCGATATCCTAGCGAACTGCTCGAGCCGTCAACTTGCTTTGTGACTTTTTCAAGAAAAATGGACTGAAGAATTCTTTTTTATCTTGCACAATGGTAAGCCTATTTGTTTGCTGTGTAATGAATCCATTTCAGTAATAAAAGAATGCAATATAAAGAGGCATTACTCAGCTAAGCATGCTACGCTGCACTCACTGACAGGACAATTAAGAACAGACAAAATCCAGAAGCTTACCGCAAATTTGGAAAAACAGCAACAAATGTTTCATAAACAAAGAACACAACTAGATAATGTTGTGAAAGCTAGTTTTATAGTTAGCTCAAAATTGGCAAAGGCATTAAAACCATTTGCCGAAGGAGAATTTATCAAGGAGTGTATGTTAGAAGTTTGCGGTATTATGTGTCCTGAAAAGAAAAAATGAATTTGAAAAAATTAGTTTGTCAAGACGAACTGTTGTTCGACGTATAGAAATGATGGCTAATGATATAAAAACAACATTGACTGACCGTATGACTGGTTTTGAATCATTTTCCATAGTATTAGACGAGAGCACCGGCGCCGATTTGTCTGACACAGCTCAACTGGCTATATTTATTCGAGGTGTTGATAAGGAGTTCACTGTTACTGAGGAATTGCTTGCTTTACAGCCGCTAAAAGGAACCACTACAGGAGAGGATATTTTTATTGAAATTCAAAAGGTATTCACAAGTTTTGGCTTGCCATGGTCAAAATTAATTGGAGTATGCACTGATGGTGCACGTTCTATGGTCGGCTTACATAAAGGTTTCATCGGAATTTTGAATGATAAAGCAACAGAATTAAATGTGCAAAAAGATGATTTCATAGTCCTTCATTGCATTATCCACCAACAAAACTTGTGTTCTAAGTCCATTCGACTCCAGAATGTTATGAATGTGGTAGTAAAAAACCATCAACTTTATTCGATCCCGAGGGCTTAACCATCGTCAGTTCCAGGCGTTTTTGGATGAAATATCAGCTGAATATAACGACGTAACATATTATTGTGAAGTCAGATGGCTGAGCAAAGGAAAAATGTTGAAACGGTTTTACGAGATTAGAAATGAGATAGCAGACTTTATGAAAATAAAAGATAAACCGCTATCTGAATTAAGTGACCCAAAATGGATATGTGACTTAGCATTTCTGGTCGATCTTACAGGCTATTTGAATGATTTAAATTTGAAACTTCAAAAACAAGGACAGTTAGTAAATGATTTGTACAGCCATTTAAAAGCGTTTCAGATCAAACTACGGTTGTGGGAGTCACAGATGCTGTCTGGTAACAGTTATCATTTCAACACGCTCTCTGCGTATGAAAATATTGCTTATGCTCAATATGCTGAAGAACTCAAGTTACTGTCGGAACAATTTTCGAACAGATTTTGCGACTTCAAAAACATGGAAGACTGTTTCAGTTTATTTGCTACTCCTACAACATATATTGTACAAAATGCTCCAATACACTTACAGATGGAGTTGATCGAGATTCAAGAAAACTCACTCCTAAAATCCAAATTTGAAGACGTAGAGTTGTGCGATTTCTACAAAAAAAATACCTAGAAGAAGACAATTTTCCGCAGTTCAGAAAGTTCGCAAGAAGATTGATTTGTGCGTTTGGCAGTACTTATAAATGCGAACAGTTCTTTTCATTGATGAAAGTTATTAAATCAACACATCGTACAAGACTGACTGACGATAATTTGGAAAATTCTTTACGTCTTTGTGTCAGTGGAATTAATCCAAATATCGATGGATTAGTTTCCCAAATTCAAGCTCACGCGTCTCATTGATTTCTGTGTATTTAACTTTCGTAGTTTATAACAATTGCAAGTTTAACGATTTAATTATAATGTACTATTTTTTTAAATTTCATTTTGTTATTTTAATAAATTGTACTATAATAACATTGTCGTATTATTTCATGTCTAATACCTATCGCAAAAAATATTATCACTACTTTAAAATGCACTAAGTACTTTTAAACGCGGCCCGCGAACGTATTTGCACGCTAAAGTTTGGCCCTCAACATGTCAAAGGTTGCCCATACCTGCTGTACATGATACCCATGGCAGTGATAATTTTTCTGTTATTTCCTGTCTCAAATTTGTCCTTAGTAATTCCATAATATCAATCAAAGTCAAGATACCGAAATGTTCGCCTTGCACAGTGGCCTGAATACACATCAGAACTTGAGCCAGTTTTCTATGAAGAAGTTAACTATGACTCCTTTATTAACAAAATAAATGAAGCTGCTGATCAGTGGATATCTTATACAAATCCTTTTACCAGGTTAAGTAGATGTCCTTGGTGAATTCATCTTGCACAGAAGTCAAATTATTCGTTGCTTCTAATTTGACCTTACAAGATGCCCAACGCTGTTTTAAATAAAGTTAAAGACTCTTCTCCGGGTATTGATAAGATTGAATATGTATATTCAATGATTAAGAATTTAGCTTAAACCAGGCAAAAGCCCAGATTATCCCTCTAACTACCGACCGATTTCTTTGACATCCTGTATTAGGAAAATTTTTAAACACCTAATTAAAACTAAGTTAGATTGGTGGGTCGAAAGAAATCGCATATATATCCCTCTATTCAGTCTGGTTTCAGAAAGGGAAAGAGTACCTTGGATAATATCATTAAATAAACATAAGATGTTCATTCTGCATTCCTGAATGGAGAATCAACAGTAGTATTATTTTTTAGATATATCCGCTTTTGATTCCTTTTATTCTTGTAAGAAAATTAATCAATTTAGGTATTCCGGTAAATATTATTAAATGCATTTTTTTTTATCTCAAACAAGATAATTCTTTTAAAAATCCTAGATACTCCTTTGTGGGACTTTCACAACGTTCTATCCTCAGTCCTCTACTTTATATCTTTTATACTCTTCCGCTTGAACAGTTAATATCTCCTTATTGCAATACGCAGGTGATGTGGTTCTTTATTGTTCGAGACCGATGTTAAGATAGCCATAGATTTTCCAGCCACAGATTTGCAAGGCGCATCCACCATCGATCGTAAATTAAAATAAATGTTTTGCTTAATTTAAGGCATATTATTATTGAAACAGAGAAAACTAAACTAATTCCAGCCCTAAAAATATAGCTCATCCAAACTTAAATTTATTTTCGTATATAGGCTTTATCAAACACAAATAAATAGTCCTCCCAAAAGCAGGTAATAATATGACCAGATTACAAACTTAAATTAAAAGTATGTAGTTGTGATTAAAATTATTTCTTTTAACTCTGACTTGTAGCTTAAAGCCTAACTAAGCCAGTTAAGCAATAAAATTTTGGCAAAAAAGTTAAATACATTTTTTATAAGTTTTTTCCATCCTAACGACTCCAATAAAATGACCAGATTTTAAACTTAAATTAAAAATATGTAGTTGGGATTAAAATTACTTCTTTTAACTCTGACGTGTAGCTTAAAGCCTAACTAAGCCATTTAAGCAATGTAATGTTGGCAAAAAAGTTAAATACATTTTTTATAAGTTTTTTCCATCCTAACGACTCCAATAAAATGACCAGATTTCAAACTTAAATTAAAAATATGTAGTTGTGATTAAAATTATTTCTTTTAACTCTGACGTGTATCTTAAAGCCTAACTAAGCCATTTAAGCTATAAAATTTTGGCAAAAATGTTAAATGAATTTTTTATAAATTTTTTTCATCCGAACGACTCGAATAAAATGACCAGATTTCAAACGAAAATTAAAAATATGTAGTTGTGATTAAAATTATTTCTTTTAACTCTGACGTGTAGCTTAGAGCCTAACTAAGCCATATAGGCTATAAAATGTTTGCAAAAATGTTGAATGAATTTTTTATAAATTTTTTCCATCCGAACGACTCGAATAAAATGACCAGATTCCAAACTTAAATTAAAAGTGTGTAGTTATGATTAAAATTATTTCTTTTAACTCTGACGTGTAACTTAAAGCCTAACTAAGCCATTTAAGCTATAAAACTTTGATAAAAGTGTTAAATGAATTTTTCAAAATTTTTTTCCATCCGAACGACTTGAATAAAATGTCAGATTTCAAACTTAAATTAAAAATATGTAGTTGTGATTAAAAGTATTTCTTTTAAAATGACCAGATTTCAAACTTAAATTAAAAATATGTAGTTGTGATTAAAATTATTTTATTTAACTCTGACGTGTAGCTTAAAGCTTAACTAAGCCATTTAAGCTATAAAATTTTAGCAAAAATGTTACATGAATTTTTTATAATTTTTTTCCATCCGAACGACTCGAATAAAATGACCAGATTTCAAACTTAAATTAGAAATATGTTGTTGTAATTAAAATTATTTATTTTAACTCTGACGTGTAGCTTAGAGTCTAACTAAGCCATTTAAGCTATAAAATTTTGGAAAAAATGTTCAACTCTGACTTGTAGCTTAAAGCCTAACTAAGCCATTTAAGCAATAAAGTTTTGGCAAAAATGTTAAATACATTTTTTATAAAATTTTTCCATCCAAACGACTCGAATAAAATGACCAGATTTCAAACTTAAATTGAAAGTATGTAGATGTGATTAAAATTATTTTTTTAACTATGACGTGTAGCTTCAGGCCTAACTAAGCCATTTAAGCAATAAAATTTTGGCAAAAACGTTAAATACATTTTTTATAATTTTTTCCATCCGAACGACTCGAATAGAATGACCAGATTTCAAACTTAAATTAAAAATATGTAGTTGTGATTAAAATTATTTCTTTCAACTCTGACGTGTACCTTAGAGTCTAACTAAGCCATTTAAGCTATAAAATTTTGGCAAAAATGTTAAATACATTTTTTAAAAAGTTTTTCCATCCGAACCACTCGAATAAAATGACCAGATTTCAAACTTAAATTAAAAGTATGTAGTTGTGATTAAAATTATTTCTTTTAACTATGACGTTTAGCTTAAAGCCTAACTAAGCCATTTACGCAATAAAATGTTGGCAAAAATGGTAAATACATTTTTTATAAATTTTTTCCATCCGAACGACTCGAATAAAATGACCAGATTTCAAACTTAAATTAAAAGTATGTAGTTGTGATTAAAATCATTTCTTTTAACTCCGACGTGTAGCTTAAAGCCTAACTAAGCTATTTAAGCTATAAAATGTTGGCAAAAATGTTAAATGAATTTTTTATATTTTTTTTCCATCCGAACGACTCGAATAAAATTACCAGATTTCAAACTAAAATTAGAAATATGTAGTTGTGATTAAAATTATTTCGTTTAACTCTGATGTGTAGCTTAGAGCCTAACTAAGCCATTTAAGCTATAAAATTTTGGCAAATATGTTAAATAAATTTTTTATAAATTTTTTCCATCCGAACGACTCGAATAAAATGACCAGATTTCAAACTTAAATTAAAAATATGTAGTAGTGATTAAAATTATTTCTTTTAACTCTGACGTGTGGCAAAAATGTTAAATGATTTTTTTATAATTTTTTTCCATCCGAACGACTCGAATTAAATGACCAGATTTCAAACTTAAATTAAAAATATGTAGTTGTGATTAAAATTATTTAATTTAGCTCTGATGTGTAGCTTAAAGCCTAACTAAGCCATTTATGCTATAAAATGTTGGCAAATATGTTAAATGAATTTTATATAAATTTTTCCATCCGAACGACTCGAATAAAATGACCAGATTTAACTTAAATTAAAAATATGTAGTTGTGATTAAAATTATTTTGTTTAACTCTGATGTGTAGCTTAAAGCCTAACTAAGCCATTTATGCTAAAAAAATTTGGCAAAGATGTTAATTCAATTTTTTATAGTTTTTTTCCATCCGAACGACTTGAATAAAATGACCAAATTTCAAACTTAAATTAAAAATATGTAGTTGTGATTAAAATTATTTCGTTTAACTCTGATGTGTAGCTTAAAGCCTAACTAAGCCATGTAAGCTATAAAATGTTTGCAAATATGTTAAATGAATTTTTTATAAATTTTTTCTATCCGAACGACTTGAATAAAATGACCAGATTTCAAACTTAAATTAAAAATATGTAGTTGTGATTACAATTATCTCTTTTAACTCTGACGTGTAGCTTAAAGCCTAACTAAGCCATTTAAGCTATAAAAGTTTGGCAAAAGTGTTAAATACATTTTTTATAATTTTTTTCCAGCCGAAAGACTCGAAGAAAATGACCAGATTTCAAACTTAAATTAAAAATATGTAGTTGTGATTAAAATTATTTCTTTTAACTCTGACGTGTAGCTTAGACTTTTACTTTTATTTAATTTTGAAATCTGGTCATTTTGTTCTAGTCGTTGGGATGGAAAAAATTTATTAAACATTTTTTCCAACATTTTTTTGCTTAAATGGCTTAGTTAGGCTGTAAGCTACACGTCAGAGTTAATAGAAATAATTTTAATCACAACTACATACTTTTAATTTAAGTTTGAAATCTGGTAATTTTATTCAAGTCGTTTGGATGGAAAAACTTTATAAAAAATGTATTTAACATTTTTGCCAAAATTTTATTGCTTAAATGGCTTAGTTAGGCTTTAAGCTGCAAGTCAGAGTTAATAGAAATAATTTTATTCACAACCACATACTTTTAATTTAAGTTTAAAATCTGGTCATTTTATTCGAGTCGTTCGGATGGAAAAAAATTATAAAAAATTCAATCAACATATTTGCCAACATTTTATAGCTTAAATGGCTTAGTTAGACTCTAAGCCATTTAACATATGTTAACTTATTTCGTTTGTGTTCTGACGGGCTTGTAAAACCGCTAGCACATTTATTCAATCAATCACTGTCAACTGGCTGCTTTCCATCAAAATGGAAATCATCCTATGTGATTCCTTTGCATAAAAGTGGTAATAAGAACCTAGTAACACACTATAGACCAATATCGATTCAGTCGATTATTCCTAAAGTGTTCGATAAAATTATAAGCGATTTTTTCATTGATTCATTTAGGTCTATCATTACTGATAATCAGCACGGTTTCTATCCATTGAGATCAACAACATCAAATTTATTTATATATAATGCTTACATTTCAGAAGCCTTACATAAAGGTAAAGAAGTTGACTCTATTTACACTGACTTTCGTTTGGCCTTCGATCGTGTAAACCCTGGGTCTCCAAACTATCTTCTTCGCGGGCCACAAATACAATTCTATATAATAAAGTCGGCCAAGATCCGATTAATTTTATAAAATTATGAAAAATTTAAGGAACAATTGTTACAATATTTCAAAATATGACATTTACAAAAGAAATTACAAACAGTCGCGGGCCGGATTCATGCAAGTCGCGGGCCGGATTTGGCCCGCGGGCCGTAGTTTGGAGACCACTGGTGTAAACCATAAACGATTACTTATTAAATTAAGAGCGTATGGCCTCTCAGAAATGCTTGCCTGTTGGATAGAATCCTATGTATCAAATAGAATACAGATTGTCAAATTTTATAAACATTTATCTTATCCTATTGACATATAATCAGGTGTCCCACAAGGGTTCCATCTGGGGCCCATTCTTTTTTCTCTCTTCGTTAATGACATAGGGGATAGCTTCCAGAGCTACTACTTGCTATTTGCAGATGACCTAAAATTATTTCGAAAGGTCTCGGATTTTAGCGATTGTGTGGCTCTTCAGAGAGATTTAACAGTCCTTGAAAGCTGGTGTAGAGATAACTCTATGAGCCTAAATATTAGTAAATGCAAAAGCATAAAGTTTAGCTGGAAGACAACTAACAGTATTGATTTCACATACATGATAAATAATATAGTATTGGATAAGGTATCCGAAATTAAAGATTTCGGGGTCATATTTGATCGAAAGTTTCAGTTTAATGCTCATATAGATTCTGTTGTAAACCGCTCTCTAAAACTTATTGGATTTGTCAAAAGGGTTACAAGAGACTTTAGCGACTCTCGTAGTATACTACGTTTATATTCATCAATGGTCCGGAGTACTTTGGCTTACAGTCTGTAGCAAATAGGCGTATATTTTTTGAAGCATGTTTTAGCTACAACATTCTTAACAACAAAATTGATTGCATACAATTAACCAATTAATTTATGAATATTCATGTACCTCGGTACAACACTCGTGATGAGCTCGTGATGAGCTATTGTTAGCTCCTATGTGGAGACGAACTAATGTAACATTTAATAGTTCTTTAAACAGAATGATTACACATACTAACTCATTGCACGCTAACATAGATTTTTTCAATATATCTAAACGATCTTTTAAACATAATTTGCGAAAATTTTTATTTTAATTAATATTTATTGTAATTTAATTTTAATGTGACAATATTGTATTTCATCTTATCATTTTAAATGTAGTTAACTGGTATCTGTAAATAAAGAATATATATATATATATATATATATATATATATATATATATATATATATATATATATATATATATATATATATATATATATAAGGTACACGTCAGAGTTGAAAGAAATAATTTTAATCACAACTACATATTTTTAATTTAAGTATGAAATCTGGTCATTTTATTCGAGTCGATCGGATAGAAAAAAGTTATAAAAAATTCATTTACCATTTTTGCAAAAATTTTATAGCTTAAATGGCTTAGTTAGGCTTTAAGCTACACGTTAGAGTTAAAAGAAATAATTTTAATCACAACTACATATTTTTAATTTAAGTTTGAAATCTGGTCATATTATTCGAGTCGTTCGGATGGAAAAAATTCATAAAAAATTCATTTAACACTTTTGCCGAAGTTTTATAGCTTTATTGGCTTAGTTGGGCTTTAAGCTACACGTCAGAGTTAAAAGAAATAATTTTAATCACAACTACATATTTTTAATTTAAGTTTAAAATCTGGTCATTTTATTCGAGTCGTTCAGATGGAAAAAATTTATAAATAATTCATTTAACACTTTTGCCAACATTATATAGCTTAAATGGCTTAGTTAGGCTCTAAGCTATACGTCAGAGTTAAAAGAAATAATTTCAATTACAACTATATACTTTTAATTTAAGTTTGAAATCTGGTCATTTTATTCGAGTCGTTCGGATGGAAAAAATTTATAAAAAAATTCATTTAACATTTTTGCCAAAATTGTATAGCTTAAATGGCTTAGTTAGGCTTTAAGCTACACGCCAGAGTTAAAAGAAATAATTTTAATCACAACTACATATTTTTAATTTTAGTTTGAAATCTGGTCATTTTATTCGAGTCGTTCGGATGGAAAAAATTTATAAAAAATTCATTTAACATTTTTTCCAAAATTGTATAGTTTAAATGGCTTAGTTAGACTCTAAGCTATACGTCAGAGTTGAAAGAAATAATTTTAATCACAACTACATACTTTTAATTTAAGTTTGAAATCTGGTCATTTTATTCGAGTCGTTCGGATGGAAAAAATTTAAATAAAGTTCATTTAACATTTTTGCCAAAATTTTATAGCCTAAATGGCTAAGTTAGGCTTTAAGCTACACGTCAGAGTTAAAAGAAATAATTTTAATCACAACTACATATTTTTAATTTAAGTTTGAATTCTGGTCATTTTATTCGAGTCGTTCGGATGGAAAAAAATTATAAAAAATTCATTTAACATTTTTGCCAAAATTGTGTACCTTAAATGGCTTATTTAGGCTTTAAGCTACACGTCAGAGTTAAAAGAAATCATTTTAATCACAACTACATATTTTTAATTTAAGTTTGAAATCTGGTCATTTTATTGGAGTCATTAGGATGGAAAAAATTTATAAAAAATGTATTTAACATTTTTGCCAAAATTGTATTGCTTAAATGGCTTAGTTAGGCTTTAAGCTACACGTCAGAGTTAAAAGAAATAATTTTAATCACAACTACATATTTTTAATTTAAGTTTGAAATCTGGTCATTTTATTGGAGTCGTTAGGATGGAAAAAAATTATAAAAAATGTATTTAACATTTTTGCCAAAATTTTATTGTTTAACTGGCTTAGTTAGGCTTTAAGCAACAAGTCAGAGTTAAAAGAAATAATTTTAATCACAACTACATACTTTTAATTTAAGTTTGAAATCTGGTCATTTTAGTGCATGCTTTTGGGAGGACTATCTATTTCTGTTTGATAAAGCCTATATACGAAAATAAATTTAAGTTTGGATAAGCTATAGTTTTAGGGCTGGAATTAGTTAAGTTTTCTTTGTTTCAGTAATAATATGCCTTAAATTAAGAAAAACATTTATTCTAATTTACGATCGATGGTGGATGCGCCGGGCAAATCCGCGGCTGGAAACTCTATGGCTAATTTAACATCGGTTTGTTCGGGTAGTAATATTTAATCACTGTACAATAGAATTGGCAATGCTTTATTTGAACTCTTAGATTGGCTTTTCAGTAATGGTTTGTCACTTTTACCCCATAAATCTCAGAATATAATGTTTACTAGAAAAAAAAATATATTAAACTATCAATTGAGTTTGTTATTGATAATGAGCACCTTGTGTCTCGAAATGTACATCTAACATAAAAATAAAAAGTGAAGTAAGGAATAACAGTCTTTCTATTTGTGATCAATTGAGTCGATGGGTCGTTTGGCCTCTGGGCCTTATGAAATTACCTCAACCTAAAATATCTATTTAAATTATCCCTGACCTAATTGTTTTGACCTCTTGTGTAGTCTACGACAACTTAAGGGTTAATGTGTAGCAATTCATGGGGCTTTAAAGTGGTACGATGATACGATAAATATTGTAAAATATTTAATGACGTATTGAATATTTTACAATATTATAATAGGTTTGTCTCATAATTAGAAGGACCACAACAAACTTTCCAATTCAGACAGCCAAAATATGAGGAAATATTTTAAAACGAAGTTCATAGACAACTATACAGAGTGAGTTTTTTTTTCATGCTCTCCATTGGGATCTCGGAAACTATAGAGAAACGCTTAAATGGGCAAAGTAGTGCAGCTTTACGAGCTGAATAAACAAATATTTGTAAAATTTTCCAAAAACTCAACAATAATTAGATATTTTATAAAATCTGAACAGTGTTAATTTTTTCAAATCGATTTTTCTCGGTTTATAAATAAGATAAGAAAAAACTATAAACAGCGAAGTTTTAGATAACTTTACAGTAAATAATAAAATTTTATCAGATTTTTTTCTATTGACATTAGTTTTCGAGATATAACACAAACTAGCATTTTTAAAATGCAAACCATAGTTAGCTATGTCATCATAAGCGAGGGCTAAGAAGAAAAAGATACTAACTCCCAGCATAATAATTCTTTATAAAATAATATTTATTTCTACAAATCGACTATCGACCAATGATCGAATAAATAACTACGAAACGGTATAAAAACAACATTTATTCTATGTAATTTAATTAAATCATGTGTGATCAATTAAATTATAAGCAAGTTAGACCAGCTATTGGTTTCATAGCGTGCCCTGTACATATTAACTAATTTTTAGGTTATACCGCTCTTAAGTCTTAAGTCGAACAACTTTAGCGAAGACATTTTTGTTCCATCTACGAGAACGCACAAATGGGACACTCGGCATATGTTTTCAGAATCCTATGTATCATGATAGAATGAACAGATTTTGCATTCCGAAAACGCAATAAAATAACATTCGAATGCATAACAACGATATTTAGTAGAGCAAATGAAAAAATCTTCAATATCATCCACACGCGGAATTTTTCATTTTGTACCCTAACCAGGAAACGTAAAACAATTTGTGATATGCAAAAAGGTAAATACCGATAGCGTCAAATTAGTATATTCTCGAGCCATCATTTTATAAGTGTATTCCGGTCTCATATTTGCGTAAAAATATTATATTTTTAGCTTTTTAAAGGGTATAGCTGCGTAGGTGAGAATGTAAATGTTCCCGGTCTATAGTTAAAAAGTCTACTTTCATTGTTTGCTGAATCGTACGAGAGAATGCTGCAGATGGGAAAATTGTGCATCTTATTTAGAAAAAATGTTACGATGTGCGGTTTGATTGCAGGATTGAGAGGAAACTTGTGTATATTTACCTGGATTTATTCAATGAATAAAAATGTGTATTATACATATTTGCTATAATTGTTCTAGGTTTCTAAAGATCTAATTATATTATATTGTGCTATTTTTGACATAAACAATAATAAATGTATACGTATACTCCATTATATAATATACAGGGTGATTCAGACCACCCGTGCCACCCCTTTATTTTAAAAATGCCGACAATTTTATTTTTCAACAGTCGTCAACGAGTTATACAAATTTTAATTCGCTGACGACTGTTTTCACCGCTCCTAAAATTTCATTTTAATGTCATTTTATCATTTTACATTATTTAAATATGCATAATTTTAACAAAGGCAAAATTGGTCGACGATATCAAATGTATTTTAATTTAGAATAATTATACTAAATAGTTTTGATAACATAATAACATGTTTTAAGTTTTAACTTAAATATTTTTCGTTTAATTTGTAAATTATGCAAAATATTAAAAAAATATTTTAATAAAAGTTGTTTGTTTTTAAAAGACCTACCAAACAATACCACACTCGACCCATTCTGCTATTTAAGAATTCAAAGTTACCTCCGGTTTCGGGTACTTCCAGAAAATAATAACTGCAGAAACTGATTCTACGGGTTTATTGAAAAAAGTGAATTTTCGCACCATTTCAGTTTAATACTGAAAATCCATATATTATAGTTTTAATAAACTTTAATAAAATGTAGCGCTCGTAATAAATAGATCGACGATTATATCAGACGAAAATCTGACAAGACGTCAGAATAGTCATACCCAGAGGTTGGTTGATTTCCGAAAGCACGAAAATGCTGTATAAAAATGTAGTGAATAAATATATTTTTGATCGTCGAAAAGATTACACAATTTACCGGGAAAGTACTATGAAGGACACATCATCATTTTTATTCAGCTTTTTCGCACCAAATTGATGCGCATACGACCTCTGGATGGCGCGAAGGTCGCTACAAATTTTCAGAATCAATACGATCAATCTACTATAAACAGACGTCTTGTCAGATTTTCTTCCAATATAATCGTCGATCTTTTTATTCTAAGCGCCCCATTTCATAAAAATATAATAACACGAAAATTATTACAGCTACGGAAAAGTATAATAGATGGATTTTAAGTTTTTTGCAACATTTTTCGATATTCTCAATACTTACCGAGATAGAGCAAATATTAACTTTATTTAAAACAGAGTTAAAACTAAGCATACTACGACAAAAAAGGTGTAACGAATAAATGTTTTTTTGATTACCTACAACTTTCAATTTAAACATTTTTCGGTTTTATACATTTTTAAGAATATATAAAAAACGCTAAGAGTAATCTACCACTTCCTATTTTCTCAAAAAGTATTTTGGATCCTAAGATTGGTAAAAAAGCTTAGGTTTGAAGTTTTATCTCAATATCTTTAGCGGTTTTTGCTGTACGGCGTCCGCAGATACACATCCATATAGACAGACACATTCAAAATTTTACTTCATACGCCAGGCATATAAAACACGTATTTATTCTGAAGATCAAAAACAGATATTTCATGTTTTTACTTAAAGTATCAAAAGTAGAATTTATAATTTAAAAGAAAAGTAAATGAGAAATATATATAGGGTCGCGAAAATATTATATTTATCATTTTTCAATGTTGTTTAAACTGTTAAATTGTATTTAGTAATAATTCTTTACTTTAAAGAATTTAATCAGCTGTAGTTTTGTAAATAATAGAAATCGGACCTATGTTTATTTAACCTACTGACTTCAAATGCGTCCCCGAACAAGACAAATTTTTTATACTTATTCTGAATCACCCTGTATACTTACATTTCATGCTCATAAAGTTTGAGTTTATCGTTTCTATACAAATGAAATATGATACAAATGAAATACAGATGTTCAAAAATTTGACTTCTGGTCGATAGAGCTGCAAAGCTACGGCCATGCATTAGTTTAAAAAAACATGTATGACCAGTGATACCTACTTCATAAAGTATATAGTCTATTTAAATAACAGATTTGAATAACAGTCACAAATATTGTACAAAGTATGATAATTTACACCTTGTGTTACCGTTAGAAAACAAACAATTTACGACTAACAAAACTACAGGAATTTAAATTATTTAAACACAAAAGGAACGCATATTCTTTTAAAGATTATAAAAAATCCACAGATTGGAAATTTTAATAAAAATCACTTTGATAATTAAAAAATTAACGAACTGTTTATAGAAAATTGAAATTCTTAAAATTTATAAAATGAGGTCTTACATATATAAAGTTTGTCACAATTTTTATTCGTTAGAGCAAAGTCGGTTTCCTACTTTACAAAACATCCTGTTTAAATATAATCTATATTATAATTATTTTCAGAAATTAATTTTCTCATACAAACGAAAAGCAGCAGTAGATATTTGTGCTTTAACTCTAATTAGCATTTAGACTAGTTATCGTGGAGTTGATGAAGGTAACTAAGTAGCTACTACACCCTACCTCAACAACAACCTCGCATACTCTTCAATTAGCATTATTACCAATTAGAGCTATTTGTGCTAACATGTACACCTGTTTTGCATTTCTCGCATATTATTTTCTATAATATTTCACACAAATATTAAGTTTTTCATTTAAAAATTGCTTTACTGTTGGAATTATATTATTTTGAATATAAACTACTAATATTTATAATACATCAAGAAAAAAATGTTACCAACAAGTTCAAACAATAGTTAACGATATATAATCGGATATGAATATTATCTTTCCGGTTGGATATAATATTATTATTGGCGCTTAGAAGTTTATGTTAAACAATTGCGCTAAGACATTATATCGTAAGAGGTGCACGATTGTTCAAACCATTAACTTCAGATTGTTGAAATTTCTCAGTACGCACTTTTGAAAAGGCCTCCATTGTTCGGGGGACGGCCGGCGCTTTCATGTCCTACAGATTAGGGCCGCTTCCACCCCATATACCCTATCAAGGCCCTGCAAATAATCACACCAGTCTTGTCTGCAATTGACAATTATCCTCAGGGGTACCCATGTACGGATTTCGGTCCAAGATGTACTCTTGCATATTCAAGATTTTATAATATTATGCCCGGACCTTGTAAGTCATGCGATTGCTTGGAAAAGGGGCTTAGATTTTAAGTTTCATTGCAGGTTACAAGCTACGAGTTTTATTGTATTAGTATAAGGTAAAAGTGAAAGATTTTCTAGTTAAAGTAGAAAAACCGTTGGCTTGTCAAGAAACACTAGGACTTATATTCGTTCTAAAGAGTTAAAAGTCGTTCTGTAGTTTATTGTGGTTACCCAAATCTAACAGGGATTAAAGGTGTATGTGAAATGACGACGGATTAAAATGTAATGTTATAAGCGATCTTTGTGTAATGCCCTCGGGATTTTCACTACCGCAGTTGACATACCACATACCTACATTAACTAAAACATCGAAAATGGAGTGTTTGATTCACATGTGGGACATCATTACAATCAGCGTACATTGCTATTCAATAATATATTAAAAATGAAGATAAAAAAAACTTGGATTAAAACCAATGTCATAGGCTATCTATAGACGCGTGTATCTATCTTTAGTCTATCTTCAGTATCTCTCTTAAAATATATATTTTAAAAATCCATAAGCAAAGCTATACTGAAGCAAGATAAATCTCAAGGACCCTTAATTTTTCATTGTTTGTTGGTTTAGAGATAATTTGACCAAAAAGTTACATATACTATTGATAGCGTTGCAATTTAACAAAAAAGATTTTAATTGTTTAATTGGATAATTCAATATCCAGCGGTGTATTTACACAGGAAATAGTTGATTAAGTGGATATTTATTAGAATTATCCACAATATGTTTACATTGTGTTGAACCCTATCAAACGTTTTAGAATATTTTTTCTAAACACCCTTTTTCTTGTTTTTCAAATTATTTTGTTAACTGTTATTAAAATTTTAACAGTGTATTTTCAATTTAGAACAAGTAAAATGATAAACGATAGTGTAGATAAATGCAGATTTTTTGCTTTGTGAATGCATTGTAACCAACGATCTTGAGATTTACAATTCTTTGAGTTAACGTATTCACACATATACAGACCATGTGTGAACATGATAAGAGGGCCAATGTTTGCTGGTTGTGTGTTTGTGGGATACGAGATGGCGCAGAAATAGCAAAATTGAAGAAAGTAGTTTTGACTATGTATTGGTTTATAGTGCCTACGAATAATAAAAATTATGAGTGCGGACCACGTTGTTTGTTTGTTTACATAGCGCCGTGCCAATGAATGAATGAGTATTGAATTACAGAAGGCACAAGTAAACTGGATAAATATTTAGGTTTTTAATTTCTATCGACATACATACAACTGTATAACGAAACAGATGCCGTTTTAGTTTGATATTCCATATAAGTATATATAGGGAGTTTTTCCTTAAAATAAAATAAATAAATAATATGTATAGTATTCTAAATTCAGATTATTTTCTTCAAATATTTAGATATTCGTTGTTTCTTAAAAGAGTTCAATTTAAAACTTTAAGCAAATGTTTTCCACTCCCAGACTAAGCATGAAGTAAAATTTCGAGTTTAGAAAAGCCAAATGACACATTTTTGGGGCTTTGCTAAACTCGAAATTTTACTTCATTCGCCACGCGTATAAAACACTAAAATACTGTGAAATTCATGTATATTTGAACCTTACTTGAAATTAGTTTTATACGCGTGGCGCATGAAGTAAAAGTTCTAGTTTAGAAAAGCCCAGAAAATTTGTCTAGGGGCTTTTCCAAACTCGAAATTTTTTAGAAAAGCCCAGAAAAATTTCCCAGAAATTTTGTTTGAGTGGAAAACACTCATATAAAGCTTCAATTTAACCTTTTTTAAAAAAACAACGCATTTAGGAAAATTTACAGCTTATGCACATGTTTACCTAAAAGAAATATTCTCTGTATTTATATTGTAGACAAACAGATAATTCTGGCAGCATAAAATATATATTCATGTTATTTGCAACTACATAAGTGATTTAAATCATTACTATCGAAAATAAAATATCGTACATGACTGTCGCGTGCTGCACTCGTTAATTTGGCAAATTGCAATAAAGCAGACAAAAGGAATAGATGCGAATACGAGAGGAGGTCTACCCTTTAATCTGGGTAGGCGACACTTCAAGCTAAGCCGTACAAAAAATGAGAAATTACAATAGCCCAATTCGAACTCTAGACGCTAAGCTGACTAAGTGCCTCGATAATCAAATCGCCGAGTGTCGCAGATTCAATTTGGTAAATAAATGAAACATGAATTTTTCCGACTCATCACTTGAACCAACATATACCGGCATTCCACATTCCTATTGAAAAGAAGAATCCAGAAATACACTTAAATTTAAATAATTTATTGGGAAATATTTTAATAATGTCTTTCTTTGTTGTGTATCAACAACATAATCAATGAACAGTCCGCGGCAGAAAAATTACATTCGCAATTCAAGGCCGCGCATCGCGAGCCCGTGTCGTGACAAATACCGTACACGAATTCTACATATCAAACACAATTTCTTTTCACATGCTTTTGGAAATTACAGCATAATTTTAGGATATTACTAAAATAGCGCGATGCTGCCCCCTATTTATTAAAAGCATAATTAAAATTTACATTGCTCTTATGGAGATTTCTAAGCAACGATTAATTTTATTTATCATTTATATTAGAATAATCTATTTAATACATGTTTATAATAATTACTTTAATAAATTAAAGCAATATGAAGAAGAAATAATGTTTTCTATTGAAGTATTATTGCATGGATTTATGTGATCATTTAAGAGTGTTCCATTAGTTGATTTTTATATAATTTAAGAAACATGTTTTTTTAAATAATAGCGTCAATTTATTCGCAAAGCTTCAACTTGCAATATGTATAAGTTTCAAAGATCTATTTTTAATATTGTGGAAGATTAATCGTTGATAGTTCTTATGGCCAAATAACATGTGAATTTCCGACCTTAACTTAAAAATGCTACTACTATTTTTTTCAAAAACCGAGGCATATCTTGACTTGAAGTTAAATATTTTAAATTTAGTAAAGTCTTTTTTTTAAATTTAAACCAAATAAAGATACATCATTTTGACATATGCTATTTTTTTTCTAGAACCTTATTTGCAAAAGTAATACAAGTTCGACGTGTGTACAAAAAAGATATTGTTTTTTCATGCACTTTTCAAAATGGTCGAGTTTAACTGCGTGTATCTTCGTTATTAAATATTTTAGAATAATGAAAAAAATAAATAATGAATAAATGTGTCAGCAGAGTATTTTTTAGAAGAACAGTGTTGTCTTAACGAAAAGAGTACAATACAACGCAAAATCACAGCAAACTGTAAAATATATACAGGGTGAGTTTTTTTCGATGTTCTCTATGGGGATCTCGGAAACTATAAGAGATAGAAAAACGGTTAAATGGGGAAAGAAGTGTTATGGGACGAATAAAATGACACTTTCAAAATATTTGAAAAAGTCAAGGGTAACTAGATATTTTGAATAAAGTAAAATGTGTCAATTTTTTGAAATCAATATATCTCTATTATTATCATAGATAGAAAAAACTGTAAGGGACAAAGTTGTAGAAAATTTTACACAGATTAATAACAAAAAATCAAAAAAAAAATTCGCCCATATTTTGGGACATATGACACAAACTTACCTTTTTTTAAATGGAAACAATAGTTGGCTATGACTTTATTAAAAGGGCTATTTTTTCCCTTCAATTCGATATAACATATGCCATAGTTATTTTTAAAATAAAGTATGTTACAGTCGTTTTTAATTTTACCATACACCAAAAAATAGTTAGCCATGAAAAAGACAAAAGTAAAACAATTGCAGTTGTTTATTCTAAACACATATTAATTCATTTCCATATTTGGTTTGTTTCGATAAGTTTGTTTTGTATTTAAAATTTTTCTATCTGTTACATTCAGTGTAATAAAAACGCTGCGGATGCTGCAGAACAATATTATAATCAATATATCGATCGTCGGCAGCCATCTTTACCAACATTCAGAAGAATTTACCACAATTTGGGTGAGTACGGATCCTTTACAAAGCCGAAACTTGAAAAAAACGAAATTAATGAAGTTTCGGAAATAAACGTATTAGCATTGGCGATGATAGATCCATCCACATCGACCAGACAAATTGCAACAGAAGCAAGCATATCTCAACGGACTGTAGTACGAGTTTTGAAAAAATACAAAAACACAAATATCACCCATATAAGGTATCAATTTCACAAAATTTACATGACGGTGATACCAATAAGAGAATGGTCTTCTGTATGTGGTACAAAAACATGTACCAAGAGGATAATACGTTCCCTACAAAAATAACAGATGAAACGCGATTTACTAATTGTGGGATTTTTAACCGGCACAATGAACATGTTTGGAGTCAGGAGAATCCACGAGAAGTTGCACAACGTAGACCACAAATTAAATTTGGATTTAATGTATAGTGCGGTGTGTTCGGATCGAGAATTCTCGGCCCATATATTTTTGATAACACATTGAATGGAAATGATTACCTTCGTTTTCTTCAAGAAACATTTGAAGATATGCTCGATGATTTAAATTTATCAGTACGGGCAAGATTGAAGTGGTTTCAACACGACGGAGCTCCACCTCATAGCAAGTTGGCTGTGCGAAACTATTTAAATGATGCTTTTCCTAATTCATGGGTGGGAAGAAATGGACCAATCCTATGGCCACCTAGATCACCCGACCTATCCGTTTTAGACTTTTTTCTGTGTGGTTATGTGAAGAACAAAATGTATCAACAATCATATCAATCCGTGGAGGATCTTAGACTAGCTGTACTTGAAACATTTAATTCTATTGACAGAAGAAAAGTCGAAAAAGCCACAAATTCGATTTTAAAAAGATGTACTTTATGCCATAATAATAATGGTGAACTTTTTGAGCATCTTATGTAATATTTAAAATTTTCTTCTATTATTATTTTGATAATTTTGGAATTATTTTTTACTTTATGTTGCTTTTGACAAATCTAAAGAAAGATAATAAATTAAATATTGATTTCGTTGCTATAAACAACCGCAATTGTTTTACTTTTGTCTTTTTCATGGCTAACTATTTTTTGGTGTATGGAAAAATTAAAACGACTATAACTTATTTTATTTTAAAAATAACTATGGCATATGTTATATCGGATTAAATGGAAAAAAATAACCTTTCCAATGAGGCCATAGCCAAATATTATTTCCATTTAAAAAAAGATAAGTTTGTGTCATATCTCCCAAAATATGGGCGAAATTTTTTATTTGATTTTTTGTTATTAATGCGTGTAAAATTTTCTACAACTTTGTCCTTTACAGTTTTTTTCTATCTATAATAATAATAGAGATTATTGATTTAAAAAAATTGACACATTTTACTTTATTCAAAATATCTAGTTACCCTTGACTTTTTCAAATATTTTGAAAGTGTCATTTTATTCGTCCTATAAAACTACACTTCTTTCCTCATTTAACCGTTTTTCTATCTGTTATAGTTTCCGAGATCCCTATAGAGAACATCGAAAAAAACTCACCCTGTATATAGCAATATAAATAATTATAAATATAAATAAATGAAAAATCCGAATTTCAGAGGGGCAAGTGCAAGTGTTTTTTGTATAAATGTATTGTTAAATAACGTAATGTTCTACTTTTTTCAAAATAGGGGTTTACGGGTTGAAATATTTACATTTTCTTTGCGGCGCTATAATAATAAAGGATTTATCTATTTGGTGATTTTTTTTTCCCCATTTTTATACCTAGTCAATAAATTTCTACGAAACGTTGAAGCTAACCCCTGTAAAAAAGAAACGGAAAAAGTAGGTACTTTTTTCGTATTCTTATAATATCGCGATAAATAATTGTGATAACAATTAGATTTTTCTAAAAATATAAAGAACATTTCAAGAAGTGTAGAACTGTATTAATTTAAATACACCCCTTGGTTAAGTGTCTTTTCATTGTCGTTCATTACTAATTTGGATACTCTAAATTCTAATCCAAGGCCCGTTTAGGCGCAAAGTCGCTAGACTTTGGTATATCTTATCGAAGTGGTCAAAATGGGCCATTTATGGCATTTTTTGGGCCCCTAGTAACTAAACTTCCAGTGACTTCTGGCCGGCGAGGTATGACCCGTTTTAAAGTCACAGATCTATACATTTAGAATCAAAAAAGAGAATACAATTATCTCTCTCAGTTTTTGAACAATCTCAAAAACCGATAAGATATCTCAAAATCTGGTAACTTTAGGCCCGAACGGGTATTGGATTCAGATTCACCGTACCCAAATTAGTAAAGAAGAAAAATGAAAACCCACTTTATTGTTGTAAATCAGTGAAATCAGACTATCTTCGAATTGTTTGGCAATTAAGGAGACCTTAGTAAAGATATTTACTTAATTTGTAGAAAATTTGAGAAAAATGGGGAACTAGGGCGAAGGTGTAATAAAATAAAAATATTTTTGAGTAACGACATCAACTTAATCGGCCTTTTCCACAAGTCGCTGACACGTGCTTGCATTTTAGTTAAATACATTTTGAAATTGTATTATGATTTTGTTAGTCTTTTTATTAACAGATGCGCGTTAATACTTTGCTCCTATATAAATGCATACAGTGCATTCAGTTTCTTTGTAATTTCCCCTATACTTTTGTAGCAAAGCAATTGTTTTTTCAAATATGACATTATTTTGTGTAATACTTTCAGTATAAACGAAAATGCGAGCAGAGTATTATGAAAAAGTATGTTTTTATTAACCGCATTGCTCTTCTTTGAAACCTGTAATTAACTATAAAATAACTTTCCTGGATTATAAAAATATGTATTTTCATAAAAATTCCAACCTCTGCTCCTCTATTAAGAGAATATGCAGTGAATATTTATAATAATTTAGTGTATGTATATTAATAAATATTGACTCCCAATACCTCATAAACTAAATGACGTAAATTAGATAAAAAGCAATACATCAAAATTACTAAATAATACTAAATAGTATAGCAAAAGTTAACAAGATCGACCGAACTATACGTCATTATCAATTCAAAAATTGACCAACTTTAATCACTTTTATCAATTACCGAAACATATTAACAATAGCGATAAACATAATATATTTATTAAACATTCATTTTCTATTCAGAGTTGATACGCACATTCTATAGAATGCTATATAATTAAAAAAATGATCGACATCAATGGCACACCATATTGGAATGTATTAAAGTTATTGCAATCAATTTAGACCCATTTTAGTGCCTTCATATGGTAGACACTAAAATAGGAAAGCACATGATGAAATCAATACCCTCTCTTATAGACAAGTTGGATTAATTATAGAGGACACACAGGCACGCAAATAATTAAGTAATGGCGGCAATAAGATTGTAAATAAAGGATAATAAAGAGAAGATTCTAAACGTGGGTGCCTACAGTACAATATCAAGACACAGTTTACTCATAAACAACAGTAAGTTTAAACTGCTAGTAAATCATGATTTGATTATTCGTGTACACTGCTTAAACATATGAACACTCGCTAGGTAATTAATGTACATATATGTATATATGCGGGGTGATTGAAATTCAACATGCAATCGTGTCTGATTCGTTAAACAGGCCTGGGCTGAAATATCTACTAGTTTAACAAACAGTCTTATTTTTTCAGTGCTGCGATGACTTCATTTAGTCCCAAATTTGCAATGATTCATTAATTTTATTGTTTATAGTAACTCATAGTTAATTATAAAATATTACATTTCGTAGTTTCTATATTACATTCGTACAGTTTTGTACCAATAACTTAATCTTTCTGTAGTATTGTAATGCATATTTATTTTTTAATTTCAGGGGGAATTGTCTGAAAAAATTATTTTTTGAAAGTATTATGAACCTGTTAAACTGAAGAAGATCGATGCCAACGACTCAGATTTGTCTATGTCTATTAAGTAAGAATAAATATAAGTATAAATGAAATTGCCAATTCTTAGTTGCAGAATACTTCAAACATTAAAAGTGCGATTCTTTTCGCAATCTACAACAAGTTAGTCTTACAAAGACTATATCAAACACTCATTGAAACAACTACTTCCCGGGCTAATACCCCGACGGACATTGAATTATACAACAAGTGTTTGCTGTTACATACAGCAACCTACTGCAAATGTAACAATTTGGGTCAAATTATTCAGGCCATCTATAGACGCGTTTCGAGATTTATCTCTCATCAGTATAGCTTTGCCATTCCCTCTAAACAATTTGACACCTTAGACTGGCGGTCACGTTACCGTTCAAACATAAGTATAAATGAAATTGCCAATTCTTAGTTGCAGCATACTTCAAACATTAAAAGTGCGATTCTTTTCGCAATCTACAACAAGTTAGTCTTACAAAGACTATATCAAACACTCATTGAAACAACTACTTCCCGGGCTAATACCCCGACGGACATCGAATTATACAACAAGTGTTGGCAAAGCTATACTGATGAGAGATAAATCTCGAAACGCGTCTATAGATGGCCTGAATAATTTGACCCAAATTGTTACATTTGCAGTAGGTTGCTGTATGTAACAGCAAACACTTGTTGTATAATTCAATGTCCGTCGGGGTATTAGCCCGGGAAGTAGTTGTTTCAATGAGTGTTTGATATAGTCTTTGTAAGACTAACTTGTTGTAGATTGCGAAAAGAATCGCACTTTTAATGTTTGAAGTATTCTGCAACTAAGAATTGGCAATTTCATTTATACTTATGTTTGAACGGTAACGTGACCGCCAGTCTAAGGTGTCAAATTGTTTAGAGGGAATGGCAAAGCTATACTGATGAGAGATAAATCTCGAAACGCGTCTATAGATGGCCTGAATAATTTGACCCAAATTGTTACATTTGCAGTAGGTTGCTGTATGTAACAGCAAACACTTGTTGTATAATTCAATGTCCGTCGGGGTATTAGCCCGGGAAGTAGTTGTTTCAATGAGTGTTTGATATAGTCTTTGTAAGACTAACTTGTTGTAGATTGCGAAAAGAATCGCACTTTTAATGTTTGAAGTATTCTGCAACTAAGAATTGGCAATTTCATTTATACTTATGTTTGAACGGTAACGTGACCGCCAGTCTAAGGTGTCAAATTGTTTAGAGGGAATGGCAAAGCTATACTGATGAGAGATAAATCTCGAAACGCGTCTATAGATGGCCTGAATAATTTGACCCAAATTGTTACATTTGCAGTAGGTTGCTGTATGTAATAGCAAACACTTGTTGTATAATTCAATGTCCGTCGGGGTATTAGCCCGGGAAGTAGTTGTTTCAATAAGTGTTTGATATAGTCTTTGTAAGACTAACTTGTTGTAGATTGCGAAAAGAATCGCACTTTTAATGTTTGAAGAATAAATATAATTGAGGCTCTCAGAGTTTGATTTGAAATTCATTGTTGCATCGCCTGCTTTTTTTGTGTGGAACATCTCAAGGAATAATCAATCTGCTTTTGTAAAATGTTGACCTGTCTATGATTGTAACATTTCTAAAGTTAGGTGCATAGCTTTCACTGTTACAGTGTATTGACAATGCTCATAACATTTTGTTTAATCTTATGTCACTTTTGTATTGGAATATTTTGCTTTTTATTCATTGTGATGTTTGGCCGACATAACGGAGAGGGCATTCTCTCCAGGGGATGCTGTAAATTACTTTAGACATTTGAGCCGTAGGCACGGGTTCCTTCAGTTTTGTGTAAAATCTCTTGAGTGAAGTCACACCGGATTTTGCAATGTTGATGTCGTTGTTGTTATTCTTCAGGATTCTAGCTATATGGCCTGTTATTTTTCCATGTTGGGGAGTTTTCTGTAGAAAGTGGGTTTTGTTTCGTGGATAGGGATGGGGTCAGGTTCTATTGCAGTGGAGTTGTGCAAAGGTGGTGGTAACGGGGATAATTCTGTTCCGGAGGGGGAGCGGTTCAAATGATTATTTTGTTTACAATCGGTCTGTGGTAACTGTTGTTTAGGGCTATTGTTTTTAGTAATTTTAATTTTTTTGGAGTGGGGTAGTGTCTAGATATAGGTTATTCTGTTTTTAGTGCTGTAATTGTGTTGAGTTTTATTGTCATAGGGGCATATGAGTGATAATTAATGTATCTGCCGGAGTTGGTTGGTTCTTGATACGAATCAAGTATAAGCTTATTGCCGGCTGTGCGAATAACTCTTGTATCCAGGAAGGGAATAAATCTATTCACTTCCTGTTCAGCTGTGAATTGAATGTAAGTATTGTAGCTGTTAAAATTATCACACACAGTTCCGACAGAGCCAGCAGGCAGTCCTAGTAGCAGATCATCAACATACTTTTTGACAAATAATGGCCTGAAGGGCAGTTTGGGAATGACGTTATCCAGTAGCTCGTCCATGACAATGAAAGCCAACACAGGGCTGATCTGTGAATCCAAGGGCTGCCAAATTTTTGTTTAAAAATGGTGTTGTTAAAAATGAAAAAACTGTTATCTCCTATGAATCTGGGCAGGGACATGAAATCAGGCTTCGTCAGGTTCGTGTAGGATGTAACCCTGTCAAAACTCGATTCCACAATCCTCAGCGCTAGATCCATAGGGATATTTGTAAACAGTGAGACCACATCTAGAGATTCGACCTCATGACCATCAGGTAGTTGGAAGTTGTTGAACTCATTGGCAAAGTGAATAGAGTCGATAATATTGTATTGTGTTTTAGTTGCAAAAGCCTTACTTAGAATATCTGCTAGGAGAGTTAAAAGGTTGTAGGTTGATAAATCGGTGGAGGAGATTATTGGGCGGAGAGGGATGTCAGGTTTGTGGATTTTGGGTGACCCATAATATTTTGCCACTGCATTGTAAATACACAAACGTCTGTATGTTATGCCATCAAAGAATTCTTTGTCTTTTAAATTTTTAATTAACTCATTTAACTCTCCGCCCAAAAATCTCCTCCACCGATTCACCAACCTACAACCTTTCAACTCTCATTTTTTATTTAAATTCATTATTTAACATTTCACTTAGATTAGGTTAGGTGTCAATCTGTCTAAAGGTGTTAAGGATAAACTGACGACAGGGGTTTCGATGGTAAGTTGGGTTGGCCGTGACACTCTATCAAGTTCATTTGCTGGTGTTCAAAATTATAATTTCATTACATTTTTAGTTGGATTTTTTCATTTTATATTTTTCACTGTTCCAAACATTTCCATTTGAATATTATGAGCACACCATATTAAATCTACTTCGTGCACCGCACCCGCAATTTCCATTAATAGTAAATACATTCATAGCAGTCAATTCTCAATAGCAAACTCTTAAACGACAATAACAGGGCAGGCTGATAGGGAATCGGGCGCCGATTTTCAAATGCTCGAATTCAAACGCGAGGGTTTGAAAATCGCGCACTGTAGCATGACAATCACGAAAACTGGCGCCGTGCGCCCCTCTCCTTCAGTACCAGCTTCTCCCTGCACCTGACCTCCACTGCTTATCTGCAGCCACGTTTAAAATGGAATCAGAAATCCAACCAGACCAAAAGTACAGCAGTCTAAAATTTATGATTGTACGAAGATATATAATATATGAAGACAAATGCTTACCTCTAGGTGGAAGTGAGGTTTTCTAGAACGACACGCTATAAGCGGGAAAAAGCGTATAGCGTAGCAAATTATTAAGATTTCCAAATAATTCACCCTTGAAAGTAAGACGAATAAGATCCCTCTTAAGGAAACCAAAACGGTTTTATAATAACTTATCTTAATTTACGTATATCGAACTTGATGTGTGAAACGTTTACACCCCTAGAGTGTTAAAAATGGAGGGACACGGATCGCGGTGTAAACATTTCTTCGCGAAACCCAACACAAAAGAATCGATCGAACAAAAAAAAAATCCAATATTAAAATTTGAATGCGAAAAAATTAATTAAATTAATTAATTAATCAATTAAAATTCCATATATTAATTCATTAGAATGAACATGAATTGAATATGTTAAATATTTATTAGAATGAAAATAAATTGAATTCAAATTATTATGTTTACCCAATATTTACGTAACAAGCTATTTGATCGATATACAGAGATCATTTTTATCTATATAATATTTCCTATTTATACCTGAATAAAACGCGAATTAATCGTTCAAACAATATTCTTTGTAAATTGGAAATAAAACTTGACTAATTTGACAGTGACGTGATGACTGTAGCATCCCAATCCATATTAACGGTATTGGGTTGCCTACAATCGTTGTAAACAATTGGTTCTATTGAAACAATTGTTTAATATGATGCGCAATGTGTTTTTTAGAGCAGAATTAGGAATAGTTTAAAACTCATAAAGCTGCATTTTTAGATTTTTAAGTATAATGAACCAGTAAAGTCGAGCATTTCTGAAAGATGTTCAGCGCGCTATAATGTGCATTATATTTAATTATTTTTCAATTACAATGTACAATGTACAATTACAACCATTTTATGACACGTCCCAAATATAATTCGCTCTATCCAATAACATAGATAGATATTTGTAGGGGTGGCCTCATTGGCCTGTACCACCGCAACCTTTGCAGATCTATTGTGGATCCCATCCAATAACATGCGTTTCAGTTCATTATATTAATTAAAATACTAGTTATAAATAATTAAAGATGGGCAATTTTCATTATTAAAGATTAACTTTACAGAAGTGGAAATAAAAATTTAAAAAGATTAGAGGTATGCCATTACCTTTAAAAAATCGCCCTCAGTCTCCTCTATAAGACTGTGTAAACATTTGTATATGGGTTCATATTCGAAATCATCATTTTTTTCTTCCCAAAGAAATGTAATGCGGTCCATATCAAACGCGCGGAAATACTCTATTTCGAAGGTGTTATTCAAAATGTAAAAGCGTTTTATACGCCTGGCGCATTAAAAAATTACGACTTTACAAATAATCGTGGCCGTTTATAATGCAAACCTTATTTATATTTTTACATCTTGGTGATTGTTATCCTAATCAGATTAATGCTGAATAAGCAATAAAAACTTCAGAATAAATTAGTGTTTACGCAGCTGCCGCATAAAGTAACATTTCGAGTTTAGAATAGCCGAAAATTTGGATTTGGGATCCAAATTTTCAGGCTATGCTAAAGTCCTAATTTCATTTCATGCTTAATTAAGGAGTGGAGACAGATGTCCAAAGAATATTAAATGCTTTAATAAAAATAGCGAATCCGTAAAAAGTAGTTCATTTTTGTCAAATATTCAAAATATTATTGCTTCCCTTTAGAAAATAATCATATACCAGTAAAAAAACACAAAAATCAAATCTGGTAGATATTGCTTCAAACGTTCAGTAAACTACAACGGTTCGATGTAGCTTTGCAGCTCAATCCGAAGATAATTGAAATTATTTAAATCGAATAAAAAGTTTATTCAATTCATAACCTGCTTAACATAGCTGGCTTTGAGTTTTTGTATTGTTTTCTAAATCTAACAAGATGTTGACTTTTTATTATTTTCAAGAAAACAGTTTTACATTTTCACATTACCTTAATTGCTCGACAAATGTCAAATATAAATTTCTTTGGACTATTTTGCGGTTTAGAAGTTTAAAATAAAAGATTACTTATTCACAATTAAATAAGTATTTACCAAAACTTGGCAGACGGTTCATTATTATTTTCTAAAAAAGATTAATTTCTTCAGAATACCATATTCTGTAAAAAAAAGTCTAATCAGAGCTCCTGCAATTTTGTTTCGAGTTCGCCGATTTTGTTCGTTCTACCTTTAAAACAAGTATTAACTACTTACATTTCTGTTTTTACTATGTAAGAAAACCATTTGTCTATGATTATCATCTATCTACGATTATCATTACTTTTTATCTCACACAATTTTGTAAATATAAGTTTTAATTTGGTAAACGTTTATTTGATTTTTTCATTATATAATCAATGTAAGTTTTATCGATGTTTACTTTTCGTATGTATACAAAGTGAATGTGTTGTTTTTGTGAAAATTTTCAAATCAAAAATGTTATTGAATATATCCATTTTAAGGTCCTCAGCGTTGAAAAATGGTCATATTTTTGAAAAGTGTTTGTCTGTCTGTTCGATTATGCCCCACAGAGTAAACCAAATGAGATAATAAAATGACATACTAAACTTAAGCTTTTTATTACAATTCTGGGATCTAAAAAGCTTTTGGTCAAAATATGGAAACCAAGCTCTTAATTTTCTTTGCAGTCCCATAGTTTTTAATACGCGTCATTTGTTTTAAAACCGTGATGGAAAAAATGGTGATAGAGTTCCGTACAAAATTCAAAATTACTCTATCAAATGTTTTTACAAAAATTACCAACTCTACATTTTTTGTTTCATTTAACATTTGTTAACAAGTTTGACACTTAAATTCAAGATCCACAGTAAGTAGATTAGTCATAAAATACTATGAAAAAGGAAGCACAAAAGATCAAGTTAAAAATTAAAAACAATTAAATAACGCATATTTAAAAAAAATCTGACTCTAAAGAGAATTAAGAGCCCTACAAAAGTTGTCAGTTAAAAAAAACAATTGTTGGTAACAACACCACCGTAAAAAATTTAATAGTTGTTAAAAAAAACCGCTGAAGTTATCTATACTGTCAAAATTGTTAAACATTGTTCAAAATATCAAAATAGTTGAATAGCGTTAAAAAATGTCAAATTTGTTATAGCGTTAAAGCTGTTAAAATAGTGATATATCGTTAAATAACTTTTTTTTTTACCGACCGCACTACTGTGTAACGAAGGTATTGTAATCGGTTAAAAATTAACTTCCTAACCGCAATTTTGGAATCCCAAGAATCTGAATCAAGTGTCATCTCAATGATGATAGTCCGTCGATTTATCAGTCTGTCGGTCTGTCGCACAATTTTAGCAGATTTTATTCTTTTCGATCTAGCTCAAAGGGGATGCAAAAATCAGACAAAACGTATGGCGGTTAAACTATGGATCACCTTGTATATTGTTATTAAAATGCCTCGTTACGTTGCTCAAACCACAATATGTGCTGCGTTATTTTATTAAATGTATTTCCTTTTAAGATGGCTTTAACAAAACTACGATTATATTAAAGTAGGAAATTGTTCATTTCGAGAAAAACAATTTTCTTGAATTCCACTTTTTAACCAATTTAAAACGACAAAACCGAGAGATCATATTTTTATAAAGCTTACTATGTTAAAATATGTAAAGTAATCTAAATGCCGCCAAGGTTCGCCCCAGGGATATAATTCTGTAGGCCCGGGGGACAGATTGAATTGAATAGAATTAATATTTAAAAAAAAGTAGACACGCTCGACCTGCATGTTTACTTTACATATTGCGTAGTGAGATTCAAATGTATTTGTTAGTAATAGCTTCACTGACAACCGATTGATAAATATGGAAATATTTAACGTGCTAAAAATAAAACGGCGTGCAAACACTAGAGAATTTTTGTTGCAATTTGTTCCGGTTCATTCGGCTGCTTCGGCACATTTCTGAAACGGAAAATGCCGATTACTAGTGATGATGGGAACAAAAATTATAATTATTGCTTAAATTAAATTTCATGCAAACTCAGCGGAGTGTATCTATTGAAATTTTACCGGATTTAATACACGCTGAATATTTAATGTAAAGTTATTAATATAGTCTAATTGAAAGGGGATACAATAGTTATAGGTTGGATTAACAGTTTCAACTAGTATTGGGGTTAATCAATATAAATTAATAATAATATTATTTAAAAAAATCTTAAGGTTATGCAACGGCACAAGCGATTGTATAAATATATTGATATCACATTTTTGTAGTTTTTGCCGTCAAGTTGTCAAATGATTCGTATTGTTTTGAGAAAAGCGACAGCATTCAAAAAATCATAGGTATATGTTAACGGAACCGTATTATTATGTATATAATATCTTTATTTATAGACTTTTAAAAAACGGGCTATCGGCCATCGGTCTTTCCGCCTGTTTTGTATAAATAATAAAAATAAAAATTACGTAATTTGTTTAAGTCAATAAGTCGGCCACAGTCATGTCGTGTTATTGTCCATCAGTGTTGTCAAGGAGGTCATTGTGTGGAATGATGTGATGAAATTATAAATGGTGTCAGGGGAAAATTTAATTTTTGGGGTTATATTGAGGTTACGAGGAATGCACAGGAAGTTAATCAGTTCTAGGATATTTAGGTTGGAGACAATTTTTTGCGTTAGCTGTATCAATCTTTCTTTGATGGAAATAATATTAGTTTTTCGATAAAGGAGTGCATTGAAGGGATTATAAAGTGCATAAAGGGGATATCTGATTTTAGTGAGTATTCTTAGTGCTGCTCGTTCTACTACTTGTAAGTTTTTTAAGGTAGTAGGATGGGGATTGTGAAAGAAGATCGCTGCATATTCTAATAGAGGTCTACAAATCGTTTTATATATAGATACGGCGGTTTGAGTTGAAATGCCTTGCTGTTTGTATGTAAGAGTTCTGAAATGCCTTACTCTGTTTTTTCTTTTATGTTTTGGGTATGGGATATAAAGGTAAATCTGGGATCAAGGGTTATGCCAAGGTATTGCAGGTGCCATGAGGAAAAATTATCTGATTGTTAGTTTGGATTCTTAAAGGAGAGTTGGTATGTCGATGAAATGGGATTAGGAATTGAGATTTGTGGGGGTTAATTGATATTCGTTACTTTGCAAACCAAAGTTCGCTGCGATCTATTAGCTCTTCCTTTATTTTTATTATGACCCCAATATATCGCTAATTTTGTTTGCTTTCTTATTAGTGATATAAGGTTATTATAAGAAGCCTAGAAATATGTAAGTATCTCTATGTTATTTGGTACAATATTTTTTCTTGAATCTTTTTTACCGACCGCATAAACTATGTTTTTACGGAAATATCTGTTTTGCTGTTCCAGGAATCCGAATCAAGTGTTATCCCAATGATGTCGGTCTATCAGCTAAAGCTGCTCATGGGATTTTTATCTTTCAAATGAAAGTTGTAGAGCATCAAAAATAAAAATGTAATATGTACATACTTTTTGTCGTAGCTCTTTTAGTTGTAAGGTTATCATAAAAATTGTTAATTTTTGAATTTTATTCCGCTGTCTCAGTTAATTGAATAATCAATTAAATAATCCTGTATTATTTTAATTCACGGTCGGTGCCTGTGTTGGCCACAGCACATACTTATAGTTTAACAATACCGAAAGGTAAGCAATCAGGTCTATTATTCTACTTACCTACTAAAGATATAAACCCCTTCTTACCTCTAAATACCGAGCCTATTTTTCAATCGATATTTTTCTGCATATTTGTTCATATCAAACACATCACGTTTTCCAAGTAAGTTTATCTCAAGAATATGGTTTTTTAAGTTACGTGAAGATTTCGATTAACTTGAAATGAAAACACAAACACTTTCTTCACAATATTTTTTATTTTTGCTAGGTGTACATTTAGAATACTATGTACTCATTATCAAGTAGTAGTATCAGTAAGCTATTGATAATGAGCACATAGTACTCGACATGTACATCTAGAAAACATTAAAAATATTGTAAAGAAAGTGTTAGTGTTTTCAATCCAAGTGAGTTTATTTCAATTTAATACTCAAATTATTAATTTAAAATGTCATAAGCAAAGCTATACTCAAGAGAAATAAAACTTGAAACGCGTCTATAGACGGCCTAAGGCATGGGTTTTAATCTAAGTCCTTTTTATTTTTATTGTTCTTTTAATTTCTCATTTTTGTTCATTGTTTGTTGGTTGCTTTAGAGAGTATTTGACCTAAAAGTTACATAAAGTATTGATATTTAATTGATGAGGCGGATACATGATGAAACTCTATAATACTATTTGAAATAAAACAACACAGTTAGGAGGGATTCACCTTAATTGTTGAACACTTGTACATTTTTTATCACACAGTGGCTTCATCAAGCAGATGAATACTGACTTTACAAATTACAAGTAAAGACTTATATGCGAATGAAATTACGGCTATGATAGGGGGGGGGGGATTAATGAAGAAGGTAATGAGCCTGAAACTAATACAAACAATTTTTGAGCACAAAAATGGTTTGCATTACTTTCAGCCTCATTACCTTCATAATTACTCGCCCCTCCTATCATAGCCGTAATTTCATTAATATATAAGGCCCGTAAAACTGCACTTTTTTGCTTATTTAACCGTTTCTCTATCTCTTATAGTTTTCGAGATCCCCATAGAGAACATGAAGAAAAACTCACCCTGTATATCGACTAGGCGACAACGGTTCACGAGCGATCCCTGCAAATTTCCTTGCCTTGCTTATAACATGAAAACAACTATAGTTAGTATCAGTATTAGTTATTTAGTAAATTGATACACTGGAAATTAAGTAAAGATAGACAAAATTCTTGATAACCAGAACCTCCGGAATATAATTAATGATTGCCAAACAGTTTGGGATACATGTCCATTTAGTAATTTAAAAAAAACGTTCAATTGGAATATAAATAATTTTTTCAGTGTTGATATTTATTGTTGTATGTTTACTATTCGTTTTGTTTTACTTATTTAATTTATGAAATGAAATGTAATGAAATCATAATTATGTCTGTTTAATTTAAAAATTAAAATTATAAAGTGTACGCTCTTATATTACTCCTGTTATATGAAAATCCATTAAGGTGTGCAATTTAGAGAAGAGCGATATTTCACGAACCTGCGATTTAATTACCGATATTTAAAAATTACAGCTCGCTATCGTTACTCGTTTACATATATTAAACTGACTATGATTTCTTATATTTTAAAGGGACGAATAGTTATGATCCAGAATGATACAAACAATTTTTTTGAAAGTATCTCTCCTTCAAATAATAATACAGAGCGTACAAAGAGTCACGTAACGGTTTGATATCCCGGTTTGTGATGAGCTTAGAAATAACGTTACAAATAAAACTTGTATCTGCTAATTTAAGCTACTGATTTATAATATTTTTGTAATATAAAGGGTGATTCATTTTCAAGATACATATCAAACTTACCTGTTTTATTCGATAACCATTGAATACAAGGTTACCAGTGAAAACTGCATGTTTTTTAAGTGGATTCGTTCAAAATTTACAGATTAATGAAAACAAAATTTATTGATAAGAACTACAAGGTTAACAACAAAATATTTAACTGTTTTATTAAAACAGGTGCTCGAATTAACTTTCCCCCTTAATATATGACAGTACCTCAGTACAGATATGACATTATGCCACTTTCCGATTAATATGTTTTTAATTTCTTTTATAATTTAAAATTTAATGTAGCCCCTAGAATCTTACGCGATCAGCGTAACCTCTTAACATTAAAATTGTTATTTTTTCGAGTTCGGTAAGCATACTTTTTTAAAACAACAATAACAGATAACTTGATAATAACTAATGTCAATACCAATAGTTTCAATATTTTGAGACATTAACACTTGATTATAATAGATATTTTATTTTCCTAAGTTTTATTCCTTCTAACTTTTGACCCAAATCACTTAAAAATATGCGGTTTTAAATAGTATAGTTCTATTTAAACAAGTTTGTCATGTATCTTAAAAATGAATGACCCTGTATATTAAAAATTAGTAGCTTAAATTAGTAGTTTTATTTGAAACATTTTTTTCTAAACTCATCACAAACCGAGATATCGAGCCGTTACATTACTTATTATACACGAAACTGTGTATGTAAATATAAATGTACACTAATAATATAATGGGTACATCAACTTGGCCTAGCACTATCGATGCTTAAGAAAAAAGACTGTAGCTGTAGCAAACGCCATACAAATTAGAATAAGCGTCAAAATATAAACAACAAACTGATAATTTTAAGGGGAGAGGCGACAGTCCCCTTGTATAACTATGAAAATATGAGTACTCTGGAATCAATTTGAATTATTGTACAATTATTTTCATAATAACGGAACCGCCCTTATCCTTATTTTCTGGTTTACAGCATTTTTCAACAATATATTGTTTATTATTCCTATAAGTAGGAATATGAAAGATTTTTAAAAATATATTGCTTTCTGATGGAGGTATTACATTTTAGTATTACTCGCTATGCACCAGCTTACTGCTTATAATCACGAATTATAATATAAATACATATAAATACAAATATAAACTTCACAAAACAAGTTAAACATATATAAGCAACATAAGTATGTTGATACACAGATGGATTTATAGACTTATAACATGATTTACTATCATAGACTTATAATGGGAGTAACTACTTATTTTTACTCTAAAAATAATGTTGTTTATGTTGTTGTTAATTCAAAGAATAGAAATGTACATAAATTGTCAATAAATAGAAAAATATATGCACACCGTTCGAAGTGCTCGAACCTTTTCGTCGCTTGTTCTACCGTAGTCCAATAACGACAAAACAGAATGGTGACTTTTACACCAGGTTAGTTACGGTATTTCATATTAAATCCAACTAACAGCATTATTTCAAGTTTTATACATTTGGAGCTTACATTTCAGCCAGTTCTCCTCGGTACCAGAGAAAACCGATACACCGACACAATACAAAGCCTGAGAATGTAAGTTAATTTTATCTGATTCTGAGATAAGGCAGATGTTGCGTTGCAATAATTCTATTGCAAAGCTGAGGAAATTTTAATTAATTTGTGTGTTTGTGATAGTATTCCGCTATATTTCACCCACAGGAGAAAAGTGAAGAAAAAAGAATTAATCCCCTTGGCCACTCAGATAAAAGATTTAAGAATTAATTGTAACGTGAAACAGAGTTGTTTTTAAATCTTTGAAGACGCCACAAATTCAATTTGTATTTAAAGCGCATTTCCTATCATTCGCAAAATTCACTTTGATTGAGGACTTGAGATCTGATCACGTATACCTTTTCAAAGATTTATCAACTTACTACCCACGCTGAATTTAAAAGTAATTACCGATAACGAAATATTCGTTTCGTGTTTTGTTTTGGAAAATGGGAGGATAGGAAATGAGTGCAACACAGACAGACACAGACGTCACAGCTGAAAGTTCTGTTGGGGGTAACAAGTCAATACGGGCAAGCTACCATTTCCCAGACCGTTACATTTCCCGGCGAAGAAGTGAACCGCACTGGCACGAATTAATGATGGTTTTATTAGACCGAACCGAATTAGAAAAACTGCCTGCCTTGTAATTACTAAATTGCGGTTTATTGGGAGGGGGTTGTAATAATAGCTGAATAGCCGAATGGGTATTGCGAAAAATATGTTTATGCTTTTTCACGCACGTTTCTATTCTATTTGTGTTGTCCAAAAGCCAAATTATTAATTTCAGATGGGAGCTCGATTAAAATTTCCGTTCGAATATTGGTGATAATTTCGAATATATATTCTGATCTCGGCGTTCGACATATTTTACGATATAATAAATAAAATACGTGTATTCTGCCGCATTTACCTAGAATATGTGACCTTTATTACTACAACATATCGTTTATTTTGTTTGACTAATTCACCAAAAATTTACAACAAATCTATATATTTTTAAAATGCATTCTGTATTAATAACACTGATTTACAACAATATGGTTAAAAGTAATATATAAAATTACGAAAAAACTATTCGTGAAAATGCAAACAATGTCTTAATTAATAAGACAACTTAAGACGATAAATAAATATAAATAAGAAGCGTAAGCTTATTTTCTCGAATTCAAAAAGTTTTGAATTTAAATTTATCTTGTTTGAACTGTACCGTAAGGTAAATAATAAGGTCTCACATTCTTTATATCAGCTAATGACATAATCCCCTTTCTTACCTATAAATACCGACCATATTTCTTACTCATTCCATTTCTGTGTACCTGTTTATTCCACACACAACACTTTTTCCAAGTAAGTTAATTTTAATTTATTCCAAATTTTTTTCAAAAACGTCATAAGCAAAGCTATACTGAAGAGAGATAAATCTTGAAACGCGTCTATAGATGGCCTAAGACATTAGTTTTAATCCAAGTCCTTTCACTTCTAATTTTTTTATCTCTCCTTCCATTTTAAATTTGTATTTGTTAGTTGGTTTGAAGAGAATTTGACCTAAACGTTATATATACTATAATAGAGCGTTGCAACAAATCAAATTAAATAAGATTTTAAATATTTCATTGTATAATTCAATATCCGGATATTATAATATTTCATTGTATAATTCAATATCCGGAGGTGTATTTGCACGGGAAGTAGTTGTTTTAATGGATATTTATCGTCTTAAGTTGTCTTATTAATTAAGACATTGTTTGCATTTTCACGAATAGTTTTTTCGTAATTTTATATATTATGTTTAAAGTGTGCAAACTATAAGAAGCGTAAGCTTATTTTCTCGAATTCAAATAGTTTTGAATTTAAATTTATCTTGTTTGAACTGTACCGTAAGGTAAATAATAAGGTCTCACATTCTTCATACCTGCTAATGACATAATCCCCATTCTTACCTATAAATACCGACCATATTTTCACTCATTCCATTTCTATGTATAGATCTTCCAGCGCTATATGAAAAGAATGACTTCAAATTTGCAATAAATGTTTATACTTTTATAACACCATAAACCATAATCCTCAATAAAAGTATCCCTCAGCAAACAGCTTATTGCATGCTCGGCCGTGAGTCGGCTGCATAATTTCAGGTCCGTATTAGAACATTTCATTCCAATGACTGACGTAGATATGTAAAAATGCACATTCGGTGGTATTCTCTACCGAAAACGTTAAATTTAACGTTTGACAGCAGAGTTAAATCTAGTCTAAAATAAAGGGAAAATTGATTAAATTCCCTATCATTTTAATAGTTTTTGTTGAACTTATAAATTAATGTACACCAGTTGTCACCATTTATTTTAACGCGGATATCAATAATTAAATTTTAACGTTTTCGAGATAGATAGTCCAATAAATGTAAACCAAGGAAAACACTTTAATTTGCAGCTCTTGCGATACTAACGTCAGTTATCTGATTGAAAGAGTTAAATGACGGCTGCAACTTGTTTTCTAGTCGATAAATTGTTTCATACTCTTATTAGCATGAAGTTCTGTTTCTTAACACTTCTCTATCAAATTACATCTTATTAATTAATACACAATCTACATCCAAAATATGTCACCCCTTTATGGTTGAATTTTTGTTAATCGCATGTTATTTTTGTATGTATATAAAAGTTTTATAAAAATGATGTATTTTTCTTGATAACCGAGAAGTAAATATTAATTTAATTATAATAATTTAATTAGTAATTAAAATTAAAAATGTTTCAATGTTGTATATACAACTGTATATATTATGTTTTATTAAAGCAGTATTTTCAAAAATCGTAATGAAAAATAACTGAAAATCAAATGAAATCATTTTGACATTTTAAAAATATATCTAAATATCATTTATTTTTCTAAGAAATTAACTAACGGCCCTAACTTTAACTTATACATTTTTTTATTTAAAAAATATTGGTATTAAATATATACAATAATATTAATTACTCTTTTTAAATATTACAAAGTATCAATTACAATAATCGAACTAAATTGTCCATTAGCGTGAAATAGTGAATGAGCGGCTCTTAGCGATTATACAGGTAAAGGTTATTAAGAAAATTGTATTAGGGCTAATGACAGGATTATATGTATATAATCCTGTCATTGGCGGAATTAAAAGGTACTGGGAATATCCCAGATTAACTCAACTTCTGAACATCTCGATATTCCTCGAAAAACTAATGGTCAATTTGACCCTTTATGCAATAAGGAACCAAGAGGCCCAGGATTAAAAGGTATTGGGGATATCCCAGATTAACTCAAATTCTGGACTTCCAGACAAAATGATTGTTCATAACAATTTCTACTAAAAGTATACTTTTTCGTGTGATTTATAATACATATTTAGAGTTGTTTTTTTTTCATTTTTATTTTTTTGATTATTGCTTTCATGATTTTAATTAAATAATCGATCATTTTAAATAAAACTGTGTTAAATATTTTCACAAAATATTTTTTACTACTTTTGAGGTGGGTCTCGGCATCCAACACTCTATACAAACAAATTCTATCAATTAAATTATATTATAACTTATTTCTAAATGTATTTTACTGCCATCTTTTAAACAAAACTAAAATGTTTATTGCTCTTATAAAGGTTTTGAATCAACAGCTCATTTTATTTAATATTTAACTTAGAATAATCTAATTCATACACCCTATTTATAACAAGTATTTCAATAAATTAAAGTAATATCACACAGGTAAACCAATTCGTCTATACAATATCTCAACATTTATATGACATCTTTTTAGTGTGTCACAATTAAATTTATATTTATTTTAGTTATAATTCCTTTTACGTAAAAACATTTTAAATTATTCAAATAACTTCAATGTATAATGTGTGTAAATCTCAAATCTTAATTTTCATTATTATCAAAGATGAGCCGTTGTTCGTTTTTATAGAAAATTAACACATACATGCCCCACTTTAAGAACTCTCGGGGGTGGTGGAGGGGGTGTCCTAACATTATGATAAATACGCTTCAACCCCAGGTAATAGTCCAGTTAATCGTGCACATTAGTTAAGTGATCTGTTCCAATATTATACCAGACTTTAGGCAGTTATTGCAAACAGCTATCATGTGGAGACCGAGGAATAGCGAACACGATCACCATCATTTTCACCAACATGAAAACGAAGAAAATTTAATAAATGCTATTGAAATGGAGAAGAAGTTTTATCAAAATCCAACAATAGAATTATTTTATCTGAAGACGCAAAAAAGATTATCTTAAATGTATACGACAGTTTAAAACAACAAGGAAAATTTGGCACCGAAGACCATCTAATCTCCGAGACTGCAAATTTAACAAAAATTTCTAAAACGACAGTGTGGCGACTAGTTACCAACGGAATTATACCGAGGAAAATTAGGACAGATAAAGGAGTCCTAAAAAAATTAACTGTGGAAGATCACGGCCGTGGAGTGAGAAGAATAATTTATAACAGTTTGAAAAATAATTTTGTTCCAACTCTAAACTGGCTTCAATATAAATTGAAAGAACAGCTTGATGTTAAATGCAGTTTAACAGCAATATCACAATTTTTGTCATTAATTGGTTTTAAATATCGAACTATCGACAAAAGGAAGGTGCTCAAAGAAAGTCAACGGATTTGTGAGTGGAGGTATAAATATATAGAAGAAATAAGAATAATTAGAAATACAAATAAACCAATTATATACTTGGATGAAACGTGGTATAACACACACGATACAGTGAAGAAAGGTTGGATAGATGATAACTGTTCACTAAATGTACCAGCTTCAAGGGGACAACGTCTTATTATTCTTCATGCAGGATATCAAGAAGGATGGGTGAATGATGCGTTATTTTTATCAGCAAAAAATATAAAAAAGCTAATGTGGACTACCACGATGATATGTCAGGAAAAGTGTTTTTTAAGTGGTTTGTGACATCTCTTCTACCCAATATACCGCAGAATAGTGTTATTGTACTAGATAATGCTAGCTACCATTCGGTTCAGATTGAAAAAGTACCAAATGCCAATTCGAGTAAAAAAGAAATTTCAGATTTTTTATATGAAAATGAGTTATACTTCGAGCCGACCTACACAAAAAAAGAATTGCTCGAAGTATTAAAAATAAAAGAACATAAGAAAAAACACTTCATAGACGAAGAAGCCAAAAAGTTGGGTCATCAAGTGCTACGTTTACCTCCGTACCATTGTGAATTAAACCCTATTGAATTGATTTGGGGCATACTAAAACCTCAAATACGGCGAAATAACACAAATCCTAAGTTTAGTGAAGGAACTGTAAATGTAGTTAAAAATGAAATTTCTAAAATTTCTAAGGAACAGTGGACGAACAGCATTCGACATGCCATCGAAATTGAAAATAAATACTTTCCCAAACATGTGGAACCGCTTATTATAAATTTTGGGGAATGACTCAGACGAATCTGATAATTAATTTATGAATAAAGTGTATTTTTGTATAAAGTGTATTTATGTATAAAGTGTAATTATGTATGTATAAAGTGTAAATTTTCATTTTATTACATAATGTTTGTTTAAATTTCAAATAAAAGATTGTCACAAGAAATAAGTTGAGTTAAACAATTCTGCCGAAATTTAATTTTAAATATTTATAAATTAATTAAATCGTATAATTATTCTTCTTAAAAAAATTCAACTCAACTATGGAATTTGATATGAGTGGTGTAAAAACTTGCGCCTGAAAATTTCTAAGCTAACATTATTTTTAGAATCGTATAATTTTTGTTTAAGCAAAATTTGCTGTACCAATTTAATCGTAGCTTTATTATAACTAACACGATTTTATTGAAATTTTAAATTAATTAATGATCCATTTCAAAATGCGAGGCGCCTTACTTTGAAGTGCTGTATTTTAAAAACAAAAAATCTTAAAAAAATATCTGAGCACGTTTCTGTAATACTGAGAGTGTTTTTTATTATTATTGAAAAAAATCAGATTGACCTGCAAAATATATAATTTAATTTTCAATCATATAAATATTTGATTTTTCGTGGATTAAAAACCATAACCATAGCGCATCTTCAATCTCTCAATGAGATTTTCAATCGACGAAAAATCAAATATTTAAATTATTGGAAATTAAATTATATATTTTATGTTATGAACAATTTCTAACAATTAACTATAATTAAAAAACCGGATACTTAATTACCGAGAACGTTGAAATAGGATTTTGATATAGTAGGGGTTGAAAGGGTTCAGATATGCATTTCTTTCTTGCACCATTCTATAAATAAAGATTTAATCTTTTACCAGTATTTATTTCAAATTTTTATACTTAACTGATTAGGATTTATAAAGAGTTAGTAAAAATCCGTCGAAAAAATAATTATATATGATAAAAATCTGATTTCTTCAATAATAATAAAAAAACACTCAGGATTACAGAAACGTGCTCGGATATTTTTTAAGATTTTTTGTTTTGAAAATACAGCACTTCAACGTGAGGCGCCTCACTTTTTGAAATGGATGTAGGTATTTTCACATGTTTGATGGTTTAATAAATCACACAATTTAATATTAGTTAATGTTAAAAGAGCATAAATGTTTTGAACTTTTCATTCTTACACTTAAATGAACTCGGTTAAACAATCAACATTTTTAATCTCAACATCTCTGAACATTTTTTCTTCCGCTGTTTGCCTCGCGCCCCGGGGACAACACACCTTGTAGCGGCCCTGTTCATTTCGGTCATGAATTTTCTATGCAAATCATCTGGCCAGCGCAGGTTAGTTTTATTGCGGTTATGGTCATAAACCCCCAATTATCATTTACAAGTTAACCGCAAACTGAAGTCATTTTTTTCATATAGCGCTGGAACTACTATACCTGTTCATTCCACACACAACACTTTTTCCAAGTAAGTTAATTTTAATTTATTCCAAATTTTTTTCAAAAATCGTCATAAGCAAAGCTATACTGAAGAGAGATAAATCTCGAAACGCGTCTATAGATGGCCTAAGTAATTAGTTTTAATCCAAGTCCTTTCACTTCTATTTTTTTTATCTCTCCTTCCATTTTAAATTTGTATTTGTTAGTTGGTTTGAAGAGAATTTGACCTAAACGTTACATATACTTTAATAGAGCGTTGTAACAAATCAAATTAAATAAGATTTTAAATATTTCATTGTATAATTCAATATCCGGAGGTGTATTTGCACGGGAAGTAGTTGTTTCAATGGATATTTATCGTCTTAAGTTGTCTTATTAATTAAGACATTGTTTGCATTTTCACGAATAGTTTTTTTGTAATTTTATATATTGTGTTTAAAGTGTGCAAACTATAATATAATATATATATATATATAATTTTCTGGAATTCAAATAGTTTTGAATTTGAATTTATCATTTTTAAACGTGTTTTCATTGTTGTCCTTTACTAATTTGGGTACGTTGAATCCGAATCCGATTCCTGTTTGGGCCCAAAGCCGCCAGATTTTGAGATATCTTATCTCAATCAAGTGGTTTGTAGCATGTTTGGGCCCCCAGTAACAAAACTTTGCATGAATGTAATAAAGACATCAATTAAATTGTAAGACGAATTAGAAATTAATAACAAAAAAAGGTATACTATTAAATGACCAAACAGAAGTTAAAACATCCCTTCAATTAATATTTACTATTGCTTCATAATTTTTTGCTTTTTTATATCACGAAAGACATGTAAACAAATAAAATTTACTGTCAATAATTGCCAAATTTTTATGATTTCAACGATTTTTTTAATACTAGTTTAACTATTTTTTATTTTTTAACACATATTATTTGTCAATTTTTAACAAATTTTGCGTTCTTTTCTGTACTTGTGGGGCTAGTGGAAAATCCGGGCTAGTCAACGTTCAAGTAAAATGATGAGAATCCTTAAAATGGATGATAATTTAGAAAATTAACAAAAATTATGAATACATTTTTATCGATTTCTACACCTATATTAGTAGTATTTACGGTACCATTCAATTAAGTCTAAAACATGTTAATTGGGGAAAAAATAGTAAAGGGCACAATATATTACAGATGTTTTTATTTTTCTTTCTATTTATTGTTTTGAGACGTGTTTGTCGTTTCGTGTAAGAAAACAAATTCATTTTTGTTGCCTCGTATTCCTCTCCTGCAAATATTCTGGTTACGCACATGTGTATACATTTTTAAAATTTATATTAATTAATATTTATGGAGAAGCTCTTATTTAAATATTAAATACTTGTTCGCCTGTAGCGTATATATGTTTAGCATTTATTTAATAATTAATGGAGTGGCCATTTCGTAAAAAAACAATTGTAATACATTCAGGGATTTTTTTTAAGTATAGGTTCATCGGGATATGTAGATGTGTACGCTGTAAATTTACAGGCATTCATTGATTTAATAAAAAAACGGTTAATTTAATGTGTTTGCACTCCTTAATTTAATCTCACGTCAATACATATTACAAATATTTATTTCTAACCAACATCTTAAACAAATCTTGTATGCAAGAATAATTAAAAGAACAAAATCGGAGAGCAAATTGCTTTAGGCGGTTACACGAAATAAACATTTGTAATATTTTGTATCGTGAGATCGAACTTAAGCAGTACATTTTGAATTTCACATTAGATCAGTGATTTATACGCGTGACGCATGAAGTAAAATTTTGAGTTTATCTTCAAAATTGACGATAATTTAGAAAATTTGCTCGAAATTTTACTTCATACTAAATCAAGGAATAATTTATAGTTTATCAAGGAATGGTAACACTCGTTAGAAGCATTACATTGACTGCTTTAATGGAAACAACGAACTTCTGGAAATTTAACAAACGCTGCAATAATCGGAAAATGTATACACACAAGAAAAATGTCCTGTATATGACAGAATAATATAATCATAAAGTGGCATACAAGTACAATAAAATGTTTTAATATATCGTACATATACGATAAATACCGCACGAGACAGAAAGGACTAGTTCTATGATACTGGTTTACGAAATTAATGTTTGTTGTTGTAAAAGATGACTTAAATATATCTTTTCACCATATCAGTATGTAATACAAAGAGAAAGTAATGCTTTTGTAAACATTTTCAAATCAGAAATTTTAGCGAACATATTTTGTCTGCTGTCTGGATGACTGTGTGTATATCTGCGGACGCTGTACAGCCAAAACCACTAAAGATATTGAGATTAAACTTTGAACCCAATGTGAAGATCGGAAAAGCTGTTGGTAAAAATGCGGAAACCGGAAGTGGTACTTTACTCTTTACGTGTTTTCGATTGTTCGTGATTTTTTCTTAACTATTGATCATATCTAAATTATATTGTTTATACACTTTTTGTAGTAAGCTTAGATTTCACTAAGTTTAAAAACGTGCATTTTTGCTACATCTTAGTAAGTACTGAGATCGTTATCTCCTTTTTTAGCCAATATTTTCTTAAATCATTTAGAAAATCTAGCAAAAAACGCATTACAAACTTTCCCTAAAGTCTGGTTTAGGTATGATGATATTTTGGCGATAGTTACAATGAACACAAATATAAATTGATTCATATTCGAAATAAATAATTTTTATCCAACAATAAATTTTACCTACGAATCAGAAAGAAATGACAAAATTCTTTTTCTCGACTTAATGATAACAAAAAATAATGATAAATTTGATTTCAATGTATATAGAAAAACAGCACATACTTTTAATTACATTCACTCAAGTTTAAATAGCCCATATTTTTATAAAATGGCATGTTTTAATAGCATGATTTATAGAGCTATTAATTTATAAATTTCAGAAGAAAACAGAAACATTTGATTTTATTTTACAAATTGCAAAATCATTAAATTATAATGAAAACACAAATAAAAAACTGATAAATAAACATTTAAATAAACATAATATATAAAATTACGAAAAAACTATTCGTGAAAATGCAAACAATGCCTTAATTAATAAGACAACTTAAGACGATAAATATCCATTGAAACAACTACTTCCCGTGCAAATACACCTCCGGATATTGAATTATACAATGGAATATTTAAAATCTTATTTAATTTGATTTGTTACAACGCTCTATTAAAGTATATGTAACGTTTAGGTCAAATTCTCTTCAAACCAACTAACAAATACAAATTTAAAATGGAAGGAGGGATACAAAAATTAGAAGTGAAAGGACTTGGATTAAAACTAATGTCTTAGGCCATCTATAGACGCGTTTCGTGATTTATCTCTTTTCAGTATAGCTTTGCTTATGACGTTTTTGAAAAAAAATTGGAATAAATTAAAATTAACTTACTTGGAAAAAGTGTTGTGTGTGGAATGAACAGGTACACAGAAATGAAATGAGTGAAAAATATGGTCGGTATTTATAGGTAAGAAAGAGGATTATGTCATTAGCAGGTATGAAGAATGTGAGACCTTATTATTTACCTTACGGTACAGTTCAAACAAGATAAATTCAAATTCAAAACTATTTGAATTCGAGAAAATAAGCTTACGCTTCTTATAGTTTGCACACTTTAAACATAATATATAAAATTACGAAAAAACTATTCGTAAAAATGCAAACAATGTCTTAATTAATAAGACAACTTAAGACGATAAATATCCATTGAAACAACTACTTCCCGTGCAAATACACCTCCGGATATTGAATTATACAATGAAATATTTAAAATCTTATTTAATTTGACCTAAACGTTACATATACTTTAATAGAGCCATCATTATAAGATTGTAAGGTGTACTGGTTTAGCAGAGGAGCACAAAAAGGCATGGCATAACCAAAAGGCAATGAGGCACACAAGACTCTTCCTAGATGGTCCGGTACCTAGCAGCACATTGACGCTGTCAGCTCTGAGTGGAATGAAACTACGAAGAATCACAGGACTAGTCACTGGACACTGTGACCTGAATAAGCACAAACATAGGATGGAAATTGAGAAAAGCCCCTTATGTCTTGGGTGTTTGGAAAAGAAGGAAACTCTCCAACACCTACTGTGTACATGCAAAGCCTATAAAAAGGCAACGCACGGAGCATTTCGGAAAGCCTGTGCTTCCTGAAATAGAGCCTAAGAAAATCCCCTGACTGAAACTTCTGAACTTCATAGAAGACACAGGAGTGCACAGGGAGTAAACCATCCAGAGGCGCACAAAAGGACCACGGAGACCGCAGTGCAGGGACGCTAAGCGACACTAACTCATGTGACAAAAAAAAGGTGCACTGGTTGTGCAAACTATGCTATATAAACGTTTATCGAGGGCAGGTGGTGGCCGAGCGGTAACGTCCTCGGGCTGTATCGCTCGGCGAGTCACAACTCGGGTTCGATTCCCGTGCACGGAGAGACTTCATTTGAAAAATAATGTCTCGCCGTGACCCTGGGTGTGGTATTAATGTCTGTCCGAATAAGAATAAGTTGCATATTGAAATAATAAAAGTTAATATAGAAAAATATATAAATAAATGATGTTGGCTAATGGGCAAAGTTCCCAAGGCGAGGCAAAAGCAAAAAAAAACGTTTATCGTAATTAATAGTAAACACACATCCAATAATCACATAACAAATTTTATTCGCGTAATAAAAATGCGGTTATAAACCTACAAATGAATAAAATAACAAGCCATCTCATAAAGATATATTTTGACGTCTATATTATAAGAACATTTTTAATGGCACTGCGATCTAATTAATGGATAAACTTTCATTAAAAATAAGTATAAAAAATAATTGCACTTTCTGGCACTTATCCCGTTTCGGGACCCACTGAATTGTGAATATTTAAAAAGCCGTTCCATTATCCATTAAATATGTTATTCTTGTTGGGATTCACTTTAATTAAACGTTATTACAATAGTCTTAGGAGAGTATTAACAGCTTATCTCCCCCTTTTTCGCACGATTACGAATATTTATGTGTTTACTTTTTTCGAATAAAATTACTTAAAGAATATTATTACTAACAAACTTATTTTGTAAGTATACATATATAATTCGCTGTATACATAAAATACATGTTTACTTAGTAAACTTGTTTTATTTTAATTGTATTGTCAGTAATTAAAATACGAAATCTATTATAAGTATATATGTGATAAATATATTTATTATAAATGAATGAGGTTAACACTTCTTTTCATATAAAAAGTTTCTGTCATATTACAATTTACATGATTGATTATACAGAGATAGAATTAATTAGCGAAGAATTATACCAAGGGCAGTCGGCCCGGACTTCTTTGATGCAATTAATAAACCCCGTTACATGAACGTGATTCTGCAGGAAAAAATCTGGCCATGATAATGAGAACAGTGAATCCGTTAATTAATGCGACCAAACTAATATGCAGAACACTCCCCTATTGATTATATTGCTATGCCACTGTTGATTAGTAAAGTCGAGCATTCCTTGCGGCGCACAGTGTGTTTAACCCGCGAGATTCGACCCAGAGGTAGAAGGGGTAATCTCAATAAATATGATAATTAGCAAAAATAGAAACACCAATCACTTTATAAAAAGTCTAAACTAAATCTTATTTAATTATATTTTTGTATCAATCCCTTGTTCTGCAATTCATTCCTAAAGTTGCACTGTTTAATGTATTGAGCGGAGCGCAAAATGTACACATTTTGTAACAATTTATTACTTTGTTCTTATTTTATCAAATGCTATTATTAAAATAATACATTTTTATTTTCAATTTTTAACTTTAACTTTAACTATAATTAGGTATATCAAAACGTAACAAAAAATGCTGATATGTCCATAATAGTACTTTCCCCGTCACTCAGCGAGGAAAGTATTATTCGGCCATTACATAAATAAGTGCACACTTTTTGGGGGTACACTAGGGATTTTAGCGAATTTCACATATATTATAAAGGCTATCAAGACATTGCTTTTGGTTGTTACTAGAAGTTAAACAAATGATTGTGTCAAAAGTTATAACAATATAAAGTTTTAGCAAATGTTGGAGGACTAAAGGCGGTGGGAATTGGTGGCGACACTTGTGGAGGACGTTCTACGCAAAAAACGTATTTGGTGGAGACGAACAGCTAGCGAATACCCGGCTCCACCCGCAAATCCTCTTTTCCCCGTCGCCCAAGAGTGATAGGGGAAGAGAGGATTCTGGCCTTAAGTTCGTTGGTGGCCAGCTTCGTGAGCTCTAAAGATGTGCAGCGACCCCAGGATCACCGCTTTCTGCATTCCCGCAATTATTTCGATTGCCTGCTTATGGAGATGTTCAGCACCTTTAATAGGCGTTGCAGCGAAGAATGGACTCCGCCCATCACACCCATTATAACCGGGAGGAAGGAAATCGTGTAACGTAAGTATGACCTGGATAGGTGAAAAAGCAGTTCATATTTTTGAGCTAGGCAAGACATCTCAATTACCCACATCTTCTTTTTGGATGGTCGAACAGCACCATATCGGGTCGGTTGGACTGGACTACAGCTGTTGTTGATAGAGCGAAATTCCACAGAATCTTGCACACATCGTTGGACACTGATGACGTTATCTCCTCGTTAAGGTAAGATGGCTTCAGTTCGTCATCAATGCCGTATTTATGCCGCAGCGCGTAGTAGAGAACTGTTAGATGGTTCGTAGAATAACCGGGGCTCTACCTGAGTCCTTCGGTTTTCCAGGATTAATCTCCAATTGAGAGACCTTCCTATTGATATGGACTGTACCTAGGAGTGCAAACTTTTGAATCTGCGCTGCGCAAGCATCTCCGGGTATCTTATTAATTACATTTTTGAACCCATTTCTGATCATTCCCAGCATTCCTACAATTACTGGTACCACATTGGTGTGAGTAAAAAATATTTATATTTCGAGGTCTTTGTACTTTGAAGGTTTTTTACCATAATTCGCATTGACATTAGCTTTATCAGGTACCGATACATTGTTTTACATTTGTTATAACAATAATAAAAATTATTGTTATTTTTATTATTTTGAATTTCTCAACTTAAGGTGTTGTTGCACTGCATGGGGAAAAAATAATTTCAACCCATACAGTTTTAACATTTCCTGACTATGTGGCAGGTTTGTAAGATGGTTACTTTTTGTATAGGTATTATAAAGCTTTTATTTAGTTCTATCGATTTCAGGATTGGCAGGAAGCCTTCGTTCACTACTCCTGTCCCTGATATGACAACCCGTACAATTTGGATTTTGTTGAGTTTGTAGATACGCTGCACCTCTATTGCCAGGTTTTCATACTCATTTCTTTTTTCTCTTTCTGTTCTTGCAATATTGTGTGTAAGAGGTACAGCAATATCTATAATAATAATAATCTTTATTTTCAAGGTGTATAAATTGTACAAAATGAAAATTGCGTAGTTTGAGTTATATACTATTTAGATAATATAATATACAATATAACTAAAAATTTACATATAATTTATTTACAATTAGAAACACTAATTCATAAGAAATTCTTGTATTGAATAGGGTTCATTTTCTATTAGATATTTTATAAGGTGCATTTTAAGAGATTTTGCGTATTTCATTAATTTTTTATTTCGTCCGGCAGAGCATTAAACAACTTAATTGCTGAATATCGAACCCTGTCATCTGTGGATTTTTTTCTTATTATGAGGGAAGATGTAATTTCTTGTCCTCGTGTTGTATTTGCTTATTTTATTATCGTCGCCTTTGATGTGTGTGTGGTAAAATATTATGCTTTCGATAATATAAATGCCACAAAAGGTGAGTCCGGAATAAACTACGGCATGTTTCTCTATATTTTAAACCATATATTATGCATAGTGCTTTTTTTGAAGCACAAAGATTTTTTTTTTCCACCTGACTTGTTCCCCCAAAATATGCCATTTTGCATAATATTTGATATTTAAGTATTTTGACAGCTCTTTGAGAGTGTTTTAAGTATATGACTTTTCCAGTTCATTTTATTGTCAATATAAACACCTGGATACTTCACCGACTTTGGTATGATAATTTCTTGATCGTCTAAATTGATGTTTTCTATAACATGGCTTTTGTTAAAGGGTTCGTACACAAAAATATTCGTCTTTTGATTGTTGATAATTAATTTGTTTTTTGAAAACCGTTCTTTTACTTGGATAATGAGTAAGTTCGAGTTATTTATCAATGTGTCCAATTCCTGTCCCGAGACGAGAATATTTGTGTCATCGGCGTAATTTACAACTGTTTTATTATTGTTAGTTTCAAATTGGTGTGCTAGGTCATTTATAAATAACAGAAACAGCGTTGGTGCTAATAAAACCAGTGTTATTTGTTATTATTATTATTATTATTGTTATAATTATTATTAATATTTTACATCAGAACATATTTGTTGAAAGAGGTGTTGATTTGAAAATGTTTAATGCAATTTGTTTGAGACGAATATCAAGTATAAATTCCACCACCCACTTTTTTATATTTTGTTAAGGGTTTTCTTTACATAAACTTAAGCGGGGCTTTGAAGCCTAGGGCGGAGCTCGATTTGCGGAGATGTGCTCTTTACTTTAATCTCACATGAACCTTTTGAGGAGGCATTTTAATTGTATTTTTTGTCATGCCTGTCATAAAGGAAAAAAATTTATAATTCCAGAGGTCCTTTCCACTTTTATACAAAGCTATAATTAAATGCAATTTATGGATAAAACTTATTTATGCTTATTCATTGAACGATTTATAAGGGACGAAGATATAATGATGAAGCTGAGTTGACGAATTGACATGTATTCTCAATGTTAATATATCATTTTGAATATATTTACTCCCAACAAAAGATTTGTTGGGAATAATTTTATGAACTACACTATCGACTGTATTGTTCAGAATATTCCACATCAATAGATTATTAATTATGATTTATGTATTTGCGACTCAACATAATTTATTCGTTTATTAGGAAATCGTATAGCAGAAATTATACATATACTTAATACAAAAAATAACTATTTTGAAATTATCATTAAATTCATATTTTAAACTAGTAATAAAATTGTATCCGTTAGCATTTCTACTTAGTAGAAAACTCAAAAACTATCAAATACTTCTTATTTGTTAAACATAATAGGTCCAAGTCGTACCATTTCCGAGCTATCTTAAATTCATAGATAAACAAATACGTATGCAGTAGTTTTGTAAATATATAATAAAAACAGTTGTTCATCATTCTCTTGAGCATATAGGGCGCTATCATTTTCACTATATACGTGTTGCGGCTATAAAATAAAGTGGCTATGAAATAAAGTAGCTGTGAATTAAAAAAGTTGAATTTACAAATTTCATTTTAAATTATATTTTTCATTACGCAGCTTTATAAGTCGAAGGATAAAACTTTTTGTTATAAAACAAAGACAGTGGAATGACAGCACTGCCCACGGTTAATATAGTAAACGGTTGTCGCATTCAGTTCACCGTCTATATTTGTTTTTTCATTTTCATCAAGTTTTTATTAGTTTTTACTTTTTTGCTTTCCTTTTTGCAGTTTCGTAAAGGTAGCCACACACGCAACTGCAAGCTTAACAAGCATGCATGATCAAACTTGTACAAGCGTGAGTTTGTGGTTGAGCCATGTCGAGTTCGGAGGACGATGCGCTTAGTCTGATTGCCCTTCTTCTTACCGATAAATGTAAAAACGAGAAGAAGAGATAATTCCATTTGGTGCAAAGAATGCATAAAAAAAGAAAAACCTATTTCCACATTAAGTAATTGACTGAACTAAAGATATATCCTCAGTATTGGCATACTTATGTCAGAATGAATGAAGAAACGTATTTGAACCTTTTATGCAGGAGACATACTAGCATTAATAATATGCCTCCTAAACTCTTTTTATTTTATTTTCAGTACTTCGTCCTAGAGCTATTAATCTTCTTAATTACTAGCTTTTGGATATATTAAATTATATTTTGCTAATAATAAATCGTATGCTGCCTGCCTTTTAGGTATATTGTAGTAATCATTCGATTTAATACGTCATAGACATGGGTGATTTTTGTATATTTGAATGAAATCCTGAAGTAGCACTCGAGTTTGTTTTTTCAAATCGCTAGACATAGCTCACATTGACTTGGTATGACTCCACTACAAGAGCGCACGGCTTACGTTTGCACGTACAAGCTTTCACATTCACACACACGCTCAGTTTTGCTTGTGCAAGCGCGCTGTTCAAGCATGCTCCATGAAATTTCCATTAAGCTTCAAGCCGCTTGCACAATCAATATGCTTGCGCAAAATTGTCACACACACACACGTTCAAGCATACATGTACAAAAAGTTTGTACATGCATGCTTGTCAAGCTTGCAGTTGCGTGTGTGGCTACCTTAGTATTATCATGTAAGCGTGGTTTATTATTTCATATAAATACAAAATAACTATGGAAACAAGATTATAGTTAATTTGCGTCGTCGATGCCTGCAAATATATTAGCAGTCACTGAACGTCTAAATAGTTACTATTTTACTAAAAATGCCAACATGCGTAAAAATAAAGCAACTATAACTGCTGAATGCGGCAATCGTTTACTCTATTAACCGTAAGCTTGAAACGAATTTACTTTATATACTACAATTCTGTTAGTATCTTAATTATTTTGAAGCTTGAATGTTATATTTGTCACTAAACTGTAATTCTTGGTATTGGTTTGTTCAAAATTGAATTCGTAATAATATTGATAACCGTTAGCATATAAACGGGGATTCAGAAATGTTCTGATCAAGAGAAACAAATCATTTGTTTAAATTTGATATTTCGTGTCAAAATATTTTCAGTATTATAATCAATCACGACTGCTACTTCTATATGTGTGTTTCGTAACTTGGAAGTCTGAGTCGCACGGTTTCTGAGTTATCCAACATTTAAAAAAAAGTCGATTTCAGTCGTTTCGTAAACCTGAAATATCTCTGAAACTAAATAAGATATAGAGCTACGATCGTCATTTCCTTGAGCAGAGAGGACGCTATCGTCTCTACTATACAGTTTTTGTGTAAGAGTAGGTGGCTTGGAATATTAACAGTTAACGACAGCAACCACAGACAAAGAAAAAGCAGACTTACTGGCAGATACATACGAAACAGTATTCACACCCAACAGACTAGACAGAAACATACAACGACTAATCGACAACACAAACACACTAATAAACACATTCGACAACGACATATATATCACACCAGAAAACATCACAAACATAGTAAAAATACTTAACAACAAAACACCAGAAATACACAACATACCTAGCAGAGAAAATAGCTCCACTATACACTATAATATTTAAACCCTCCCACTACCCAGATCAACTCAAAACTTTAATAATTATCCCCATTCAAAGGAAAAAAAAAGATCCCGAAATCCCAATCAATTTTCGTCCTAGAAATCTTCTCCTCACATTAGGAAATTTACTCGAACGCATAATACATGACAGACTGATGGAACACCTATAAAACAACGATATAACAATACCACATAAATTTGGATTTCGGACACAACACTCCACAACACAGCAGCTCCTCCGTGTTGTCTAAATAATAAAACACAACAAAAATATAAAAAAGTACACCGTTATGGCAACATTTGACATCAAAAAGGGGTTTCAGACAGCATGAAATTAACACCCTCGTAGTAATAATTAAACCAATAAAATCATACATCACTAACTGAAAATATATCGTACCAGCATACTTTCACACACAAAACACAACTGTGGTAGCTTTCTAGGTCCCACACGTTTTATTATATATATATATATATATATATATATATATATATATATACAAATAAAATCCCCATAAACGACGATCCCCGAATAACCACCGCACTATATGCTGACGACATGGCAATCCTAGCATCATATAAAACATCTTACTAGGACAATTAATCCCCTTCAATCGATGTAGTCCTACATCGATCGAATAATAAATGTCATCGAATGATTAATTTCATCAAATAAAGCAATAAAATTCGAACCTATAAAATCCTCTCCAAACCCCCTGAACCTAATATTCAGAATCTAAAACATACACGACTTAAAATACCTTGGGGTCACCAAACAGAACAACAACAAATACACTAAACACATTAATCAGAAAAGAACATTAGCACTAGAACTTAACAAATCAAATGGATCGCCAAAGCACTCGAACACAAAACACGAACACTACTCTCTACTTCATTAGTTAGACCCCAAATCAACTACGCATGCACCATCTGGTCCGTACCATCAAAAACCACATTAAATTCAACTAACCGAAAACAAAATCGTTCTTAGACTGCATAAACCTAACAAAAACCTCTACGGCTTAGCACAAAACAAAGAAATACTCAATTAACACATAAATAAATTAAACACAAAGGTCACTAAGAAAATGTTAGAATCCGAAAACAAAGAAATCAAACAAGCAGTAATCATCAACACATACAAACCCACACCATTTCAAAAACTGACTGGAAATTCCCGACAATAAACAACTAGACTAGAAGTAGGATTATAGTAAAAAAAATGGTGATGTGTCCATCATAGTACTTTCCCCCGTAAATTGCGTATTAAATCACTTTTAAAATATTTGTAGCATTATTATTTTCAAAATGTCTTCAACTTTTTGATAACTACAACTTTTATTTGAAACATTTTTCAATTGGATCAACACATACTGACACAAACCAATGACTAGATAAAAACACTATTTATTGAATATCTCAAAAACTAAGAGTGCTATGACAAAAAGTGAATCTACAAAAAATCTTTAGTTTTTCATTTCCTACAACTTTTATTTGAAACATTTTTCAATTGTATCGACACATACACTGTCACACACCAATAACTAGATAAAACACACAACTTTTGAAATATCTCAAAAACTAAGAGTGCTATGACAAAAAGTAAATAAACAATACAGCTTTATTTTGTTATTATCTACAACTTTTATTTGAAAGAATTTTTTGTTTGATGAACATTTATTGAAAAAATCTGAAAAAAACTGAAAAACGCTAAGAGTAAGGTACCACTTCCGGTTTTCCGATTTTCACCAAAAGCTTTTCAGTTCTTCCGATTGTAACAAAAAGCTTAAGTTTCAAGTTTCATCTCGATATCTTTAGCGGTTTTTGCGGTACAGCGCACACAGACAGACAGACAGACATTTTTCAAAAATGGTCTTATTCGACTCAGGGGACCTCAAAACGGATATTTCCGCTAAAATTTTTGATTCGAAAATTTACACGAAAACAATACTTTCCCTTTGTATTACATACGGGGGAAAGTAAAAATGCATAAATCTAAGGCCATAAAAAAATAAAAATACAGAATACAACAGTGATGATGCTATACAAATACTGCATTTTTAGTTCGTGAAAGTCGGACATAAACTATTGTTATCTTTTTCATACGTGGGTACGTAGGTAGGATAAGAGAAGGTATGCATAAAGCATTTACCTTCTCAATTTTTACGAGAAATGAATAACCAAATAATATACAGGACGATTCATTTAAAATAAGCAAATATCCTCCGAGAACGCTTTAATGAGACACCCTGTATATTTTGAACTTCACATTAAATCACATATAAAACGTTAAAATATGAGAACGAAATACAATACGTACAGTTTAATCATTCTTTATCTAAGAGAGAAGTACAACTACTTAGAGAAAAATGTTATTCGAAAAAGTAATTTGTTACCAAAAATGTCTAAAGTCTAAATAAAACGTGTTTTTAAGTCTAGCAAAACTTTTTGTAAAGAAATACTTTGTTCGAAAAATGGATAATAAAAAAATGTTTTTTATCAGGGCAGTAATCCGGGGGCACACGGTATATACAATGTATTTAAATGAAAAACTATTTAAATAAGAACAGTAATAAAAATATGTCAATTTTTCAAGAAATCCTAAGTGCATAATGTGGAATATTTATTGGTACTTATTATCCGGTCCGCGGCAGTTGAAAGCGGAAGCGGTAGATGCGACACAAATTAAGAATATGAACCTAAGCATTCCATTTTCGTTAAGAAAAAAGCAAGGTATTTCCTCCCCCTATTAAAACAAAGGAATTATCTGTATCTGGTAAATTGCTGGAATTGCGGCGAGAGCTCCAGAATTGTCGTCTTTCCAGTTAATTTCAACTGGGGACTGCGTTGAACAAACCTTATCTATTTATAAGTGCATTCTGAAGGAGAGTAATATGCAGCTGAATTACTTGATATCGAGGTTGCATAAATGTGATGTTATTTTTCTTTATTTTTATAACTACTGTATGTTCTGCGTTTTCACCGTTCCATGTATAAGTACAAAAAATGGCTAAAATCTCAATAATCTTCAATCTCCATAAGACACTTTGTAATCTGTAGTATATGCGGAGCGTAATAGATTATAAGATTATGGTTAATTAGAGTCAACTCGAAGTGGAACTTACATGACATGGTATAATTAATACAGCAGTCTATTTCAAATGTAATTAACGTTTATTAGTGAATTTAATCCAATAAAAATGGAATTTATTGCTCGTCTTCATTATTGCTATTTCATTGACAGTTTACAGTTATTTTGTTGTACTTCCCGAACTTTTTATATTCTCATATTCACGTTCGCTTAATTTCATTCGTATTCTTCGTCTAATTGCTTTCCGTTTTTTGTCGTTTTCTATGCTCTCAAGTACCTTTTTTTAAAGGAAGGGTGCTGGTCGAGAAACCGGGTTGGGGGATGATATGAATATAGGGAATTGACTTCGGCGTTAGCCATTCAGTCACGACTAATTTTTATTTAATTTATTTTAGTTTAATGAAATGTGAAAAACACAAATAACATCCATGGACCCACCCGGAACGAGTATTTCTTGTCAAAAAAAATAGTCGAAATTCGAACTCGCTTTCCGCGGCGGACGTTATACTACTGATCTGATAATTTGAATGAAAAATTATCGAATATCTAGAGAACTTTCGGAGATCGCTCGAGGGATTTCACGAGTGATGATATCTCGAAGAAATCGAGAAATCGCTCGAATTTGTTTAAACTTTTAAGCCATATATTTCTTTGAAAATAGATACTTTTTTTATTGCCAATATTGTATTGAGATAGATTATTATCTGAATTATTATTCGAGTGATCATGGAAGCAGCTCACCCGAGTGATCATTCGAACAATCATTTGAATTATCTCTCGAACGATCTCTCAAGCAATAATTCGAACGATCGTTCAAGAAATTATTCGAGCAATCGTTTGATTATCAATTTAATTCGAATGCATAAAGTCTATTATTGATATCATTCGATTATGCTCATCACTAGACGAGTCTAACACCTCGACCGTTATTATTTCTTTTTATTTAAATATTAAAAGTACTATTTTTATTTTTCAGCAATTCTTTTATACCGAGTGTTTGATTAAGCGTGGCCATCAGCTGTGTCTTATAAACTATACATCGTAGCATATCGCGGTAAAAAATTTCATCGTAAACGCTGGAAATTATTTTTACGTTTATAGCATAGCTGCTAGATGGCGCTATCTCTATAGTAAAAGATTATAACAGTTTTTATCAAATTAACGCCAATACATAGTGAAAAATATGAAAACCCTAATCTACCCTACATTTTACTCAATTTTAAATATCTTCTCGTTTCTTTGACTCTCACATAAGATGCAGCGGAGAATGAAAATGTCTAATCAATTAAATACTTATAACTTCAGTAAGGTTTTACTCAATTTAATAAACTTTAGCTTATTTGATAGATAATTAAATGCACTTTAAAGACATAATTCACTCTAATTTATTATAGTTTCGATATTAAGGGCCAGAGGGTGCGATTGAGATAATCAACATATTTTCTCAATTTTCTTTAAACTTTCAAACTAGAAGGAATCCACAAGATATGATAGGTAATTAAAATGAGAAATAGTGTAAAAACTGGAAAAAAGAATATATTGAAAATTTAGCAGAGTTGGGGTATCTTTCACAAATAGCGCCCTCTGCCCCTAATATAGGCACTAAAATAAATTAAAGTACACAGAGTTTAAAAGTACATTCAATTATTTATCAAATAATTTGTAGTTGTTTCAATGAGTGTTTGATAAAGTCTTTGTAAGACTAACTTGTTGTAGATTGCGAAAATAATCGCACTTTTAATGTTTGAAATATTCTGCAACCAAGAATTGGCAATTTCATTTATATTTATCAAATTAATAAAAGTTTATAAAATTCGGTTAAACCTAACTAAAATCCGGTTAAACCTAACTAAAATTTTAATGATGGGAGTTTTCCATTCTCCTCTACATCCTATGTGAAAGCAAAAAAAACGTGAAAGTAGATTTAATTATGGTATCCGTTTTCTTTTGTTATGCTTTGTTTGTCATTGTTCCAATAAAGTATTGTAATAAGTGTTTTTAATTGTAGTAAATATACGTTGTTTTAAACATTCTACTAAACTTAAATATTTCCCTAGCCTACCATATTTTAAGATTTTAAATGATCATCGTTTTACTTCGCTTTTTAAAACATATACATGGGGAAACGTGATCTTCGTTATTCTTTAAATTCTTGTTTTTAACCTCTTGAACATAAAACAAAAGAGCCTAAAGGCCTATTAAATTTTAGAATTTATTTTTATATGGTGCGCGGTTGAAAATGGGCAAATCTACCAAACTTTTTACTATATCTTCGTGAGATAGATGACAGTCACAAGAGTCAATTTCGCAAACCTGCTCTTTATGAGATAACAAACAGACGAGTATGTAAAATAAATAAACTAATCTCGCGTTTAAAGAGCTTCTCAAAAAATGAGAACGATAAAAAAACCTCAGCAAAAAGTTGTACATTTTTTAAAATGATGTAAATTACGCGCGTCAATTAGGTGTTTGCATTGACTGATGCGCTGATAAAAAAAAAACAATTATTTTTAGGGTCGGGTCAATAAAAATACGATTTCTACATAAGGTTATAGAGGAGACCTCTACTATTTTTTCAATTTTATTACGGCCCAACTAAAGTTAAAATTTAGTAGTGAAAATTATCCGTTTTTAATTAATTCTCAAAGCGTTACTAATTATGTAAATCAATCAAACCACATGTCATTTAGTAGAATGATATAATTTTACGTTGTATCAAAAAATTGTGGAGATAGAACGTGTGATTGTAAAGTTGTGATTTTTTTAAAATAACGCTAATATTGCGCACCGACGTCTTTCAGAAATGTTCCAACTTTGAGAGTGAATTGTGCCTCATGGAGTTCATAAAAAAATCTAAAACCAGAGTTTTATCAGTTTTGAAATGTCCTTAATGAAATGCCTTAAGTAATTTTTTCAAATTTTTAGTTTTCAATTTTGGTCCAAAAACCGCCAGTGGACCTCGCGAGCTCGCGCTGTCACACTGTGCGTTCTGTGAATATAAAGGCTCGTTTATATTTGATCGACCCACGTACAATTAATGAATGTTGTACCTTGTCGTGTAACCCTGAAAGGGGGGACAAATTAGCCCCGAAAGCTCGGCTGTGCAATAAAGTTAAAAAAGAAAAACCTGCCTCTTAATAGTCGTTCGCCTCGTTAGGACTTCCTCTCTGATCGTCTTTCTTTTCAATTATAAAATTGTTCTCAATGATTGTGATTCTCACGTTTTTGTAAATCTTAATTTGAAAAGAATAATACAATTAATTAACTAAATATTAGACAAATCAATTCAGAAATAGAATTTGTAAAATTTATTTTATTTAATATCTTGTGGTGGAGGCGGTTACTTTGTGAAACATTGTAAATATTTAAATAATTAACACTGATTACTTTTTTGTATTTACTGTTTATTTTAAACTGTGACTAGTTTCGGCTCAACAGCGAGCCGTTATCAAACTAACTACTTAAACTAACATTAGGATCTTATATATACTTAAAATTATTTATCAGGTAAAAGTGTCGAAAAGAGGAGTATACATAAGTTCCTACTGGTCATTTATTAGTGGGATTCCCGGAATCAGTTTTGCTTTGTGAATTTCTACTGACTCCAGAAGGTTCATTTTACGGCCCTTTTCCACACAATGCAAGACTGAAAGTGCATCTTCACCAAAAGTATGCCCTTCTTCCATGAGATGGCTAGAAAACGTGGATTTATCTTGTTTTAATTTATATGCTCTAAGATATTCTTTCAGCCTAGCATTGAAATTCCTACCAGATTGTCCTATACATACCCCTTTACAAGACTGACATGTTAACTCATATATCCCAGATTTATTGTGAATGTTGGTTTTCGTCTTTGGATTGAAAATTTCATATTTCGCTTAAACGCGACTTTTATATTTTCTTTTTTTAATATTTTTAATTTTTAGGCTTAAAATGCCAAAAAAGGTCAGTGGGGTTCACACTGATTGGTTTTGATGTTTGCATACATGTATTTTTTAATTTGTTTAAGTTTGTGTTTTTCTATTAAATTATCTATTAGTCCTATTCTGTATCCATCATTGTTCGCAATGTTCTTAATTATTTCTATTTCTTTTTTAAACGCGTTTTTTGTTAGGGGTATATTTATTGCTTTATAAATCATTGAATTGAATGCCGCTAATTTGTGTTTCGAAGGATGTCTAGATGATTGAGGAATTATCGTGTCTGTAAATGTTGGTTTTCTATAAATTTCGAATTCTAATTTTGAGTTATCTTTTGATATTTTTAGGTCTAAAAAATGTATTTCATTATTTTGTTCTGTTTCTAGTGTAAACTTTATATTGGGGTGTAGGGAATTATGGATTTTTATTAAACCATACAGTTTTGAAAAGCGAAGGAAACTTCGATAAAGTTAGCCCTTTCATTATTGATAAAGTTATATACAGCAATTTAGGTGAGACAAAGTCTATTAAAAAGGTTAAAGATGGCTTACTTATTAAAACAGTAAGTAACGCTCAGTCCAAGAAGTTGTTGGAAATGAAGAAGATGGTAGAGTTTAATGTTACGGTGACCTCGCATAGCACCTTAAACTACAGTAGGGGAATGGTTTATTGTTGGGATTTCCTCAATTGTACTATTGAGGAAATTCAGCAAACTTTGGAAAGCCAAGGTGTTATCGAGGTTCGACGCATAATAACAATGCGCGATGGAGTGGTTCAAAAAACACTGAACCACATATTAAAATTTAACCGACCAAGTCTTCCAGCAAACGTCAAGGGAGGTTTAACAGTCTACTAGTGCGTGCCTACATCCCTGCACCACTTAGGTGCTTTAAATGCCAGGCTTTTGGCCACACCTCAGTGCGTTGTTCAAAAGAACAAGTATGCGTCTGTGGCAAAAGCATACACGAAGGCACAAGCTGTTTAGAGCCTTTGACATGCGTGAACTGTGGAGGCGGGCATTCTGCATGCTCAAGGAACTGCCCAAAATATAAAATAGAAGTAGCAATTCAGGAGTTAAACACTAAGGAAAGGATTACGTATTTTGAGGCAAAGAGGAAGATTATCTCACAAACCCCTTCGTCAGGAGTTTCATACTCCCAGGCGACAGCAACAAAGCCAGGGTACTCTGAACTCTTAAATCAGTTACTGCCACAATTGAGGGATACAATTATCAAAACCGTAAAGGAGGAAATGAGTCATTTTAAGACTCAACAGGAGGCAAATAGGTTGCCTCCTCTAAATGAGGCAATTAGATTGCCTCCTCCAAAGGAGACAAGTCAGATGCCTCCACCTTCGACGGTCGCCCCACGATCGTCGAAACAAGGGGCCAATTCTGGTCTCAGTTCATCTGGACAGCAGGAAGCAGTCTTACTGACTTCTACTGTCCAGCAAACAACACCGCTGCCGGAAAGCCCGATAAACGAGCAGGCCCCGATCGACCTAGACGACTACATGTCGTCTAGTGAGCTGCCCTATAAAAGCGCAGCTGCCAACGCCTCCCTCTCCTCAGCGGATGACAACGTTGAGGAGAAAGTAAAATTGATAAAAACAAAAGGGAAGAGAAAGCCTCGGTGGCAGAGAGGTGTTCCTAGGAAGTAATATTCCTGGGAATAATCTATGCCATGTTTTTGCTTTTAACCTTTAATTATTTATTCACATTTATATTTATTTATATTTTTTTGTTATTAACTTGTGGTTGTTTTATTACTGAAGTCCTTTACAGCTTCAGTATAATCTGTGATAATAGGTTTAAGATTAGTGTTGTGTCCGTTTTAACACTGAAGTCCTTTATGACTCTAGTGTTTCTTGTTTCTGGCATCAGAGACGTTTACAACTCCGATGCCATTTGTGATATTAGTTTCAAGGTTTTTGTTGTTTTTGCCCTGCCGCCGGAGTCTTTTACAACTCCGGCACAATCTGTGATATTACTTTTTAGGTTTTACTGTATTTAGTCTGGCATTGGAGCATTTTACAACTAGTTGTTTTGGCATCGGAGTGATTTAAACTTCCGATGTCAACTGTGATACTAGTATTAAGGTTTTTGTATTTGTCCTGGCACCGAAGTCATTTACAACTCCGGTGCTATCCGTATCGTTAGTTTTAGGTTTTTATTGTATTTGTACTGACATCGGAGCCTTTTACAACTCCGATGTCACTTGTCTTTTGTTTCTCTTAGTGTTATTTATTTTTAACTTATTATTTGTGTCGTCTAAACTTCCTGAATAAAAATGGCTGAACAACTAATTCAGTGGAACTGTAACGGTTGCAGAAAACACTATTACGAGCTGAAACTACTCTTGGAAAGGCACACGCCGTTTTGCGTGTGTCTGCAAGAGACACATTTCAAGCCGGAAGATATGTTTCAGCTACGTGGTTTTTTGCTCGTGAGGAAGGATGTCGTGCCTGACGTACGAGGGTGGTGTTGCAATGCTTCTGAGAGAAGACCTCCCTTATGAGGAGGTCCACCTCAGAACAAGGCTCCAGGTACTGGCAGTCCGCATCGCATATCTTATCCCCAGAAAACCACTCTCTGCACCGTTTACCTCCCTGAATTTGATTGGACAATGGCAGACATCACCAAGTTAATCAATCAGCTCCCCCCGCCGTATATTTTAGTGGGCGATTTTAACGCCCACAGTCTACTATGGGGCTCCCAGAGGAGGAATCCTCGCGGTCGCCTGATCGAGGATCTTCTCGATCAGAGAGATGCGGTCCTCCTCAACACGGGATCTCCAACATATTTGAGCGCCAGAGGGTCGGAGTTTTCGGCGATCGATCTCTCTCTCTTTGTTCCCCCCGTTTAGCCACTGGTCTTACGTAGCAAGTCTTAAATGACATGTACGGCAGCGATCAATTTACGATCGCTGTTAAAACCATCGTCAGACGAGTAAGACAATCTGTCCCTCGGAGATGGTGTCTCGACAAGGCAGACTGGCTTGGTTTTCCAGCCAGTCTTAATCTGCCTGTCATATAGTGCCAATGTCGAGACAACCCTGCAAAACTTTACAGAACGGGTAATAGCAGCAGCATCTAGACACATTCCCATACCTAGTGGGTTAATAGCCGGTCCACCTGTTCCCTGGTGGAACCGTAAAGTGAAGGTGGCTATAGAGAAGAAGAAGAGGGCGTTAAATAAGTTTAAGCGAGCCCCCACCCGGGAAAACCTGATAGCTTTCAAGAAGCAGCGGACTATAGCGCGCCACACTATTCTTGAAAGCAAAAGGTTATCGTGGGAGAGCTACGTGTTGGCGATCATTCCCACAACACCTATTGGTGAGGTGTTGAAAAAGGTGGGTGCAATAGCTGGGAATAAATTCCCAGCAGTAGCACCCATCCTAAAAGTTGATTGTCGTGAAATTGTCGACACACTAGAAATAGCGGATGCAATAGCGTCTAACTTTAGCTCCGCTAGTAGCTCTCGTAACTACGAAACGTCGTTCCAGGGTGAAAAGGGTAATCGAGATGTCCCTCTAGATTTCTCCTCGACGGGGTCCATATGTTATAATTTTTCGTTTTCTTCGGAAGAATTTGAAGAGGCAGTTGGATCAATGGGCGAGTCTAACGCCCCAGGTCCAGACGGCATTCCATATCAGATGGTCCGACAACTTTCCTCACATATGAGGAAGTATTTGTTGGCCATCTATAATATGATATGGGATAGCAGCATCTACCCCAGCCGTTGGAAAGTTGCCGCTATAATGGCTCTTCTTAAACCGAGTAAGGACCCCACAAACGTCAACAGTTAACGGCCTATATCACTTACAAGCTGCTTGGGAAAAGTCTTGGAGAGAATGGTCAACAACCGTCTGGTATGGATGCTGGAGACAAATGGTCTCCTGGCAAAGTACCAGTCGTGGTTCAGAAAGTACCACAGTACCATTGACCAATTAATCTGCCTGGAGAACTCCATCCAAGATGCCTTCCTAGAGAGAAAGCACCTCGTAGCGGTGTTTTTCGACCTAGAGAAGGCATATGACATGACTTGGAGGTACTCAGTTCTCCAAAAGTTACATGAATGGGGATTGAGGGGCCGTCTGCTTCTTTTTATCAAATCCTTTATATCTAAGCCTTCGTTTAGAGTGAAAATTGGGGACACCGAATCAGCACAATTTGTGCTGGCGAACGGGATTCCCCAAGGTTCTACTATCAGTGTCACACTATTTGCAATCGCCGTAAATGAAATCGCTGCATCCGTAAATTCCCCTGTAAAAAAAATGTCTATATGTCGATGACCTAGTAATATACATGGCGGGAGATACTACCCCCGTCATAAATCGTCAACTTTAAATGGTCATCGACAAGGTGAACAGCGATGCTGAGTCCAGAGGTTTTTGTTTCTCTGGAACAAAAACCTCATGCGTCCACTTTTGTAGATTCAGACATCCACACCGGGACCCCACACTATCTCTCCGGGGCACTAGGATACAAGTTGTCGAAAGTATTCGATTTCTAGGGCTAAGGCTCGATAGGATTCTTACCTATCGGGCCCACATCGATGAGCTGGTGCAACGCTCTAAAAAAGCGTTAAACGTAATCAAATGTCTGGCCAGCATCAACTGGGGCGCTAGAAGAGAAGTGCTGCTGCAGCTTTACACGGCTCTGGTTTTATCTAGAGTCGACTATGGCTGCGCAGTATACTCTTCGGCAAGAAAGTCCTGGTTGAAAGCCCTAGATGCTGTTCACCATGCCGGAATTAGGACTCCACAGGTGCTTCCCGGACGAGTCCCGCACCGAGTCTCTGCTGCGAGTCGGTTGTCCCTCTACTATCCGCACGCCGCAGCCGCTTCGTATTACAATACGCGGCGGCAATGCATGCGAGAAAATACGCTAGAAGACTTACCGTCAGTAGGCCGGTGTGCGTCCGCGCGAAGGAGCTGTTGGAGAGTCTTAATTTTAGTCTCCCAAGGGTATTCGAGGTCGGATTCCTGGAGGTACCTCCTTGGCTTATGCCAAGGGTAAGGTGTCGGCTGGATCTGACCTCAGTCAAGAAGAGCGATATGTGCCCTTACGTCTTAAGGAGCCAATTCCTCCAAATTATCGCTGAATACCCGGAATCTCCGCGGCTGTACACAGACGGCTCGAAATCCGATCACGGTGTGGGCTCTGCCTTCGTTATCGACGGCATCCCACATTCGTGGTCACGCCACGAGTCGGCCAGCGTGTACACCGCGGAACTGTATGCAATATATCAAGCCCTTCGTTTCTGTATGTATAATAACCACCATAGCTCATTTCTCATCTGCTCCGACTCTCTAAGTGCCATCCAAAGTCTAGCGTCATTATACTCGGCCGATCCGCTGGTCCAGCTCATACAAGCCTCGATATTTGAAGTGTCTCGGAAGCGAAAGACGATTGTCTTCGTCTGGACTCCGTCAAGCTTGTCAAACAGCGGAAGCGGACGGCACAGATGATGTACCCGTACGTCCAGACGACGTTAAAGGGTACATCAAAAAGAAAATTATAGAGGATAGGCAAGAGAGTTGGAATGGCTCCGAGAGCGTTCGCCGGTTACACTTACGAGGGAGGAGGTTGTCCTGTGCCGTCTTCGCATTGTTCATACCAACTTAACCTCCTCGTATCTTCTTGCCGGCGACGAAGAGCAAGAGTGTCATCTATGTCACGGCCGGTTAACGGTAGGGCACGTATTATTACATTGTCCAGTCTACGCTATACAGCGAAATAGGCTGAGGCTTGGTGATACTGTGGCGTCCGTATTGGCAAATGATAAGGGGTCCGTAGAAACATGTCTTAGCTTTCTACGTGATACGAGTCTTTTAAAGAGATTTTAGCGATTTGTATATGTTCTTTCTGTGTTAATTTATTATTAATTTATTGATTGTTCTGTCCGATTTATGTACAGTGGCATCGAAGTCTCTTTACAACTTCGGTGTAGCCTTTTAACTTTGTGTCTGTCTGCTCCAAAGTATTTTTACAACACTGAAGCACGCTTTGTATATAGTTTTAGGATCCGGCATCGGTGTCTTTTACAGCCCCGATACCGATATATGGTTGTGTTGTCCGTTTCGTGTATTTTTACGCCCCCGGTGTCGTCCTTTGTGATATTAGGTTTAGGTTGTGATTATCTTGTGTATGTTGGTTCCAGTATTGGGGTCCATTACAATCCCAATGTCGTCTTATCTGTGATAATAGGCTCCGGCATCGGGGTCTTCTACAACCTCGATGTCTTCCAACTTGTGATATTAGGTTTAAGGTGTGTTTGTATACTTTGTGTATAATCGGTGCCAGGGTTCTTTACAACCCTGGTACCACAAAATATGTGATTTTAGGCTTAGGTTTATTTGTGTATTATATATTTTATTATTTATTTATCTTATTGTTTTAGTTGTTTCTTTTGTTTTATTATCGAGTCTTCAAAAAGACGAGTAAACTGGCTAATGACCTTGTAGTCGAAGCCGGTAAGGTGGGAGGGGTTTTTAGTCGGTAGTCCTCCGCCTGTAGGGAGTCCAACACTCCGTCCGTAAATGGATTTTCCCCTCCCACACAACAAAAAAATAGATTATTAAATAATCGAATGATTTAATTATTCTTACTCGAGTCGACCCATTACTAATATTCCGTAATTAATTCATAAAGTTGAACAATTTTAATGAGTAAATTTGGGTAGAAAATCCCTCCCCATTAATATTCATATTGTTCGATCATACCCTAGTACAATTCAATCGATTTTTTATAGTAATCGTAAGTGTTAAGCTTCTAACATTTGTCAAGATATAAAAATTCATATCGAAGTAACCGTGGGAAAAATGTTTAAATGAACAAAATGAAAAACTATTTTTTAAACTTTGGAAAGTCCGCAAGAGTCAAACTCAGTCAAAATTTTACAAACATACAAATAATCTCTAACAAATTATCTGCAGAGCCATGTTAAATGTATATCCATCTTGATCTGATTCTTGAAGATATGATTTATTTTATCCGGCGAGCGCCCTGAATTTTAGTTGTTGGTGCTTGCTCACTGCCGAGCGCGATAAATGCCTTCTATGTGCTCCGTGTATGCGGCAAAATACATGAAATTGTCGGCGCTCGCCGGATAAAAAAATCATATCTTCAAGAATCGCTCTAGATGTATATAAATTTTACATGGCCATTTAGAGAAAATTATCTCTAATTTGTATGTGTGTCAAATTATGACTGAGCTTGACAAAAACTTTTGCGGGCTTTCTAAATCAAATAATTAGTTTTTAATTTTACGTATTTTTAAATATTTTTCTTATAGTTATTTCAACATATATTTTTCTTAGCTTGACAAATTTTAGAAGCTTAATCGATTAAATTGTACTAAGGTATGATCGAAAAATATAACTATTAATGCAGCACCATTTTCTACAAAAATTAACTCATTGAAATTGTTCAAGTTTGTGAATGAATTACGGGATAGTAAATTATCTTTGATGATTTATATTCCTAAGTTTCAAAGTATGTAGAATACGATGTTATAAATAGAATCTTCAAATGTTGAGTTTTATTTTGGTCTTATCGTAGATTGGAGGATCACTTGAGAAGCGTTTTGCGACAGTGTGCGTCGGTCGTTCCGCCTGTCTTTATTGTCATTCATGATATATGAGGTGATTTCAATTTAACGGTAATGTTATAATTACGAAGAATGCAAAGGGAAGGTATTGAAGACGTTCATTGGTAGGGTATTAGATATGAGCAATCCGCTTCTACACCACTGAATTGAACCTGCTCACCAAAAAGAACACTCCTAAACCGGTTCGCAAAAAAGGAATTGCAGTTCAGGAGTGAGTTTGTATCCGCTCCTGAGCCGGTTCGCGAAACGGTTCGTGGGTGACTTTGGATCCGCTCTTGAACCGGTTCGCGAAATGAGTGGTTCAGGAGTAAAACACTTACGAAACGGTTCAGGAGCGAGTGAGTTAGGATCCGCTCTTTACCGGATCGTGCATTTCGTAGGCGCAGTAGCGATGACGGTTCAATTTTTATATTAACGCCGTTGTTTGTTTTACAATTGTTTTTTAAAAATATTTTAATGCCATATGAAATTTATTTTCAGGTCGACGTACCTTTTTATAATATTAATGGACTTATAATACTTTGTCTAATTTATTATATATTTTCTATTATATTTTAAACAAAAATAGTTTGCAATGAAATAATAAGTAAAGCAAAAACAATTTTAATTGTTTATAACATTTGGTCTTATTGTTCTAATGATTTCAGTTGATTTTGTGTTAACGGAACACATTGTAATTATTGTTTTTATAGAAATAGACTTCACTAAAGCACTAAAAGCTAAATATTACGAGAGACCATAAACATTACAGCATAAATGATATCTTTTGAAAATAATTAAATCGATCTAAAAATATTTTCGGCGTGGTAATTGCTAAAATGATGTTCATAACCACTGGTAATGAGATAGCTTACGTTAGCAAGACAGTTGCGTACCTGACGATTGTTTTTTCACTTCTTGATCATTTAAACCGTTATAACTCCTACCTCATTTGTCTATAAACAGTGGGAACGAGATAGCTAGCGCTAGTAAGACAGTGGCGTACCTGACGATTGTTTTTTTTACTTCTTGATAATTTAAATCGTTATAACTTGGGAACTAACCGTACCATTTCAAAATTGTTTTCGGTGTTGGAATAACTAAGGTTTGATCTGTAAAGACCGAAACACGTATCAGGAAACTGAAAATAAAATCATGGAACAAATCAAGTGTTTTTCTTCACCAAATTTGTAACTAATGTGGTGTTCATTAACACTGCTAATGAGATAGCTAGCGCTAGCAAGACAGAGGCGTACCTGAAGAGTGTTTTTTCACTCCTTAATAATTTAAATCGTTATAACTTAGGAACTAACCGTACGATTTCAATTTTTTTGAGGTGTTGGAATACCTAAAGTGATGTCCATAAACACTGGCAACGAGATAGTTAGCGCTAGCAAGACAAAAAAAATCGTACGGTCAGTTCACGAGCTATACCGGAGTAAATGATCAAAAAGTAAAAAAACAATCGTCAGGTACGCCACTGTCTTGCTAGCGCTAGCTATCTCGTTAGCAGTGTTAATGAACATCACTTTAGGTATTCTAACGCCAAAAAAAAATTAAAATCGTACGGTTAGTTCCCGAGTTATAACGATTTAAATTACCAAGAAGTAAAAAAACAATCGTTAGGTACGCCACTGTCTTACTAGCGCTACCTATCTCGTTGCCACTGTTTATAGAAAAATGGGGTAGGAGTTATAACGGTTTAAATGATCAAGAAGTGAAAAAACAATAGTAGGTACGCCACTGTCTTGCTAGCGCTAGCTCCCTAGTTGCCAATGTTTATGGACAATACTTTTGGTATTCTTACGCCGAAAAATTTAAAATCGTACGGTTAGTTCCCAAGTTAAACTGATTTAAATTACCAAGGAGTAAAAAAACAAACGTCAAGTACGTCACTGTCTTGCTAGCGCTAGCTATCTCGTTAGCAGTGTTAATGAACATCACTTTAGGTATTCTGACGCCGAAAAAATTGAAATCGTACGGTTAGTTCCTGAGTTAAAACTATTTAAATTATCAAGGAGTAAAAAACAATCGTCAGGTACGCAACTGTCTTGTTAGCGCTAGCTATCTCGTTACCAGTGGTTATGAACATCACTTAAGCAAATTGTACGGTTATTTCCCGAGTTACAACGATTTAAATTATCCAGAATCAATCGTCAGTTACGTCACTGTCTTCCAGGCATCATCTTTCTAATAGCCAGTGTCTATGAACATAAATAAAGTATGTACAACGCCGAAATATTTTTTGGAAGCGGTATTTTATATGCCAAACATAATTTTGCATTGAAATTCAGCAAGTGAATGGTAATACGCACACAGGATCTGAAAGCTGTCGCATCAAAATTTGGATGTGAATATTTTTTTACCTGATTTATTGAGAAAATATATTTTTCATATTCTACTAGCGCTAGCTCTAAGCTATCATTTCTCGTTTCGGGGGCTTGGGGTAAAAATGTTTTATCATTTTTTGGGGTTGTGGGGGTGGCGCTAAGGAATCCGAATAGTGTAAATAACATTATAAAATCCAAACTTGGGGGGCTAACACCAACCTAGCCCCCTGAAAGTTCAAACCCCCGTAACCTCCTTGTCTAAATGGCGCTAGCTCTAATTTTTGTGGCGCTAGCTAAGGCCCGTGTAGCGCAATAGTTTTTTTAACGTCATATTTTATCGGTAAAACCCCTTTAAATTAAAACTACATAAATTCATTGAGTTAACTTAGTTTTTTTTTCTGTTGCCGTAATAATCTGTATCTTCACAACATATTTACACTACATCCATGGACCTAAATGAAATCATTTATTTCATGTGATTCTACTGGTCGGGACTTGAACCCGTGACCCCTGGGCTTACCTAGTTTTTTAAAACGATAAACATCGAGATATTAAAAAGTAGTATTTATTCACTACAATAGTTTTTCAAATGTATTGCTTTGTCAAGCGAAGAAAGTTTACAAGCAATAAACAATTGTAGTGAATAAATACTCAATTTCTTTTAAAATATAGATTTTTAATAATTTTAACAAACTATGTACTGAAATTTAATTACTAAAACAACATAAAATAAATATACTAGACAAGAAAATTATATGGCGCTAATATATGTCTGGAAACAGTGTTTTAATAAGTTTCGAATTAATGCTTTCAAAATTAAAATTTGCTGTATTTTGTTTTATTCTTTTTAGTTCATGTGTGAAAATTGTACAAAAAATGTTATTGGCTCTGTAAAACGAGTTCGTGTTTTAATCGAAATTCCTCGTAAACCAGCTCAAGCTAATGTTATTTGATTTACCGTCAAAGGATGCTTCCGATTTCTATTTTAGAAACCATTGAAAAGAGTATTCTTGTTGACATTCAATTTATTGAATACATTCTGACTGTAGACAAGTGATTTAAATAAATAAGCCAATAGTAAAATTGAAACTCTTTACTTCTTTGGTTGTAATCGTATAGACACATTGCGCCGTGAAATGAAACTTTGAGTGAAATTAAACTGTTGTACAAAGTAACATATTCCAACAGAATTTTAATTTAGTGGTTATACAATACTATTCAAATAGAGATGTTTTAATGTAATTATCTCGCTTTGAGAGATAAATTATGAGAAAGCGAAGAACAAAAGCGAAATTGCCACTTTTTAATAATATCTCAAGGTAAAAATCTTACTTATTTCCCTATTATTGTACCTCACATAGCGCCTTGCATAAATCATACAGAACCTACCCCCAAATTGTAATCTGTTCAGTGTGCAGAAGGTACTAAAGGGATCAGGTTCGAATCTTTGCACTTGTTAATTATTCATGCTGATAGTGATTTTTAAGACTATCCCTAAATAATGAATGCTAATGTGTGGAGAGTTGTACAGTATATAAGATATGAATTTCAGTTTGGTTATTGAATACACCCTATTCCTAGAAGAAGTTAATTCGATTTCCTTTTTATTCATAATCTGTCGCCATTATTCTTTCCCAAAATGGAAACCTCCCTTAAACCGACACCAGAAATAAAAGTAGTGTCTCATAAATCTTGAAAATTTTATTTAATCCGGAATATTTTTATGCTCGACTACCATTTCTTCGATCAAGCAATATTACGGCAGAAAAACAAAGTTAAAATTAAAGTTATGCCGCTGCAGCGGTACTAGAATAAATTCTCTCAGACCGTGAAGTTAATCTCGGTAATTTTTGTCTATACTGCCACGTTCTCAACCCTCTTTCTCATTCTTTAATTATTACAGGCTATCTATGTATTAATTAAATTTTACAATGTTACCGCAAGGAATCAGTTCGTGTAATAATTGTTATTACGATTCGGTCTAATTTAGCGATAAATTCCCCGTTTAAGTCGGCTAGTAAGCTTATTAAGATATTACTCCCGATTCACTGTTCTTTGCTTATTTACAGATACTAATTCCGGTGGCGCTTTATTGTATTAAAGCACAGCAATCCGTAACAACATACGTTAATTCTCTTATGGAGTGTATAAACAAAGAACATTCCTCACCATTGATATCTTTAATGCTGTACTCTTTACGAGGTTTCACTTAAATCTCTTTAAATTCAGCATTTTGTGTTAGAAATGTAAGAAATAAAAGTCTTATGTGCGAAATATTATTTTGGCAGGTGGTGGTCGAGCGGTAACATCGCCAGCAGGGTTGTTAAAAAAAAGGTTTTTTTCATTTTAATTAAAACAAACAGTTTTTATAACAAAACGTGTTTTTTTTTTCATTGAAACATCGTTTAAAACATGAACGATTAAAAACATGTATAAAACGTGTTTAAAACTCGTTTAAAACGTGTTTAAAACCGAACATACAGGGCATTCTTTTGAGTATACATATCCCGATAATTACAGCGTTTTTAAAATTTGCGGGAATTCGTTGTTTCAAAGCGGCTAATTTGGGGCTTTTTACGAGTGTTTTCCACTCCCAGACTAAGCATGAAGTAAAATTTCGAGTTTAGAAAAGCCTAAGAATTTGGATTGGCCGCGTAGCGAAACGGAGCGGCCAATCCAAATTAGGCTTTTCTAAACTCGAAATTTTACTTCATGCACCACGCTTAAAAACACTGATTTACAGTGAAGTTCAAAAACACACACATACAACAACAATTATAGACAATCTAATATACGTTAGAGTTATTGGGTTGCCTATAATCACTGTTTTAAACAATTGATCAGCGCAGAATTTGACTTACGTTTTATTCATCTACATATTAGATTGCTACAGCTGTATATTTTAAACTTTACCATATTTCTGTGTTTTATACGTGTGGCGCATAAAGTAAAATATCGAGTTTATAAAAGCCTAATTTGTATTGGCAGCTCCGCTTCGCTACGCGGCTAATCAAAATTTTCAGGCTTTTATAAACTCGAAATTTTACTTCATGCTTAGTCTGGGAGTGGAAAACCCTCGTTTAAAGATTCAAATTGAAATCTTTTAAAAAAGCAACGAATGTCGTAAAATTTACAGTGTATGCATACGTAAACCCGAAAAAAAAAAAAATCCCTGTATTTAGAAATCACATTAATGCACACACAGTTGGAATATTTTATTGTAATAAAATGTTAAGTTTAATAATGTGATTTGAAATATCTTCAACAATTTAATTAAAACTTAAAAATGTAAACAAAATGTCTTAATGAAGTAGTATAAAATATAATTTAGAAAATAATAAAAAAAACTTTTTTAACAAAGTTAACGTTTAAAACATGTTTTAAACAAATTTAAGATTTAAAACATGTTTAAAACAATACCATTTAAAACACGATGGGTGTTTTTAAACATGTTTAAAACAAAGTGTTTTAAACATAACCCTGGTCGCCAGGCTGTATCGCTCCGCAAATTGAAATTGGAAAATTAATACAAAATATATAAATAAATGATGTTGGCTAATGGGCAAGCTCCCAAGGCCAGGCAAAAGCCAAACTCACAAAAAAATATATCATTTGACATTACTTACTCGTACTTGTGATAAGATTTTTAAACTTGTGTTTTATATAAATTCAGGGATACAATTTGTTGAATATTTGCATTGTTGATAAAAAGTTGTATATACTCTAATATGAGATTTTAAAGTCATATAAAATTAAAAGTATACTTAATTTTCAACGCTTGATGAATAACAAAGGACCCTTTTAATTGATCCATGCTTGCCATTTGGTACAGGGCGCAAAGGACTGTTATCCTTTGAGTATAGGAAAAATGGTTTTAGATATACAAAAGCACAAAGTATAATATGTGAAATAAAACACTAAAATAGTATGTAATATTAAATGCATTTTGTATTTTTAGAGGTTGTATAATATTAATATATTCTATAATTAGATTTTGCTATTTTTTCATATGCCCATTAAAAAAATAGTAGCTAAATTCTGTATCTCATTCCTAAATGAATAGTTTCTTTAAAAAAGTAGCAATACATATCCAAATACATCCATGTGTAATTTGAATGGAGCTTCATTTAATCAACCGATATTTGTGAAAGTTCAACATTGTTACAAAAATATGGATCTATTTTAATTATTTAAGACATACTTTCGTGTTTGGTTGATGGGTAATAACCTGCATATTAAAAATAGACTGTGAAATGGGCATTTCCCTAGTCTTTTGGCCAATTGGAGAGTAAGAGAAAAGAGAAGCTGCTGGCGGTACAAAATTTACGAGCACAGAGACCGCTCTCAAAAAAATTATTATTAACTCTTTTAATTATTTTGTTCTTATCACACTATTTTTACAAGAGATTGGGGGCGATTTTAAATTGTTAGTTATTTCATTTTTCGCAATTTCTATATCATAGATTTTTTAAATATTAAATAAAATTATACTCATATCTTAGAAGTAAAAGTTTACCTAAACATTTATAATTTATATTTTTTGTTTGATTATTTTTTTAAATTTTGGACACTTATCTAAACGCAAAAATATTTATTTTTGCGTTACGACTAAATATGGTAAGGAAAATATTACGAATTTAACTCGCTTTGGCCGATTTTTTACAAAAATATTGAGGAAAACGCCCGCTTTGAAAATGCGTTTCATCCGCCCGTATAAGAACGCGCATAAGACACCATGTGTTAAAACTGAAAAACGCGTCCGTCCCGCTCCGCTCAAATTTAAACAGGCACGAGTGCTGGCGTTTTCTCCGCATCGCACCCGTCCGTCTACGGACTCTCATATAAACCTATGTGTTGTAACGCAAACGGTTGCGCCCGCTCCTGTTCCGCCTCGCGTTTAAAACGTCCATCTAAGAGCTCCCTTAAAGTGGTAGATAATCAAAAAAATTATATTTATTGTTTACACATTTTTTGTCGTCTTAGTTTATTTTCTCTCAGTTTTTAAAAAGTGAATTTTCGCTCCATCTCGTGATTTTGAAAATAAAAATTACAGAATTAACTAAATCTGACAAAAATAATCAGCATCAAAAAATAAATTCAGATAAACCTGCACATAAAAGTATAAACTTTGAATGATTGCCATCGAAATTTAAATATCTCTACTGGATTTTTCAAAATATCAAATCAAAGTTCAAATTTCGTAAAAACTGAGATTAAAGAATTGATGGATTTTCTTAGAAAATTTTAAAATTATCAAAGCTTTTTCAACTTTCATGTTGGTTTTTTACAGAATTTAGTTAAAATTGATTGCATCTACATCTGCCTTAAAGTATTATACAATGAAATTTACAGAATTGACTTAGAATTGATTGCAGTGACATTTTATTACACTAATATTAAATCTCAACACATTTTCCTAAAATATTAAGCCAAAGTTAAAATTATGCAATAAAATCAGACTTTAGGGGAACGTTCTCTTTGAAAAAATTGTAATAAATCAACAGATTATCAAATCAACGTGAAAAAATAGAATTTACATAGAAATAAATACATAAAAATGAATAAAAAGTTTATTTCCTATAATTAAAATTTATATATTTTCACTTTCTTTTCCAAAATTAATATCAAATCAAAATTTGATTTGATATATATTTATTTTTTCAGTGTATTACTTTCCCCATATGGTATACAAAAGTAAAGTATTGTTTTCATGAAATATTTTAAATCGAAAATGTTCAAATCAAAAATGTTAGCGTATATATCCAGTTTAAGGTCGCCTCAGTCGATTAAGATCATTTTTGACAAATGGCTGTCTGCCTGAATGTGTGTCTACTGATTCTGTACAGCAAAAATCGGTAAAGATATGAAGAGGAAAGTTTAAACGTAAGCTTTTTATTACAATATGAGGTCTGAAAAGCATTTGGTGAAAATAAAGAAACCTGAAGTGGTAGTTTACTCTTTTTCTTTATTGTTCTTGATATTATTTTTAATATTAATCATATCGAAAAATGTTTTAATAATAAGGTATAGGGCTCGCCGAAATACGTTAAATTCATATACTTTTTTGTAGCTTGAATAGTTGAAAAGTTCGAGCGTTTGTTTACTTTCTTTACACATACATGTAGAGAAAGTAAACGGTCTTGTTTGTTTTGTAAACAAAATGCTGTCGACGTGATACTTGAAGGAAGCTGTCAGAATTGTGAAAAGCGGTCCAGTGCAGAGGGGCATGCCCTCTGCCACATAGGAGTGATATTCAAAGTAAAATGCCATGCCCTTTGATCTAGTATTCGACTAGAAGTGCAAAAACGTCAGATAAAAATAGTGATGTGTCCATCGTAGTACTTTTCCCATTAATTATCCAGTCTCAATTAGCAGAGTCTAATGAAATTTGTTTAGATACTTGAAACTAAATACTTTCAGAAGTGCACCTCTCTTATTTTTCAAAAAAAAATCTTATTCCTGTAAAACTTTGTTCCTAAGCTTCACTTATGTGAACAAAATACATATGTAAACAAAATATTAATCATGTCAAAGTCAAACTATCGTCACTAATATCAATGCCTACTAATTTAGAGCAAAAAATTCAAAATTTCAATTAAAAAAAAAATAACTAAAAGAGCTACGACAAAAAGTGCATTTACATTAAATGCTACTTTTTGATTATCTGCAAATTTTATTAACATGATCTTTATTAAGGAAAAATTTTAAAATGCTAAGAGTGCACTACCACTTCCGGATTGTAATAAAAAAAATAAGTTTATAGTGTTATCTTAATATCTCGATCGGCTAAGGCTATTCTGTAAGGGACGGACAGAAGGACGGACAATTTCAAAATTGACCTTAATCAACTCAGAGACCTCAAAGTAGATATAACCACTCAAATTTTTGATTTGATCATTTTTGCGAAAACAATACTTTCCCTTTGTTTTACATGTGAGGGAAAGTAAACATTTTATGCGTACATTGATTTTTGATCGTCGAAAATATTCGTTTTTGCTTCATCGTTTCTTGGCACACATATAATACATCTTCTCTGATAATTTCATTAAAATTCACCCACGTATACTGGGTGTTAATTTACTTATGGCGTTGAGTATATGTACCAAACCGTTCACTGCGGAATTCAACGACATTTTTTCTACACATGCGTAGACGAACTATTGCGATCACTTCGGTTTAAGTATGGAAATTTAAAATCACTTCGATCCTATTTAACCCTTAGTTATTAGATTCAAGTTAGTTTTTAGTTTTATACCTAAACTATTGTAATTAATGTTTATATTTATATATTTTTCAGTTTTTTCTACAAATACCTAATAGTAAATTTAAAGAAGCGAATTTACGTAACAAAATAATAAGAATTTGTTTTCCGTTTCTTTTACAAATACGTAAAAGTTGATTTAAAGAGAGCAAATTTACACAACAAAATAATAAGGATTTTGTTTTTCATTTCTTTTCAAATACGTTAAAGATAAATTGCAGAAAGCGAATTTACACAACAAATAATAAAAGTTTCTTTTCCGTTATTTACCAAATACATAAAAGTTAATTTGGAGAAAGCAAATTTACGTAAACAACAAAATAATAGACAATTGTTTCCCGCTTCTTTTACAAATACGTAAAATTGAATTTGGAGAAAGCAACTTTACATAACAAATGATAAGAATTTGTTTTTCGTTTCTTTTGCAAATACACGATAGTTAATTTGGAGAAAGCCATTAGTTTTGATAAAGAACAAAATGAAAACAGATTGACAATTAATTTACAAAATACACGCTTAGTGTTTAAAAGAGCTATAATAAATCGAACAATCATATATCGAATGTTCACTTGTATACAAATAAATCAAGTTAAACAATATATAATTAGTGATTGGAGTAAAGAAGATGTTAGTTTGCTCCACAATTGATTGCATATGACAGTTAAACACATTTTATTACATACGCATCGTTTTATTTTTTTATTATTAGGTAAGTTCTAGAGTTGTACACTTGTCCTACATATGTTTTTTTCTAGTTTATAATCAATACATCTGTTTGTTATACAATTGCTAAATTTTATATTGTTGTAAAATCTGATTTTAATTTACATTTTAATAAATAAGCTTGGTTTATCTTACTTATTTAATTTTTTTTATGTGTTCACAAGCATACCGGGTCTGTTAAATAAGAAAGCAATTACGCAAGAGAAAACACATCGATATGAGCAACGAACCTGATAGATAAATAAATGGATACTACAGACCTCACATAAGTGTATTTTTAGTAATTATTTACCTTTATTTGTTTATATTTTGTAAACTATTTGTAATATTTAAACTGACAATGTTATACTATTTTGGTGCTAAACAATATTTGTAATATTAATGATATCAATTTGCATCTTAGCATCTCCATAATAAAACCCCAGCCTACCATGATTAATAATTTATTCGAAGCGTTTTGTACGTTTGTACAAACATAACATTTCCTGACATCATTTTAAATTCATGAAAAATAAATAAACATGTACTATTATATTTACTTATTTTGTTGTACAGCGTGCAATGTATAATATTGTATTATTATTACATAAATAACATTTTATATTCATTCTTACAAACACTATATGTGCAAATGTGTGATAAAAAGTTAAAATGTTGATAGTTGCCCAAAGATTCGAAAATATTTGTGTCTCAATAATCCTTTATCCGAGTATTTGTGACTTGAATCACATTAGGTGGATCCCTAATTCAAATACTTTGACTTATATAAAACAATTGCGACTGTTTGTAACATTTAGTTTCAATCATCACATACCAGTGTAAACGGGAAAAAATCCGATTTAATGATGACATAGCCAACTGTGATTTACATTTAAAAAAATTCAAGTTAGTGTTGTATTTCGAAAACTAATGTCAATATTAAATATCAGATAAAATGTTATTATTTACTGTTAAATTATATAAAACTTTACCATTAACAGTTTTTTTCTATCTCTTTTAATAATTGAGAAAAATCGATTTAAAAAAATCGACACTTCACATTTTTCAAAATATCTAGTTACCCTTGACATTTTCGAAAATTTTACAAGTATCTCTTTAATCAGCTCGTAAAACTACTTTGCCTATTTAACCATTTCTCTATCTCGTGTAGTTTTCGAGATCCGCATGAAGAACATGAAAAAAAAACTCATCCTGTATACAGGGTGTCCCTATTAAGCAGTCGATGCATGGATATCTTCTAAACGGTAAGAGATAGAGAATCGTTTCAATGGCAAAAAATATGCGAGACAATGAGTTATCAGTGTTGTTAAAAAAGCGGTGATTTTATTTTAATTAAAACAAACAGTTTTTTTTTTCAAAACGTGTTTTTTTCATTGAAACGGCGTTTAAGACGTTAACAATTAAAAACATGTCTGAAACACGTTTAAAACGTGTTTAAAACGGAACATACAGGGCATTTTAAGTATACACATTCCGATAACTACAGAGTTTTTTATATTTGCAGAAATTCGTTGTTTCAAAGCGGTTAATTTGAGGCTATTACCGAGTGTTTTCCACTCCCAGACTAAGCATGAAGTAAAATTTCGAGTTTAGAAAAGCCTAAGAATTTGGATTGGCCGCTTAGCGAAGCGGAGCGGCCAATCCAAATTAGGCTTTTCTAAACTCGAAATTTTACTTCATGCGCCACGCTTAAAAACACTGATTTACAATGCAGCTAAAAAAACACACATACAACAACGATTATAGGCAACCTAATATACGTTATAGTTATTGGGTTGCCTATAATCACTGTTTTAAACAATTTGTTCAGCGCAGAATTTGACTCACGTTTTATTCACGTCTACATATTAAATTGAAAAAGCCGTATATTTTAAACTTTACGATATTTCAGTGTTTTATACGTGTGGCGCATGATGTAAAATTTTGAGTTTAGAAAAGCCTAATTTGGATTAGCCACGAGGCTATACGGCCAATCCAAATTTTCAGGCTCTTCTAAACTCGAAATTTTACTTCATGCTCAGTCTGGAAGTGGAAAACCCTCGTTTAAAGATTCAAATTGAAATCTCTGTAAGAAAAAATCCCTGTATTTAAAAATTACATTTATGCACATTTATTTTATTTTTTTATTATAATATAAAATGTTATGTTTAATAATGTAATTTGAAATATCTTCAACAATTTAGCTAACATTTAAAAACGCAAACAAAAAATCTTAATGAAGTAATATAAAATATAATTTAGAAAATTTAAGATAATAAAAAATCGTTTTAAACATGTTTTAAACAAATTTAAGATTTAAAACATGTTTAAATCAAAACCGTTTAAAATACGACGGCTGTTTTTAAACATGTTTAAAACACGGTTTTAAAACAAAGTGTAAAACCAACAAAAAAGTTAAACGTTCGGCGCACACGGCGAAAAAAACGCTTTTAGCGATTTTTTATTTTCCTTTATAACTTGGTTATTATTGATTATAGAAGGATGATTTTTTTACAGTATTAACGCCTTTTTATGCTTTTTAATAATTTGTGGCCAAGGAGTAAATATTTTCTAAGATATGCATCATGGCTATGAGCTCATTTTGTAGATTTTTTAATGCTCTTTAATTTGATGTATTATATAAAAACTTTATTAACTCCAAAAAAATAAATAAATAAACAAAAACATTTTTCTAGCAGTCAGTGAATTTTTATATTATAACAAAGGAATATTTATAAATTATAAATTTAGTACATGTCCATGTGTTAGTATAAATTACAATAAGAAGTACGAAAAGTATCAAAATAAAAACTCTACAAAATGAGCTTATAGTCAACTTTGACGTCAATATGAAAAATAAAGTTAGTATGCATATCTTGAAAATATTTGATTCGTGTTAAAACAAACTACATATTATTAAAATCCACAAAAATTCCTTAATGGCCTTCAAAACATTATCTTTATATCGTTATTAATAACCAACATATAAATAAAAATAAATAATCGCTAAGATCGGTTTTTTCGCAGTGTGCTATGAACGTTCAATTTTTTTGATGGTTTTACACCGGTCATAAATAGTACTAAAGGCGCTCATATATGGACGTTTTGTGAGCGGAAGTGGAGCGGGATGGATCGTTTTTTCCGCTCTACTTTTAGCTTTTATACGGAGCGGATTGAACGCGTTTTGCAAGCGGGTGCTAGGCGAGTTCGCCGCCGAGCCTTCGGTGCCGTCTATCATTCAGTTGTGCTACGCTATTCAAATTTATTCATTTATTTAAGATAAATATTTCTGAAGTTGTTTCAATGAGTGTTTGATATAGTCTTTGTAAGACTAACTTGTTGTAGATTGCGAAAAGAATCGCACTTTTAATGTTTGAAGTATTCTGCAACCAAGAATTGGCAATTTCATTTATACTTATGTTTGAACGGTAACGTGACCGCCAGTCTAAGGTGTCAAATTATTTAGAGGGAATGGAAAAGCTATACTGATGAGAGATAAATCTCGAAACGCGTCTATAGATGGCCTGAATAATTTGACCCAAATTGTTACATTTGCAGTAGGTTACTGAATGTAACAGCAAACACTTGTTGTATAATTCAATGTCCGTCGGGGTATTGGCCCGGGAAGTAGTTGTTTCAATGAGTGTTTGATATAGTCTTTGTAAGACTAACTTGTTGAAGATTGCGAAAAGAATCGCACTTTTAATGTTTGAAGTATTCTGCAACCAAGAATTGGCAATTTCATTTATTCTCAAATCTTTCTGTATCAAACATACTTATAAAATCACGTTTTAGCGCTAGGATATACACAATCACTTTTTTTCCTTTTATTTAACCCGTAACCGGTATACAAATTTCTGTCAAAAATTTTACACACTTTGATGGGTAATAACCTGCATATTAAAAATAGACTGTGAAATAGGCATTTCCCTAGTATGTTGGCCAATTGAAGAGTCAGGGAAAAGAGAAGCTGCAAGCGGTACAAAATTTGCGAGCACAAAGACTGCCCTCAAAAAAATGATTATTAATTCTTTTAATTATTTTGTTCTCTTCACATCATTTTTACAAGAGATTTGGGGGCGATTTTAAATTGTTAGTTATTTTATTTTTCGCAATTTCTAAAAAATATCATAGATATTATAATTTATAAATTATATTTTTTGTTTATTTATTTTTTAATTTTGGACACTTATCTAAACGCAAAAATATTTATTTTTGCGTTACGACTAAATATTGTAAGGAAAACATTACGAATTTAACTCGCTTTGGCCGATTTTTTACAAAAATATTGAAAAAAAAAACGCCCGCTTTGAAAACGCGTTTCACCGGCCCGTTTAAGAAAGCGCATAAGAAACCATGTGTTAAAAATTAAAAACGCGTCCGTCCCGCTCTGCTCAAATTTAAACAGGCGCGAGTGCTGGCGTTTTCTCCGCCTCGCACCCGTCCGTCTACGGACTCTCATATAAACCTATGTGCTAAAACGCAAGCGCTTGCGCCCGCTCCCGTTCCGCCTCGCGTTCAAAACGTCCGTCTAAGAGCTCCCTAATTGTCTTAGATATTTTCTCCCATTTAACCGATTCTCTGTCTCTTACCGTTTAAAAGATACTCATGCATCGATTGCTTAATCAGGACATCCTGTATATACAAATCCGAGTATATACAAAATAATCACGTTTGAAAAACAGAAATTTGGGAAATGCTAATGTTGCTTCTGATAATATTTGTCAAGTTGAAAAGATTTAAGGTCGATAACCTTTTTAATAGTATAAATAAAACCATCATCTACAATTTATTGTTAAATTGTATACAAATTGTATATTCGGTCAAATGAAAATGAAGATCATGATGATATTTTTGATTATTTACGCATGGATGAATGCAATGATCAAAGCATATATTTCCATAAAAAGGAAGTAAAGCAGGATTTCATTTAAACTCTTTCTAACAATTCAAACCAAAATATTTAAGTCAAACATGCTCGATATTTTTGCCAAGTGGAGAAAAACTATAAATGTCTACATTGCGAAAGTTCTGCGTATAAATATACGCTATTTACGCTTCAGAAGTTTGTGTTTAACATTTCTAATATATAGAAAAGAGGTAAGTTAGTATAAGTACAAATGCATTTAGCTGCATATTATGCAAACAACATGAATTGAGTCGGTCGATACCGTACAGTCGAAATTAATTGATATCAAGTATTATGCAATACACTTCCAGCCACCATCTCTGAAATTCGGAATCGAACGCATCCTAGTGTTCACTATTCTGTTAACGATGTTGAGTGTTCGATGTTTGGAGGTGGTGGTAAATATACTCAATGACATTAGAAGCGTAACACCCAGAAGGAGTTATTATTTTAACTTGATTTTTTGCCAGTATGGTAGTCTTACATCAAGAATAAAATGATTACATTTTCAAGAAATTTTATTAAAAAACAATCTAAAAAAAATTAATAATGTGTTTGGCGACCCCTTTGCTGTATACACTCCTGTAGACGTCTGGGCATCGACAAAATGAGATGGTCGATGTCTTCTTGAGGCATCTCGTTCCAAGCAACTTGAGTTTCATCGATCAACTGTGCTAGAGTCTGTGGAGGATGGTGCAAAGAGAATATTCTTCTTCCCATGATATCCGGCGAACGGGGCGGCCAGGCCAAAACATTAACACCAGCTTCATTAAGAAAGTTCATAGTTCGACGAGCAATATGGGGACGTGCGTTATCTTGTTGAAAAAGTACGTCTGGGCGGCCATCTAAATAAGGCAACAAAGTCGGTCGTATGAATACAAGAGGTGATCGACTACCATAAGCAATAGCCCCCCAAACCATTACTCCAGCAGTCCTGTGTACATGCCTCTCAATAGCAAACCTAAGATCAGGTCGTTCTCCACGGTAGTGTCGTACCCTTCTACGGCCATCATGCGTGCCTAGACAAAATCGTGATTCATCGCTGAATACGACATCGTGCCATTCTGCCTCCCAATGCTGCCGTTCTCTGCACCAGTCCAACCTTTGGCGACAGTGTCTCGCTGTTAAAGGAAGCACTAATCTTGGACGGTACGAAAGAAGCCCAAAGGATTGAATGCGGCGATATAAGGTTCGCATACTAACGGGCCTACCTTCTTCTCCAATCCATTGATCACCGATTTGACGCGTAGTAGCAAACGGTCTCGCAGGGCTATTTGTCTTAAGCGCCGATCTTGACGTTCTGTGGTACGCCTTGGTTGACCAATTGGTCTTCTTCTTGCTCCTCTACCTTCTTCTGTCCATACCTGATACACACGTATTACAGTTGCTGCAGTGGAATCAATACGGTGGGCAATTTCGCGATAGGACATACCGACATCTCGATAAGCAAGAACTCGACCCCGGTCAAAATCGCTCAAATGGTGATATTGTGGACGTCTTCGGACTCGAGGCATTTTATTTAAGCTTAACACACTCAACGGAAACACGAAAACTAAAAACATCTGTACTAAACAGCTCATATAAATAGTTTTATCAAAAAAGAAAAAGTGAAATATATTTTTTTTCACAATAAATATAAAAGGCACAAGGTTGAAATTGTTATTAATGTATGCTTTAAATATAGTTACTCTGTTGCTAAAATATGAATTCAAAAAAATCATTCCTTTTTGGTGTTACGCTTCTAATGTCATTGAGTATAATAATTGCGACCTTGCCATGAAACATTAATCACATCCTACATCTAAATGGTTTGTCAGTTGCACAAATTAGTTCAGTTGACAATTTACAACTGAACTAATTTGTGCAACTGACAAACCATTTAGATTATTTTTGTTTTGCGGAGTCTATCGGAAAAAACTATTTGCAACAGTCACATAAACATAATACAAACAAATCTTGCTATTTCCCGCCTAATCTAGATTTAATGTAATAACCCATGGCGATTTCGAGTTTAGAAACGTTTAGAAGAGCCCCGTGAAAATTTGTCGATGGTCGCGCAGCGACCCGAGACAAATTTTCTGGGCTTTTCTAAACTCGAAATTTTACTTCATGCGCCACGCCTATAAAACACTGATTTTAAGTGAGGTTCAAATATACATAAATTTCATAGTATTTTAGAGTTTTATACACGTGGCGCATGAAGTAAAATTTCGAGTTTATAAAAGCCCAGAAAGTTTTCACAGGGCTTTTCTAAACTCGAAATTTTACTTCACACTTAGTCTGGGAGTGTTTAAAATTTTAAATTGAACTATTTTAAAAAACAACGAATATCTAAATATTTAACTCATTTTTACTCATATGGAATATCAAACTAAAAAGGCATCAGATTCGTTATACAGTTGTATGTATGTTGATAGAAATTAAAATCGTGAATATTTATTCAGTTAACTTGTCTTCTGTTATTCAATCCCCATTTATTAATTTGCACAGCGCTACGTAAACAAACAAACAACGCGCTCCGCATTCATCATTTCTATTATTCGTTGTGATAAAATTCAAGTAGAGTGTTCTAACGGATTCGGGGCCCACCACAACCGCCGCAGTGGTCCAGCGGTCCAGCCTCCCAGCATCCAGCATCTCCCTCCCACCATCCCCCGCAGATTCATCTCCCGAGATGATCATCCCCCTCCCAGCATCCCCCGCAGATTCATCCCCCTCTCAGCATCCCCCGCAGATCCATCCCCCTCCCAGCATCCCCCGCAGATTCATCCCCCTCCTAGCATCCCCCGCAGATCCATTCCCCTGCCAGCATCCCTCGCATATGCATCCCCCTCCCTAACACCCCCCACAGATTAATCTCTCAAGATCAGCATCCTCCACAGATTAGCTACCTCCACATCAGCGCCATCTAGTGTCGAAGACTGCAACTACCAGCACCATCTAGTGATGAAGAGTGCAACTATGAACATTTAAGTGTACACAGCGCCACCTACCATCAAAAAAGTTCAACTATGAAAAATATAAGTGTATGAATGGTTGCAGCTTATACACAGTGTCATCTACCATTAACAAGTTCAACTATAAATAGAATTCACGTCACTGGAGAACTTAAACAAGATAAGTTCAATGGATAGAAAAGTGTATGAATGGTTGCAGCACTTATATACGATGTCATCTACCGTTAAAAAGTTCAACTATAAAAAGAAATCACGACACTGGAGAACTTAAACAAGATAAGTTGAATGAATAAAAAATATGTTTGGGGTAAAAGTAAGTTGATATTATATAACAATATTTTATTTTTTTAAATATATATATAATATATATTTTATTATTTGCCCTTCTCTCGGATGGATTGATGGTGATCACGTTTTTGACACCATGCTCGGATCTATTGAAAACAGAAATATAAATAATTAGTGATGATTACAAGATAATCATTAAGTTTGAAATACTTTACCTTTTAATTTTACAGCCTTTTCATTAGGCATAAAATCAATAATATCTCCCATAAAATGCTCTAATTTTAATTTAACAAAATCAGATGATAATATGGCGATATTGTGATGGTAGTCACAATAGTCATTGCAGCACTCTATACCACGTCTATATGCATCCTCCATCCTATCTAATTCGTCTCTGGAGTCGATGCTTCCCCACCGATTCCCCTCATGGATGATATCGGTGTACCTTATTTCCATACGATCGATAAGCTAAATCAGAAGAATAATATAAATTATATCTTAAAATACTATATGATAATTAATTAAGTATCACTTTATTACATTCAAATAAATATATTATTATACTAACATTGTTCACGGCGCTCCTCTCATCAACAGCTTCAGTTACTTTAACGTACGCAGCCCACATAATATTATTTGTTTAAGTGCAAGAACTTAACTGAATGATAAAATAAAATTTCGTATGATATATACCACAAAACTTTCCAATTCTTGAGGGCATAATCTACATCACAGATACTTAATTGCTAGAAATGTAATCAATTCAAGAACAAACGTTCATGACGCACTTTCAAGCTAATATTAGAAAGTCACGAGTTACTTGTTAAAATATTTGGATGAGTAGAGGACAACAATTTTACACTAATGACACTGGAAAGTTACAAAAATTAAAACCTTTCATGATGCATTCTGAGGAGGATATTATAAAATCATTAACATATTATATTATTTGAAAGCGTAAATCTATTAAAAGCGCGAATGACGTCAATTTCATAGTAATGGCTTATTGGAAAGCTGCAACAATTAAACTGTTCATTGCATTGAAGTTTTAAAATGAAAGCGATGGTTCAAAATGTCAACAATTTTAAAGTGATTAGTACACACGGCACATCGCAAATGTAATACCTAATTGAATCCAGAAATATTTTACCAAAAGTAAATCGTAATACATTTGCTAAATATTCCCAATCGTATGATATTTATTTCTTTACATTTGAGCCTATGTAGAGTGAACAAGTTATCAACTATTATTGTTAAGTTTATCTACAATCGTAAACATAAGTACTAATATTATTTAATAATATTTACCAACAGCGCTACTACTGTTCTACATTTATTTTCTGAGCAGAACAATACAACGTTTTGAATTTTATTGACGACGAGAAGTATATATTATTAATTCAAAAAGTATTTTTTAATGTGACATTTAAGAAAAATTTCTTTGATTATGATTTTTTGTACAATTTAATTAAGTAAAAACGATTTCATACAGGAATAATATATTTTAATTTATAATCGAGCACTTCAATATAAATTTTAAAATCAGTCATCAAAGATATTTTTAATTTAAATATTGTTTATGTTATTTACATAATTTAAACGGCGACAGAGAACACATTTAAAATAATGCGGTCGGTCCTGTGTTGGACACAGCAGATTTTTATTTTTGTATACTCACATATTGATATTTGTCTTTTTTTCACTAAATCAAGATTATGTTAGATAATATTTTATGAATATAAATATCATTAACAACACCTATCTAAAGTGACTTTATATAGTATAGGTGAATTTATTCAATTTAGATAGAAACTAAATAGTAAATAGTAAACATGGATATACGACTGAAATGGTATTAGCTGCGCTTCCCAAGGCATCCAGAAAACGCCAACTCCCAGGAGATGAATCTTGCACTTCTGGGGGCAAACCGCAGCCAAGCACTTCCAAAAAAATGTGTGAGGAGGAGAACGCAGATGATAATTCAAGGTCGTGTAATTTATGTCAGCTAACATTTGACACGGCAATGAAATTTGCCGGACATCTGCGTTCACAAAAACATAGAAACAAGTTGGGGTGACCTGTCGGAGATGGTGTCGTCGAAGTTGCTGGATGCTTCAAAAGAAGAATCGGTACCTTCAGAATCAACGCGGAAGATGATAATGTCACGGATATTCCATCATTTCTGAACAGCTGTAAAAGTAAAGTTGTGAAGCTACTACAAGATAAACAGAAATTATTCACTAATATAAAATTCACATGTGAGCTTTTTGCACATTTTATTAAATCCTGCGGAAATGATGATATTATTAGTGAATTGAAATGAGTTAACTGTAGATATATTATTGTGAATGCTAGCACCGACATTAGCACAGAATTAGCACAGAATCTGTAATTATTAAAACAAAGAGCGAGAAATTCCAGGTAATAAGTTTTTTATATTACCACGTTTTTTTTTTTCATATTAATAATGAAAGTTTTAGTTTAAAATAAAATCTCTTGATTTGTTTCACTATTAAAAAAAAATCAATAAAATATTTATTCTGACAAGTCTCGTCTGTTAGTCATCTTCAAGGAATTGTCTAGAATTGTTAAACAATAAAAATGATTTTATCAAGTTCAATGAGAATGAAGTGAAAGTTATGCTTCTCGTATAAGCATAACTTTCACTTCATTCTCATTGAACTTGATAAAATAATTTTTTAATTCTTTTTTAAAATGTAATATTTATTTACAGCAAACTGGTAGCGGTTGGACGTTTGCGGCAGTATTGCACCTAGACATCAATGTGGCTAAATATGCACCTATAGCAGGATCCAGCTATATGGATTTACCGAATAAGAATTTAAAAAAATATGTTAACAACTTAATTATTAAATTACATTTTTATTAGTTTATTGAATGGTATCGTTAATCTAATTATGACTTATTAATTGAATGCTTTTTTTGATATGTTTATTTAATGATATCGTTTATCTAAACATATCTTTTTTTTCAGCGCAAATTAAGTTAAAAGAAGCCTGCATCAATATAAACCAACAGCGATGAGATGTGTTTGGCCTGGTGCATCACTGCTGCTCTCCATCCAACGTCTGAACATGCAGATCGCATAACACAGTATCCACATTTCTCATCCGCATTCAATTTAACAGGCATCAATTTCCCATGTAAATTGAGAGATTTATATAAAATTGAGAATTTAAACATTCTAAGTTTAAATGTATACGGATTGGAATATTGTTCGGACACTAGCAAGTATAATGTTGTAGGCCCCATTTATTTTACTAACAATAAGCGTCCCACACACATTAATTTATTATTAATTGAAGAGGGGAGCAAATCTCACTGCGTTTTAATTAAAAATATGTCCAGATTACTTTCCAGTCAGATTAGTAAAAATAACAACAAAACATATTTGTGTGATGGGTGTCTAACATTTTTCAATTCTGAAAAACAGTTATTCAACCATAATCAATATGATTGTCATAAAGTGTATACAATCATACCGACTTCTGAAAAAGAGTAAAATGGGAGACATGGTGCCGGGCAATATTTCAAAATTTGAAAATTTTCAAAAACATATAAAAGTTCCATTTGTCATTTATGACGATTTCGAGTGCATTTTAGAACCTATTCAGACATGCAAACCAATAAATCCAATTAACTCTAACATTACACATATACATTTACCGTACATTTTCGCATACAAAATTAAATGCTCGCATGACAGTTCATTAGACAAAGTAGAAATGTATATAAGAAAAGACTGTTCAAAAGTATTTGTTGACCGATTTACTGCTGACGCTTACCGACTTTATAACAACCACTTAAAACAAATAATTCCAATGTATAAATTGACTGACATAGAACAATTCTCATTCAATAGTGCAGTTAAATGTCATATTTGTGAGGAAGTATTAATACCTGCTAAAAACGTTGCAGATCATTGTCACTTAACAGGGAAGTTTGTTGGAGCCGTTCACTCGACTTGCAATTTAAATTATAAATTACCAAATTTTATTCCCATATTTTTCCATAATTTGAGCGGGTATGATTCACATCTATTTATTAAAGAACTTGCGTGTGATAGCAATGATATTGATATTATTCCGCAAAATAAAGAAAAATATATTTACGAAATCGATTCAAGTTGATGAATATATTAATAAGAAAGGTGTGAAACATAACCGCTTCATTAAATTATGTTTCTTAGATAGTTTTAGATTTATAGCTAGTTCATTAGATAAATTAGCTGCAAATCTAAAGCGTGATCAATTGGTTGAAATTTCCCGCTTTTGTAAATCAGAAGATGAATTTAAGTTATTAAAGAGAAAGGGTGTTTTCCCGTAGGAATATATGGATTCTATTGAGCGACTTCAAGAAACAAAATTACCAATTAAAAAGTCATATTATAGCTCCCTCGCAGATAGCGATATTAAATTAGAAGACTATAAGCATGCACAAAGAGTATGGAATCAATTTAAATGTAATAAGATAGGAGATTATTCAAACTTATACCTAATGACTGACATACTCCTGTTGACGGATATATTTGAAACATTCCGATCTGTATGTATTAAAACATACGGTTTAGATCCCGCACAATATTTTACTGCACCAGGTCTAAGTTGGGATGCCATGCACAAAAATTGAACTAGAATTGCTATCTGACATCGACATGCATCATTTTATTAAGAAGAGTATAAGAGGCGGCATTTGTCAATGCTCTCTCCGCAAGGCGAATGCCATGCTGTAATAAGAAATCCACCATAGTTAAGTAAATTAAGGTATTGACTTCTTATCATAACAAGAGATTGGGAAAAACCTCGTGGGGAAAACCAACCTCAGAACTGTACAGATTTATAAATAAATTTCATATATACAAATAAATTACAGTACGATGTAAATTGAATCATTTACATAAGATAAGCATATACGTTCAATATATACAAGATTAATCTGTGGGGGATGTTAGGGAGGGGGGTGCATATGCGAGGGATGCTGGCAGGGGGATGGATCTGCGGGGGATGCTAGGAGGGGAATGAATCTGCGGGGGATGCTGGGAGGGGGATGGATCTGCGGGGGATGCTGGGAGGGGGATGAATCTGCGGGGAATGCTGGGAGGGGGATGATCATCTCGGGAGATGAATCTGCGGGGGATGCTGGGAGGGGGATGCTGGGAGGGGGATGCTGGATGCTGGGAGGCTGGACCGCTGGACCACTGCGGCGGTTGCGTTGGGCCCCGAATCCGTTAAAACACTCTACTAATTCAGCAGGCACTATAAACCAATCCATAGTCAAAACTACTTTCTGCAACTTTGCTATCTCTGCGCCATCTCGTATCCCAGAAACACACAACCAGCAAAAATTGGCCCTCTTAAGCGATTAAATTGTATGTCATATAGAATCGCTAAAATTAACCCAAATTTGAATCTCTTTGTAAATATTGTATTTATTACAAAGGTTAGTCCTTTTACGTACATATTTTAATATAATGACATAACGTGATTTTGACGAATTTTAACAAGAAAATATCTCAATTACGCTTTTCATGTTGGTATGTTTACTACAGAGAACCAAATTGAAAATATGTTTACTACACATAGCAGTGTAAAGATTTACGTATATTATTTAATTTAGTTACTACACTTTTGGGTTTAGTTACGCGAAATCCTTTAAATATTTTAGTATTCATTTGAATAGTATTTTATTCTAAGAGTAATTTAATAACAGGCATTTTTGTAAAATATAATAGGTAATAATGGTTGTGAATTTATATCACGTAGATGAATCCGCACTTGATAAAAGAGTTTAAAATATTTGTGGATGATTATGAGCACAAACATGTACACTATATCATTTTCATGGTCTTAAAACCCAACCTAAGCTAATCTACCTCAACCTTTTGTTATCGTCTTAAATAGGGATATTAAACATTAATTAAAAATCATATACCATTTGTTAATTGTAATTTTTATGTATGATTATACTTTCAAAATTATGTGTTGTATTGCTTGTTCATTTTCATCTCAGTGTCTTGTTAGTGTTACCTCAATCTGTCCATTATTTTATTTTCGTCATTAATTAATATACTGTCTTTTACACATTGACTATTTAATTAAAAACCTGTAAATTAAATAGAATATTGCAATGTTTCCCTTCAAATACTACATTTTCTTTTGGAGACATAATTGTCGATTGTGTTTGCCTGCTCATTAGATCTTTAAGTGCTCTTAAAGTAGGGTCAAGATTTGAAAATAATATTATCTTTACTAATTTTGAACTCCCGTTTAATTACAGATCCTTTTAAGGTTTTTTTTTAACATGATTCTCTAGTATATTTTATTTATTTAATTGCAGTTTACCCAGAAAAATGCGGTTAAGAGGATCCAATACCAAGAGAAGCCTGCTCATCCTTGCTTATTGTGTAGTATTTAAGGTAGAATGAGTATGTAGGACAAATGATTACCTCGGACAGGTCACACAACACAACTTTCGCTCCATTCCTGAAACTCCATAAACGATATTGCTTCATATTTATCCGGGAAATATCCGCAAAATACAGCACTCTCCTCAATTATCTTCCAAATTGAAAATGCAAGGATGTATAAAACAATCAACTAAGAGTTTCGTCTCGGGTGGGGGGATTAAATAAAAGGTAATATTTGATTTAAATCTTACAGACAAAATACATATGTCTCTAGATAGAACGAGGAATATATAAATCTACAAATTTCAATCTCGTAGGAAACGGGCTGCACTTAAGGATGCCGGTTACGTACTAAACTTAACCCTCGTAAATCACGAAATTCCGCCTAAATAATTTAATAAAAATAAATAGAGTTTAGCAATTAAATCAAGGACACGCCTCTGCATAAAAGGTCAAAAGTACAGTGGCACGTGAAGAAGCGGTCGCGCTGCGCTATTTTGTAGTTTGATCAGAGCTTGGCAGGGCAATATTGTGCGAACTATCAGGAGTAGTTCGGATAACAAGTTTAGGAAGTCATAGTTAAGACTGAATGGGATTACTGAGCACTTAGAAGGCGACGGCATATTCATACAATATAGTCTTTTAATTGTGTAACTACTTTGAATTCTCGTTATTCTAAGCTTCACATAGACTATTATAAAGGAAGCACCAGCTATAAAAACTTATATACAAATATATACCTATTAACAATCTAAAACAATAACTTTAACTGGTATATTTTAATAAACAAATGTCATTTTATTTACAAATTTATACAGGGTATATTTGATTTAATGAACAATTGGAAAGAATGGCTAAAATTATGAAAATAATTCATAATATGTAATAATAATTAACATGAATACTAGCCAAATTTAAACGCCTATAATTTTCTTTGTTTTAAATAAAGGTGTTAAACATTAAACAATACAGAGTTTTGTATTTAAATTTTAAGAGTTCGGAAATAAACATTTAATTTAATGTTTTATTAACAACTAATGTAAAAATTGTCTGATTTGTCTTACAAAGACGAATTTAAACACCCATTGAAACATGTAATTTTAAAGGAAATACCCGACGGCTATTGAATAAAACAATTATTATTTTCGTAAATTCGTAATAGGTCATGATTTCAATATTTTTAGTTTCGGGGAAGGAGTGCTGCGTATAACTAGATTCTTATTTAAAATATATATATATATATATATATATATATATAGAATCGGCTAAATTTATAGAAAGGTGCAAATTTTAAATGTATTTTTCTAAAAAATATTAATTTTAAACATACACCACTTGGCAGTCAATCCACCCATATACAAAATATTTTGGAAAACGAATTCGAGGATATTGTTAAAGATTAATTTGCGAATATTAGTGATTTTTATTTTATTTAAATTAATGTTTTTTTTAGATTTATCTTATTATTTTGCAAAGTGACACGAAATGGAGAGAGTTAGATCGAATTTTTATTATTATTTTGATATGCGACACAGTTCAATTTTGGACTCAGATAAGGCTATATTTTGACTTATAACATGATGACTTGCGATGATTCTGTTTTTACTTTCCCCCGTATGTAATACAAAGGGAAAGTATTGTTTTCGTGAAAATTTTCGAATCAAAAATTTTAGCGGAAATATCCGTTTTGAGGTCCCCTGAGTCGAATAAGACCATTTTTGAAAAATGTCTGTCTGTCTGTCTGTGTGCGCTGTACCGCAAAAACCGCTAAAGATATCGAGATGAAACTTGAAACTTAAGCTTTTTGTTACAATCGGAAGAACTGAAAAGCTTTTGGTGAAAATCGGAAAACCGGAAGTGGTACTTTACTCTTAGCGTTTTTCAGTTTTTTCAGATTTTTTCAATAAATGTTCATCAAACAAAAAATTCTTTCAAATAAAAGTTGTAGATAATAACAAAATGAAGATGTATTGTTCACTTACTATTTGTCATAGCACTCTTAGTTTTTGAGATATTTCAAAAGTTGTGTGTTTTATCTAGTTATTGAGGACCACTTCGTAATATGTTATAGAAAGAAGAACGTTTTTCGAGAACTTTCAAACACAATTTTCTACAGGGTGATTCATTAGCCTCTTTACAAACTTTAAAAAGTGATTTAATATGCAATTTACGGGGGAAAGTACTATGATGGACACATCACCATTTTTTTTACCTGTAATAAGGCAATTTTTTGACCTGCAACAAGGCTACATTTTGATGTAAGGCAATTTGTGATAAGGCTGTGATATATCTAAAACAAGTCTATATTTACAACTCCCACCATAGGCTATACAAAAAGATTAAATTATGACAAAAATAAGTTTGTATTTTGACCCTTCATAAAGCTACGTTTTGACCGTATACTCTCTTAACTATACTTTAACCCTCAATAAGGCCATATTTTCAACCTGTGATAAGACTATATTTGGGCTTGAGCAGGGCTCTATGTTAGCTTGTCGTAGGTCAAAATAAAGCCATATTTTATATGGATATATTTTCACGTACGGTTTTCACCTATAACTGGGCAATGCTTTCACTCCGATAAGGTTATATATTGATCTACGATAGGACAATATTTTGACTTACAATACTGCAATATGTTAACCAGAGCCAAGGCTTTAAGTTGGCATGAGGCAGGTTATATTCTAACCTATAAGAAGGCTACATTTTGACCTACGACCAGGCTATACTTTGACCTGCGATAAGGCTTTATTTTGACCTGTGATAAGACTATATTCGGACCTGCGACAGGGCTCTGCCGTATAGCCTTGTAATAAGGCCTACACTTTGATCTATGATACAAGGTTATATTATGACTTACGATACGACAATATTTTAAGCTGAGACAAGGTTATATGTTGATCTGTGGCAAGGCTATATTTTGACATGTAACAAGGCAATATTTAAGCGATACTTTAAACTGCGAGAAGGCTAAATTCCGACCTATGCCAAGACAATATTTTGACTTACCATAACAAGGCCATATTTTGACCAGTAATAAAGCTATATTTTACCTTATAACAGCTATATTATGACCTTCCACAAATCACAAACTAGTGTCTTTCACTCCTAGACTAAGCACGAAGTAAAATTTCGAGTATAGAAAAGCCTTACAGTTTGAATTTGGACGCGGAGCGAAGCGTTGGTTCTAAATCCAAACTCGACTCGAAATATTACTTCATGCGGAAAGCGTATAAATTACTGATTTATTCTGAATTTCAAAAACGCACAATTACCAGAAGTTGAGAAAGTGGACTTACAGGTGTAAAATAAAAGTTTTAAATATGTAGTTTTGAATAATATTTTGGTGGGCCTATAAAATATTAGTTGCCCCAGTCCCTAGATTATCATTTCATATTCAACAAAGAAAATTTATATTTCACATCATAACTGTTTTACACTTTTCGTGATAAAATACACTGTATACCATAATTCACATAACACGTCGATTCGGTTTATAATTCGCTCGGATTTACGAATGTCGGGTTCTCCTTTGAAAAAGAACACAGTTTATCTAGGCATTTGTATTATGTATATTATAAATGATGTTATTAATTAAAGTTATTTTAATTCATACTGTATAATTGTAGTTGTATAGAAAGAGTTTTTGTTTGCATAATAAGCCGCGCGCCAGACGTTCGCTGTCGCGGTCACTTGTACCTGAGCACTGAAAGAATAAACGTTTATTTTTAATAAGTCATTTATTTAAAATATAAGTTTTTTCCTTAATATATAGTTATTAAGTTCGCGTAACAAAATATTTGCGGATTTAACAATTTGACATGTCAACAATTCACGTCTACTATTAAAAAAGATGTTTTAATGTGAAGAACGACATAGATGACATACTCCGGACTCTGGGCCATAGAGGACCCATTTTTTTGAAAGTCATAATCACATTTTTATTTTCTATCATTAAATTATTCAATTAATCACGTATTTAATTAATTATACTAGTTGAATATACAAATATCTGAATAATTGATTGTTAGAAAATGTCTAATATTTTTTTTTAACATTAAATAATTAATTAATTTTAACTTAGCATATTAAATCGTCTTTCAAACAGCATATATTTATTTGATCTTGTGAATAGTTTCTAAAAAAAAAACGTAGTTAAAGTCAAAAGTTTAGAGTGGGGCGATTTCTATGCACGCAAGCGTGTTTTATTATTTGACTATTTTAAATATGCGGAAATTTTTGTATAAAAAAAATTAAGGCTGGGAACTTGAATATTTAAACATTCAAATATAAACATATATAAAATATTTAAATATGTATATTAATGTGAGTACATGATAGATTTTGCATAAATATTAGTCTTTCAAACACAATATTAATATAATATTTCGTATTTCTATTATAAACATAATTAATTATGAGAAACGTGGAATAAGTTACTCGAAACCAGAACAATCAAAATTAACAAGCTCTCTAAAATAAATACGCCATTGAAATCCAGCGTTAATCTAATCAATTACCGCAGAAAGCAAGAGGTATCCTAATACCAATATTTGATAAATTAAGATTTATTCCTGGCTTAGGCTGTGTATTTATATTGGACGTTGAGTGAGTCAACATAAATAAATTGTTTGGTTTCAGAATTAATTTGCGTTGGCATATAACAAGCAGGCAGGCACGCACTGCCGTATAACGTGTGAAAGCTGCGACTCGTTTTCCGCACAAATTATTAATTACGTGCCTATTTATTAGTCATAGAGTTTGGGTGGAGGTTTAATCCAGGCGCTTTGCTCTTTTTGTGTGGCCACAAATTAATTACAGAGAGTGGAATTCTGTTCAAGTAAAAGAGTTAATAATTTTTATGATGGAGTGACCGTTCAGGTGGTTATCCTGGCCAACCTGTGTGAAGCCAGGCCGTAGCTAGCTAGGTCATTCGTGATTAATACACAGTCTTTTTTCGATTGCTGTTTGTTCCTTTTCTTTGCAGAGATATAATATGCTGTGTTGATGTCCGGTAGCAGTTGGAATAAATATTACATGAAGGACTTTTCACGTAGATTTCCCAGTTTCACCATTATTACAAAGAAATCCCAAATATAAAAAGCTAACAGTTACAATTTAATCTTTTCGTTCATCTACTTATTAATAACTAACATACCCTAATGATGCAAATAATTCCAGCCGATAAATTTATAAATCATATCATCAAAGAAAGGTGGATCGTACAGGAGATAAAATAGAATGATGCACAATAGAGATAGGCAAAACGGTTCACTTAAGTGACTGGTTCCGCTTTTAGTGAACCGGCTCTTTGAACCTGTTCAGCGGTTCGTACATATTTATGTTTTCATTTACTTTATGTCACATGTAATGTTTTCGTATATATTATACAGGGCAAGGTTTTTTATGTTCTCTATGGGAATCTCAGAAACTATAAGAGATAGAGACACCCTGTCTATCTGTCACTTTTTTATTGTCTTATATAGTATCAAACTTTCAAGTATTTAGGGTTTTGGTTTAAAGGAACGGGAGGGTATGAGGAGCATGTGAGGTGGGTGCAGAGTAAGGCGAGGAAGGCGTGGGGAATGGCGTGGGGCAAGTGGGGGAAGTGGATGGGGAACAATATGACGGTTGCGTGTAAAATATGGGATGCGTGTGTGAGATCGGTGCTAATGAGGGAGCAGATGTGGTTCCTGAAGCGCATGTTGGGGGTGGAGAGGTCCACGCCCAGCTACATAGTGCTTCAGGAGACGAACAGAGAGAGGCTAGAGTGGGAGGCAATGGTGAGGGTGGTGAGGTACGAGATGAGATTGTGGGAAATGGAGGAAGAGAGATTGGTGAAGGATGTATGGGTGACGAGTGTGTGTGGGGGTGAGGGTAGATGGAGGGGGGAGAGGAGGAAAATGTATGAGAGGGTAGGGCTGTCGGAGGCGAAGGTAATGGAATGGCTAGGAAATGGGGTGAAGGTGGATGAGTGGGTGAGGGGGAAAGGGAAGGAGGTGGAAGGGCAAGAAAGGCAAGGGCGTATTGAGAGAAGTGAGTATAATGATATGTATGGGAGGTGGCAGGTGTATGGAAGAGTGCCGAAGTATTTGATAGAGAAGGGATGGGGTAGAGAGGATAGGGTGATTGTGGCAAGGGCGAGGTGTGGATCGGAGGAGAGAGGAAGGAAAGTATGGATGGGGGAAGAATATGGAAGGTGTGTGTTGTGTGGACAGGGGAAGGATACGTGGGGACACTTGGCGGAGGAATGTGAGGGGGTGAAAGAGGAGTGGCTGGGAGCGAAAGGGAATAGAAGGGTAGTGGAGTGGATGAGAGAGGATGGGATCGGGGTAAGGACGTTGGAAAAGTTGGGGAGGGAGAGGAAAAGAGAAGGGAGGGTAAGAGGGATACGGAAATGAAGAAATAACGAATGAATTGTAAATAGTCTGTAAGATATTAAGATATGCCAATAAAGGTCTTTTTTTTTTTAGTATCAAAGTATTTTAAAATCATTGCACATGATAGCCTTGTGGTTATTTTACAAGATTAAAAACCTTTTTTTGTATATTTTATGTAGCTGTTGCAGAAAAGTGAATGACAATGACATGATAATACAAGTTTGCGCATTTTTAACTTGTTTTTAAATCTATTTTTCTCAATTAAAGTGCATAGAAAGAAAGAAAAATAAAGTACATAGAAAAACAGTAAACATTTCATACAAATTGAATCAGATTTTTACTATCAACCTTAGGTTCCGAGATATAACACAAACTTACATATTAAAATGAAAACCATAGTGAAATTTGAAATAAAAACACTTGGTTTGTTTCACTAACATTTTAATTTATTCCGACTAGTATCCGCTACAAGCCATTATCAAGGAATGTAAAACCATAGTTATTTACAATTTTATATTTCATTAAAAAAATGGTTGGCCATGAAACACTTATTAAACAAGTACAAAGAACTGTACTTGTTTAAGAATTGTTTCATGGCCAACCATTTTTTTTAATGAAATATAAAATCATATACTACAGAGTTTGTTTAATTTTTGTCAAATGATCCTAATTTCATGTTTATGACTTTTTGTGGGGTTATGTGATAAATAAAATATATCATATGCATTCGTAGATGACCGTAGATAAGCTGTGGTTAAAGCATTTAATTAAGTTATAATTTATGCTATAATGTTAATGACTAACTTTTTAAACATCTCTTATAACATTTATATTTTAGTGAAGACTATTTTACACTAAAACTGATATCATTACAACAATAAAACCAATAGTTATAAACAATTGAAATTGTTTTTATATTGTAGTCGTTATTTTATGGCAAACTATTATATATATTTTTAAATAAAATAGAAAATGTATAATAAATTACACAAAGTATTATAAGTACATTAATATTTCAAAAATCTGAAATGAAGTTTTTAATATTAAACGTATCTGAAAATAAATTTTATATCGCAATAAAATAATACCGAAAACAATTGCAAAACAAACAACCGCATCAGTAAAAAATATGCACCGTCATGGCCACTGCGCTTACGAAATGCACGATCTGGTAAAAAACGGATCCTAACTCACTCGCTCCTGACCCGTTTCGTGAGTGTCACTGCCGAACCACTTATTTTGCGAACCGGTTCAGGAGCGGATTCTAGCTCGCTCACGAACTGTTTAGTGAACGTATCACTCCTAAACCGCTCATTTCGCGAGTCGGTTCAGGAGCGGATCCCAACTCACTCACGAACAGTTTCGCGAACTCCTTTTTTGCGAACCGGTTCAGGAGTCTTCTTTTTAGTGAACTGGTTCAATTTAGAAGCGGATTGTCCATCTCTAGTGCACAATAATACAGTGTCTGTTTTATCTGAGAAGAATAAATATCGCAGATTTTGTAAAATATTAGTGACATATTTAAAATACGTTATAGCGTCATAAATCCCGGATATAGACTGTTAGAACGGCAGAAATGTGAATCGATTAGATTGTTGGAAATAGTTGACTATATTATAGTTAACGAATAGATTCGAATCTAATGAATATGCAAACTAATGCTTTGAGAAACACTTCTGACTAAACGTAATTAAGATGTTGTTCTGGCATTGCCCATCCTTTTGCCGGTGTTACTAATTTAGAAAGTTTTAATTGGTGTTAATAACACCATATAGATGGAAAAGTTGCGAACCTGCAATAATTTCAGGCTGAAAAATGCTGGAAAACGTGATCAACATAACGAATTAGTTTTCGTAGTTAGGGTTGTAACTTACCGTTGTTTAAAATTATCCATTTATAGCTTAATTAATAGAACTGTCCTAGTTGTAGTTGAATTATAAGTTCCTATTTTGTTGCAGAATCTTCTTAATCCTGTTTTAAGAGGGTTCTTGTGGTACGGCCAAATGCAGGAAGATATGGGAAATGCGAACGTAATTTTACACTTACATTTTGTAGGTATTTAAGAAACGAATATCTAATAATAATACTTTATACTATTCCGGTAATGTTGCCATTAATATCGGTTGCAGCATAGAGAGTAAAATGCGGGAAAACATAATTACGCGAAAATACTAATAAAATACACTGACCAATCCACCGCTTTAAACCCAAATAAACCCCCACTAAATATTTCACGATATCGCTCTGTTTGTGTGTTTGTTTTGAAACCTGCGAATCATCATCGTTGGTGTTATATTGCTCAAATTTATCGACTAATTATAAATTGTATTAATAGGAAAGTCCTGTTGAAAGTTCGTGGTTTACAAAGCTAATATGTGGCCTGGAGCTCTGGGCTCAGCATGGGATACAATGCCATTTATCTCAATCAGATATCGAACACAACAATTTACAGAATTGGACTGGACACTTAATTACCTTTGATTTATACCAAATCCATGGAAAAGTGTTTCATTTTAGGTTTGATATTATATACGTACTAAATATACGGTAAATTACTCCCTCCGTTCCAAATGTTTGTATACAATTCGGTTTTTATTTTATCCCAAATTATAGTATCTATACAAAACAAAGAAATACATGTTTTTTAAGTAAATTTTATGGTAACTCAGCTTTAACTTAACTTGAATATCATTTAAACAAATGTTGATTTGGAATTTATAAATTTAAACTAAATTGCGGGCTATGGCAAGAGCATCTTCACTACACAATATAGTTACAGGTAAGCGTCCTTTCTGGCAAAGCTTTTCTTTGTTTATATGTTGAATTTTGTAATTGTCGCCACCAGAAGCCATCAAAGTGTTCAAACATAGTGAGAAGGCAAACGTCGAGGCTAGTGGCTTCGTGTAGATTGGCAGGAAGTTCGATGCTTGCCACCTCACTATGTTTTCAAGCAAAATCGACTCCATATCTCCATGTACTTAAAGTGTTAAAAAGATCTCGTAAAATTTGAGTTGTATATATACAGGGTTGGGAAGCAGTCTGGGAACACCGAATTTCTCCCTAAACTATACGTGCGATTTTAATACGATGGAAAAACTAGTTGAAAGACACATAAGGGAATTAGAAAGGCCGCCTCATCCCTTCCAACACGCCTTTCAAGCTGGAAAATCATGTGAGTCTGAGGGAGCATTTGACAACACCTCTATTAGAACAATCGTAAGAGCAGTCGAAAGTCACGCTGTGAAAAACATGGGGCCTCAATCCAAATATGACTATGTGGATATATAATACAGTAGTAAAACCCATAATCACCTACGGATGCACCATATGGTGGCCGAAAGTAGAACAAGGTACTGCGCAGACAGCTCTCTGTAGAGTACAGCGGCTAGCCTGCTTATGCATAACTGGCGCTCTGCGTACAACACCAACTACCTCAATGGAGACCCTACTAAACCTCCAACCACTAGATCTAGTGGTTTAAAGTGAGGCCAGACCAGGGGCATATAGGTTGAGGACAACTGAAAACTGGCACCTCACAGAAAACCACTCCAGAATAGAACAGGTAGTTACCAAACCTCTATTGCAAATGGGAAGTGACTACATGATACCACGCTACTCCCTTAATAGACCCTTTACAATACAGTGTGAAGGGGACAAGGAGAAGCGCAACCCTCCACCTGGAACCTTGATCTGGTACACCGAAGGATTAAGCAAAGCAGGTGGAGCTGGCGCTGGGATCCACGGCGTGACCCCAAAATGTGACATCTTTGTGTCTCTAGGGAGGATGGCAACTGCACATCAAGCCGAAATCTTCACGATTAACCAATGTATTATGGAAAACCTGCGACGGGGATATAGGAGGCGAAAGATCTTGATCCTCACAGACAGCCAAGCTGCTCTAAAAGCACTTGATAGCTACAAGATCCAATCTAAGCTAACATGGGAGTGCATTCAAAACCTGTCGAAACTGACGACCGTAAACACCGTAACTCTACGGTGGACGCCGGGACACACAGGGGAGGATGGCAACGAGAAAGCCGACAAATTCGCAAAGATTGGATCACGTAGACCCTACATTGGACCAGAACCGATGCTACCGATCCCCAAAAAGTCAATAAGACCAAGCGTAAGAGAGTGGACTCTGGAAAGACACATCGAGAGCTGGAAAAACCTGACAGGGCACAGACACAGTGAACTACTGATGGAAAAACCCTGCCAAGAACTAGCAACTGAGACCTTCAGACTCAGTAGAAACAACCTTAAAATGGTCACAGGAATGATAACTGACACTGTACCCTAAGGAAACATGATCATAACATGAAACTGTTTACAGAAGATCCAATATGCAGACTATGCTATGAAGAGGATGAAGACGCCTCACATGAACTATTTGAGTGCGAGGCACTTACTACCTGGAGGGAAGCAAACCTTGTCCAAGGGAATTCAACCCACTTCCCGAAGGAAAAGATGATCAAAAAGCTGCTGGAATTAGCTAATGAAAGAGAGCTCTTTGATTAACTACGGAAACGGAAGAAGTACAATAAGCCACACGGCTGCGGTGCTAGGGCAGAAATAACCCTTCCGTTCCTTGGCCCTAAAAAAAAAGAAAAATACGTGCGGTAAAAAAATACTCTATAAATTGTTTTAATCTGTTCAAGGACGTAATTTGATTTCCAACAACTATCCTATTTATCATACCTCGAGAAATAGGATAGCTGTTGGAAATCACATTACATTCTAGTATAGATTAAAACAACTACAAAAATTTATAATGACAGTACTTATTCATTGCATGTATAATTTAGAATGAAATCCGGTGTTCCCATACTTTTGCCCAACCATTTATGTGTATATTTGTATTCATTGCATTCAATGCATTTTGCACACATTCGATTTTTTCATCTATAGTTAACTTCTTTAAATTTCCTTAATCAGTAGATGTATCCATCATTTCAGACAGTGGAAATATTACATTTCAGTTGTAATCGTGACTCCATTCAATTATATCGAACATTTCTTCTTTGCAATTTGAAAAATGTAATTTATTCTTTAAGTACAATTCATTGGATTGGTCTTGGAAATTACTGATAAGTCAATGTATGTTATTTCTTTACGCATAAAGAGTAACAATAATATACACTTTTTTTTTAGAATGAATACGATGTTTAAAGTTTGACTTAGTTGTTGTTACCACGAAGGTTGACTAGATTCTTCTTTTAAAAAGTGAAGTTGCACTTCTCGACACCAGAACAACCACACTACATTTAGTGAAAACAATAAATCAGTTGTATAGAATACAATAAAGAGAATAAACATATACGAATGACCTCAAGATTTCCATTTGTCACAAAATTGAAGCTATTCCGAACAAAATGTTGGAGAAGACTTTCAGAAGAGGATCCAACTATGTGTCCGGCAAGAAGGACGTCATCTCGAAGACATTATTTTTCAAACCTAATTAACGTACATAATAGTATGTAGGAATAGATTTAAAAAGTGCAATAAAAGTACTATTACGGAATGCAATTTTTTTAGTTTTTTAATAAAACCAGATTTCAGTTATCCAGTTGTAAAAAACATGCGTTTCTTCTCCTCCAACCTGTACAACAAGCATTTGCAGTTACATATGAATGTCAATACGTTAAATTGCATTTCGTACTAATCGTACCGTTTCGAAGCTATCTAAGATTTTGTATTTACATCCGAAGAGAATGATGAAAACCGTCACTAATCTATCTTATTTAGTTTCGGAGATATTTTAGTTCTACGTTACCACAGCAAACGTAATTTTTTCAAAAATGTCAGATGACTACGAAATTTACACCTATTATTTAATATTATTGAATAAGTGATCTCAATTTTCATTAGGAATTCAAAACAAATTGCATCAGCAACTGTCCTTACGGCGCACTCTGTATGCGAGTATATTAATATATTTTTAGTAACTTTTGTGAAGAAACGTATGTTATATCTTTAACGAGAGCTGAAATATTTTTCTAAAACGTACTAATGGGGCATCCTGTATACAGGGTGTTAAAAAAAGAATGTAAAATATTGAAAGAGGTAGTAGTATGAACCAAAATAAACAAAAAATCTTAATAAACATGGGCCCTCAAAGAAAGGGTTTCGAGGATATGGAACATTATTCTTGTTTGAAACATTTATTTGCAATTATTTATTACTAATTAATTATGTGCAAACAAACAAAGGGAGCTTCTAGCAAAAACAATCTCTGGTGACTTTTTTCAAACATACGATGTGAAGGAATCTGGCGATTTGGATAAGCTTCTACATTAAGACGTCGTGCTTCGGTAGCAATCCCATTAGCACGACCATACATGAAATACATGTCGGCTAATTCTGCATTAGAGTAAACAGCCGTAGCAAACGAAAACTTGTGCACTGACAACAAAATTTAAATACTGAATGTTTATTTCACAAAACATCAGCTATCTATGATAAGAGAATGTAAGTTTTTGCAAAATAAAAAAAGGTGATAAAAAAAATAATCTTTGAGGACCCACGGTTATTAAGACTTTTTTGTTTATTTTGGTTTATACTACTACCCCCTTAAATATTTTACACTCTATTCTTAACACGCCGTGTAATAATTAATAAATTCATGATTTGATTACAATATTCTGTGCTTTATGCAACCCACTATGTTTTATAATATTTATTGCACGGACTTTTACATGTCGCTGCTTCTTTACGAACGAACCTACACATAAAGGTACGTAAAATTCCTTGTGTGGTATATCTTTAAATATTTAGAAAAGCCCTTCATGCTTAGTGTGCACAGTTAATATCTATTCTCGACTTTCCTATAGCTGGCAGCAGTGCATAGTTGCATTCAGAGCAGTGTTTCATTTGGCGCGGAAGCAATAAAAGTGTCACCTAAAGATTCACTTTATGCCAACTCACAGGTGCTATAAATCCGGAGTAGTAAGTACAGTCTTGAGGCACTTGTGAAATTGATGTAGAACTGTAGGACATAAGGCTCTTGTTTTCTTCATTACATCGAAATCCAGCTTATGGTTTTCACGTGCCATGCTCACCTATAACAAGAAAACGAATTTATTATAAGAGATAACATTTGTATGACCATTTATTGCTATATGAAAACTATTTACAACCCTTTGGAAATGTTGATTTATATTTTATCATATCTAATATATTATCATTATGGAATAGAACGTAGGTGTAATGACTTGGGATTTATAAGAAATTATATTTCTATTTTTCGGGTCAGAAATAAAGGTCGAAATACCGTATGTTATTTCACACCGTGACAAACAAGTATGACCCGCAAATATCCTATTCAATGTACAACATGCCCATTATAATATTCATACATCATTACATATTATATTAAAAGAAATAACTTTAAATATGAATACAAATGTTGCAATAACTAGAATTTAAAGGTATTTATTATTAGTGGAACCTAAATTGCAAATGACGCGTTTTCTCACAACAACCCCAAATAATGGTTTAATTTACTGTGACTCCACGGAAAACGTGTTAAAACCTCACTCATGATGAAAAATCAAAATAATGGGCCACGCCAGTGTGATAGTAGAACGAAAATTTCATTATGGATGCCCAAATAAATTCAACGCCTCACTAAATCGTTCGTTTAAATCCAGATAACGATTTACACTTTACTATAAATCTCGGGTAAATGATCTAATTGTTTAACACACCCACGCTGGAACCCCGTCCGCAAAATACTGTTTACTTAGTATTAACATTTAATTGCGTTATTAAGTATGTATGAAGGGGGGATTATATATTTTTAAATCCAAAACGTAAACTGTAATAACGGCGTGTCTGATTTTCGATTGTTATTTTGTTGCCAAAGCAAAGAATGTTGATATAGCGGGGGCATAGAAGTGCACGGCTTCCTCGAAAATCTCAGAGAATTGTGATTTGCTCCAGGTTACTGAATTCAAGAATAGCATAAAGGTCTAATGGAATATAAAAGCTTTTCGACGCTATCCGCATGAAACGTTTTATTTTAGAAAATTAAAAATATCAATCTCAATTACATGTTTTATAGGTGCTTATTTAAAATGCAATAAATGTACGAATATGTATATCCTTGATTTAGTCTCTCGGCTATGAAAACTATTACCTTTGAATTCACTTTAAGATTAATATCTTATCCTACTTCTAATGAGTACTTATCGGCCTTAACTATACAGATCTGTTATTCAGACACACTAATTATGGATCAATTTTTGAAGGATAATTAAATTTAGATCAGGGGTGTCAAATTTGCGGCCTGCGTCAGTGTACTGTGCGGCCCGTTACGTGTTTAAAAAATCGTCGATTTTTTTAAAGAAGCATCCTTTCAGCGGCTCGCAAATAATATCTTTCCGACCCGACTAATATAATTAATATATACAAGGTGTCCTCCATGGAGATCTCGGAAACTATAAGAGATAGAAAAACGGTCTTTCTTAACAAATATCTCAAACAACGAGTGGTGCTCGAATGATTATTCAATGAAATTAAATAACAAAAAATCATTTATTGACTACGTTTACATTAGAGCAATTGAAATAAGTGCAGGTTAATGTTGTAATATTATAAACAATTTGTTTCTCGGAAATATTCAAGGAAGAATCTACTTTTGTCTCACTCGAACCAGAAGATCCTCGCATTGCGTTTAATATGTTTTCGTGATGACACTTATCTAAATTTAAATCGGGCTTTAGTGATTCTGCTGAATTATGTCCTGTAATTTTAGGAATTTGTTGTTCGTCCACTCCTGACTTAGCCAAGGTAGAAACTGCAACCGCACGGTTCGAATGATAAGTGATTTTTAACCTGGTTGTATCAATGCCAATCTTTGCAACGTAGAGTCCATTTTCCAATAGTATTGCGGCCAACGGGACAATTTTGTACCATTTTCTCGATACTTTCCACAAAGAATTTGGCGTAAAAAAAATCTATCAGTTTTAAAATGTGCGGATCTCTTTGAAATTAATAAATGAGCGGGACAGAAGTTTTCGTCAGCGCTATTTGGAGATCACCACTTACTATCAGACAACTTTTTGCTTCCGCCCTGAGCAGTCTTACTAAAGACTTTATTGTTTTTAATTCTGCCTGTTTTCATTCCATTGAACGACTTCAACTCCACGCCATGCCAATTCAAAAGCTGCTATGTGAAAAAAATCTTTTGCAAAATCGCAGATTCGTGAAATGGGCGATGAAAATACTCCAGATAAGTCGTCTGGAGTATTTTCATCGCCCATTTCACGAATCTGCGATAACGATACAGCGGTAGTATTTAACTTCCGTTATTCCGGAATTGCTTGTAATTGACGTCGTTTTTCATTGCGGGTATCTCGGGTAATTTTGAATATAGCATATTTAAAAAGATCGAATAAAATTTTGAATTGGTTACAATATAATTGTTGAAGCAATTTTGCAGTGACATTCCATATCAATTTGACTGCACTTTCTTTGTAATCTGAACCGTTTTGTTTTCGCATGTTACATGGCCATAATTTTGGGCAGCTATTAGCGATTTGCGATCTGCTTGCGATTTGTTTGCCGTTAAATTGAATGTTACAAAATGATAAGAATGGTTTCCAACCATATTTGTGGTTTTTAACGGTGTTTATCGGAAATGTCTTCTTTACTAATTCAACAATTTTTTGATCCGTGTTGTGGCCGAAGCGATTCACTATAAAATAAATGATTAAATGTGACAGGTGACAGATTTACATAGGCGATAAAAACAATCGATAAGGCGAATTTTGAAAGACGAATTTGGAAAGACCACTACGATAACAAATGTTTTCACGGAAATACCGTAATGACAACCAATCAAAATCAGTTATTTCGATTATTGAAATCATTCGTTAACGCCCATCACTACTTTGTACCTTTCAGGCATTCGTTGAAAATTTGGATTTGCCGGGACATTTTTTCGAATAAAGAATCTTTGCGAAATATACTATATATTTTGAGGTCCGCTAAGTTGATTAAGACTATTTCTAAAAAATGTCTTTCTGTTTGCTGTGCGGGTGTCTGGATGTTGATATGTGTCAGTGTATATGCGGACTCTGTACAGGATAAACTGCTACAGATATTAAGATGAAACTTTAAACCTAAACTTTTTATTACAATCTTTGGATCTGAAATCTGTTGGTGTAAATGCAGAAACTGGAAGTGCTAGTTTACTTTTTGCGTTATTTTTCTATTATTTTTGATATTTTCCTGAATATTGCCCGTATTTATTTAACCGACATTACAAATAGTCTGCCTGTGTTTAAACTATCTCAAGAGTCGTTAAAATAAATGAACACTACAAAATACTTAATCATGCACGAGATCATAGGCCATCTATACATTGGTTTTAATCTAAGTTCTTTTAAGTTTTTTCGTAATTATTTATTTTTTTCATTGTTTGTTACTTAGTTTGAAGAAAATTTGACCTAAAAATTACATATGCAATTGATAGTGATGTAACAAAGCAAATAAGATTTGAAATGTTTCATTGTTCAATTAGTTGTTTCAATGGATATTTATTGTCGTAGTAGTTTTAAGACGTATTGTTTATGGTTAATACGAATATTATCGCAATACTATATTCACTTAAATTGCTGCAAACTAAAAGCGTAAGCAAACAGTTTTCGAATTCAAAATAGTTTGTAATATTTAAAAAAATCAGCCGTGGAAAACACAGGTACTGACCTTAAGTTAAAACGGTAAAGAATTAAATATCTTGTGGTGGAGGCGGTTACTTTGTGAAACATTGTAAATATTTAAATAATTAACACTGATTACTTTTTTGTATTCACTTTTTATTTTAAACTGTGATTAGTTTCGGCTTAACAGCGAGCCATTATCAAACTAACTACTTAAACTAACATTAGGATCTTATATATACTTAAAATTATTTATCAGGTAAAAAAGTGTCGAAAAGAGGAGTATACATAAGTTCCGTCTGATCATTTATTAGTGGGATTCCCGGATTCAATGTTGCTTTGTGAATCTCTAATGACTCCAGAAGGTTCATTTTACGGCCCTCCACACAATGCAAGACTGAAAGTACATCTTCACCAAAAGTATGTCCTTCTGTCCTTCTGCCATGAGGTGGTAGAAAACGTGGACTTATCTTGTTTTAATTTATACGCTCCAAGATGTTCCCCCGCTCGTAAAATATGTATACATTTAAACAAAATTTATAGAAAACTCACAGAATTTAAAGATAAACATGCAGTTAAAAATTCAATAGATTTAGCTGAACAACTTAAATCTTTTAAGATAGAACCTAATTCAAAATCAGTATCCTAGATGTGTCCAATATGTTCGCAAAAATCCCACCACAAGAATGCCAAAAACTAATAAAAGAGTCTTTTGATATTAACAATGTAAATCCTATAATACAAAATGAATTCCTCTAACTCATAGAATCAATGTTTAAATTTAATTATTTCACATTTGACAACAAATTCTTCAATCAAAAAGAGGGGCTAGCAATGGGATCACCACTTAGTTCACTAAGTCAGTAATTTTAAATTCCCTCCTTGGACAAAAACATATTGTAAAGTGGTACAGATATGTGGATGACATTTTAGCCTGTTATATAGGTTCCAATAGACAATTAGATCAGTTTTTAAATTTTATTAATTCCCTACACCCCAACATAAAGTTTACACTAGAAACAGAACAAAATAATGAAATACATTTTTTAGCCCTAACAATATCAAAAGAGAACTCAAAATTAGAATTCGAAATTTTTTGAAAACCAACATTTACAGACACGCGGCATTCAATTCAATGATTCATAAAGCACTAAATATACCCCTAACAAAAAACGCGTTTAAAAAAGAAATAGAAATAATTAAGAACATTGCGAACAATAATGGATACAGAATAGGACTAATAGATAATTTAATAGAAAAACATAAACTTAAACAAATTGAAAAATACATGTATGCAAACATCAACACTAATCAGAGTGAACAAAAATACGCCCCACTGACCTTTTTTGGCATTTTAAGCCTAAAAATTAAAAATATTAAACAAAAAGAAAATATAAAAGTCGCGTTTAAGCCATATTCAAAACCTAAATATGACATTTTCTAGCGAAAGACAAAATTCAACATTGTCAATAAATCCGGGATATATAAGTTAACATGTCAGACTTGTAAAGAGGTATATTTCAATGTTAGGCTGAAAGAACATCTTAGAGCAGTGATGGGGAAACTACGGCCCGCGGGCCAAGTCCGGCCCGCGGAAAGGTTTAATCCGGCCCGCGGAAAGGTTTAATCCGGCCCGTTTAAGAGTGCTGTCGTGAGAATGTTGAACGCGTTCTTACTTCGTAATGTGACGACCCGCATAAAAACTACCTACCTACGATTAAGCATTATTCTTTGGCCCGCTACGATTGTCTGGTTATTACAAATCGCCCGTCTTAAAAAAAGTTTCCCCAACACTGTCTTAGAGCGTATTCACGTTTTCTAACCACCTCATGGAAGAAGGACATACTTTTGGTAAAGATGTACTTTCAGTCTTGCATTGTGTGGAAAAGGGTGCAAAACTGAATCCGGGAATCCCACTAATAAATGACCAGTCGAAACTTATGTATACTCCTCTTTTCGACACTTTTTTACTTGATAAATAATTTTAAGTATATATAAGATCCTAATGTTAGTTTAAGTAGTTAGTTTGATAATGGCTCGCTATTGAGCCGAAACTAGTCACAGTTTAAAATAAAAGTGAATACAAAAAAGTAATCAGTGTTAATTATTTAAATATGTTATAGAATTAGTATATTGAAAATTCCTATCCCTTATTATTAATGCGTACAGAGATAAAGCAATAAAAAAAATCTGCTGTGATCAACACAGTTAACGACTGCAAATTAAATGTTATAGAATTAGTATATCGGTAATTTGTATCACTTATTATTAATTTTTACAGAGATGGAGCAATAAAATTATTTGAAAGATTTTTCGATTATATTAACACTTTATGAGATACGAAGAAAACACTAAGAGTAAACATCCACTTCTAGTTTCCGCATTTCACCTAAAAGTTTATTTATTTAATAAAATGTGCATTAAAAAAATGTGATTTTATTTAGGCAATAAACCGTTATTTGCTTATGCAAAAATTAATAATAATAATTAATGCGCATTCAGAGCTAAATTAAACCTTAAAGATAATTTGAAGCAAAAAGTGACAATTTACAATGGGATAATAATCAGCATCTAAAGACTTTCTTCTTCTAATAGCTTTTTAATTAAGTTAAAATATAATGTTTAATGTGTATGATATTAACATTGTTTGCCTTTTCATATAATATTTATACACTTAAGTTATTCGAAAATAATTAAAATATAGTGACGCTATTTTCAATTTAACTAAACTCGTAAAATATAGTCGACAAGGTAGAAAATTAAATAGAGAATTTATATTTATATCGATTGCGACTGTTAAATTCGACCTGAATTATTATTACTCGATGGCTTCATGTTCCGCCCGCAATAAATAGAAACGTTATTTATTATCTGCTCATTCGGCTATAAATAATTATTTCTTTTGTTTCCATCTGCCAATCGCTTTGACTTATTTATTTTAGTTCCACGCCGATTCGTACACTGGGAATCCGACCAAACATTGAACACGACTTTTTCATAAATCCAACAATGCAAAGAAGCCCTCGGGCAAACGTGCATTGTTTCTAAAGCCATCTACTAAACAAGGTGTCGTTCAAATAGTTTACATTTAAGTAAATACAAGGCTATATATTATATAACTAGTTTATTTTCAGTATTTTCTCGTTCAGGGGGAGGGGGTGTGGGGGGGGGGGGTGGTGTGTCTTTAAATCGCTTTTATAAAATCCTCAATTATTACTGAAAAAAAAACCCGAAACAACCACTCTCTTAAAACCCACCCCCAAAAAATATAATACCACAGTGGCCGCAAAAATGTGAGTGCCAACAAATCAACTCAGCGAAAGTGTATCGATAGAAAGCTTGTAAAAATGAATGAAGTTGTAGGTGGGATGCAGTTTTTGAATTATGCGGTATTTTTTTGTTTAAAGATTGTCAGCACTGTTCCTGCCATTTTCATTATTCCATGTAGTAGCCATGATGTGACGCAGTTTTTACCTAGTTACCTGTTTACTTACCGCACGACCAGGCTAACTAAGTGGAGAAGGGGGAGTTCCTGGATTTTAAGAATAATGGGCGCCACGTGATTACGGGCAGTAAGGTAACTAACAAAAACATAATCACGAACCACGATCTCAACAGAATTCATATATTCACAAGCAAAACACCCAACTCAGTTTTTCCAATAATAAAATAAAATGTTTATTATTTAATGAATAAAAATGAATCTATAAAAAAATAGATTGTAGTAGAAAAACTAACGTTATACAACTAATTAAATTTATAAACTCAAACAAAAACAAAAGTTAAGATTTTCCTTCCAATAAATCTTTCAATACCTTTCCAATAATAATCATACAAGCTTTTAGAATTATGTAACTAATATTATATATTGCAACATACTGTATGTCATGAAAATGATAACGCAATTAACAAAACTCAAGTTAACACACAATAGGTCATCAATATGTAATAACAATAATAAAGGAAAATAATATATATTTTTAACACATTCTATATTTAGAATTAAGAATATATAAGACTTATAATTTGTCCTTTCAAAATATTCGTATAAAAAAATCAATAAATTATAACAAAAAATTAATTATTAATGGATATCGATAGCTAACGCCATCTAATGCTTCATAGTGGCATCGTCAGTGACACGAATGCACAAAGTGCATATACAGGTCACTGTTTCGTCCACGAACGAGCAGAATTCTGTTTGTGAAACCAGAAAACAAATATCAAAATTGAATTTGTGTTCAGTATTCCGGCACCAGATACCCACAGACGCGTTAGATGGCGTTAGCTATCGATATCCATTAATAGTTTTCACATATTGGCTTGAAATAGTCAGAAATGTTCAGTATTCCTCAGCACTGGGTCGGGACCACACTGAAGAGGACCTTTAAGTCCGAACCGCGTCTGTGGGTATCTGGTGCCGGAATACTGAACACAAATTCAAAAAATTAATTATTTTAATTTTAGCTAATTTTAAACGTACAGTTTCTGAAAGAAACAAAAAAATTAGTAATAAAAAATTAAATCTCCAATCTTTTCCAATCCAAGACACTCTACTTTCTATTTCAATTACTTCACTAACCAGAACTCAGCCTTCCGTAACACCATTGACCAGAATACTTCACACCTAACTGCTACAAACGACGCCAAAAGGGTTTGTATTGAAGTCTGATTATGCATCCAAGAAAATTCCACCAGCAAGAACACTTTTTGGAAGTATGGTTATTATTATTACCCAAAATAATAATAGAACCGTGGTTTAGCATTGAGAAGATAAAAAACGAAAACTAAAAAGTCTCCCGATTGTAATGAGGCGTAAAAACAATGGAAATAAATCTCTCTCGCAGCTATGGTTTATATTAATTAAATTAATAAGTAAACGATGCGGAAAAATCTATAATAGTTTCCGAATAAATAGATTTATTCTAATCAATGAAAAAAATGCTCACCTCTGGATAGAACTGAGGTTTAGAAGAAATGTCACGCTTTTCTCCGCTCGAGGCGTCAGTAATTTACACAAACTCACAAAATAATTCGCTGAATGATTGTTAGAATGGAATGAAATCCCTCTAAGCTGAGGAAACCTGCAATGGTTTTATATTTTTTACTCAAACGAACGTGTCACTCTTCTGCAATGGCGGCTTGAACGTTTTCCGAGTTGCTGAGAGGAGTACGCGCAAGACGCAAAAAATATATGCGCGAGCCGAATCGCCCGCAGGCAGACGGGTCGAGACAAAAACGTATTATTCCCAATGCAGCAACATTAATCAATTTAATAATAAAAAAATACAATTAAATTATATTTCAATTATAACTAAATTGACCGGTTGTTCAAAAATTAACGTAACATATCATTTCCCTTTCCCGGGTAAGAATATGTTACCAACATGTTCTTGTAGCCTAAATATTTATAAAAAAAAACAAACAAATAAAAGTCTTATTTTTCATATACGATCTTCTGTAATGTTGGTAAAAGGGGATAGTAACGCTGTTTCATTGGATCCGCAGAAGTTTTAATATCGTGTTCCACCAAGGTAGTGAATCTGCCATTGATTTAAACTGGCTATGAATCAACTCATTTAATACTCAAACTCGTTCCGGCGAAAAGTCAGAAACAGTAATGTAATGGTTATAGAGGCCAAAGACACTAAACAAAAAAATGCCGCTGAGTTATGTGCGCTTTACTGCTCACTCAGACGCGCCCACATGCACCTGCAATTACGCTGACCATATATTTTTATTGTAATAAAACTAATTGTAATGAAACGAATAACGAGATTCTGTAAGTGACTTGCATCGAGCATTGTTAATTTGCATTTCTCACTTTTTAAAAACGCGAACTCAAAATCGAAGAAAATAACTGGCGCAGTCGGTAGGATTGTATCAATCGATTCAACACCAAATTCGTCGCGAATCGTTGTGTTTCAACCCGTAAAATGATACAACGAAAATCCAAAAAGTTCGGACAATTTTGAGTTTCGTACCAGGGTTCGAGTGCATCCGACATCAACCTATTGGACTTAGTTTAAGTTAATTTTAAGAAGAAACCAAGGATTACAACATCAAACAAGATGAATTTCAAGATTTTTCTCACATTAATGTAAGTGCTCTTCCTTTTAAATTTCCCCATTCAAAGATTAACTTTTCAACACATTTGCTTTCCTTTATACTATAAAATATATTCAAGTTAATAATAATTAGCTTATAATTAAGAATTAGAATTAAGTACTTAATAATTAAGATAAAATAATATTCAAAATGGCTAACGAACAATTAAATGTTGCACTTTTGAGATATCAAGCAGATAATATTCCTCATTTTGACGGAAACCCAAAACAACTAAATCGTTTCATTAACTCTTACGAATACTCCATTATTTAAGAAATTATTTAAGAAATCCGAATGACCCAATTAATACTTGTTTAATTGACACAATTCAAAGTAAATTACAGCACCGCGCAGCTGACTTAATTAGCTCTCGATCAGAATTAAACACGTGGGCTTTAATTAAAAATGCCTTAAATTTAATGTTTTCAGACCAAAGAAGCATTGATTGTTTAATACAAGATATGATTTCCATAAAACCTCTAATAAATGAAAAACCGCTTCATTTTGGAATGAGAATCCAAGATGCTCGTAGTTTATTGTTTTCAAAATTAAACTCACAAATTCAAGATGACGCCGAATAAATTATTATGACGATTTTGCTCTTAAAACATTTATTAACGGTTTACAATACAACTTACAGTTAGTAGTTAGATTAAAAGACCCTCAAAGCTTAGAACAAGCGATTTCATACGTTACCGAAGAAGAAAATTTTATGCATTTTAATAACTGTCAAAATCAAAATTCAAAGTATAGAACTATCAATCAATCACAAAATACTTATGAACCAATGAATAACAGAAATACTCCTAATTTCAAACAATCAATTCCTTAACAACAATATCATAGACAACCACCTTACAACAAAACTTTTCTCCTCAATATCAACCCCAAAATAATTATTAAAATCAACCCCAAAATAATTATCAATATCAACCCCAAAATAATTATCAATATCGACCTCAAATTCAACCTCAATTTTAATCACAAAATCAACCCAAATTTCAATCTCAATTTCAACCCCAAGACCAACCTCAATGTTATCAAGCAAATCAATTTAATAATACATTGCCAAAATTAAATCCAATTCGTAAATTGCCTTTCCAAAGTTATTCTCAAAAAAGACAATTCACACCATTTAATAACTTTGGACAATCATCAGCTTCTATCCCAACAAAGAAATTTTCTTCACCTCATCAAAATTATAAATACAAACCGGAACCTATGGAAACTAATACTACAAATTCCAAAATTAAAATAAACCCTACATTTATCTCTAAAAAATGAAAATGATTTAAATACTGTAAATGAAAATATTGGAAATGATGACGAAAATGAACAAAACGAATATAATGAACCAATAAATGACAATTTTCCAGAATCATATGAAGTCGATGAACATTCTGAAAATTATTAAAATTTTCATTTCACCAATCCTCACAAACCCCTAACTTGATTCATATAAACACATTCTCTAATGATAACCTCATATTCATATTCCAAATTTAAATCTAAATCTGTTAATTGATACAGGTAGTACTAAGAGCTTAATAAATCCAGATATTGCTTATAAACTTTTTTTAAATGTTATTACTAAAGAAGAATTTAATATAGAAACTGCTCATGGAATTACTATACACAACGAAATGGCTAATATTCCAATTTTTGACATATTTAATGTAGATGGATTTCATAAATTTTGTTTAGCTGACCTTCTAGAATTATTAAACGCAACTATAAATATTAAAAATCGTAAATTAAGCACAAGGGTGTGCTTAATCCAAAAATCCGAAATATATATATATACGAAACAGATTACGCTAAAATTCCACAACAACAAAACGAACAATTTTATTCTTTTATATTACCAGCAAGAACACAATTAAATGTTAAAATTCCAGTCAATTTAGAAAAAGGATTAGGTATACTAAGTTACACAAATTTTGGTCATAAAACTGATATGCCAGAAGCCCTTGTAAACGTAGAAAATTATTTTGCTTACACCACTATTATAAATTCAAGCGAACAATCAACAAAAATCATTGATTTTAAAATATTATCTTCTTTGATGGAAATGTTTTGATTTCTTAACTCCGGTGGTGATTCATTAAAATTTAATTCATGTACATTTATGGCTTCTATTTGAAATGGTTTGGTAATAAACCATTTCAAATAGAACCCATAAATGTACATGAATTAAATTTTAATGAATCACCACCGGAGTTAAGAAATCAAAACATTTCCATCAAAGAAGATAATATTTTAAAATCAAATTTAAAAAATTTAAGATTAGATTATTGCAACTCTGAAGAAAAACAACAAATTAGACATTTATGTTATAAAAAAGGTAAACAAAACACAAATGCAGATGCTTTATCTCGAATACAAATTAATGCATTAAAGACGGAAAGTATTAAAAATAATCCAGGTGATATCGATTTTGATGTGTTAGAATATTTAAAAGAAATATCCGAAAACCCCATTTTAGATCAAGAACAACAAAATATAAAGATTTTGCAAGATATACAAATCAAACCCCCTACAATTCAAATAGAAAATAATTCAGAAGATACACCACATACTAATGCCAATTTAGATAGTTTAAACAATGGTATTCCAATTCTTGACGAAATCATAAATAATAAACCGAATCAAATCGTTATTTCAGAAAACACCAGAAATAAATTAGAAGTAAATAGTAATACTTTTGAAAAATTAAATATAATGATAGTAAAAATTCCCAAATCTAATTTAAACTTAGTATTTGAATTTTTAAAAGATTATACTACCCATAACAAAATTTTCCATTTATATTTTCATGATGATTCCTTGTACAATGACTTCAATAATGTTTACATGAAATATTTTTATGACTCTGGACTAAAATTAATTAAATGTACTAAATTTGTAAATTCAATTGTCAATATCGAAGATCGATTAATGTTAATTAAATACCAACATGAAGGTAAATGCAACCACCGTGGAATCAATGAAACATTGGAACACTTAAAACGTAATTATTACTGGCCTTCTATGAAAAATGATATTATCAATTATATAAATGATTGTGAAATTTGTCATAAAGCTAAATATTCCCGTAAAAAACCTTACATCCCCTTAGTAATTACTGAAACTCCAAATAAACCTTTTCAATTACTCCATATAGACATTTTTAAATACAATAATCAAGAATTAGCTCAAATTAGCTCAAGCTATTCCAATAGAAAATAAATCTGCTCTAGAAGTATGTAATAGTCTCATACACTACTTTTCATTCTACGGAATTCCCGAAAGAATTACATCTGATAACGGAAAAGAATTTAAAAATGAAATTGTAAAAGAACTTTTAAAGTTACATAAAATACAAACACATTTCACCACTCCATATCACCATGAATCTAAATTGAGCATTTAAGACATCTTTCTAACACTCATAAGACTGAAAATGTTACAATCTTAATGAAATATGCTGTAATAGCATACAATAATTCGATTCATTGCTCTACGAATTACACACCAATGGAACTTACCTTAGGACACACAAGTAAAAGAGATCCTTTTGATATAATAGACACTTCTATATACAGTGAGTATGTTCACAATCATAAAGAAATGATTAATCTAATGTATAAACAAATTACACAAAAATTAGAATCACAAAAAAAGAAAATTATAAAGAAACGAAATGTAAAAGGACCCGAACAATTTCAATTTAAATTAGGTCAAAGAGTTTATAAATCAAATCCAAAAAGAAATAAAAAGGAAAATAAATTTATAGGACCATATGAAATCATAGAAATCCTAGAACACAATAAAGCTATAATTTTACGTAAATCCAATAACAAAACTGAAATTGTACATATGAAAGAAATAAAAATTCCTATTGTTTGAGATCACCCTTCTACATCCAATGCCATTTACCTCCAATAACATTCCACAACCTAAATGAACATCCAGGTATACTACCAATTATATTAGGAAATGCTAAAAATATAATTGATCACTGGTCTTTTGTACAAATATTCGATTGTACAAACCTGCTTAATGAATTTTTCTCCATGCAATGTAAGTTTAACAAAATTAAAAATATCATTGAAAATTCTAAACATCAACAAGAATTATTTAATTCATACCACCTTGTTATCACTTTACAAAATAAGATTCAAACACAAATATTACAGTTGAATCCCCAAGTAATCAAAAATAGAAATAAAAGAGGAATAATCGATGGATTAGGTTCCCCAATAAAAATAATAACTGGAAATTTATATCACCAAGATGTTTTAAAATATGATAATGCTATTTCAATTCTAATTGAAAATCAAAATAAGTTCAAGACATTGTTTAAAGAACACGTGTCGCTTCTACAAAAATCAATCGATCAATTTAAAAATATTACAACTAATTTGCAACATAACCAAGTTGTTTTAGATTCCAAAATCAATCAGATTAAAGATCCGATCGGTACATCAAATTACGATTAAAATAGACTTTTAGAGATTCATTTGATATTAACACAATTTTCTAATAAATTTTAGTTAATTTATGATATACTCGAAAATCTGAATATTGCAACATCTTTTGCGAAAATTAATACATTCTTTAATCCTTTAATTAAAACCCAAGAAATTCTTAATGAATTAAAATTAATAAATAATAATTTAAATAAAAGCAAATTACCATTTAAATTGAATTTTGAAAATATCTTAAATATTGAAAAATTAATCGAAATTAAAAGTTACAGTAAAGGAAAACAAATTGTATTTATATTAACCATCCCCATTGTTGGAAAAGACGAATATGACTATTATCGTTTATATCCTTTCCCTGTTCCTAAAAATAATCAATTCTTTACCATTCTTCCGAAATCAAAATACCTTTTACTTAATGAGCATACTTACATACATTCGAATGAAAAATGCAAAGAAATCTTATCACAAGAATTAATCTGTAACAATTTGAACCCGTTAAAAATTGACAAATCATCGACATGTGAAATTGGATTACTTCAATACCAAGAAAATTCAATAAATTGTCAACAACTGCAAATCGAAGTCAAACACACCAAAGTTCAAAGATTGGAAGATAATGAATGGATAATCATTACACCATGCGAAACATTAGCAACACATCGCTGCGAAGAAAATAAAGAAAACATAGTTTTAAATGGAGCTTATTTGTTAGAATTAAAAGTGAACTGTAAAGTAATAATTGATAACTATAAAATTAAAAATTATCAAAGATTAAAGAAACATTTTAAAAAACTAACATTACCGAAATTATTAGCCGACCATAGTGATAACAATCTTATAACACCTCATTTACCTATTAAACCAATCAAACTAAATAATTTAATCTTTGATTTGGTTGGCGTTCACTTTGTGTTACTTAATATGGAATATAATAAAATCGACCAGATCACCAGTGAACCTATAAACTATAATTCAATCAGTGTTGGAACAATTGTACTTTACGTAATATTAATTACTTTAATATGCTATTCCGGTTTTGGTTACATCAATCGAAGATTGAAGATTTTCAAAATAAACGACAAGAATCCGAACAACGGCACCTATGAAGAAGATGTAATTTATTCCTCCATTCGTCCCGTATTCCAGATTCTACGTCGCGAGGAGTTATGTGCCCTTTACTGCTCACTCAGACGCGCCCACATGCACCTGCAATTACGCTGACCATATATTTTTATTGTAATAAAACTAATTGTAATGAAACGAATAAAGAGATTCTGTAAGTGACTTGCATCGAACATTGTTATTTTCATTTCTCACTTTTTAAAAACGCGAACTCAAAATCGAAGAAATTAACTGCTGTATTGAACTTTAGCGCAAAACGGATTTTTTTGCATTGAAAAAAACACATTTCATCATGAATGAATATCCCACTTTGCAAATTCAAAACGATGTGTCAATGTCACCTTTTTGGCGGTTGTAGAAAAAATATATTCAATATACAAAAACAACTGGCTAATACAAAATTAAAAGTTTATCTCAGATTTATGACTGCAAAGCAATGCAAAAACGTAAATGAAATATGAATATGCAATAACCCTTTGATATTTATCAAGTTAACATTAAATTTATGAAAATCGTTTCTTCGCTAGAATGGAATAAATACAATATCAATAAGCCAAGCGGTGCACTCGATCCGGCTAAAACAGGCAAAAACAAAATAGAGTAGAGGCCAAGGAAAAAAGATTAATTCTAGCATGCTGCATATAACTGCCCGTGCCCTCAGGAATCGATAAAGCTCGCCTAGTGTGCATAATTTCTACCTAAAGGGAGAATATGAATTATTACCTATGGTCATTGACAACCCTCGTTCCATAATCTTAAATGTTAATGTTTAATAATAAATGAAATTTATTCTTAGCACATTTATTTGTCGCAGGAAGGAGATGTGCGTGAAATTTTATTTTTAAATTCGTTAGTTGGTTCGTTACCCCAGAGTACGTCTCGGGTATATCTCGAGATCTCACTATCAAGACCATTTCTATCCTTACTAAAAAGACAACAACCAGACTATTTCTAACGTTTCCCCTTATGTATAAAATTAAACCACCGCCCTAATTTTCAATCGCATCTTCGTCTCCTGCATTTTTTAAGTTTTCGGCAATTATTAGGAATCTGCTTAAGCAATCAACTGTAACTCGTAATCCTCGAGTCTTTGTTACGAACTTTAAAAACTTCAGGCTATTAGAAAGGGTATTCAATCCCGCTTTTTTGTGGGAAGAACTTTTAACTTATTATCCCATAAAGTTCCCTTGTTCAGAGAAGGAGAATGAAGAGTAATGTTGTATTTTTAAAATATTTAATTAATTATTTAGCCCTTTATTGACCCGCTAGTTAATAGAAACTTGATATATTTATTTGTCTTTCGGGAATAAGTAGTAAACATATTTTTTAAATGATTCCGTTCAAAATAAATTAATTGAAATTTTTAAGGTGGTAAAATGTGAATAAACTTCGAATCGATATTTTATATTACAAATTTGTAATATAAAATATCGATTCGAAGTTTACTCACATTGTACCACTTTGAAAATTTCAATTAATTTAGTTCGAATGGAATAATTTAAAAAATATCTTTAAAACTCATTACCAAAAAAACAAATGAATCTATCGAGTCTTAGTTATAAATAAATTGCTATTTAGATATTCAGTCATTTATTTATTACGCTAAAAGTCAGGATAGATCTAACATTATTATAAAATGTAGAAGCATTTTATAATGTTATACTGAATTTTCCTTTTCCTATCTCTCGGGAAGGGCGTTAGTCCAAATTTTAAATTCAGTCGACACTCCAGTAATCTAATTACCAAAATAATTACAATCATTCCTGTAACCTTTTCCTTTAATGACTACACCTATAATTATTTATTTATTTATTTAAATGGTTAAACAATCATTCGTTTAATTATTACTGTGACTGGTCAACAGGGCTTAGATGCCAAGGCCATTATATACGCGAAAGAAGAAGAAGTAAACATAATATATAAAATTACTAAAAAACTATTCGTGAAAATGCAAACAGTGTCTTAATTAATAAGACAATTTAAGACGATAAATATCCATTGAAACAACTACTTCCCGTGCAAATACACCCCCGGATATTGAATTATACAATGAAATATTTAAAATCTTATTTAATTTGATTTGTTACAACGCTCTATTAAAGTATATGTAACGTTTAGGTCAAATTCTCTTCAAACCAACTAACAATACAATTATTTTTTAAACGTCATAAGCAAAGCTATACTGAAGAGAGATAAATCTCGAAACGCGTCTATAGATGGCCTAAGACATTAGTTTTAATCTAAGTCCTTTCACTTCTAATTTGTTGCTATCTCTCCTTTTATTTTAAATTGTATTGTTAGTTGGATTGAAGAGAATTTGACCTAAACGTTACATATACTTTAATAGAGCGTTGTAACAAATCAAATTAAATAAGATTTTAAATATTTCATTGTATAATTCAATATCCGGAGGTGTATTTGCACGGGAAGTAGTTGTTTTAATGGATATTTATCGTCTTAAATTGTCTTATTAATTAAGACACTGTTTGCATTTTCACGAATAGTTTTTTCGTAATTTTATATATTATGTTTAAATTGTGCAAACTATAAGAAGCGTAAGCTTATTTTCTCGAATTTAAATAGTTTTGAATTTGAATTTTATCTTGTAAGAAGAAGTAATGTTATACCGATAAATTTTATTAAATGTGCTTCCTTAAACGAAACAACTTTATTAGCATCACATTATACTGCTGATGTATGAATTGACAACATCATTTTTCGGGAATTGAGTATACAGTCATATAGTATGCATATTTGTGTAGATAAATTATGTAATTTAAGCAGCATCAGCAATTAATTTAAACTTGATTCTATCAAAACATCATACTGATTATACAGTGTATAATTATCGACCAACAATGAACATGACGAAGAACCGCCCACCTTTGTGGCATTAACATTTCAATACAGTTCATTAATATTTATAGCGCATGTTACTTATTTCGGTATTATGTAAAATGTGTGTATTATAAAATAGTTTAGTGTTAAATAGAATACAATAAAATATATTTTCTATCTAAAATTGATAAATAAATGATAAAAATTACTAATTATGAATGATGGATTCCAGCATCATTGCTTTTGTCAAGGCTATTATTTTCGAATTATATTTATATGACGGCTTACGTACATGGATAGAGAAAACTTAACGCTACTTTATCTTGAATAGACTATTTCCTGATTCTCAACCTTTTTTTAGCTCGGGACACCTAAACAGGTGGTGCGAATATTTTAAGGCGCCCACTCTTAATTAGATAAAAAAAATATTCTTTATACAATTGAGCAAGTTCAGGTAGTATAAGAAGAAATAGCTGAAACTTCAAAATAAATTTGTGTTTATTTAATCTATTTACGGATTTCTCCTTTTTACAATATTACAAAAAAATTATGACAACAAAATAATAATTTGTATAACTTACAATAAATTAATATCGTGCTTAGCACTAAACAAAAATAAAATTAGAAAAAATAATAAAATTAGGATTTAACATTAGTAAGTTACAATACCGGATTATACGCGAAACAGGACTATGAATGCCATAATTTGTGTGGTGGTTGAACTGAAACAAAGGCTTGTTTCGAACAGTTGTGTTAAAAAGAAATTAAAATTAATGTTATATACGCCTGGTGGATCAAGTAAAACTTCGAGTTTGGAAATGGTTAAAAATTTGAAATTTTGCTCTACGCTCAGCTCCGCGCCTTAATCCATATTTTCAGGCTTTTCTGAAATCGAAATTTTAAAATGTACTGCTTATATTAATAATTTTACAAATGTTTATATAGAATATCGTCGTACTTTTTATGAAACCTCCCATGTGATTTGAACAAAAATTTTCAGGAAACACAAAAACTGTTTAAAAAAGTGTAGTTAGATAGTCCTTTTGAATTCTTTTTTAATAAATCCTTGTACAGGATTAAAGAGTTAACTTTACTACATAGGAGGCTTCTTAAACGGACTGAGAACGTAGAATCTATTGATAGTAAAAATTGGTCAATCTGGTCGTAATTTTAACATTAGACTCAAGGAGCATCTTCGCTGCTTTCGGCTTAATTTGATTGATAATTTCGGCTTAATTTGATTCGCTAGTCATATGATTGAAAACAATCACACTTTCGGCGAGGATGTACTGTCAGTAATACATTTAGCTGAAAAGGGTCGTAAGATGGACGGATATAAGAAAATTGGACGCGGGGACTTAAAAAATCGATTTTTTCAACTTTCTCGCAATTATTTAATATGTTCATGTTCATTGTCAATGCTATAAATAGTGTGATTTGTCTCGCGTCTATATGTCGACGCGTCCAATTTTTGTTGCGTCCATTTTTCACGCGTCCAAATAACTGCGTGCTAAAGTCGCGCGTCCATATGTTCGTGTCTCTTTGTCGTGATACCAAGATGGACCTCCTGGAGTCTCTGAAAATTTAAAGAGCACGCGCTAAACCAATAGTTCCCGTAATTTAGGACCAGCTTGACCTAATATACACCCCCATTTTTAAATCAGTTTTGTAGCCGTAATTTTTTGTATATGCTCCTGAAGAAATGTTAGTTTAAATTACTTTTAGTTTGATAATGACAAGTTAAAGTTGTCAAAACTATAGTCACAATAAAAACCTCAGTTATACAAACACAATTTAAGTGTCTTATTCGTGTAAATAAGGATGTATAATGAAGTAGAAGCCTCCACAGTTAACAGTTAGATTGTTTATTATTAAATATACCTATACGGGGTTATAAAAACTAGTTTTAAAATGTCTACCTGTATGTCCGATGCATACTGCATTACATTCTCCGCATTGCAGTTTATATGTTCCGCTATCATGTATTGTGTCTTGTTTGAATTTATTGTTAACTGAAAGTTTCCCAGGATTAATGGGATTGGTCATAATAATATTAGATTTATTTCCTTTAGTGCAATTTTTGATTTTAGGTGTTACGTTTTCAACGTGTTCTATCTTATTCCAATTTTTCTTTTTATTTTCTATTTCCATATAACTGTACTTGAAAGCCTGTAAATGTACTTCATGCTTTATCTGGGACTGGAAACACACGTTAGAAGCTTCAAATTGAACGCTTTTCAAAAACATCGAATGTCTGAAAATTTGCAAATCGGGATATGTACTTTTTAGAAACATTTCCTGTATTTAAAAAACATATACTCCTTCAATTTATGTGATTACTTAATTCAAAACTAAATATTATTTTAAATTCAAAATAGAGTACTTTAGAATTTAAAATGATAAAATATAATCTTTAATAAAGCACTCAAATTCGAACGTAAATTATTAGCATAAGTTAAAGATCATTAGTTCAAACATTTTTATGATATTATATTATATTACCATGTATACCAGTAGATGGCATTTCTGGAGGGAAAATAAAATATGGGTTCTACACACTTACAGAAAAAGTTCTACATGTACATAATTAAATGAACACATCACAGTATGTTTATATCATTTTATATTAGTTTTATTTAAAATTAAGGTTAATTGATATTCTTTGTAAAAAAAAAGAATGGTATTAAAAATAATTTCTATTCATGATTTGAAAATAAGGATTCGAATTTTTTGATTCGAATCATATTATGCCCAACAAAAATCGCCGACATCCCGCAGCTGTACGAAGGTACCGTCCCGGCCGCTCAACATAGCCGTCAACGACCCGCGACGTTTCAGCATTCTCGTCGCTTACTGTCGACCCGCAGGAAGAATTAACCGCAACCGCGAAGTGTATTTAATCAACGAAAATAAATGATTTCATCGCACCTTGGTTGTTTTTAATTTAGGAGGTAGACACACAAACAACCCACCTTCCCCAAAAAAGTGTCATGCATTTCGAAAAACTTTAGCCAAATTTAAATGATGGTAATTCTATTATACTTTTAGTACTTTCAATTTTACAACAAAGTTTGATCGTTTCTAAAACAATCGCTATGAGTTTTATCAAAATCTAATAGACTATTAATGGCTTGAGCATGTATAAAGATAACAATATTTTTCCTTCCTTATTCTTTGACGAATCGTCAAACATTTTATGAAAATTGTTTACTTCGAGCATTTATACCTTCGTAGTACTTCGATTTTATTCTTTGAATCAGTATATCGTTTGTTTATTAACAATCATAAATAATTTTATTAAAATATCAACCAGTTTTAATATTTCAGTAAATGAATAATTTTGCAATAATTAGTATGTAAGGAATTATTAATTTCTTTATTTAGCAAATATTTTCTTTAATTAGTCTCTGACTGGATTCAATTGGTTAGATTATTAGTTCTCAGCTAGGGTACCGCGGCAACCTGGGGTACTGCAAGCATATCACACCCCGCGAACAGATAAATTATTATCTTTTTTGTAAAGTTAAAACAGTTGCTGGAACAAAGACACTAAATAGAATTAATCTATTTTCATTAAAGTATATTTCTAACGAGTGTCTTTCACCCCTGTATTAAGTATGCAGTAAAATTTCGAGTTTATAAAATCCAAATTTTCGTATAAAACACTGATTTATAGTTACAATATAATACTAGGCCAATATTTAGATGTAGAATATTTTAAAATATTAAAAGTCAATTAACAACAAGTAACAATTTTTTCATACAGGCATTAGTAATCGGTCATTGGAAATTAGATTTCCAAGAAAAAAAAAGTTTATGAAAGCCAGTTAAGTCCGTCCCTGGTTAGACCTCTAATATTTCTGCTGTGAGGCCTTTTGGTCACCAGGGCCCTCACTTTACGTTGTTTGCATCAAATATTCAAATGCTTAGAATTTGAACAGTGAAGCAGTTTGAATGGAATAAATTAATATAATAATTAAACCTGCTTTGAGGATCTAATTCACAAGCAGTATTAACCCGTTATATATTTTTTTATTTTGTGGGATATGAACCATATAAATTAGATTTAATCAAATTCACATTTCTTTCTCTCCGAATTGTAATTATAACATTGTTTTGTATGCCAGAATTAGTCCAGAATGTGACAGGTACACTGTCGTGAGTCATAAAACAAAATTAACGGCGGGGAATGGAGAATGTAATTACATGTAGGTAATATGTATATGGTATTTGAAGCAATTGGTTGTTTTTGAATTTAATTTTCGTACTAAAATACGTGCGGTATGTTTATTTATTAGATTATTGAACACATACAAACGTAAATATATTTAAGTAGATATTATATTTACGTATACAATGGACAACTTTAGGTGAATGCATAATATATTTAGTTACTAAATTAATAGCTACTGCTTATAAAACTACATAAAGGGTAATTAATTCATATACTGGGTGCCCCATTAGTTGCTGGACTTTAAGAGCTGCATAACTTGAAACTAGTTTAATATATACAGGGTGCACTATAAAAACAGTAGCAGATTATTTTAAACGAATACATATCTAAAATGACTGCCAAAGCTTATCAACTTCTGAGCTTTGTGAAACAGAACTTCGAAGTATTCTGATTCCAAAAGTATACTCATACTATATTATACTTTAGTGTGATCTTATTTGGAACATGGTTCTTGTATTTAGTCTCTGTATACTGCGGTAGAAAAGGACAGGATTGAATGCATTTAAAGAAAGTTCAAAGAAAGAAGAACTATTTCGGCATTCAAAGCTTATGATGTAACTCTAGCGTACAAACTTGTAAATGGTCAAATCGATTGTCCGGACCGTCTAAATTGGATAGAAATAGATGTTTTAGAGCAGTGTTTCCTAAACTTTAATCATGTTTGTTGTTTTGTTATTCCATAAAAAATATTCTCCAAATAGTACTTTTGGGATGATTTTGCCAGATATTTTTGTGTTGTTTATATTACTTCAAGTTCAGTAGCTATGGAAATCAGTTATCTTTATAAAATGTTTTTTTAATGTTTGAAATATTCTGCAACTAAGAATTGGCAATTTCATTTATACTTATGTTTGAACGGTAACGTGACCGCCAGTCGAAGGTGTCAAATTGTTTAGAGGGAATGGCAAACCCATACTGATGAGAGATAAATCTCGAAACGCGTCTATGGATTGCCTGAATAATTTGACCCAAATTGTTACATTTACAGTAGGTTACTGTATGTAACAGCAAACACTTGTTGTATAATTCAATGTCCGTCGGGGTATTAGCCCGGGAAGTAGTTGTTTCAATGAGTGTTTGATATGGTCTTTATAAGACTAATTTGTTGTAGATTGCAAAAAGAATCGCACTTTTAATGTTTAAATTAAATTGCCAATTGGTAGTAGAATGTTTTAAAAAAATATTATTAAAAGTGCGGCATTTTTCGCAATCTACAAATAACTTGTTCAAAGTCAAGGCCTCTAAGAGAAAATGTCAGACTCGGGGCAAATAAAATTTTATTCAAAAACAAATATGTTTTCAAAAAACAAATATGTTTTCAAAAACCAAATATGTTTTCAAAATCGAGTATGTTTTCAAACAAAAAATACCATTATATTATGAATGGTGGATTTTTGTATTTTTTGTAATTTATTAATTTTTCATTCAGCAAACATTTCTCTTTCAGAACATCTAAAAATCCAAAAATATCTTATCAATGGTATATACAGGGAATTTTCTTTTTAAGTAGGTATACCTTAACATTTATTGTAAACTGTTTGAACTAGTAAGTCGAAATAAAGATTTATAACATTCAGTAAACATAACACTAGTACATTTCGAACTTTAAATAAGTGCTTAACTTTAGGTCTAGCTGTAAGTTTTTTATATACTTATAGAGGGTTCCCACATTAGACTACCTATTTTGATATGCTATTTAAATCTAAACGAAGTATCTTGTAATAACTTTGATAATGGTCGTTTGACCGAAACTAGTCAGGTTAAAATAAAAACAAACAGTGGAACAATTACCAAGTGTTTTATGAATTTTTAACCAATTTTAAATTCAGTGTTAAAACATGTTTCACCAAGTGTTAGATGAATCTACAATTAAAAGTTTATTAGAAGTACCTGATTATTTTTTTCTTTAGTAAGCCAAGCTAAGTAGGGCTTAGGATTATATTTTATCAAGTAGGCGCCTGTCTCAAAGCAATTTAACAGTTGCTCGTTTAACAATTGTGAGAAATTATATGAATCTAAACATTTATGCAATAACAACATGTTTTTTCTTAAGAACTGATTAGAAGGAGATTATGAAATTGTACTCTATTATTCCAAAAAGATGGAGCAACATCTCATGCAGCCAGAAAATCCATGATGAATTAGCCAGATTTTTTTTTCTGTAGGGATATTTGAAGAGAAAGGTCTTCACAAGTCGTAACAATGGAGGAGCTAAAAACCTCATTCGAGAAGAAACCATAGGAATTGAAGTTAATGGACGGCATTTAGAAAACATTTATTCTAAAAATTAATTAAATGTTTAGGTCTAATATAAATCTAACAAAAGTAATTGTACATTAGTGTAATAAAATATTATTTTACTCAACTTAGGAAGTTGAAAATAGGTAGTTTTATATGGGGAACCCTGTATCAACGATTGTAACGTCCCTGTAATAAGAGTTCGAGCCTGTTGGGCCTTGAGGAAATAAATAATCGTCGTTGTGATTTTCCGCGAACATAGTTTACAGTTTTAAATATACATACTATTAATGACATCTGCTGTGATTAATCTTTTGTTAGACAACACTACTTGTTAAATAATACAATAGTACGTTAAAAAATCGGGATATTTATCTTTTTATAGCCTAAATTAGGACCTATCATCGCAGGAACACCATTAGTATTAATAGAAATACTGTTTAACAAAATTATTGAATGCAGCAAAAATCTATTCTTCCTTTCTTCTATGCAACGTTATTGTTATCAATTTTTTTTCTTTGCTCGAACAATCTTAGAATACCATACGGTACTGTGAAGTCAACTCATTAAAATGCAAGAAAAACGCAACACATTTGTAAATGTCCAACTGTAAAACATTTCTAATAACTTTCGTTCTGGACAGTTGTATATCTTTATTGTTGACATAATTTCCTTTTTATTTTTAAATTCGTAAAATTAGAATTTGACTGCAGCAGTAGTTTTTGAATATCGATTTTTTTTGGAAAATCATTGTCATATTGTCCGTGCAGCGATCGAAAATTTCGCTCAATGTTGCATTTTTCGGAATAGCAACAATCGAATTGCAAATTAAATAACAACATCATTTTTTACCAATCATAGTAAAAAACTAGTTATTTTTCATAAAATCTAGCAGAAGGTTGAAACCAGTTAGCGATCGACCAAAAATGGTCGGATTGGGCACCCCTGTTTTAAGTCAATCATTTTTTTTTACTAATTATTGTTTTTTAAATAGCAGCATGGCGGCTCATTATTAAAATTATTTATTTGTAGGCCAAGTGTAAAATGTCACCTTGAATCTAAAAACAAAATAAATAGGGTGTTTCATTTAAAATGTTAAAATTGATGTCACCACCAAACTCCAATTTGTTTTTATTATAAACTTGCCAAATTTCAAACCGATATCCTAAGTAATAAAAAAAACTAAAGGGAGTTATCCTATTTTGTGTTACGCCTGGTGTATGCTATAAATATTCGGGCATTTTTTAAAAGCGTCCAATTTGACACTTCTAACAAGCCTGAAAATGTTGATTTGTTGGCGAGAAGCGAAGCGTAGCAAGCCGACAAATCCAAATTTTCAGGCATTTCTAAACTTAAAATGTTACTTTATGCGTCACGCGTACAAATGCTAATTATTGTTAAGTTTAAAGTACACTTCTTATAAACCTTATAAGATAACATGTTTGTAATTAATTGAATAAATTCATTATACTTCTTATGTTGGATTAATACATTTTACAAATGTATATTTTCTCCAACCAAATACTGCACTTTCAAAATCCCATAATTGAGATATGTAGATATTCTTAAAAGATCCCTGTATTTTAATAAAGAAAAATCAAACAAAAAACTAGCTTTCATGTAATTCATATTTAAAATTCAGAAAATGTAAAAATTCATTGTCAATTTTTTAAGTCATCAGAGAAATAATACTTGTGTATTTTGAGTAATTGTAAATATACAGGGTGGGCCATCTAGTGGTTTCTATTTAGATCATAGGTTATTTTGACATTGACATCATTTTCCCACTCGAAATCTTGATAGAAAGTCGGTATCATTCCTCATCGGTACGAAATGAGTCGCTTTACGTTTGAAAAACGTTGGGAAATATTGCAAACTTATTTCCAAAGTGAGTGCTGTGTAGCCCAAACAGTGCGTTTGTTGAAAAGAAGTTTTGGCCGAAATGAATCACCCACCGCGCCTGCAAGTTTGTGCAAAAAGTTCGTGAGACTGGCATGCTAGTGGACAACACTCATAGTCCTCGTTCAGACGAGAATGTGGCTGCTGTAACCTAGAGTGTAAGACTCAATCCACGAACATCCACTCGCCGTCGATCTCAACAGCTCAACATTGCACGCACTAGCCTAAGGAGAATTCTGCACAAAGATCTCGGATTATTCGCTTACAAGGTCCAATTGACTCAGCAATTGAAGGCGCATGACTATCCGCTTCGTTATCGCTTCGCAGTTTGGGCCTTAGAGCAGCTTGAATTGGACAACGATTTTTGGCGAAAAATCATCTTTTCTGACGAGGCTCATTTTCATCTTGGCGGCTACGTTAACAAACAAAATTGCCGCATCTGGGGCTCGGAAAACCTGCACGTTATTGTCGAGAAGCCAATGCATCCCCGAAGAATGACAGTTTGGTGCGGATTGTGGAGTGGTGGCATCATTGGACCATTTTTCTTAGAAAATGAGGCTGGGAACAACGTTTCGGTCAACGGTGAGCGTTACAGAACCATGTTATCCGACTTTTTTTTAATGAAATTGAAGACATGAATTTGGACGATCTCTGGTTCATGCAGGATGGCGTGCCATGCCACACAGCCCATGCCACAATCGATCTTTTGCGCACCAAATTCCCAAATCGTGCTATCAGCCGTCTTGGCGATGTCAATTGGCCGCCTCGGAGCTGCGATTTAACCCCTTTGGATTTTTTTTGTAGCGAACCGCGAAGGACCGATGTTATGCCAACAATCCACAAACGATTCAAGCACTTCAGGCCAATATCATCTAAGCAATCCGTGAGCTACAGCTCGAAACCATTAACAAGGTCTTGGAAAATTGGAGTGACAGAATGCGCTACTGCGAAGCCAGCCGAGGCAGCCACTTGAACGAAGTTGTGTTCCATAAGTAATGGGAATGTTTGCTCTTACTAATAAAGCCATAATACATGGACAAAAAATAATTTTGTTCATTTTATTGCATATTTAAAAAGATAGCAATAGATGGCCCACACGTTATGTTTTTATTTATTTTAATATTGATGTCTTAGATTCGTCGAAAAAACCTACGTCTATTTGTTTTAATAAATAGATCAGTCTTCAGTTAAAAATAATAGTGTTTTATCAAATGTTAATGTGTTACCCAGAAATACACCGACTTCACGAATTAACTTCAATATAAACATATAATATCCTAAAGCGAAATGATGTCAGGTGGTTCAGTAGTGTGTGGTTTCTTCAGTTCGCTGAGTTTTAGCCGACATTTAAGTTACAAGCTAGATAAAGTCCTCAAAAGGTCGATATGCCCTTTTTCTGTAATAACATGCCTGTTTCCTTCAGGGAGTGTGCTTATATCATGAAATTGGCTAATGCTTCTTGTAAGATACTACTCAAATTAACTGTAAATTACAAATTCATTATATAAACTTATTTTATATAATTAATTTTGCTAAAAGGAAGTAGAACGAAACAATGAAATTATTTTATTAAATTGTTTTTTCGCAGTTTATTTTACTAAAACATATCACAAATCATCTAACTAGTTTTATTTAATTTCTGATTGGCTTTCTAAGCGATACAAAGAAAATGCTATTACTCGTTTTACAATGCAAGAGCAGTGGATCGTAACCTGAACGTACAAGTTAGTACAATTCTTACACAAGCAACATAAAAACCCATCTGCTTGATTATTCGTTGCCATGTTCAGCGAACAAAATCGTAACCAGTAAACTCGATTAATATCACAAATCTAATTTTAAAATAATCAACAATTTGTAAACAGAAAACGTTTACTTGCATTGATTACTAAAGGTGATAATTACGATTCCTGTTGAAAGAGTCAGACCATTGTTTGTACAGTTTGGAAAAACCGACGCTAAACTTATTTTTGGGCAAATATTAATTCGCCCAAATAAATAAGTATTACGGACACATTTTATCTGAAAATTGTTATAATATACTAAGTATCGAGAACAGTAAGGATATTTTACGGGTCGAAGACAATTGTTTGGAGGAGGAGCGAACGGAGCGAGCGACGACTTCAATTATTGTCTGAGACCGGTATTCCTTACTGTTCGAGATGCTTATAACGTTATTTGCATACGATCGTGCAAATAACGTTATAAGCATCGCATATATGCGAAATAATTTTTAATATTTTTATAATAATTCGATAAATTTGCCATAATAAATTTTAATACATTAGGCAGCTTTGTGGTAGTAACTACAAAAATAATTAAAAATAAAAAAGCAAAGTTGGTGTCAGTTTCACGGTTTTTATAGATTTGCAATCCTTTCACGTAAAACAAGAAAGGAAATGAACTATGAGTGGTTCTGAAGTTAGAAGATTTTGATTTAGAAGAAGCATGGAATATAGGATGTTCGCCAATAGTTCCGGAAACTTAAAAATTGCGGTGTGAAAATACAACGTGTTCAAGACTTGGTGTGAAAAATATAAAGTGAATATTTATGATACGAGCCTTTTAACTTTCTGTTTTCTCTATAATTCAGTAGATATTTATACATGCTCTACACTAATTGCTTAGCTGAAAGAATCTGGGTACAGGTCCAAAAAATCTAACGATTTCATAAGAGGAGACATAATCAAATTTTTAAATAAAGCACTGTTTGCGTTTATATTGCAAATTCTGTTTAATTTGTGAAGTTTATTATTCTTTCAGAGAAACGAGATTTGATTTTTGTTTAAATTATGTTTTTGCTGTACAAACCGAACCTGCATTTTTCTTCAAACTTCTTATACTCGGATATTTTATGATAGCATTGTGAATAATCTTTTGAGCACAATGCAACCCTCTGGGCCGAATACAATAGGTGAGGATTAAGGAATTTTTAGCGTTTTGGACATCTGGGACGGTCGTGTTCAAACTTGTCGAGCTATACGCAAAATTCTAAAATCTACCTGCGTCTCAGGGCAGGGTCGCCAAACCTTCGGTTTGGTGCGATCCTCGCTTTAATGCGCATGTCGCCCCTCTTACAAACTATCTCCCCCCTACGCGTGAGGGTGCTTTTTGTAAATATTTTTTTTTTGAGACAGTCTGAAGTTATCATTGAGAGTATAAAGTTGTATCCGTGTAAATAATTGTAAATTTGTATAAGAGTGTGTAATAGACGTATTAAACTAAATATCGTTGTGTATCATTACCACAAGCAAAAACTACGAACAGATCTTCGGGAACCAGGAAGATATAAGAAACTGTTCGAACATAAACAAGCACTAGATGAAGTCTTTCTAGTTCATATGGTAATATAAAATTACTTAAAAATGTAGTTAATTAATACTTAATTGTATATTTAACATAAATATATCGTAAAATTTTTTATTAACTTTTTACTTACCGTTCGCCGAACGGTAAGTACATACTTACCGTCGTGGTATTCATAGCAACCTGGTAAACACACCCTACCGTCCTGGAAACGCATGTGGCCAATCGTGCAAATATTTCAAAAGTTTATTTACTTAAATTTATTATAAACTGTATCAAATATTGTTTTTTATAATAACTTTAGACCAGTGTCTGCCAAACTTCTTTACCTCATGGTACACAGGACAAGTTTGTTTCGCGGCACACCAAATAAATAACCAATAAAATTCAATAAGCAATGTAAGCGCGGTTCTTACTGTACAAATACTGCAATATACCAGAGTACTGCTTTGAACTATCTCTGCTGTATTACAATCTACTACTCAGTTAAATGTTACTGCACTATAATACTTTTGCTACAGTAAGCCGTGCACAGTTTCTTGCTATCCACACGATTTGTAAAAATTTTAATTGGATTTAATAAAATTGTCACTTCCGACATGTGCATAGTTCTTTTACATATAGTATTAAATCACATTAAGGACAAGGCGCGCGCGTATGCCCTAAAAGTTTTACAATATTAATATTTAATGTTTGTTGAGTTTTTAGAATTTTCGCTGTATAATGTTTATAAATATAGATAGAAATGCGCTCATTTTACAGATTTTTAAATGTATTAAACACATATGAAATATTTCTGGTATACCTATTATAAATATTGTGCATATAAATAATGTATTTAATAGAACAGAAACAACGCGTTAGTGATGAAATGCCTCCGGCGTGAAACTATTAATGCATATGTATCAGTTTAATTAAAAATATCCGGAGAACAGAACGAACAAATATACATTTTCTTTTAGACATTAATTAAATGAATGCGAGTACTTAATGCCTCACGTAGAATAATACATCACTGATAACATTGACACAGTTCCAAAGTTCATCCCCCGGAATGAGGATATGAGAATAAAAATCCGGAGCACAGCCGGATGCCTGAGTCCCGCCGTACCCCCATATTTTTTTAATTAAAATCATATGAGAATATGACTCAAATCTCTATGTTTACATTCATAGGAGCATTTTAGCAACAATTTCACGCTCGAAGCACGGAAAGGAATTGCGTTTTTTAATTGGGCTCTTTAACGTGTAACTTGTAAAATACACGCGCAGGCACACATAATTAAGGGTGTGAACACATATTTGGATGTTTGTTAGAGGCTCGCCCGTGTGTCACAGTCCACGTCCCTATGTGCATTCATGGATGGGTGCCCACGTACGCATGAATATCAAATTATTTATTTAATTAAAAACGCAACCTACTTTTTTAATATCATTTTATAAGCAATAGTTTTAATTTTATATGCATTGTCTTGCATATACAGCAATGAACAAAGGTATATACACAATTAAATTTTAAGGGTTTTCAAACTTGAAATAAAAAAATGGTGATGTGTCCATCATAGTACTTTCCCCCGTAAATTGCGCATTAAATCACTTTTAAAATATTTGTAGCATTATTATTTTCAAAATGTCTTCAACTTTTTGATAACTACAACTTTTATTTGAAACATTTTTCAATTGGATCAACACATACTGACACAAACCAATGACTAGATAAAAAACACTATTTATTGAATATCTCAAAAACTAAGAGTGCTATGACAAAAAGTGAATCTACAAAAAATCTTTAGTTTTTCATTTCCTACAACTTTTATTTGAAACATTTTTCAATTGTATCGACACATACACTGTCACACACCAATAACTAGATAAAACACAACTTTTGAAATATCTCAAAAACTAAGAGTGCTATGACAAAAAGTAAATAAACAATACATCTTTATTTTGTTATTATCTACAACTTTTATTTAAAAGAATTTTTTGTTTGATGAACATTTATTGAAAAAATCTGAAAAAACTGAAAAACGCTAAGAGTAAGGTACCACTTCCGGTTTTCCGATTTTCACCAAAAGCTTTTCAGTTCTTCCGATTGTAACAAAAAGCTTAAGTTTCAAGTTTCATCTCGATATCTTTAGCGGTTTTTGCGGTACAGCGCACACAGACACACAGACAGACAGACAGACATTTTTCAAAAATGGTCTTATTCGACTCAGGGGACCTCAAAACGGATATTTCCGCTAAAATGTTTGATTCGAAAATTTTCACGAAAACAATACTTGCCCTTTGTATTACATACGGGGGAAAGTAAAAACATTGGAATGAAACCATGTTGTAAAATATTAACAAAACATATTGATAATTTTTTAATATGTCTATAAACTAGTATATTATTATTTAAAATGTATAAATCGGTAGGTAAAAAAATATATAGACATAACTAAAATCATATTTATTATAACAATGATTAATAAAAATTGGATGATTTATTTTTAATGTGTTCAGCATTTAGTATGGTATCTCTTATTGTTAATTCCTTCTTGGCATTCAATGAAAAACTTTATTAATGTAGGCACTATTTGTGAATTTTTTTATCGAACTCTAATTTTTCTGTTCATGTGGTACCATAAATACACGACCGGATTTAGGTTGGAAGTGTTAAATAAAGTTTGAACTCATTTTAAAATAGGATTTAACTGCTTCACTAACTTGGACGTGTATTCGAATTCGCTGTCACGTTGAAACTAAGATTGTAGTGGCATATTATTCTGCACATAGGGAAGAATACCCATGTTTCAATTTATCCCGACACAAACCTATCCATAATGCCTTGAATTTGATTTTGTGTATGGGTCCAAGCCTGGGAAGGAAACCCCAAATCAAAGCAGATCCACCTTAATGTTTTATTGTGGGTAATATAAGCTTATGGTCTAAACTTTTATTAACAGGGCATCTAACATAACGTGTGCCATCAATCCAAACATATTAAACTTGAACTTGCCATTAAAATATTACAATTTCAAATAATTTAAAGTCTACTGCAGATGACGGTGGGCAAATTCTAAACGGGCCTAATAGTTCTCATTTAAAAGCAAGCGATTTTTTAGCTTCACGTCTTGCAAATAAATTCAGTTCATTTAATTTTCGTTCAGTTGTTTTTGTTGGTATAGTAGGTAATCGTTAAGCTTGTAATTCACTTTGGAGTTGGATATTGTCTTGAGAGGATCTCTTAATAAAATCATTTTAACCACTCTCACGCCTCTTTTATTGTATTTTCTAGGATGATCACTTCTTTTTTTTGTTTTGCACTGTAGATCTGCTTGTATTTTTGTTTGATAACTGCCCACATTGCTTTCCTTTCAAATTTAAATTGTTTGCAATTTCTATGTTACGTTAACCATACTTAAATAATTTAATAATTTGTTTTTTTAATGGCAAAAGGGATTTCAAGACAACGAGGGATTATAGAAGAGCCTAAACTTACTTTCTATGCTGTTAAATAGCACTATTTCCATTGCACTAAAAAAACATATTGAAAAATAAAACAATAAATGTACAGGGTGGCCCAAATTGGATGTTACTATAGGGAATCTCGGTTATTAGAAGAGATAGAAAAAAACCGATGCCGTATCCTCGCGCTCTTTTTTCCAGATAAACTCAATGCCGAAAACAGAAATTAGCTATCGTCTTTTGTTTTGAAGTTATAGCTAAAAATTCAATATTTTCTATTTTCGATTTTTGTTAATATCTCAGTCACTTATTATTTTATCAAGATATAAATTGTATGTTCTGTAAGAATTGTATGCAATTTACAGATTATTTCTATCTTCATTAATAAAAGAGATACAAAGTTATATTTTTTAAATAGAAGTTGACTGTGCTATTGTTTGTTTCTTCCCTTTTTATTGGTATATAACATGTTGATGTTTTATTTAAAATTTATTGATAAATATTATATTTTATTAAATGTTAAATATTCTTATTAATCGCAATAGGCATGTTTAATATTAAATTAATAATTGCTGGAATTTAAGTAGCCTTATATTAGGATATGATAATAATTACAATTATTTCGAAAAAATTAAATGAAAATAAATGGATATTATACCTAGGTTTTGTTTATTGACCAACCAGATTTCAGATTTATTTTTCTTAGGTTCTTTGATTAATAGTCATGAAATAACATTGATATATAAATGCCATGTTGCCATTGATTAATTATTTGACAAAAAGTGGGATTAATAAATGAACCCTGTTCCGCCGCGAAATTAATCTTTACGACAGGGTAATTAAGCACATGGCAACCATCTGTAAACATAACCTCAAATTTATTTTGAAGACAAAAGTCACAATTACAACCAGAGTATCCAACCAATTATCCAACTTATCCAACTACAATAAATGCTCAAACTGATTGCCATTGTTCAAAATGCATGAGTTACATCTATTTATGACACTTTTACATGCATTATGAATATGAATATAATATATAGAACTTTACAATATTAATGAAATTTTGTCGTAAAATATTGATATTGTTATTTAATTTATATAAACGGTCCTTTATATAGCCCCAAAAAAGAAGTCCAGCGGTGTTAGGTCCGGAGATCGCGGAGGCCATTTTACCGGTCCATTTGTGCCTAACCATTTTGCTCCAAAATTAACATTTAATAAATTTGTGACGTCTCTGCAATTATGGGGAGGTGCGCCGTCTTGTTGGAAATACAAATGTTCCCCTTGAACTAATGGAAAATTGTCCAAATAGTTCTCAATAATATTTTGTTGTAAAATGTCAGTATATTTCCGTCCATTCAAGTTTCCCTCGTACATTTTGTAACTCAAGATTCGGTTTCGCAGTAGAGCACACCAAACACTAAAACCAAATCTACCCTGTGCCTTAACATCAACAGTCCAATGAGGGTTAGAATCGGCCCAATAATGGGCATTGTGCCTATTAAATATTCCTGCGGAGCTTATGTATGCCTCGTCGGTCCAAATAATGTCGTTGTAAAAGTTCGGATTTGTTAATCATCTAGCTTTGTACCAGTTATAAAATTCTAATCTTCGTTCAAAATCCTCAGGGTTCAAATGGTGTCTTTTTCGAATCGTGTAAGGACACATTTTTTTTCCAGTATCCTTAAGGCACGATTTCTTGAAATTCTTTGTTCGTCTGCTATTTGCCTGGATTTTCAATTACAGCCCTAATAACACTAAATCCAGCTTCTTTTGCGTCTAATATATTATATTCTCTGGATCTCGGGATGGAATATGGATTTATCGGGCTGTCTTCTTATATCGAGTATAATATGTTTCCAATGCAATATTAGAATTACCGTTGCTTTGAATAAAGCATTCTAACATATCAAACTTTTCGTAATTTTCGTACTTCATGTTTAAACACTTAGTTTATTAATACACAACATAATACAACAAACAAATAATATAATAACAACGTTATTGTTTTTTGTTTCATGAGTAACAGGCATCATTTTATTTACAAGTCTACTGCGTTTAATGAGAAACATTTAAAATTTAATAAAAATATAATATATCTCAACAAATTGCAAATATAACATCAACATATTATATACCAATGAAAAGAGAAAAAAATAACAAATTTATTAATAGCACAGCCAACTATAACATCTATTTAAAAAAATATAACTTTGTGCTGTATCTCTTTTATTAATGAAGATAGAAATAATCTGTAAATTGCATTCGATTCTCCTCGAAGAAGTACAAGTACAAGAACATACAATTCATATCTTGATAAAATAATAAATGACTGAGATACTAATAAAAATCGAACATGGAAAATATTGAATATTTGGCTATAACTTAAAAACAAAAGACGATAGCTAATTTCTGTTTTCGACATTGAGTTTGTCTCGAAAAAAAAAAAACTCGAGGGTGCGCCATCGATTTTTTTTTATCTCTTCTAATAACCGAGATTTCCGATAGTAACATCCAATTTGGGCCACCCTGTACACACACGTGTTATACGTGTTTCATTAAATTCTAAAATGCAGTTTAATATGAATATCACACTCGCTCGTGAACTCTCGCACAGTCCAGACGTTCGAATTGAGCTCTATAACTTTAAGTTAAATCAAAGCACCGTTTTTATAAATGTCAAGTATGGAGGCGGAATCGGAAACCGATGACGGGGAAGGCACTTTCATCACACCAAAAAAACCGAAAGGTCGTGGCAGACCTAAAAAAATAACATTGACGATGACAGCGGCTCTGCATCAGGATCAAGCGTAAGCACACGTGTACGTAAATTATCACAGTCAGTCTCTCAAATCCCAAAATCACACCAAATACGTTCACAAACCCAAACACAACATCCGCAACCACACTCTCTACAACAGCAATCCAACGCACAAACAATAGCCCCACAAACACAAGCAAAACCAACACACGCACAAAAAACTTGCCGCAAACACACACACTGCCTCATGTAGCACCACGTCCGTTATCTACACAACTCACTCAATCAAAACAATACAACCTCACATACAATTTCACAACGGCAAAAGAAGTTGCTCGTCTAGAGTTTGTAGCAACCTGGATAAAATTTAAATACAATACACACAACACAGAAATAATAAAAACAAAACATGGCTTCATTTTAAAATCAAACGAAAGCAAGGAGGTATTAGAAAAACAACTTGAATCTCTACAACAAAAAGGCTTCATACACACTTTTCGCGACAACTCGACCGGCGCGGGCGTAGGAGCGGTGGGGAACCGTGGTGCGCCAGCGCCAAGCTATTGCCTGATAATTAAGAGCGTCGAGCTCGAGATCGACGAAAAAACAATTAGCACGCACCTAAATACACTAGGAATTACCGCGAAAAAAGACAACACAAAAACTAGAATGATAAGAGTAATTACTGGGTCACCAGAAGCATTTACCAAACTCCTACACAATCAATTTACTTTCTTGTGTAAATCGTACCCAGTAATAGAGAGTTCTCCGCCAGCACCAATTCCACAACCCTGTTCACGATGTAACAAATACGACCACATAACTTCCAACTGTACAGAAGAGATTACTTGCTCCAAATGCAAAGGAAATCATCCCACGCACAAATGTGAAACAACACTGCCACCCAAGTGCAAGGCATGCGGCGACACCACCCATGGGGCATGGTCCACTAAATGCCCCAATAGACCATTGGAACCAATAGAAGGGATCCCCAATATCACCATTAAATGCGTCAATAAAAAATCGGCGGATATCGACCCGAGTCTAACAAAAAAATCAAGTATTCATACATCTATCACCAAGCACGACTTTATCATTGACGCATACACAACTGAAATTAATTCACCCACTAACACAGACAGACAAGCCCTATTAAAACAGCTAAAATCACGCTTCATTAAATCATTTAACATTGATACACACGTCAATTTCTCGGGAAGCAGCATGTTCATTGTTATGTTTGACCGCGAATCGCCTAATATCATCCCACCAGTAGTTCCCACGTCAGGCATTCGCACCGCATTTTCGCAAATCACCTCCAATGGCTAACCAAATAAACATCCTCTACACCAACATTAATTCCCTTCCTAAAAAAGCCCATCTTCTACTTAACTACCTATCCAATAATTCCATTGATATTAACTTGCTAGTCGAAACCAAAACCGAAAAACCCTTCAATTTTAACCAATGGTCCTACTTACAAATTCCCTCCTCTACTCCTAATCAAAACAGGCGCGGTGGCTCGATAGTCTCTGCAAGGCCTGGAATTAAACTAGGAAAAGCAAATCCGCCAAAATTAAATAACGTCATGAACGAATGTCTACATTGTACTGTCGAGCTACCACTATTCACTCTCCATATCTTTCTAACCTACATTCATCACTCCTCCTTAATCGAAGATACAATCCTAACCAAAGCCTCCCTATACGACCACGTAATTATAATTGGCGATTTTAACATCAATAGCATAAAAAGAAAACAACTTTCATCCTTTTTGTCCCATTCAAACTTTGTCCGCATAAACACTGCCCCTACATTTATTATGTCTGAAAATCAATCGACCACACCAGATGCCATACTGTGTACGAGCAATATCCAGCACCTTCTCCAAAACATCTCATTAATCCCAGACCTAGGTTCAGACCATTTAAGTATCCAAGAGAGGGTAACTCAACCGCAGCTCCTATACCTACCCCCCCGACAACTATTATTAACTTCCGGCGTTGTGATACCCAGAAAGTCTCGGATGAAATGACACAGTTTATAAACAACCACCCAAACATTAATCCGAAAACCATATCCTTGTTTTTAAACAACCTCTCTTCCTCCATACAGAGCCACACTCCCGTGTATACAAAACAACCCTACAAATACCCCCTCCCCAATTTTATATTAAGACTCATAAAATACAAAAGACAGATGTACAGAGATATAAGACAGACAGAGGACACAATCTTGAAACAAAATTATAATAGACTTAACAAAGACATACATAGACTAATTGACGAATACAAAAAAGACAAATGGATCAAAACCTGTAAAGAAATAAACGATCTGAGAGGAAAAAACTACTGGCAGGAGATAAAAAAACTATCTAAATACAAAAAAACGAACTACTTAACAAGCATAAACAACCCTGTGACGAACAACATAATTACCGATGACCAGACAATGACCGACATTTTTGCGGACTATTTCAAGGACATTTACACAGAGACAGGCAACAACACATACGATAATGACTTTTTCGGAACAGTTGACAATTGGTACCAATCATTCCTTAACTCCTACACCTCCCATACGCCGGATGATATTATCGATGAAACCGAGTATTTCGAAAACCTGCACAAAGGTAAAAACACAGCGCCGGGTTATGACAATATCCCTAGAATGATCCTTAAATCCCTTCCAGAAAACATACACCAGCATATCCTCAAGATTTTTAACAATCTATATTCCTTGCAACTCTTTCCCCAAGAATGGAAGCAGGGTGTAATAACCTGCATACTTAAACCTGACAACAACAGATCAAACATATCTAGCTATCGACCTATTACCCTGCTCCCTGTCTTGGGCAAGTTGTATGAAAATATCCTAAAAAATAAACTCCTTACTTATGTCTCCAACCACATCCCTCCATATCAATTCGGATTTATGGCAAACCGCTCTACCACTCTTCCCCTAGCTATACTCACCTCAAACCTACATACAACTCACCTGCAGGGTCATAAATCCGCGATCCTGTTCCTTGACATCAAAAAAGCATTCGACACAGTATGGCATCAGGGTCTACTATATAAATGCGCCCACCTTAACATCCCACCCCACCTAATAAATATCCTATACAATTTCCTACACAACCGTTCCCTTAAAGTTAAAATAAGAACCTCCTTCTCATACTCTTTCTCCCCACTTCAAGGTGTCCCTCAAGGTTCCCCGCTATCTCCCTTGCTCTACAATATATTCGTCCACGATATATATAATTCTAACCCAACTTACCACAATCCCTCTTCCTATATTTTACAATATGCAGATGATACTGCTCTAGTTGCTCACTCTTCCACAATAGCAAAAGCCGTCAATACTCTTCAGGTCCTAATCAATAAAACAATAAATTGGTTCAACAAATGGAGGATATCCATCAATATCCAAAAAACTAAGCTGCTTATTCCCTATCATAATTTTCATAACTCTCCTTTCACTATTTCCATACATCACATTCCAATATCCCCCTCACCTACATGTAAATACCTTGGAATTCTGTATGACACCAAAATAACCTTTAAAGCCCACACCCAAAATATTAAAGCCGCGGTCAAGAAGAGGGCTAGGCATTTTAGATGCCTCACATATAAAAATGATGGAATCACAACACAATCTGCTGTGACTATATAGAAAATGATCTGCCGTCCACTTCTTGACTACGCGGCCATCCTTTACTGCAACCCCCATCCCACAGCCCTAAAAAATTTACAGGTAGCAGAAAGATCGGCCCTGAGAGTGTTGACGAAAATCAGACATCCCAACAACCCCCTCCACAACCCCTCCAACAACCTCCTTTATCAAAAAACACAAGTGACTCCTATAGAAACTCGAATTATCCACCTAGCCCATAAATTTGCATCCAGACCCAGATCCTATAAACCACCTTTACCTACACAGAAACCCCAACACAATCCCCAAATTTAAATTTCCCCATTCCACCATCGCTGACTTCATCTTAGAAACACCTACTAACTAGAACGACATTTATTCATACTATTCATTCATTACCATCATCTATTCATAACATACTTTAAAAGCACAAGCACTCACTAAAACAATGGCAGAAAGACCTCGGGTGGATAGCCTATGATATAAGAATACAAGATCGTATTATATTAAAGAATAATGTACATAAATTCCTTGAATAAAGATATTTGTATATATGAATATCATCATATGTTCCCGTTTAAAAATGTTGATTTTAATAAAAATCGAATGGCTAGATAATTAAAATTGACTTTAACAGATTTTGTATAAAATATTAAATAAGAAAGATGTGGACGATTTATAAAAATCGCGATTTTTATTTTTTTTCTCAATAACTTCGAAATTTTACAAAATTTATATTTTTCTTAATGTAATCTGAACCAGCACATACTTAAAGTGGGACACCATGTATATTAGATCACATTACAAAATTCTTGTTGGATTTTTTCAAATTAGTTCTAAATTTTGAGTATAAAATATTTTTTAAAAATATATGGCTAATCTGCGTATAAAGGGAAACTATGATATAGTAAAATAATGATATACAATAATGCTTTAATTTACTTTTTTTGTTTTACCTGAAGGTTCAAACACCTAAATACAATAATTCTTGTACGTTTTATAAGTTAACTTGTAGTATTAAGACCAGACTAAACTTATAAATAACACTTTTTAAATATAACACTAAATCTAAATTATTTGGATTTACTACAACTTTTTCGTATATTTGTTTATACAGAAACAGTAAAATCACGTTGAACATATAAGTATTGTTAATCAACAGTAAAAACATAACCTAAATAAAACAATCGCATTCTACTTCTCTTCATCTTCTACGTTCGAGAATCTCCGCTTTAGTAAACCTTTTTCCCATAGTTTTATTTATCTTTTTTGTCAAAAAATGTTACCTTTTATATTCATAGTAAAATGTATACATAAAATATAGTTTTTTGATATTTGAAAGCCATGGTAATGTCATTATGGCCGTTTTGGCCATTTTTGAGGCTCTGTAATTATTGAAAAGCAAATTCAAGATTGCTATCTTGAAGGACATGGGTAAGGCATTATTAATTCTGTTTTGAACCATATACGATCGTCCGTTATAGATAATAAATTACGGCCATGGTAATGTCATAAACAAAAACTCTTATCTTAAATTCATCCTTTTTAATGCTCTTGCGCAGCACTCATTCACAAACACGACCCTTAATCAGTGAATTATATTTCTGTGTGTGTTGAACATTATTATGGTTTCTCGTCGATAAACTCTGAGCTTTTGATATGACTAATCATAGGCTCTATGAAATTACATTTAAAAAAACAGCATTGATTTGCCCATCTTTTAGTTACGAGGACAGGTCAAGCAAATGTCCCTTTATATGCAATTTAGACATATACATATATTTTAACAAAAAAGGCATCCGACAGATTTATTTAAATTCATTTTGTAAATCTAAATCCGGTTTCAGAAATAAAATCCATAAACTAATAAGCGAGTGAAATGTATTAAAAATCATGTCTAAATTATTTATTTTACGGATTTTGACTCCGTTTTGTTTAATAATTTCTAGCGCACTTAAATACTAATACTAACTACTAACACACATTATATATTTTTTCGGAAATCCCGGTCACTAGTTAGGCCTTGTATGAAATAAAAACGTCTTGGACACATACAAGCAGTAGAACCGCATTCTAGGATTTCGCAATGTTCAATCTTGCCGTATACTGCAACGAATCGACAAATTTAGGGACATTGTCAAAATCTCGTTAGTCTTTATTACATAAGAACTTATTGAGGTAAATACAAATTTTACACTTATAAATTTGACGGTTATCTTGGCTTTAGAGGTCATTTAAAGAACAATTTGATTTTTTTCGAGACAAACCCCCCATCACTGACCAGATGTCTGGATATAGCAGAGAATTTTACAGTTCGAAATACTATTACGGCATATAAAGATGTTGAAGGTCAGGTACAAAAAAATTATTAATTGCCGCACGCAGCAAATATTGTAATATCTTTAACATGAGCGCCGATTTACAGAAAATGTTGATTGATTGATTGATAGATTTTACATTTTCTAAAATAACGAAGATGTTTACTTGGTGTTGCAGCGTGGTAAGGTAGAAGCAACTCCAACTGAAAAAATGTTTTACCATGGGTTAAGTGTTATAAATATAAAAGTTATCAATGTTGCAAAAAGTGTTAATTTCGTGGCTCGACATGATCTTAGTTTTTTAAGATTAGTGTTTGCTGTATTTTCACTCACTTTTTATAGCTGATTACAAAAGTAAATATAAAATTATTATCGACGGATTACTTTTCAACACACATAAGAAATTTCGCATGAACATTCAATGTTTCGATAAGTATGCGGCCATTTAGATAGTGTAAGCACATAGGGTGTTAGGCGACAAAATTTGTGGCAGTTATTTTTAAAATTTTTCAACTTTACATCGCATCTTTATGCACGCTTAATTTAAATTTTCTTAGTGTGTGGTACAATGATGAATAATATGAAAAAACTAACATTGAGAGGTTTCAACTAGACGCATATTTCTGAAAAATATAGCTCACAAAATTAGGAAACGTAAATGGTAATGTTCACATATATACTATCAAAATCCTTTATAGGGAACTAAAAGGTACCGGTGATATTTGTAATATCATTTATAGCGAACAGTTTGCTCTAAATGATGACATACTAATCGGCTATTCCATAAATAAACGCACACTTTTTGGGGAAACATCAGAGATTTTAGCGAATTTCACATATATTATAAAGGCTATCAAGACATGGTTACTAGAGGTTAAACAAATTATTGTGCCAAAAGTTATAACAATATAAACTTTTTGTACACTTTTATTTTGAACTCAAAAATATCGTAAACCGTTACCTATACAAAAAAGTTATTCTGTACTTTTTTGTGCTTAAATGTTCAAAGTTTAAAATACATTTTTTTCCAAAACGAAAAAACTTTATATAGATTTTATTTAATAAATAAAGCATATCTCAAAAAATAATCAAATACTCATGTTTTAATTTTCTTAAAAAAATATATATGTTATACCCTGATCCTTCCTAAGAATTTTTCCGTTTTTAAAAGTACGGGCACTTTAAAACTTTTTGAGATATGATTTTTTTACCCGAACACTGCATTAACATGAGGCGCTCCCGCCAATGGTGTAATGGCCCGGATCGCGGTGCCGCGGTGTGCGCTGCGAGTCCTGCTTAATAAACCAAGAGAACTTTATTAATTCATTGTTTTACCCGAAATAAAGTCATTAATACAGTTTATCTAACATCATAAAGGATTTGTACTTTTAGCTATCAAAATTATATACCGATAAGGTCAGTGAAAAATGTTAACGTACTCTACAATAATTCGCTTTTTTGCGGATTACAACAAAATCTTAATGAACTCATAGTGACATTAGTTCTATAATTATTCAATATATATCATTAACTTGGTTCTCATTGATCACTTGGTAAAACATTTCTCTTAATATATAGGTTTTTAATTGAATTCACTTGGTTTGTTTTACTAATAAATTATTTTATTTTCAGCAAGTTTCGGTTTAATGTCATTTTCAAGAATGATGTACATACAACATAAAAGAAATTGTTATATGAGCCTTTTATGTTGAAAGTGACTTAACTCCATTTCTCAATTTATTGTTTTCGACTGAAGTAATCTAAATAATTTGAGGTTTTCTGACATAAATAACAGTTTCTGGTTAAGTATATTCAATATATATATATTATTGTGAATATACACAACCGAAAATTGTTTTTATTACTGAAAACATCAAATTATACAGGTTATTACAGTCAACAACAAAAAATTGAGAAATGGAGTTAGGCCGCTTTCAAAATAAACGGCTCATGTATTTAGTATTTAGAACCAATTTTTGTCGCCATTTCAGATATCGGCTAATTCCAAAGGTCCTTTCTGTCGTTTTTATATAATTATCTTTGTATTCCCTGTAGTGGTCAACCATTACCTCTACCCTCGACACTCCTTTTTCCATTTTATTTTCCAACATTGAAGTGATTTCCATGAAGTGATTAAAAAAAAAACTTATATTGCGATAAGATCAGTGAAAATTTCAGGTTTAAAAATAAATAAATAAAGTTTTCTGTGTTTATTAGGCGGGACTCGCAGCGCAAACCGCGATTCGGGCCATTACAATAATAGCGGGAGGGCCTCGCATCAATGCAGCGCTCTGTTAAAAAAATCATATCTCAAAAAGTTTTAAAGTGTCCATTTTTTTGAAAACGGATATGTTCTTAGGAAGGATTGGGGTATAACATATATTTCTTTCAAGAAAATTAAAACATGAGTATTTGATTATTTTTGAGATTTTTTATATTTATTAAAAAAAAACTATCTAAATAAAGTTTCCTCGTTTTGATAAAAAATGTATTTTATACTTTGAACATTTAAGCATAAAAAGTCAAGTATAACTTTTTTTGTATCAGTAACGGTTTACAATATTTTTGAGTTCAAAATAAAAGTGAACTAAAAGTTTATATTGTTATAACTTTTGCCACAATAATTTCCTTAACCTCTATATCCCTGGTATACCCCCAAAAAGTGTGCACTTATTTATGGAGTGGCCGTACTATAAGGTAACTTTGTACATATTATGTATGTAAGCGCATAACATTGAAATGAATAGGTGGTAGGTAGTAAATAAAAAACAATATGCAAAACATTATGTCTATCCAAATTTATCTACTTATTTAAATATTTAGATATGCAGGGTGTAGATGAATAAAACGGAACACAAGATTTTCAATGTATATTCCTCTATTTTAAATTAAACATAGAAATTATTGCTAATTTATGTAGAGCTATTTAAAATTTAAGATACAATTAGCATACATTGAATTTTTCACCTAGAAGTGGAACTATAACTACTCAGTATGAGAATTTTGTGTTTTTTTTTTTTTAATATTTTAGTGGGATTTTGTTTGATAATTTGTAGAAAATATAAAGCTTCAAAATCTCGGTCGTTTATTATGTAGAATTGCTCAAGATTCAAGAAACGTTGTACAAATAAAATGTATTACCCAAAATTTAATATAAAATAACTCATTACTTATTTTTGTAGTGACAATGCTCTTTTAAGAAGCTTATAACTTTAATTTTAGCGAAATTATTTAATACAAAAAATTGGAAGATCAAAAATAGTTATTTCTAGATGGATTCTAAGAATTTGAAGTAATGGAAATTAATATATCAAAAAATCCAATGAATGAATTATAGTAATTTCTTAATATCATTCTCAGATTTCAAACAAATTTTGACATTGTATGATTTTTATACGATTTTTAAAACAACTTTATCCGAAAGTCCCATGATTTATTTTTATTATTTTTAAGTAATAGTTTTGTTAATAATTTTGATCATTTGAACTCATTTTGATAATTTTTATCTAAAATATCAATTAATTTTATAGAAATATCCACTTCTATACATTTTAAATAAAAATTCTGAATGTTGGACTTAGTAAAGTAAATCAAGTCCATTTCACCATTTTTGACACTACCCTGTTGACATTTATGATAACTTTTGGCGTTTATTAGACAATGTTTTGATTCAAGTAATTATACTCCAGAATTCATAAAAAAAAGCTATCGAATGATGACCATTTTGATTAGTAGTGCTATTAAAAAAAAATAAATTAGCGCTCTATCTTGAAAACTTGGACAATTAAACATTTGAAAAAATTATCATCAACAGATTTTACTTAATTAAATTTACATTCCAAATTTCATGTTAGTTCGACAAGTATTTATGGAGATATTAAGGCGGTTCGATACATAATAAACACCCTGCATATAATATATATTTAAGTTTATTCAAACTACATTCTAGAAACTTAAGTAAGATATAAATGATGATTATCATACGAAAGGTAACAGGATCGCTTTATAAATGTAATCGTTTTACTCTCAACGTGAATGTTATCTAAATTATACATTTTAATAAGAATGGGGTACAAAACGGACTTTTTCCGTGTTGTCATTTAATTATCCCCAATTGGATTCCTATCGATCCTATTCTATCCCTCATTCCTATTTTATACATTACACAGGCACGAAATATACGCCCTAAGTAATTAGGGATCAATGCAGATCGGATCCCCAATTGGTTAAATATTTAAAAATCCTGACAGCGTAACAATTATTTGATTAGTCGGGATATGAATAAAATTTTGACCACGACGACCTTTGACCTTCTCAGAATCATTTGTAAAATCAATAGTATGCAGATTATTGAATACTCCGAAGCAATCCATTTCCATCTGTGATCGAATGGGAAAATGCCGCCCGGGAGTAATGAAATTGTGGGGTCTTTAATCACCAATTTTGTATAGATATACCATTTCAATCTAATATGAAATAAAGAATTATTCATCAGAACATTTAAATAATTAGTTTTAAATCAATATTGGCTCATGCAACTATAGGAAAATTAAGCACAGTGTACTGTTTCATAAGCAGACACAATCGGTTCCGCTTTGTGTGTCCGCGATTTAAAATTGTCCGCATTTGAGAGTTTTTTAGCATAAGCAAAGTTATAACTTTATTCTATTTTCTTGTTTGATATTCACTAAAGATCAAATGATTTCCATACTTGGTAGTTTCATTTCTAGTATTTGTTTACTTTTTCTATGGCTTGGTAAAACGATCACCAATATTATTTTTAGAAAAATCAGTTAGTGGCATATAAAAATGACTATGTAACTAATCTAATATGTATATACAATAAAAAAAGGGAGCACATGCTCAAACGGTTGTAAGTCAAGAAATGCTTATGCAAATGCAAAATGCGAGGGTTGCTACTTATGTATCCGGAATAACAAACAGAAACAAATATTTATCATTAAAAATAGATTTTTTGGTTTTCAAACTATTCTTCGCGATGGTCGATACACTTTTGTATATGTTTGAACAAATTTTCACAGCACTTTTTCCATTCCTATCAAGGAATCTTCAAAACATGTATTTTGAACGAATCCGCTGCTTCTTCTTGCCTCAAAAATCGTTCACCTAGTTTATTTTTCACGTACGGGAACAAAAAGAAATCATTCGGTGCCAAATCATGGCTGTACGAGGGCTGGTCCACCAATTTGATAGTTTGCTAGGTCTAATATTTAGTTATTGGGGTTGATGTGTGCGAGCTCGTACATTGTAGCGAGAATGATGCTGTCTCGCTCGTTGTTTTTTCTAAAATTTAGGGCTAACCATTCATGAAATATATTATGTATGTTTGTTAAACCAATGCCCAGTAGATGCAATTTCACGATCTTACATTATCCATTTGCTCACAACATCGATGTTTTCTGAAACAAAACCGGGTGTGGTCGACCTTCTTTGGAAAAGGTCGACCACACCTAGATAGCCTATTATTTCTATGGTTTGATAGATCTAATATTTAGTTATTTGGGCTGATGTGTGCGAGCTCGCACCTTGTAATAGTGCAGAATGATGCTGCTTCGCTGGTCGTTTTTTCTTAAATTCACGGCTAACCATTCATGAAATATATTATGTATGTTTGTCATACTAATGCCCAGTAGACACGGTGTCACATGATGCTCTTGCATTATTAATTTGTTGACAACATCGATGTTTTCTGAAACAAAACCGCTAACCCAATAATGTTGAAATGAGTCAATAGGGGTCCTGTGCAAAATTAAGCGCTTTGTATCTTTATATGGCCATACGTTTATATCTCGGCTCTCATTGGTTGGGGGGCGTGAGCCGTGGTAAACACGAAAGCAACGACGTCACAGAGGAGGAAAGAGCACTGATAAAACCATCGGGAAAGAGGGGAAAGTAATCTTTTTTACCATAAGAACCCGGGGTAAGAGGTTGCGAGCGAAAGAGTCGAGAGCCGAAGTAACAAATTCAGGGGGAGATGAGCTTGCTTCATGAGAACCCGGGGTAACAGGTTGCGAGCGAGAGGGCCAAAAGCTGAAGGATCAAAGTGAGGTTAAGAAGATCCTTTTGCCGTAAGAATCCAAGCCGAGACATTGCAAGCGGGAGGGACAAAAAACAGAAGTAAAGAGTACAGGCAACAAAAGGTAAACTGAAAATCTTTTTATAAGTGATTAGAATACAGTCTAAAAAAAGGAGCACCGAATTATAGCCGCGAATCATGTTTCTTACCGTTTACAAGAAATGTAGGAGAAAGCCGAATTAAAATCGCGAACTATGTTTCTTACCGTTTACAAGAAATGTAGGAGAAAGCCGAATTAAAATCGCGAACCATGTTTCTTACCGTTTATGAGAAATGTAGGATAAAGAAGAAGTAAAATCGCGAACCATGTTTCTTACCGTTTACGAGAAATGTAGGAGAAAGCCGATGTAGAATCGTTAACCATGTTCTTACCGTTTACGAGAAATGTAATAGAAAGCCGAAATAAAGTCGCGAACCATGTTTCTTACCGTTTATGAGAAATGTAGGAGAAAGAGGTATTGAAAGAGAGAATCAGGTCTGAGATGGGTTTCGTGGGTTATCCCATCTTGTAAGTTAAATGACAGGTCTGAAATTTGCTCCCACACGTAGAGTCAAATACATTTTTTGAGTAAAGAGTGCGCACGATTTGAAGTGATATCTGTGATGATATCTGTTTTTATTGAGATATAATTTTGATTGAATAAAGTTCGCATTTGTTACTTCCTGATTTTATTTCTTGTCCACACACAATCCTGATCAAAACGAATAAGAAAGAAAGAACAGCAAACGATAATACATATTGACACAACCAACGAACTTGTTAAATAAATAAAAGGGTTACTGCATACACAACACAACGTACAATTAAAAATACGAATTATAAATTTGTATAATACCGGGACTGAAACCATGTACAGTGGTTTTAGGTGCTGCTTCATAGTCAAAAGTAAGTTAATAAATCATCGCACAAAATTTTTCTCGCGTTAGTTCCATTTTTGACTCAGACGAAATTTTGTAGTCACTGTAACAAACAAAAATGTTAATCTTTACGATGGATATGTTGGATGTCACATATCCACACCAGTGCCAATTCCGGATACATAAGTACAAACCCTCGTATATAAGGGGTTTTGCTATAAATTGAGTGTCCGCGTTCGGTTAATAGAAAGCCTACTTAAGATTGGGTTGTTTATTAAAAAAAATCTCAATATGTTGTGCCCAGTTTACGAGACGTGTTTTACTATAATTGATTGTTGATCTTTTTTATAGTATGTGATGAATGAAAAGAATAAGAAATTGTGTTATATTTATTTGATGGCTTTTGCCTTGTTATTACCTTCATGCAAATACTTAACGGAATAATGACATATTGTTTGGATTCCTATTGCAAATTTTATAAACTTCTTAATCATAGTTTTCTTAACGGTTCATTTTGTATTCCCATGCTGTTTAATTTTATCTGTTTATTTGAATTTATTTTTTTTTACTATTGCTGTTTCTTTTTTCAAGAGCTTAAAATCACAATTTTATTACTCTTTTATTGCGAAATGCACTTAGTTTTATGACTTCAAATTTGCGATCTCACGCCATAAATTACCCAACGGTTGACGTAAACAAAGCAAATCGTTGCTTGTATTTTTATGTCGTGTATCCTTTGATTAATTTGCGGTTCGGATATTGCGTGCTTGTTTTTCTCTCAACCACTTATGTGCAACAGCGTTTAAAGTAGCCGCTTGTGACAGCTGCTCTGGTAGGCTGTTTATTGGCGTGTGCGCCAGGATGCGCAATTGACAATCATACGGCGTAACCGCTTTCTCCAATAGAATTTAAGTGGACTACGATATAAACTATGTTAGTATATACTTGTACAGCATTATCATTTTAGCACCGAAACGGTGCAGTTAAATCCTTAAATATTGTAAAACAAATATTGTGAATTATTAGTGTATAATAGACCCCGACGAGTCCTTAAGAACCAGGTGAACGACGCTCGCCCAAACACATATTATAAATACATTACCTTTATAATAATAAAAATATGTAAATATTACCGGATATAAAATCATGGGGTATTACAATAATCCTACTCTAAAATTCTTTTTAAGTTACATTATCACAAATTGTGCAAATCACTATTACTTACCACTTAAACAGCTATTGTTTATTGATTTTTTTCAAATATCTGTATTGCTAGATTTTGCATAACTAAATAAAAGATACAAGACAATATAGCTATTACTAATGTATTTTTACGAGCACTCCATTTTTCTCCTCGAAGTAGCTGTAAAAATAGTGATGTGTCCATCATAGCACTTTCCTCGTTAATTATGTGATTATTTAAATATTAACACATTGACTGCGTTACCGGTCGCCCGGGATCGGTGCTTATCTTCGTTATGAAGATTTATGAAAACATTCATATCTTGCGGAAATTTCAATTTCCTCAATATATATTTCTATTATTGAGTGAAACAACAGCAGTGGTAAATAGTAACACATATTAATTACATAGTTTGTCAAAAATATATGTCATAAGCCGTACAGTATTTGCGTAAAACAAATAACAACTAAAGTTAAAAGCGGTAACGCACACTCGCGCAGTTGTTCGATTTGACTGCTGCAGTCAACGTGTTAAAAATATGGAAAAGTGCCTCAAAGTCAATTTATATCAAGTTGACACTATAGACTTATGTCGGCTGGCGCCGATTTGTGTCAAGTTGACAACATCGATTAATGTCGGATGACTCCGACTTGTGTCAAATAGACACAATGGACTAAACTACTCATGCAAAGTTGACACGATAAACTAATGTGAGTCAATCTAGTGGCTTACAGCTATAAGTGAAAAAAGTCAAAATACAGTTGATATAGTGATTTAATGACAAAATTCTAATAAGTTAAAGACTATCAACCAAGTAACTTACAGTCATAATATCACAATAGTCGAAATAAAGTCGATAGAGACATAATCAGACAACGCGGATGTTAGAATTTTTATTTATTGAGGAGGGGGTGCATGGGCTGGAGAGACCTCTACCCGATTTGCACCTAACATACCACACACCTAAATGGAGCAATTGACAATAAAATTGAATTGGTTACCAATAACGAAAAGATAAAAAAAAACTAATAACGTAAAATATGAAAACTAAAATAAAAAAAAGAACAATAAGTAAAATAGGATATTATTATTGAGGCGGCGATTATCAACAAAACAGTTGATATTTTGTTTTTTTTTTCAAGTTAATTGTAAGTTTATCTAAATTTATTTTTGATGTTGACTATTTTCGTCAGATTTAGTTAATTGGGTGACTTTTATTCTGAAAAAAATTACCATGAAGCGATAATAATTAACTAACAAAAGTGTATAAACAATAAATGTTTATTTTTTGATTATCAACAGTTGAACACAACAATTTTTCGAAATGATCAATGACCAAGAATAAACTACCACTTTTGATTTCTACATATTTATCAAAAGCTTTTCAGATCCCCATATTTTAATAAAAGCTTAAGTTTAAAGTTTCATCTCAATAAATCATTGCCTTTATGGTGTTAATCGACTTAACATTTAAGGGATCATATTATAAAGTGTAATGCAGCTATAAACATTTTAGGGCGATGATTGAATAATAGATTCAGATTCAATAGATTCAGTAATATCTCCTACTAAATTAATTTCTCTCAAACCTCAGTTTATAGGAATACAAAAATTGAACGCGCGACTATTCTCTTTCATAAACAATCATTTTCATTTTTTTTTTTTTATTAGGTTTGGCTTTTGCCTGGCCTTAGTTACTAGACTATTAGCCATCATCAATTTTTATTATTTGTATACATTTGTTTAATTTAACTTATTACTAAGTACATATAACTATATATTTGGTCGTCACAACACATTCACACACACCCATAGACTCCGGGACGAATATTTTTCGTTGGAAAAATTACTCACCCCGGCTGGGAATCGAACCCAGATCACCGCCGTGAACGATTGGCGAAACCAGCGGCTCAACCGCTCGGTCACGGCGGGCCCAATCATTTTCATTGCAAACATCTTTAATCTATGTATTTTCAACTGGCTGGGATCCAAGATTTTACATTCACTCATTTCTTCAATGAAATTGAATTGTCAGTCTCAATGTAAATAGCAGGTGTCTTTCGCTAAACGTTTAATTGAGAACGGATTAAATTATCTAAACATTACTTTTTAATCTGAAGTGATTCGAAACATGCGGGATTATTGAATTCCGTATTTACGTGATGTGAGCTGAATTCTAAATTTGCAGCTTCGGTGTTACAATATTTAGCAGATGTGTAGATATTGTGACAAAAATATGAATTCGTCAAGAGCTACATTATTTTGAGTTCGTACTGGAATAATTTATTTCATATTTATATGATAAATATGTAGGATAGAGTGGGAAGTTGTGAGACACGTCAATATCTGCTATATTAGAAAAGTTTTGAATATTCCAGCAAGTGTCAATTTCTTTGCTCGACATGATCTCAATTCTGCATCAGCACTCGTCGAGTCAAAATGCATTCTAAGCGTCTTTCCAAACTTGGTTTGTGATCAGTTTTTTCGACCATTAGTATTTTCGGTGTTTTCACTCACTTTTTAAAGCTGATTACAAAGGTAAATATTACCAAATTATTATCAGTGAATTACTTTGCAACACACAAAAGGAATTTTACATGAACATTCGATTTTTTGATAAGTATGCGACCATTTAGCATAATGTAGCATACTGGGTGTTGTGAGACAAAATGTGTGGGGACTTGTGTGATAGTCATTTTTGACTTTTTTCAATCTGAGTTGGTATCTTTCGTGTGCATTTAGCATTATGCATGCATAAATCAAATGGTTCATTCAATTTCGTGGTAACATTGGGGTTTTGAATGATTTTAGTAATTAAATATAGTCATTTTACGGATTTTGCTTTTTCAACATTTTTTTTTTTCATTAAAGTTAGTTAAATTTTCATTTTCTACAATATAGTAAAGAATAATAATCAACATGTGTAATTTTCATCTGTTTTTAGTCGTGTCTTACAACTCCGTGTAGTAATATATGAAGATCATTTTTTAGTTTCTATGTATTATATTATATTATAGTACACGAAATATGTAACATTATTAAAATACTGTTAGGAATAAACAATTACTTATAAATAAAAAAAGTCTGCTGTGGCAATAGGTACTGACCGTAAATTAAAATATTATTTATATGAGTAGTATATTGATTATTCCTACCACTTATTCTTAATTAATGAAATTCAAAAATTTACAGTTTTAAAAATAACTCTAAAACTAAAAGAGCTACGACAAAATATATACACATTAAATGTTTTTTTTTGATTCTCTACAACTTCTATTTGAAAGACTTGAAATAATTTACGAGATACAAAGTAAACGCTAAGAGTACAGTAGTTTCAACTCGAAAACCAAGGCATTTATGCCTAGGGATATACTGATGATTTGACCAGTTTCGTTAACGGGAAGTTTGGGACCATAGTATCAAACTTGATGCAATAGTGCACTAAACGCAGTGGAAAGATGGTGCAAGTAAGAAGGGCTCACTGAGATCGGTCAAAACGGCGATCTTCACTAGTAAACGAAAAACCGATGACATAAAAACCCTACACAAGTGTGGATTGGAAGCGACCATAAAGAGTGATGTAAAATATCTAGGGATCATACTTGACACAAGATGGAACTTCAACTCCCACTTGGTGCACATCACCCAAAAAGCCACGAGAGGATTTTTTTCGGCCAGAAAATGACAGGACTCGCATGGGGACTAAAGCACAGTATGGCCAATAGCTATACACAGTGGTAATGAGACCTATAGTAACACACGGCGCACTGGCGTGGGGGGAGAAAACCCAACCCAAGAGTGCTGCCGCTAAAAGTGCAAAGACAAGCATGTCTGCTGATTACAGGAGCCATAACACGTCATTACAATCGTTGGCGTAGAGGTTAAGCATCTACCGGACATTATTAAAAATGTTTTATTCCTTATTTCTTACAAATGAATACATAAGTAATCGGAAAGTTGAGTGGGAGCCACTCCAGGTTTTTTAAATTATCAAGCTAATTTTAAATGTTTTCGTTTGTTGTTTCTGTTTTAAACAAAAAGAAAATGTTGGTTGAAACAGGTTTAATTTTGTTTTTACTAATATCGAAATCGTTGAATTAGAATTGTTAAATTGAAATCGTTGAATTAAAAAAATTGTGAGTTTGTCTTTTTCTGGCAAAAGTTAAGGTTTATTTTATGAAGTAATTATTTACCTTTAATTCAATGTACTACTTCTTCAGTGAACAATATTGCGGTGTTTATCTATTTAAATATCATTGGAAAATAGTTCAGTAATGTTTGATTATTGATTCATTATTATTATATCGTAAACCGCAGCACCACTACTTACATTTTGTCGCAGAGAAAATGTAATGTAATGTATACGCTGGAAACGTACTGCATGATAAGGGAAGTGGTTGAAAATTATGCATCAGGGAAATGGACTATGTACTATGGATAATTTCAGAAATTCTACATAACATAGAAAAGATACAAATGACGTTTCACTGCAATAAAGCACATATCACCATATTTTCACAGCTACTAGTGTTCCTAGTGCTTCTAGTGTTTTCGTCAAAATTCCAACTTGATAATATATCAGTCTATACATATATTTTTTGAATTCATGTGTTTTTAAAAAAAATTAAAACCCCTAACCACCAACAGAATCATTAAAGGATGAATAATGGAGATAATATGATAAAATCTGACCCCCATTTTAGTCCCCTAGAAATGAAAACGATCATTGCTCACGCAGCGTATAATTCCATAATTTTCCTGCACTTTTCCAACTAGAAGAGCTGTCGCATTTTAATTAAATCTGACCTTCCCGCATTTATAGAAACAAGCCAACGATACAGCGACTAATTATTGTTGCTAAAAATTAAATTGTTAACACTTTACATTGTATCACGTGACTATATATAAGTATGGGTTTGACAATTTGTAGTTTTACATTTAACTGTTCATAAACAAGATCGTTGTATCGCTGTTACCACTTAATTCATAATAATAATGACAAGGGGTCCAAATATAAACCTAAAGTACATCCAGCGAAATTGTTCCGTTAAGCGGTAAACCGATGCCCCCCCCCCGCCTCACAAAAGTGACACGTCCTAGCAGTTCCCAAACAATTTTCTTTTTTTACTGGGTCACATCCACGCCTGTCTTTTCCGTTCCTGAATTATACTTGTCTATTTCTATCTTGTATTAAAACCAAGTTTCTGTTCTTATTGCTATTATCTACACTGCAATCCTAGTGGGATGAGACCGTACTGAAAGTCACAACAGGGCGATTACACAGTCAGATCCTTTCTTCCTTCCATTGTGTCAAAGATTTATAACTTAAGTGGTTTACAGCTTACTGCATGCCGTTTTTGTAATATGAGGTACCCTACGCATATTTAATCGACGTGCCACTTTAAGAAAAACAATCATAACTGATCTCTTCGCGTGCTACGACCCAAGAGTTTTTTCATATCATGTACCGCAGCCAAATTTGTACAAACATAACACGATCATACAATTTTTGGAGACCTATAAAACAACTTATAATAAAAGCAAAATCCTCTCGGGACAGGAGGGGATCCTACCCCTACAGGGCGCATCACTAGGTGGCGGATGGAGGGAACGCCGTCACTCGTTGACGGTAGGAGGATTGGCCTCCCGCGGACCAACATGGAAGGAGGGAGTGACGCGATGTTAAGATACCGTCTATGTATCTGTAGCCCTCAAGACCAGCATGCGTAGTGACGAGCCACACCCGCGCTCTAAAGGTGCAACATGTCGGGTCTAGAGAAATAAACTTCGATAAGAAAATCCGTAATCACCGGTGTTATACATACCGTGCCGATGGGATAAATGGTACTACGTTAGTGTGTCTAATAACAGTGACTTCCAGATACCTGGCGACCTCCGGTTGTATGTAGCCTTTCACCGGTAAGGGAGCACTGCCGGTGACGACTCTTAGTTCTGCCCCACTCGTGGGAACAAAATGAATACATCCCAAATAAACATCAATCCAAACTTGCAACTGACGGGAGAGCCGATCTCCCGGTTTTTGCTTGTTTTAAGAACCAAAGGAAACTTCGATAAGGTCAGTCCTTTTCTTATAGATAAAGCCATATATAGCCTTATTGGCATAAGCAAATCAATAAGAAAAGTTAAAGATGGTTTACTTGTAGAGACGATTAGCAATGGCCAATCAAAGAAACTGTTGCAAATGGAGCAAGGACTTCCTCAACTGCACAGTCGTTTGGTGCAGGAACATATTTTAAAATTCAACAGGGCAACACTTCCTGCCACCGTCAAAGGAGGTTTTCACAGTGTACCGGTTTGTGCATACATTTCCGCACCCCTGAGGTGCTTCAAATGCCAAGCCTTCGGCCACGGCACAACACGTTGTTCTAAGGAACAAGTGTGCGTATGTGGCAGAAGTATCCATGAAGAGTCGGTAACTTATGTAAACTGTGGAGGTTCGAACAGTTGGCAATACAGGAGCTCAAAGTTAAAGAAAAGCTTAGCTATTTTGAAGCTAAGAAGAGGGTGGTTCCACGAACTCCGGTTGCTGGCGTGTTGTACTCGTAAGTGACTGAAGCTAGGCTAGCATACATAGAGATGCAGCTGATGGAGCAATTATTGCCACACCTAAAAAAAAACGATTTCTAAGACGGTAAAACAAGAAATTAATTGTTTAAAGCCGCAGAAGGAGGCAAGTAAACTGCCTCCGCAAAAGGAGCCAAGTAGACTGCCTCCACCAAAGAAAACAAGTTAAATGCCTCCAACATTTACAATCGCATTGACGAGATCGTCAGAACAGGAGACCACGCCATCCCCATCATCTGAACAGCAGATGCCGTTCAGAAAAATTTGGCGGCTGCGGCGGGCGGAGCCTCGTCGGCAACAACACCGATGCCTGAAGGCCCCAAAAGCAACATTGACGTAGACGGCTACATGACGTCTACTGACTTGTCCGGTAAGAGGAGAGCCTCTGAGGCCTCCCTCTCATCGACGGACGATAGCGCCGTCGATAAAACGGGTAAAGCCACAAGAAGGAAGGGCAAGAGAAAACCTAGATGGTAGAAGGGTGTTCCTAGGAAGTAAACTCTCTAGGAATAATCCTTCGCCTTCGTTGTTTGTTATATTTATTTATTCTGCTACTAAAGCCTTTCACAACCTTAGTATATATCCAATTTGTTTCTTTTACACACCATTCTTGAAAATGGCATTAAGTCGAAATTAGTTGAAAATAAAATAATTTATTAGTAAAACAAACCAAGTGAATTCAATTAAAAACCTATATATTAGTAACATGTTTTACCAAGTGATCAATTAGAAACAAGTTAATAAAAATAAGTAAACCCTAGTAACACTGGATATTGGGCCAATATTTTGTATATATCCAATATCTTGGCTACATTCATATTAGATTTTGCCAATATTGTAAAAATATATAACTACAATGATTTAGCCAATACGCGTTTTATACAGGTTAGCAAGTTTAACACTTAAATTCAAGATCCACAGTAAGTAGATTGGTCGCAAAATACCATGAAATAGGAAGCACAAAAGGTCAAATTAAAAATTAAAAACAATTAAATAATGCGTATTAAAAAAAATATGTGAATGTAAAGAGAGTCAAGAGTTCTACAAAAGTTGCCAAATAAAAAAAAATATTTAAACAAAATTGCCGATACGTCAAACACTAGTGACGTCATTTTTAATATTCCATACTTTACTCGCACCCTGTATATTTCCCCATTATATTGCCAATATATTTAAACAAATATATGCATTTTGTAGATTTTTCCAATATTCCAAAATTGAGCTAATCACATGATTTAGCTAATTATTTTTTATATATTTATGGAATAAATTATCAATATACTAAAAGAAATGCATACGTTTCTATATTTAGCTAATACTGGGCTAATATTTATGATAAACGATTTAGTCAATATATATTTCATATATTTATCCAATAAATTACCAACATACAAAAAGAAATATATAAGTTCCTAGAATTTGCCAGTAATGGGTTAATATTGATGATAAATGATTAACCCAATATATGTTTCATATATTTATCCAATAAGTTACTACCATATTGAAACAAATATATTTGTTTCTAGATTAAGGAAATATTAGGGTAATCTTAGTGCTAATTTATTTACCCAATATATTTCATTTATTTATTCAATAAGGTACCAATATACTGAATAAATTATATATGTTTCTAGAATTAGTCAATAATAGACCAATCTTGATGATAATTTATCTAACCAATACATATGTTTCATATATTTATCCTATGATTTACCAATATACCGAAAAAAATATATATGTTTCTAGATTATTCAATATTGGGCTAATCTTGATGATTGTTTATTTACCCAATATACAGTGTGGAAATTAAGTAGCGGATAAATTCGGTAACTTTGTTAATGTGTATGATAGGGAAAAAATCTAAAGGGGTATAGCGATTTAAATTACTGTGGATATGAAGAACATTTTTTTCAGATTGATAAAAAAAATTGTTTTAAAACTTGTGACGTCAACAATATCTTTTTTTAAATGACAACCTATATTTTCTATTTCTGATTTCGGTATAGTTTTTTAATCTGTTTTCAACCATGCAAAATTTTAAATAGGTCACATAAAAAAAAATCAAGGAAAACGGTTTTAGAGTTAAAAAAGTAAAGATGAATGAAATTTATAGGACAAGGCCCAGTTGCACCAAAACGTTGAACATGAACTCTAGTTCAAGATGACAGTTCCCATTGCTCTTATGTCACTTTAAACTCGAGCTCAGAGTTAAACCAGTTTAACATGCTTGGTGCAACTGGTCCTAATCCTAGTTATCGGGATTTAAAACAAACAAAACAGATAGTACGAGTATTTATACGTAGTAAGAATCTTGTTTGACCAAAATGGCATCGCTGACAAAGAAACAAACAATTGAATGCATAGACCGTTTTTTTTTATTTTTTTCTTATGTAACCTATTCAAAATTGTGTTTGGTTAAAACAGATTAAAAAACTCTACCGAAATAAAATAAAAATACAGGTTGTCATTTAAAAAATATATTGATGACGTCACAACTTTTAAAACAATTTTTTTGAAAAATCTGATTATTTTTTATAAGCGCAGTAATTTAAATCGCTATACCCCATTTAGATTGTTTCTCAAACGTACATAATAACGGAGTTACCGAATTTATCACTTTACTTAATTTCCACACTGTATATTTCATATACAGACTGAAAGAAATACATATGATTCTAGATTTAGCCAATATTGGGCTAATCTTGGTACAATTTACCTAATATACTTTTCATGTATGAAGCCAATAAATTACCAACGTACTGAAAAAATAAACTGGTATACTAATTTTATTGTATAGCGAAAATGCAGTAAAAATAAAAATTAGCTGCATTGTCAGAAAAATGAAAAATCATTAACATAATTAAAAAAATAGTAATTAAACTCATAATTTAATTTGTTTGCACTAGAAACAAATTAAATTATGAGTGTAATTACTATTTTCTTAATTATGTTAATGATTTTTCATTTTTACTACGTTTTCAGTTCGTTTATAATATTATAAGTGATTAACTGGTTTCTAAAATGCTAGTAGAAGTCTATTGTGTGTTTTCTTTATTTTCTTATCCGTATCAGAATAAATGTCATGGGTCTTGAATTAGTAATTTTATAATAGTTTAATAAACAATAAAACAAGATAAGAATGCGAACAAATGATTTCCTGATTTCCTTTAAAAGTTCGAAGTGGAAATTCTATTTCTAAACAAATCTGTAACGGACCCTATTCGTCTTTCGCAAGACTGTGATGGTGTTTATATACTCTTGTGGGAAATAAAAAAAGTTATACAAACAACAATAAACACTCGCCATAGATTAGAGGATCGAACCCGTGACGGCGAAATGATAAGTGGATGTATCGACCTATACGTTATAGAGTGCACTGGCATTAGAAATACTTACCTACTATATAATACAAGAAAAAGAGACCGACTTAATGAAATCATACAACTAACACAAAATATTGTTTTATAAAAGGCCCACTGGTCTAAAATGCTGAATTTGGTGTCAGTGTAGTTCGTGGAAGTCAGTTGTGAGGGATGGCGTCATTTATGGCTCTAAAAAGAAAGCGTGCATCAATTTATTGTGTTTTCGTGAATTCAACCATGGTTAGGATTGAATTCAATTACAGTTTTATTACCGTAGTGACCAGTACGTACGTTATCGTTTCTACAAGTAGTGTTGGGTTGTGCTTTTTCAAGGTAGGTACTAAACTTTAATACATTCACCACATCATAACATTACTATGAGTGATCAGTTTGCATTTTGAAATAATAATACTCTGCACCAAATGCTTATCTGTAGGTATATTTTAAAATGTGACATATATTTACAAAACAGGGTTTTATTATCAGGGGACTACGGTATCAGCCCGATAAGTTCATAACACCTCCTATGTAGTAAAGTTAACTCTTAAATATTATACAAAGATCTATTAAAAAATTGTTTGAAAAGAACTACTTAACTAAATTTTTTTAACCAGTTTTTGTATTTCCTAACAATTTTAGCTCAATTCACATAGGAGGTTTTATCAAAATAACGACGAAATATAAGATTTACTTAGGATGTTGTATAAAAATAAATAACATTATTCTTAATTGTTATCCAATAAAGAAAAATATTATTTTTGTATGTTTTGATAATTTCAATACAATTTCATATGTTTCTTGTCCATTCAATTGAAATAATAATAAATAAATGATTACCAATAAAGCACAGAATGTACAAATTAGGTAAATTAACATTAACAGAAAGTTATAAATATATATTTTTTAAATTTTCTAAATATATACATGATTACATAATATTCATCTTTATAGCTTTATAGCACGTATGTAAAATTAATACTATTTTTTGTTTAAAATGCTATATGAACATTTCCAAATCTAGAAGGAATCGTAAATATGATATATTTTATCCTGTTTAAAATTAGTACAAAATAAAATAAATTACATTACTATTCTGTTTTAGAATTAATTTTGATCCACAGCTGGTAAATAGTTTTCCACGTAAGGTAATTTTTTGTAACAATTTGATGACAACATAATTCTCGATAGTATCCTAAACTTTGCAAGATACTAACTACAATATTAAATTTGTATTTATTCACTTTCCTTTTTTGTACGACTCCAGTCATTAAAATGTATATGCAGTGTGATATTTTAAGGTTAGTGTAGTTTTCTTTAAATTAAATACGGTGGGATAGTTGAAATTACATTCATTTAATTTGGTGATTAAATTAATTGATTTAATTCATAATTTTAGTAATGCTTATTATTATACAATTATAATTTGTTACCAGCAGTGATTAAGAAGATATCTTTGCATTCATCACTCCTGGTTTAAAATTTATGAAGAATTTACTGCTGTTGGTATTCTCTGTTTCAGATTTTTAAGGACTAGTGTGCCCCGCTCAGTGTACAGCCAGTCCACTAGAGAAAAACTGTATCAATAATGTTGGAAAACGAATTAGCCCGAATAAGCATCTGACCTGTGAATAAAAAAAACCGTGATCAAAGCTGGTGAAAGACTTATCAACCAACACATACTACAGTTTGTGAAACGAACACAGCCCGAACTTGTGAGCAGTAAGACGAAGACATCCTGTATTTCATTGTTTTCTAAATAACTATTTTTCTAAATTAATGTTTCATTTCCTTTCATTCCGTTAGTCTCTTGACTAGCTGCAGCTAAAAAAATAAAACAAACTTCATCTAATTTTAATGCGCAAGTGTGCTCACCGCTGTAGTAAGTTGGTCTGGCACATTGTGTGTTAATTTCCTTAAGTAAGCAAGGAGATATAACTTTTTTATATGAGGAAATTACGTTACAGTATTTTTACCCTAGTAGAAATTAAACATTTTGCTTCATTCGGCAGGGGCTGTAAACACCGAAAGGTATATGTAACATTTGACAGGTATTTGCAATAAATAAAACAATATCGCAGATGATTCTAACAATTCTGTTATTTATAAATTTTGTAGTAACCCGTAACCGGTACAGTGGGGTCTGAGAGACACTAGCAAATATTACACATCCTTAAAATATTGCATTGACTTTGGATCCACAATCAAGTGTGTCTACTTTTAGTATACAGGTGGATTTTCAGTGCTTGGTTTATTTAGTTGCCAAAGTTATTATGCATCAAAGTGTGTGAAATTTCTGACAGCGATGTATATACCGGTTACGGGTTAAACTTATTTTTGTATCTTTAATATTTTACCAGATATAAATAAGATAGCCACTGATGAAACACCTTGTATATACATTTGTTTCTTGTTTATTTGTGGGTATATAGGTTGTGATTTCATTAAGTTTTTGTATAATAGAATTATTTTAATTTTATTTTGTGTCTATTTCAACTCTATACCATCTCTAAATTAAATAAAGTTAAACTTTAAATTGTTGTTGTTTTAATATTATTATAAATAGTTCATGTAGTTATTTCAAAGAAAAATAATGTTACAATATATTTTTCAGGTTTATCTGAATGAAGTGTGCTGCTAAACTAAAGTATCTGCAGTATAGCACATATTTCAGTTTTCTTGTAGAGTTTCCAATTTAGGCAAACTGTATATATAATTTATTATAAATTGCATTATATTTACAGTTTACCTGAATTGGTAAACTGTACAATTAAACTCAAATGTATGCTATACCGCACGTACAGTTTGTTCAGATAAACTTGAAAAATATATTGTAACATTAGTAATATTATTTTCATAAAAATCCCGAATAGAAATTCTGTATTGTTACAAAATTGAATTACAACTTGAAAATCAAGATTAAAACATTATTGTAACAAGTTCATTCAAGCTTGAAAAATAAGTTGAAATTCAAGATTGAGTCAATTTTAAAATTAAATATTGTGTCAAGATCGTACCAATGTGACACAATACTGTATCAGCTGGACACAATCTTGAAATGTATTATTGAGTCACGATTGTATCAACATGACATAATATTGTATCAACTTGGCACATCATTGTATCAACTTGACACAGTCATGTGTCAATCTTGTACCAATATTTATATTTCAAGTTATTTTTCAATATTGTTTTAACCTAGCCTCGTGTTAACATCCCAATATATCTACAAGATTATAGGATTGAAATTCAATATTGTTCCAATATTGTTACAAGATGCAATTTCTACAAGGGGTCTCTTAAATTTAATCAAACTAGCCGACCTTTATCTGATATTTCAAATCAATTGCACTTGTTTGCGTAAATAATTTGTATGTTTATGTTTATTTACAAATTTGTCAAATTAGTTATTGTATTAAATAGGGGCACATGTTGCCTGAAATGTACATCTATTGTTTAAATAAAATAGTGAAGATAAAGGAATATAACTGGTACTCATCTACATTTAATGTAAACGACGGAAATATGTTTCAAATTTAAAATGAAAAATATGCGGCACTTCGGCGTATGTCATACAGTACAACAATGCTTGCGACCAGCTGTAGTATTCAAAGATATAGCTGTTTGATTAGAGATTCTTCTTTACATAAAAATAATGATTTAATTTCAACTTGCAAAAAAAACAAGTCGAAACGTAAATACCTAAACCTAACCATAAACACACTAGGTAAACAACATAATGAGGATACAACTGTCATATTAGCCAAGTATACCTGAAAGCGGGAATACCGCATATTTTTATTTTTAATTCAAAACATATTTTCCTTTTTGCAGCAAATATGTTGGTTCCAAATATTAGATAATACAGTAGAGCGTTGATAATTCGGATTAATTGTGACCGGTCCAAGTCCGGATTATCGAAATGTCTGGATTTTCTAAAAGAACCAAAAACGGTTGTTTGAGTTCACAACAAAAATAAAACTTGCCAAAACCGTTAATAATTCACTATAGTGGTTAAATAATTGGAGCAGATAAGTAAATAAGTAAAACCATTAATTATTTATATATTTATTTATTTAACGGTGGTCTACCATAGAATATTACATCAATATTACAATAAATAATACATTAAACATTAGATAAAATATGAACAATAAAATATAAAAGCACATACATTTAAAATAACAAAATAGATATATATATATATATACATATGTCATTTCTATAAAAGTGTGAGCCTGTATCGCAATTCTCTAAGGCTGTTTGCAAAAAGGTCAAAATGACTGCCTACGTATTCGCGTGTCTTAGCATTCGCGTGGCTGTAGAGTTCTGTGCGTAGTCCTTCTTCCTGAAGGGAACATAGAAAACTACACTTTCTTGTAACGTTCGAGGGGGTACGTAGATCCCTAGAAGAGCGAGCAAGTCAGGGCAGTCTATAAGGCCATTAAAGAGATTGTAGATTAAGATAACGTCTGCGTTGAGACGTCTTACATCAAGCGTCGCAGAATCAAGCGCAGAAAGAATTTCCGTATAGCTACCGGTTAGATTAAACTTAAATAAAATGAACCTTATAAACTTTTCCTGCACTTGCTCTATCTTATGTTTGTCGACCGTCGTGTAAGGTGACCATACGCTCGAACAATACTCGAGGTGCAGACGAACCAAAAAGTTGTAAAGGGTACTTAGGGTCCTAGTGTTACCGAATTCGCTTGCATTTCTTTTTACGAACCCTAGCATCTGGAAGGCTTTAGATGCTATATTAGATATATGCAAACTAGATGAGAGATTGGAATTAAATGTAACACCTAAGTCTTTAATTGTAGTTACCTTAGTAAAAGATTTACCTAATATGGTATTATTATAAAACAGGGGAGAAAGTCGCCTAGAAAATGCAATAGCATGGCATTCTGCGAGGTTTAGTGCAAGGTTATTGCTTTCACACTACCTGCCGTATAATTGTAAATCCCTTTCAAGTAACAAGGCATCGCTCAAGGAACGGGTCTTCATAAAGATCTTTATGTCATCGGCAAATAATTAGCATGAGTAAAACACTTGATGACATCGTTAATGAAAACATTGAAGAACAGGGGACCAAGGTGTGATCCTTGAGGGACACCAGATGTTACCTGAATGGGGCTAGAAGTGCAGAAACCAATAATTAATATGAACTTATAGTTAATTTTAATAAAACAATATACATACATATGTAATGTACAATATGTAAATACATATGTATTTACAGAATACTGTACAGTTTATACATTGTCAGAGCTCTTAAAAAATCTGTTAATGATTTTTGAACTGCAGTAGTGGTTCGCTTTTTTTGCGGAAAAATCAACTTTTTTTCATCGAAATTGAATCCGGATTATCGACGGTCCGGATTTTTGACGTTCGCATTATCGACGCTCTACTGTACATTATATTTAGCAAATCAGACTTATCTATTTCTTACATATATAAAACAAATACAGTAATACCGGGTTTATGAGACATTCAACGTTTACCGTTTAGTGATTACCATTTAGTGTTTAACGTTTAAGGAAATTATGCCGTTCATACGAGAATTAGGGTTTAAGCATTTTAGGTTATGCATGTCGACGTTGTCAACTATTTTATCATAAATTTGTGACCGCACTATTTTAAAAGTAATTCTTATAATTAACAGAAAAGAAATTTAAAATTATCGATTATAATTTCCAATTCCTCCTTTTACCATTAACAACTCTGCCAAATTTACTTTACTATCATGTTATAATAATAATAATAGAGTATACATTCGGAAAGTGTCGGCGCAAAAAACATTTATGTTTAAGGATATTAAAGGAAAAGAAATATAGCGAACTCTTAAACACTAAACATTAATTCTTAAAATCTGTAAACGTCGTATGAACGCCTTCGTAAGAACGCGTACGTTCAACTTCGCTTAAATACTAAACCTTAAATACGTTTAAACGGTAAACGTCTTATAAACCCAGCATAAGCCTCCAAAAATAACTTTTTTTATCCTCGTCTTTATGTTCGTCGTCAATAAGAGTAATGTTTTTCGGTGTTTTCGAAGTATGCCACACGTTCAAATTTTCCAATCATTTCACGTCATCAGTTTCCGGCCCTATTTTTTGTACATAGAAATGTAATACATACATGTGTAATTATTATAATTACGAATTCCTGTTATTTTTTATTGTTACAAATAGGCTTATTCCACATAAAAACTGCTCAAATGTTTTCCTAAAGTTTTACATTTTTCACATGACGTTTTTGCATTAGAGGCCGGGATGCATTTAGCCGGTAATGGAGGTGTCGTTTTGAAATTGTTTAATTTTAATGAGAAGTGTTTAAGTGATGGGAGGGTGGTGAATACCAGGCGAGCTTAAAATGAACCACAATCGCATTTAAAAGCAACTGGCTTAAAAGTTATGGAATGTTTGAAGTAGATGGATTTGTTTAATTGCACTCACATTTTAATGGCGCCCGGAATGTGTCCACGATATCAATTAGTTTATTGGTTTTAACTTGACCGAAACAGATTACAGTGATATGATTAAATGTGTATATAGTTTGTTGGCGGCGATGGTAAAATAGATAATTTTTTTTTATATCCCGGAGAAAAGTTTAACGCCGTCGCTTTTTTATGAGGGGTTAAAAAAGTCTGACAGGGAATATAAGTATTTTTACAAACAAGTATAGGAATTCGTGGCGTATAGAACAGGGGTTTGAATGAAATAAGGGCATAATGTAGTATTTTTTAGAAGTAATTTAATTTCTTAATAGCGATGATTTTACCCTAAATGTAAAGACTGTCGTGAAGTATGGGCGGAGATTTAATGCAACATAATTTATGACATTATGCAGTTCGTAAAGCACCAGCAAGTTTTATTAAGCAAATAGTTACACATTTAGCGGTCTCGGATTCCCTAGTTTCTTTGACTTTCTAAGCAAAGGGATTACTTCGGTGCATAGGGATGCATAGATGTTTGAAATTCTCGAGTACCGAATTCCGAACAGTATTTAGGAGTGATGGCTGGGTGTTGTGCTGCATTAAAAAACTAAAGCCGAACTCGTGCCTTGTTCATTAACTCAAACGCTACACTCTCTTATTGATACTTTCAAGCACGACTGGCTTTATCGATGTTTTTCTACATTATTTACTGTGAGAAAACAATTAATTCTGGCCAATTTTGTCGTAAATGTTGATGACTACACAATGATTCAATTATTTACCAATGCCATTCGATTCAAATATTACAGATTCAGATACCCAAAAATATACAAGAACGTCACTTATTAGTGGATGTAACACAAAACAGGCTCACTCATAAATCTGTTTTATATTTATATTTTTACCCCTAGTTACACTAAAGAATTGTACCTATTACTATATTGCACATCTCTACAGGGTGTCCCACCGAAACCACACAATAAAAGTATATGAAGTTTTAATTAATGTATTGTAATGAGATTTTCAGCAAGTAAGTAATCATGTGTGCTCTTTCCAGCAACAAGTAATATATTAATAACAAATAATATGTACAACACTGAAATTTTAACAAAATAAATATATTTCTATATATTTTTGGAATTTAGATTCTTCATAAAATGTTGTGAAAAAATCATTAGATAACCTAAAGTTTAAATTCAACTGTTTTCAAAATATTTAACATATAATAAAAATTGTGCTTTTTCATGATTTATATTAAAATTCGTATCTCCGAACAAACAAAAATCGAAGGCTAAACTACTGGCTATAGAAAGCCAACACACGAAGGTACCCAATAGTGATTTATTTTTTATAATAATATACAAAGTATTAAAAATTCCATACTACACTTGGTCAACTTTAATCCATTAAATCTCGATTTTTTTAAACGGAATACCCTGTACATTTTTACATATTCTGATGCAGAATTCAATTCTGCATTCATCTATACTAGTATTTTCTATACCCATCTTCTTCTTTTTCCTTTATTAAAGAAGAAGGTAGGTACATGGAATGATAGTATAGGTCAATGCAGAATTTAATTATGGGTACGAATATGTAAAATTATACAGGGTTACATTTAAAAATTCGAGATTTAATGGTTTGAAGTTGACGAAATATGGTATGAAATTTTGAACATTCTGTATATTATTATTAGAAAAATACATCACCATTGGGTTCCTTCGGGTATTGGCTTTCTATGGTCAATATTTTATCTTTTTAATTTACTTTTTAATGGAGATACAAATTTTAAAATAAATCATGAAAAAGGACTATTTTATTTTTTAAATGTCAAATATATCGAAAATAGTTGTACTAATGATTATTTTTACAAAATTATATGTAGAATCTAAATTTGAAATAAAAAATATACCTTTCCATTTAAAATAAGGAAGTTAGTATTGACTTCCGGTATAACCGAAAGTTGAATAATTTTAATATTTTCATTGAAAAGAGCACACTCGTTTACATAAGTGCTAAACATTTAATTACAATACATTAATTAGAAGTCTATATACTTATAATGTGCTGTTTCAGTGGGACACCCTGTACAGTGCTTCCGGTTTAATTATTAAATTATGTCAACTTTAGAAGTTTGAATAGAACACTTTTTAGTTTTGTACATATTAAATAATTGTTTTTAGAAGAAAACACAACATTTGTCAATTCAGAAAAAATCTATTCGAATTCAGTGAATACTAAAAAATAATATGTAATCTTTTCATTGAATTTAGTCCTACAAAATATACTAAGCATTATAAGTTATATTCAGTATTGCCGTTGTATAATATAAAGCATTTTAAGTTATATTTTCAGTATTGCCGCTGTATAATATAAAATGAGCTGTTTATTTTGAAAGTGGCGTAACTCCATTTCTCAATTTTTTGTTGTTGACTGTAATAACCTTTATAATTTGAGGTTTTCAATCGCAAAAAACAATTTGTGTTAAAGTATATTCAAAATGTATATTATATATTTTGAATATATACTTAACCAGCAATTAGTATTTATGACAGAAAACCTAAAATTATGAACATAGTTTCAGCCAATATAAAAAAATTCAGAAATGTAGTTAGGTCACTTTCAAAATAAACGGCTAAAATATTCAACTATTGCTAAAAAAAGCAAATTAAAAGCTTTGCAGTTAGAAGAAGACTAAGAGTTTCTGTACTTTAAACATTTTACGAAAGATGGACGCAGTAGTTTATTTCAAGAAAAGAAATGAAGATTTTTTAGTAGGATCAAATATCGCAAGGCGGCGTGACACTTTTAATTTAAATATAATTCTGCCCTTTAAAAAATAATGCCTTTTTAAGATGTCATATATAATATTTGCGAATACAGCAAAACATAAAATCTCTGCAGTACGACTGCGGATAATTTTTCTGCGCTAATGAAATACGCACCAGATTAACTGATGAATTTAACAACATGCAACGCAATGCATGGGGATTCAGCAGCCAGGAAGCGACATCCCATGTTCCGCATCAAAACAGTTCTGAGCGCCATCTAGTATAGTCGACGAACTATCACTAACCCAAACGCATATATCCCTGTTAGTGTGCGTCTAGATGTGTGTATGGGTTAGTGAAAAACAGAAATCTGTAATGTGAAATTTACTCACACATAGACAACACCGCGTGTGTATAAATTAATATATTCCTTATACTCAATAAATGAATTATTTTATTAATGACTTGATTAATTAATAAAAATTAACTAAACACTTACCTTCATTATTTTTATAAATTTGCAATTAATTTCTGAATATAAGTACAAACAGGTAGAAATAAAATTAAGACAAAATAAATTAGATATTTAATACAAACATTTATTAATAAGAAACTTAAATTACCAAAAAAATAGACACAACATCACAGGAATACAATAATTGCGAATAACAATATAAAATAAATAATCAACAAAAATATTTGATAATATAACAATGAATATAAAAGATGGAAATAAATCTTAGTTTGAAGGAAATGATATGTGTTTGACATTTGTCTCATCAGTATGGCTTGTTTTTGGATTTAGAGCCTAATACCTTACAAGGGATTATGGGCATGATAATTTGAGGGATTCTTGAAATTCACCTAAATTAATAAGAATAGAACTAACCTAATACGTTTAACAATCTATCAAATAACAGTAAATCTAACTATAGAAATTAAAAATACCTTGCGGAAAATCTATCATCCACAAATTATGGAAAACTGAAAAAACGTGCCGTGGAACGTACTTTTCGTGGCACACACTAACAAAAATGGCCGAGTGCGCTGCACGGAATACGGCAGACCCAGTTGACTCCATATGATTTTGTAAGTTCACATATAAGTTGACCGACCCACTCGATGGGAGGGCGCATATGTCGAAATTTCAATTTTCCCGCAATTTCTAACGTGGGCTCTAGTTTTCAATCAACGGCTGTCAGATCTGTAAGTATATATATAATATTTTTAAATTTTAACCTATTGTGTATTATTTTAAATAAGTCTACAGTCAAAAAAATGTAAACACCCTGGGTGTTACTACATTATTTCTCATTATTTCTTTGTAGCACATGTAGATGATCTTCAAGTATACGAAATACTAATGGTCGTGGATATTTTCATCGTACTAAACTAGGAGCATTTATTCATGGAGTATATTCCCGTTGTTGGATTAAGCAATTCTAAATCTTTGGGGATGGGCGTTAACATAAATAATTAAAACCGTAAGTTTATATAATATATAAGCAATTCTGAAATTCCATCTAGTCACAAAGTACGATCTCAGAACATAAAATAATGTCATATTCAATTCCAGGGCTATTCTGTTGCATTTCACTATTGATCAAATGAGATTCACTATATCCCAAATATCTTTCACCTTGTGAAATATATGTCAAAAGATTTCCCGATTTACGAAATGAGTATCACTATATACCCTTTAATATGTTTGCTGAACATTTTTGCAGTAACAATAATTGTCTTCTGGAAATATTTTATTTGTATTAATACATATAGGGAGTTTTTCTTTTAAGTATACGTATTCCAAATCAGCCTATTTTCTGTAAATCTTCAGATATTCCTTGTTTTTGTTTTAAGTTCAATTTGAAGCTTTTATAACGGCGGTCATAGGTGCATTTGGTTGCAGTTATAGGTGCATTTGATTCCGTCGTTATACTATGAATCTTACCACAGGAAAACACAAGAGATGCAGGTACTTGGGGAGTTTTATTTATACTTAACTCTGTCACGTACAAAACGAACGTTAGCACGCGTTCTCTAAACGTTCTCTAAACTAATTTTTTTATTATTTTTTGTGTCCACGGCAACCTTCCTATCTCTCCCCGCCGTCCGGATTATTCTTGTTCAGGCGACACCACATTACCCCCCACCTAGATTGAGGAGGAAAAGGACACAGAGGAAGAGAAAGTTACACGTTTAAAAGATTTGGAAGAATGATTTGGTCCAGAGTGTTTAAGGATTGATTTAAGAGATGTGGTGTATGGAATAGAAGAATTAGAGTGTAATTGTTTTGTAAAGGAAGTAACTGAAACTTGTGGTGTATAGCTAGGTTTAAGTCGATCGATGGAAACGCAATCGTTTCTGCCGTTAACATTTACCGTAAAAAATTTAGAATTTAGACTGATAATTTCGAAAGAGCCATCGTAAGAATTTTGTAACGGCCGTTTTGCGTGATCCTTCCTTATAAAAACATGAGTGCATTTTTTTAGATCGGGGTGTATGAAAGATTTGCGGTGGGTTAAGCGAGTAATTGCGGGGCTAAGCGTCTTCATCCTATCTCTCAGGCCGTCGATAAAATTTGAGCCTGAAGGAATGAATTTAGAAACAGATTTCGGAAATAAAAAATGGCCTGGTAAACATAATGTTTTACCATAGACGTAATCCGCTGCGGTGGCCCAAAGCGAGGTTTTAAAAATTGTACGCAAACCTAATAAAATTAAGGTAAGTTGGGATACCCAGTTACTCGGATCGTTACTCATTCTGATCGAGTCTTTAATTTGGCGATTGAGCCGATCTACCAAACCGTTACATTGCGGATGGTAGGCGGTGGTGGACTTATGCGTGATACCGAAAATGTTACAAAATTCCTTCCAAATGTTGGATTGGAATTGCGGACCACGATCAGTAATAATCGTCGATGGAATTCCAAAAACGTACAATCCAACAATTTAAAAATGCTTTGGAAACGGAATCTGCAGTAATTTCGACTAGTGGTTGGACTTCAGGCCAACGCGTAAAACGGTCGATGCAAACTAAAAGGTATCTGTAAGTGTTACAAATAGGCAAAGGGCCGATGATGTCGATGTGTATATCGGTGAAACGGTCGTCAGGGTCCGGAAAAATAGCGATTGGTGATACAGTGTGTCGGTGAATTTTAATTTGTTGGCACTTCAAGCATGATTTGACAAATTGATTGTGCAATGTCTTGATTCATCCGTGGCCACACATAGCGAGATGTAACCAGACGTTTCATTGCACGGACGCCAGGGTGTGTAAGTCCGTGAAGAGACTGTAAAATGTTAGTTCTTAGGACTGAAGGGATATAGGGTCGTCTTTGAGCAAGAGTTATGTCTGTGTATATAGGTGTGCTAGTGCCAGGCGGAGTGTATTGCTCGAGCTTAAGTGAAGTGGTGCCGTTATTCAAAAGGAATTTTAGTTCGCCGTCTTCGGATTGTAATTTCGCAAGGTTAGGTATATCTAAATAGTTAATTTCGACTCGCGATAATGTATCAGCAACGCTGTTTTCGGTACCTGGAACGAACCTGATGTCAGTGGTGAATTGCGCGATGAAGGTGATGTGTCTGTGCTCTCGTCCTGAAAAACGATCCGAGTCCGAATTTATAGCAGAGATCAAAGGTTTATGATCTGTAAAGATGATAAATTCGCGACCTTCAAGATAATATTTGAACTTTTTAATAGCCAAATAAACAACAAGCAATTTACGGCCAAAAGTACTGTATTTGCGTTCTGTTGTTGAAAAAAATTTGGAAAAGAAAGCGAGCGGTCGAAGAACGCCAGAATTATCCTTCTGCTGCAAGACCGCGGCAGCAGCGGAATCAGATGCGTCTACCATAATGCTTAACTCCGCAACAGGATCTGGTAAACCAAGCATAGCACAGTCGGCGAGTGCAGCCTTAACTGTCGTAAATGCTTGAAGAGCGGGTTGGGACCAGATCAGTGGTTTATTGCGTGGAGTAGTTGCAGCAAGCTGGTTGAGCGGTGCTAGGATACTCGAGCATGATTTTATGAACCGATGGTAAAAGTTCACCATGCCGAGAAAGCGTTGCAATGCTTTTTGGTCAGTGGGTTGTGGGAAGGGCGAAATCGCATCGACCTTGGACTGTAGAGGTTTGATTCCCGAATCACTAATGCTGTGACCAAAAAAGTCTAATTTTGTTTCACCGAAAACACATTTGTCAAAGTTAATTTTTATTCCAAAAGAAGTTAATCGCTCAAAAATTTGTTGCAAGTGACGAACGTGTTCATGTTCATCCTTGCTGAAAACGAGAATATCATCGATGTACGCGAAGCAAAATGGTAGTCCACGTAATACCGAGTCCATAAACCTTTGAAACGTTTGAGCGGCATTTCTTAAACCGAAACTCATCCTAGTGTATTCGTAAAGTCCAAAGGGTGTTGTGTTTGCCGTTTTCGGAATGTCTTCAGGATGAATTGGAATTTGGTGATATGCCTTTACTAAATCGATTTTTGAAAATAACGTGCAACCACAACAATTGTACGTGAAATCGTGAAGAATAGGCAAAGGATATCGGTCTGGTATGGTAACTTTATTGAGGCCACGGTAATCGCCGCATGGGCGCCAAGAGCCATCTGATTTAGCTACCAGATGTTGCGGCGGTTCCCATGGGCTGGAAGAGGGTCTTACGAAACCGAGCTGTAACAATTTATCAAACTCGTTTTTTGCAATTTGAAAATTGTGAGGTGGTAATCGTCGCGGTTTGGCAAAAACTGGTGGTCCAGATGTTTCGATGTGATGTTGCACATCATGCTTGACGGGTTTAGCTAGGTCAAGAAATAGAACATAAAATAAAAGCAGATATACTACAATTAGAAAAGTGGTTTTACAACAATCTGTTAACAATAAATGAACAAAAAACTGCCTACATGATATTCAACAGACAGAAACGACCAATTAACTTGAACATCAAAATCCATGGAACACTCATAAAAGAAGTGAAAGAAACAGAATACCTAGGATTAAAAATAAAAAACACCCTAAAGTGGGACGACCACATACAGAAACTAATAATGAAAAACTCAAAAATTATAGGTGCATTATGGAAAATAAGCAAATATATACCCATATCAAAAAAACGAACGGTATATCATGCACTATTCACGTCAAATATAAATTATCTAACGCCAATTTGGGGAGACACAAACAAAAAGAATATTGGAAAATTACAAAGACAACAAAATAAAGTATTGAAGATATTATATAAGATAAATAGAAGAACACATTCTAAAGAACTGTATACAATCACCAAAGAACTAGATATACAAAAAATTATTACATATAACAATTTATTATTCTTATACAAGATACAAAACAATCTAATAAAAACACGCATCAAAATACAACCCAACAAGAAGACACACAACTATACAACAAGAAGAAGATCGGACCTACGAACAGTAAAATATAATACAAAAAAATACACGCAACACCTGATGACAAAGATAATAGAAACATACAACAATATACCACAATACATAAAATGTCTAAAATACATCCCATATAAGTTAAAAATAAAAAACAAACTACTAAACAACGATATCAACTAAACAGAATACACAAATACATTAACACACAGACATCCTTTAATACCGCTAGCCCGAGATCGGATCTCTCATCCTGGAATCACGAGGCGAGGAAAAAAGGAAGGAACCTCATCAACTACAATTACAAATTATATACCTACATGCATACTATAAAAAAACAAAACATGTAATTTTATATGTAATTGTTTTTGAAATAAAATTCTAAATTCTCAAAAAAAAAAAGGGGTTGTTAGATCAGGAAATTGTTGCAATAAATTCGAATAAGGTGAATTTTGGGTAGACAAGGAACAAATTTTGAGTTTTTCTGATGGGCCGAATACATTCCTTACGAGACGTTCGTGGGCAATGTCAACAATGATGTTGAAATGCCGAAGGAAGTCGGCGCCCAGAATGGAGTGGTTAACGTGTGCAAGCACGAAATTCCACGCAAGTTTTACGTCCAGACCGATGTGTACTGTTAATTTTGAAGAACCAAACGTGGGTATTAAACTACCGTTAACGGTGGTTAACGAAAATTTTGATTGGCGATGAGTGTTGGCGAAGACTTTATCCACCGCCAAAATGCTAACCTGGGCTCCCGTATGTACTAAAAATTTTGTCCCAGAGTTAGTGTCACGCACGAAAAACAACGGGCCTAGAGAGACAGCGGAGGAATGGGCCGACATTAGCCCCGCTGTTCGTCGTTTCCCCACTGACATGGTGGAGTGCACTTCCGTGCATCACCACGAAAATTGTGATGGTACCAGCACAGTTTGTGTTGCGGGTCATCGCCTAATTGCCAGCGGTTTCTTGATGCTGACCGACTTCTGTTCCGAAATTTGTTTTTAGATTGCTTCGTCAAAGCGGTTGTTAATGAATTTAAATTTTGTGTCAGCTCAGAAATTTGGGATTGCAGTTCTAAAATTCTAGTGTTGTAAGATGTTGGATGTTCAATTGCCGAGGTGTGAGAAACGTTGGTGTTATTAATGATGGTGGGTGGCGAAATTTCTAAAATTTGATCTGCCATTTCTGCCAAGTTTGTTAATGAGGTGGTTTTTGCAGACACTAGAATTTTTTGCACATCTGACGGTAAACGATTTAAAAATATTTCGCGTAGGAGATTGTCGTCTATTGGCGTTGTTCCCAGCAATTGTTGCAATTTTCGTAGTAGTTGTGAAGGCGTTTGGTCGCCGAACATTTCCGTCGACAACAATTGCTGCAAACGCTTTTTTTCGGAAATGGTGGTTCGTTTGATTATCTCCACTTGAGCGTCTCATAAGGAAGGTCAGCGGGAGGTTCAATTAATAAATCCCTAACTTGGATGGCAATCTCTGGGGGTAAGCTACGACTCGATAAAACTTGCGACTAGAATTTGTAATGCGCGAGTTCAAAAATTCCGCTTCAATCTGCACAAACCAGATTGAAGGGTCAACGCGGAAAAATGGGGGCAAATTACATCTTACGGTGCCAACGGCAGCATCTAATTGTTCTTCCATGATGTGTGATTGAAAATAGGAAAGGTAAGGAAAGTAAGCAGAGTAGTAGAGAGATTAAGGTTGAGAAAATAGTGGAAGTATTTTCCTCGAAATACGAGGGGGGCTAGTAAATGTCACCTGTCACTTCAAAATCCAAAATCCTGGTTGGGGGTGAGTGCTGGCGGCAAATGGCAAGGTTGCAGGCTGTGTCGGCTCGGTACCCTGGTTAGGAGCGGGCGCCGCGGCCGGCGGCTGTTGACAAGGTCCGGTTCTCTGCACTTGAAACAGGGCTCCGTCGTTGATGCTCGATGCGGTCAGGAATTCGTCCGAAAAAGTGTCCTTGGCGTCGACGTCTGATGCTGGCGGGTATTCCTGTAGTCAGCTTGCCTTGTAGATCCTGAATCTTGATGATTCCCGTGGCGAAGATCGTTGTGGAAAGATCACGTCGGGGTCACCAATTTATAACGGCGGTCATAGGTGCATTTGGTTGCAGTTATAGGTGCATTTGATTCCGTCGTTATACTATGAATCTTACCACAGGAAAACACAAGAGATGCAGGTACTTGGGGAGTTTTATTTATACTTAACTATGTCACGTACAAAAACGAACGTTAGCACGCGTTATTCTCTAAAATTATTTTTTTATTATTTTTTGTGCCCACGGCAACCTTCCTATCTCTCCCCGCCGTCCGGATTATTCTTGTTCAGGCGACACCACACTTTAAACGAGTGTTTTCTACTTCCAGACTAAGCATGAAGTAAAATTTCGAGTTTAGAAAAGCTCCGTAAAAATTTGTCGAGGGTCGCGCAGCGACCGGAGACAAATTTTCTGGTCTTTTCTAAACTGGAAATTTTACTTCATGCGCCACGCGTATAAGACACTAAAATATTGCGAAATTTATGTATATTCGAACTTCACTTGAAAACTGTGTTTTATACGCGTGGCGCATGAAGTAAAATTTCGAGTTTAGAAAAGTCCAGACAAATTTCACGGGGCTTTTCTAAACTCGAAATTTTACTTCATGCTTAGTCTGGGAGTGAAAAACACTCGTTTAAAGCTTCAAATTGAAATCTTATAAAAAACAACGAATGTCGGAAAATTTACAGCTTATGCATGTGTTTACCTAAAAAAAAAATTCACTGTATGTAACACTACTTACGCCAGCATTCATTCTCTGGATAACTGCAGACATTTTGCTGAGAAGTGAAATGTAATTGACATCCGGTGATAAGGTTTGACATATGTATTTGATAAATGGAAAATATATTTGAGATAACGGCATACATATACAGAAAAACTCTGTAATACCTTTTAAAATATACATTTAACATGTTCATTATGTCTTAGTTATTTCTCGCATCGCACGGTAATTTAATACCGTGCGGTGATCCCAGCACCGCACCCGCCATTCAATGTTATGACCCCCTGCAACAACACCCCGCTTAGCAAGAAGCCCGCCCGCTCCCTGCACCCAAATGACGTCATTTGCGATTGCAGCGCCGCCCCATCGAGTGGGTCGGTTAACTACAATCATGATACGTGGAGCCCCCTATAAGTTATCAATCTAATTTAATATATGGAATACAGATTGTAGGTTAAGGCGGCCGAGGAAAAAGCAAAAAACCGGGAGAAAAACGCGCTAAATTCAAAAATTCCCATTGCGGTGACGCACCCCTGCATAGGGGTGCAATGCAAGCGAAATTCTCAACGCGCAGTCCACGTGCGGACTCCGCGCCAGATAGCCCGTAGCTCACCATGCTATTTGGAGTATTATCTTAGATTTCTTAGAGAACATTTCTAGATGATTTTATATTTTACAGATAGACCTCAAGGACCAATTCATAAACATTTTAATATACCTGATAATTTAGCCGCTAGGCATACTTTAAGGATAAAGACAGTGTTTTGATATAAGCATGTGCATACAATTACATACAGAAGATCGTGTTATTATTATGTAATTCATTAATTTGCTGTTTGGCACATACGTGGGTACACTTGGAAAGATTAATTCTTTTACTTATCAATTTACTCGTTTTAATTTTTACGTATAGTAAAAAATATCTACACTCAATTATTTATTATTGATTTATGTGATTTTAAATATTATTATTTTTTTCTCGTATCAAAGGTTTTTCTACTACATTCTATTAAAAAGAATATTATGTTTTATTTGCAATTATATAAAACATGAACATATTTTGTATTGAAGGTATTTGGAATACAGTGACAAGGAAGCTGGGGAGGGGAAAATGTGCAGCCTTTTTTAAACTTTAAAGATTGGAAAATACTCGGGAAAATAATATTTATTAGTCAAAAATGCTCAGAATATGAAATGTTCATAAAAAAGGATTTACTTATTTCTAGAAACAATATATAGCTTAGATTGTTTCTAATATTGTTAAAATTGTGTGTGATATTTAATTTTTTTTTCAAAACTAACATAGGCAGGTGTGTGCGTGTTTTTCAAATAGTATGGTTTTTTAAAAATAAAAAATAAATTCTTTTTTTAAGACTAACATGATGATATAGAAAAGTACATATCATAATTGTGAAAAAAATTCAAATAAAAAGAGTCACACGACTACTAAATTCTTTTAAAAAAATACAATTTTATTTTTTAGGTTTTGGCTTTCGCCTGGCCTTGGGAACTTGCCCATTTAGCCATCATCATTTTTATTATATATATATATATTTTGTATTTTAATTTTTACAATTTCAATATCCTATCATTCTCGTTCGGACAAACACACACATTCATACCACACCCAGGGTCACGGCGAGACATTATTTTCAAATAAAATCTCACCGTGCACGGGAATCAAACCCGAGTAAGACAGCCCGGCGACGTTACCGCTCGGCCACCACCTGCCCTAAAATACAAATTGTAACTTTAAAAATATAACAAGTAGGAAAAAAATGATAAAATTTGCAAGATAATTAAACACTTAAAATCAAAAGAAATCTAGCATTCAATCTTACCAAATTCTCAACTTGTTTCTCATTGATCACTTGATGAAACATGATTAAATATTTTTAAAAAATTAATTTTAATGAATTTGGTAATATTTAAAAAAAATTAAATTTAAAATAAAATGACTTGGTATGTTTCACTAATTTTACGTCTTTATTTCGACTAGTACACATTCCTTGAAAATGGCTGATAGCCGAAACTAGTCGGAATAAAGACGTAAAATTAGTGAAACATACCAAGTGATTTTATTTTAAATTTATTTTTTTTTTAAATATTACCAAATTCATTAAAAATAATTGTTACATTTATTAAAAATCTTACTGTTTGTCAACAGTATCACAATGCGATCACATTTATTTATAGTTCTAAAACAAATATATGAATGACTACAAACGATAACGAGCAAAGTTGCTAAAAAAAAAAAAAATACAATTTTATGTATAATACCATTTTTGCACGATCGACCAATTTTTCCAGGACGGTAGCTTGTGTTTACCAAATTGCTATGAATAACAAATCGGTAAGTAGAACTTAAGTTGTACTTACAGTTCAGTGAACGGTAAATAAAAGTTACCATTCATAGCATATTTATAATAATTGCGAAGAAGGTTTGTCCGTCTTGTCTGATCGTGCAAACAACCGCATAAGCATCTTCAACAGTAAGTACAGGGCTATTCAAATAGAAAGAACAGATTTTAAACATTTATTTCTTCCAAACTACAAAAAGTAGAACTATAATTCCAACGTTCCTGGACAGACAAAAGTTTAAAATTTGAAAAGTCCAGGCAGAAGTTCCAACCACGGCCGCATTAGCGCTGTTGCTTGTCTGTAGTAAAATGGCGATACAACAAGAAAAATCACTTTGTGTGCTGCAATTAGCAAAACTAGAGTCTATTATTGAAAATCAACGTGCTTTTTACCGCCCCGTTATAAGCAGATTTACCAGTGGCATCGAAAATTCGTAGACGATGGTTGCATCTACAAACAGAAAATATGAAAGGAGCCCAAAAAAATTCACAGCATGGGATACACTTAGTGCTCACATTGAATGCATAAAAAATTTAACTTTTCTCTTTCCAGTAACGTTGGAATTGTGTTTCTATTTTTTGTAGTTTGAAATAAATAAATGTTTAAAATCTGTTTCTTTATTTTGAATAGCCCTGTATAATGCCCGTCTTAGACAATAATTGTAGTCGTCGCTCGGTCCACTCGTCCAAACAATTGTCTTCGACCGATAACAAATCCTTACTGTTCTTAACAATTAGTATACTATTATGTATTTCCCGAAATCCTAACATAACCCTAAAATATAAATTCAAAGACATCATTTACGAATTTATTTCATCCACATTCCTGATTGGCATTAATGATCATGACATTGATTATTAATGACATACTTTTAACACAAACAAATGACAATCTTTTAACTTTTAGACAAAAGCACTTAAAGGAACATTAGTGATCATGTCCCTTTACTATAATACCCAATTTTCAGAAGTGCTTTTAATTTTTCTTATAAAATAATTATCATGTTCTTCTTGTATTTGTAAACCCCTATAAATAAAATGTATTCAATGTACATACAATTTTTGATATATAATTTGTCAAACGTTTTTTAGTTAGATTTATTTATTATCAAACAGTTTATTACATTTGTAGAGTAATTTTTTTTTCAAAAGTATGTTAGATTAAAACGATTGTAAAAAACGAGATAAATAAAACACTTTAATTTTATTTGTAAAGGGCAGGCCATCTAGTGGTTTCTTTTTAAAAATGCAATAAAATGAACAAAATTATTTTTGTTCCATGTATTATAGCTTTATTAGTAAGAGCAAACATTCCCATTAACTATGGAACACAACTTCGTTCAAGTGGCTGGCTCGGCTGGTTTCACAGTAGCGCATTCTGTCACTGCAATTTTCCAAGACCTTGTTGATGGTTTTGAGCTGTAGATCACGGATTGCTTAGATGATATTGGCCTGAAGTGCTTGAATCTTTCTAGATTGTTGGCATAACATCGGTCCTTTACGGTTCCCCAAAAAAAAAAATCTAAAGGGGTTAAATCGCAGCTCCGAGGCGGCCAATTGACATCGCCAATACGGCTGATAATACGATTTGGAAATTTGGTGCGCAAAAGATCGATTGTGGCATGGGCTGTGTGGCATGGCGCGCCATCTTGCATGAACCAGAGGTCGTCCAAATCCATGTCTTCAATTTCATTTAAAAAAAAGTCGGATAACATGGCTCTATAACGTTCACCGTTGACTGAAACGTTATTTCCAGCCTGATTTTCGAAGAAAAATGGTCCAATGATGCCACCACTCCACAATCCGCACCAAACTGTCACTCTCCGGGGATGCATTGGCTTCTCGACAATAACGTGCGGGTTTTCCGAGCCCCAGATGCGGCAATTTTGTTTGTTAACTTAGCCGCCAAGATGAAAATGAGCCTCGTCAGAAAAGATGATTTTTCGCCCAAAATCGTTGTCCAATTCAAGCTGCTGTAAGGCGAAGCGATAACGAAGCGGATGGTCATGTGCCTTCAACTGCTGAGTCAATTGGACCTTGTAAGCGAATAATCCGAGATCTTTGTGCAGAATTCTCCTCAGGCTAGTACGTGCAATGTTGAGTTGTTGAGATCGACGGCGAGTTGAATTGAGTCTCACACTCTCGGTTACAGCAGCCACATTCTCGTCTGTGCGCACCGTACGAAAACGAGGACCATGAGAGTTGTCCACTAGCATGCCAGTCTCACGAACTTTTTGCACAAACTTGCGTACAGCAGGCGCGGTGGGTGATTCATTTCGGCCAAAACTTCTTTTCAACAAACGTACTGTTTGGGCTACACAGCACTCACTTTGGAAATAAGTTTGCAATATTTCCCAACGTTGTTCAAGGGTAAAGCGACTCATTTCGTACCGCCGAGGAATGATACCGACTTTCTGTCAAGATTCCGAGCGGGAAAAAGATGTCAGTGTCAAAATATCCTATGATTTAAAAAGAAACCACTAGATGGCCCACCCTTTATACCAAACTTCAATAAATACTGGTAACAGCAGTTTCGGAACTCAAATTACCAATATCAATGCTAAAACTGCAGTAACCAATAATATTAATAACAATAAAAGTGTGTTACGTAAACGAAACTCATGGGTTAAATGTATACACTAAATTCACTGCGCATGCAGCACAGTGCAATTTTCGTTAATCTCATTTATCTCAATATACATATTTGGTCAAAATGAAAACCAAAATAATATCACTATTTTAATGCAATTAATATTGTTCACTAATAGCGGATATTCAAATTGATATCATTTCCAATATGTCAACGATGTTTCGAATGTTTTAACGAGCGCAGTTCTGAAAAATATTGAATTAAACACTCTCCGTCTCTAATAACACTGGTCGGCATGAAAATCGGCCCTGACACCATTCCTGCTGATTCTTATGTAAAATGACCTCCTGAATCCGAATATGACCCCCGTTTTCCCCCATCACCCACCGTTTTCGGGGGAGGCCCCCCCACCTATTTTTATCACTTTTCGATAATTTGGAGGGATGAAAAGGATTATTTTAGCATTTACGTTTCTTCTGAGGGGCTAGAGAGGTGAAAAGTTCCAAAACATAAACATTTGTAGCAAGGAGGTAGATTTGGGGGGAGGGGGGGGAGGATTTACCCCCTTAAATTGTAAAAAAATCCTTAAATGATCGATTTTTCCGTTTTATTCGCAGTTTTTTCACTTATTTTCTACATAGTCCAGCTTCCATCCCCCCTCATCCTCCCCCAAACAATAAAAATATATAGCAACAATATATAGCAACAATAATAAAAATATATAGCAACAATAATAAAAATATATAGCAACAATAATAAAAATATATAGCAACAATAATAAAAATATATAGCAATAGTTCGGAAGATTCACTGCGCCACGCTGGCGCTCTCAATACCTCGCGCGCACAGGTTTGCCCAGGAATTTTCATGCTTTGACAGGTTTAAACTTGCATTGCTCTTGTCACTATAGACCTGCACTGTAATCCTTATCTTCCCTCAGTACATCTCTAGCGATCGTAGAGTCAACTTGTCGGTGCTCTAGGCGGGGATTCTGTGTTTCCAAGTTGTTTAAATTGTGTATAACGGTAGACATTTTTTAATTCCGGCTTTATCCAAGTGAATTACAGTACGTGAGTGTGAGTTGTGATTAATATCGAGCATTTATTTACTGTTTAATTATGCCACGCGAGTGTAAAAATCATCCCGATAGCTTCTGCTATGTTTGCGGGGAATTGACTTTAAAAGCGCAACGAAAACCCCTTTCTCCGCTTCTTAAAACTGCTTATAAATTTTACTTTGATTGCCAAGTTGGCGATCAGGAGAAGAATTGGGCTCCAACAGTTTGCTGCACTACTTGTTACAGTAGCTTGACCAAAATGGCTCAAAGGTACCCGTAAATCAATGCTATTTGCTGTGCTCATGGTTTGGCGCGAACCTCGCTGTCATCTCACAGATTGTTACTTTTGTATGACTTCCACCGTCGGGTTATCTAGCAAAAGTAAGCATACAATTCAGTACCCTAATATCCCTTCAGCTCTAAGACCAGTTCCTCACAACGAATCTTTGCCAATCCCAGTGCCCCCAAAAACCTATACTCTAGAGCCAGAAACGGATTTGAAAGACTTTGAGCCACAGCCTGGACCATCTTATGATACGTTCACCGATGATGAAGAGTGTTCTGCTGATTCAGCTCATCGAAAACCTCACCTCGTTACTCAGTCGGAATTGAATGATCTCGTCAGGGATATACCAAAGAGTAAGTCTCAACTTCTTGGATCTCGACTTCAGCAGTGGAATCTCTTAGAAAAGGGTGTAAAAATCTCTTCTTACAGGACTAGGCAGTCAACCCTGAAATTACTTTTTTCGGCAGATGAAGGCTCAGTGTTCTGCCCTAATTCAAATTCATTGATGATAGAACTGAAGATGCCATGTGACCCAGACAAATCGAGACTGTTTATAGACTCATCAAAGACAAGCTTGAAAGTTGTCCTATTGGCCAATGGGAATGAGTTACCATCACTCCCGGTTGCATACTCTGTGGATATGAAAGAGACGTACGAAAACATCAGCCGGATCCTTGATAAAATCAAATACCATGATTATAATTTTAAACTTTGGGCTGACTTAAAAGTTGTTGCTCTGCTCATGGGCCTGCAATCGGGCTTCACAAAATACTGCTGCTTCCTATGCGAATGGGACAGCCGAGCCCGAGACAAACATTACATCGTACGGAACTGGCCTCTGCGAGAAAGTTTTACTCCCGGTCAGAAAAACGTCGCTCACGATCCTCTGGTCCCGAAGGAAAATATTTACTTGCCGCCTTTGCACATCAAATTCGGATTGATCAAACAGTTTGTGAAAGCAATGGACAAGACCGGTGATGCATTTCAATTTTTGAAAACTAAATTCCCTCGTCTTAGTGAGGCTAAAATCAAGGAAGGAGTTTTCGTGGGCCCCCAGATTAGACAACTTTTCCAAGATTCGACGTTTATTGAACACCTGAATCGAAAAGAAAAACGAGCTTGGATTGCATTCCAAAACGTGTGTGAGAACTTTTTGGGTAACAACAAAAGTGATGATTATGTCGCTCATGTCGAGGAATTGCTGTCAGCGTACAAGGCCATGGGGTGTAACATGTATCTTAAAGTGCATTTCCTTCACTCACACCTGGACTTCTTCCCTGAAAATTTAGGAGCAGTTTCGGATGAACACGGGGAACGGTTTCATCAAGACATCTCTAAGTTCGAGAGGAGATTTTCGGGGAAGTGGAATGCGAGCATGTTAGCAGAGTACTGCTGGTTTTTGATACGAGAAACTTCTACCTCAGGGTACAAAAGGAAAGCAAGCACCAAATGAAGGTACTTATCTTAGTTATTTATTATTCTTTACATTTATTATTTTACATTTATTATTTTACTTTTTATTTATTATTCCTTGCAGCTAAAATAATCCTTTTCACCCCTCCAATGGGGGGGGAGTATTGAGAGCGCCAGCGTGGTACAGTGAATCTTCCGAACTGTTGCTATATATTTTTATTATTCTTGCTATATATTTTTGTTATTGTTGTTATATATTGTTGCAATATATTTTTATTATTTGGGGGTGTTTGGGGGAGGATGAGGGGGAATGAAAGCTGGAATATGTAGAAAATAAGTGAAAAAACTGCGAAAAAAACGGAAAAAATTGATCATGTTTAATGATTTGTTTACAATTTAAGGGGGCAAATCCCCCCCCCCAAATCTACCTCCTTGCTACAAATGTTCATGTTTTGGAACTTTTCACCTCTCTAGCCCCTCAGAAGAAATGTAAAGGCTAAGATAATCATTTTCATCCCTCCAAATTATCGAAAAGTGATAAAAATAGGTGGGGGGCCTCCCCCGAAAACGGTGGGTGATGGGGGCAAAACGGAGGTCATATTCGGATTCAGAAGGTCATTTTACATAAGAATCGGCAGGAATGGTGTCACGGCTCAAAAATTTTTTTTTTTTTTGCGGACCAGTGTAATAAACTAGATTTGTGTTAGATAACTCTATATACATATGAATATTATTCGTACATGTTATTAATTAAGGTTTTCTTAATGCGATGCAATAAAGAGACTGCATATTTATATACAAGAAACGCCTAGGCTGAGACAACAACATGTTTAAAAGGTAAAATAAATTCCCCTTTGATGGGGCAGGTCAAAGGGTGATTGGCTTTTCCTTATGTTGGCTTAATCGTTTATTACTAATTTACACGAATAATAATATTTAAATTTATGTGTATACAAATATTTATAGGCATTAAATATACTCAGAGTGATTGATAGTTAGGAGTAAAGCTTTTTGTAAAAGTATTATTTTGGTAGCGCACAAAGTTTTCATCCTCTATATCTGCCTTAGTTGGCATACCCTATTTTATGACATTAAAAGACGACTTAACAGATGTAATCAAAGAGAATACGTGACTGATTTTAAGACGGGTCGTTGGGAATAGTGAATAGGGAGGGAAATACTTGTGTATTTATACACATGTGGTTCAATTATAAAAAGAAAAATCAGAAAGTGAGTATTATTGACAATCATTTTTATAGGGAAGACGTCGCATTTCCACGTATGAGGAAAATAGCCGTGGATAATTTATAGTTTGGCTCCCGGAGTAAACTTTTCAATTAAAGTTAAGCACGAAAATGGACTTTTGGAGTTTTATAAGTACCTATTCTCAACTAGAGAAATAAATAAGTAAACCAGAAACAGTGTCTAGACCACCTACTGTGTTACGGTTATTTCGCATTTCTATACTAGTCGATGCGGTTTTTAATTCGTCTATACAATACTGTTAACAGTTCCACCTGCTAAATACAATTTTATCCATTTTTTTTTTCAAGACAATCGAACTTTGGTTTTCAATGGCCCTGCTTTCAATAGCTGTACCTAGATTACAAATTTAACGCTGATATGTATCAATCCGCAATGAAATGGGGTGATTACAATGAAATAAATTACAGAGTTGAAATGAACCCTGCGTCATTTTAACTTGAGGCTAAATAAATGTTGGATTTATATTTATATTATACAGGGTGGTCCATCTCAGCATTAACAAGCGACAAGCGTTGAGTTATGCGGCATTTTTGTAAAAATTACCGAGATACGTCGATTTTTGTTTTGAGGGGGACAACTTTTAATGACATTTCCACCTTCATAATCTCAATCCCTTAACCTAACCTAACTTTACCCCCCGATTTTAAATAGGGAATATGTGTTGAGTATCATTTGTTTTCGACTTCATTGATTCCTGAGAGAATAGCAACATTTCAAATCTGCAAATTCACCGGTTTAACGCCACAAAAAAGTTAACAATCTAGTAAGGAATGTAAAACTGATGCATGATTTATTAACATAAAAGATACATGATTTTCCACAACAGGCAAATGTCAAAATCCACATGTCAAAACAAATTTTAAAATCATGTATTTGAGATGTGGTTGAGATTAATGTAGAAAGCTTGTTACCTCAAACACAATTTGGAAGTGTTGCCGTTTTCTTAGAAATTATTCAAAACGAAAACAAATGACACCGCTGCGTTCAGAATCGAAAGAGCCTTTCAACGAAATGTCACTCGACCCACTATCCCTATTTAAAATTGGGGGGTGAAGTTAAATTAGCTTAGGGATTTGAGGTTATGAAGGTGGAAATGTCATCAAAAGTTGTCCTCCTTGAAACAAAAATTGACGTATCTCAGCGATTTATTCAAAAATGTTTCATAACACAACAAAGTCGCTTCTTACCTCTAAGATGGACCACCCTGTATATACATTTAATTTATATTCGTGTCTTCGGCCAGACAAGGAACACTTTGGCATTATTCATGTTTAGACAAAATCCATTCTTTATCAAAAGTTTTCTATGACTTAAAAACACATCTTTCAATATTTAATCCTTAATTTACAGTAAAGGGCGCTCATCAAAATCAAGAATAACAAAAGGAATAATCCGAGAGAATACCACCTCTAATTAAGTTTATAGAGAAAAATCTTATCGGAAAAAGTAATTTAAAACCGAAATATAAGTCTGCATTCAATATTTTACCTTACCTTTCATAGAAAGCATTTTTTTGTTGGATTTTATTTATTATTTATTAATAACAACTATATGTTTTTAAATCGTAGCGAAATAATGTAACTAATATTAAATATTGTAAGTATTATACAATTCTTGAAATTTGGCACTTAATATATGTAGTGTTACCGGCATTTTATTCAAATAATCTTATTCACTAAAACATCGGACTCCATTTGTTTTGCTCATTCCATTTCATAATAATTTTAATTCCAAATGGCTCAAGTTCGTAACAAATCATTCGGTGTTCTATTGTATATATTTTTTCCTTGTAAATATGTAAATTAGTCCAACATTGAATTACCCCGAACGTGACTCGACAATAACGGCTACGAATTTTCAAACCACCCCATCATAAACCGCGCGACCAGCACCGGTCGATGTTTACAACCCCGAGGAAGGTCATAAAATTCCGCACCTCCGAGGACCAGCGCCATAAAACCCACGGCGCGCTGTAGATGTTTACGACCATGAAAACAAAGTCTTTGGGAATTTCTCAAAATTACGGAAAAACAGCGAGAACAAAGGTTTATGGTCGTAACATCTGCAGCACAAATTTCGACACGCCGGAGCAGTAGAAAACCAGAAGCCCACAACTTTTTGGCCTTAGGTAAACATGAAAACTCCACCCTAGTTATGTGTCAACGTCATATGACACCCTTATGACCATCCAGACAACACGTCAGCGATCCTCATCAACGACCGCACCTGACTTATTACAATACCTATGAATAAGCAATATGTAATTTAATGAGTGATCAATTATTAACCATATAAATATTGTAAATTAGTATTAGAAGTTAGTTATGCTTGTATCTTGATGCGTGTCACAATAAAGAGTTGCTTTTAAAAAAGTCGTGCGTTTCCACAAAACAGTTAATTGGCGCAGTTGGTAGGATATTCGTGGTTCCTTTTCAAGACAGTTCACCGCATCGAGACTGCAGTTCCTGAAAAGCGAATCTTCGTCTCAACGATTAACACGAATCCAGAAGAATCAACGTGGAGACGTCCATCGAAACATTCGATCACGTACATAAGGAGCGACAGACATACACTGCAAGCCCAGCATAATTTCAGAGGTTGACTGACATATTCAAGGTATTGTGCCATCCTCTGTATCCAATTTCATAACAATATCCAATTTCACATTCATTTGATAGTTGGTATTAAGTTAATGAACGATCCCATTAATAATTTAATTGAAGGAATAAATAATTTACATTTAGACAATATGGCTAATAATAACGAAGTAAACTTACAATTACTTAAATTGAACGTGGATACCATTTCTCAATATGATGGTAACACCGAAATAACCGAAATTTTCATAAATAGATGTGATGCGGTTTTAGACGAATACAGACTTCTTAATAATCAACCAATTAACAATTTTCTGTTAAAAGCAATTATAGGTAAACTAAAAGACCGTGCACTAATTGCGATCGGTTCACGTAACGATCTCGGTACGTGGAACGAAATAAAAAATAATCTTAGACAAAGATTTGGCGATATAAGAAATTACGATTGCCTTGTCCAAGATCTAATAAATTTAAAAGCATTCAAAAAGGAAAAAAATTGGATTTCGCCGAACGAATCCAGATAGCTCGAAGCAAATTGTCTTCAAAAATCAATTCTCTACCTGATAATGAAATGAATAATCAAGTCAAAGAAATTCATATTAGACAATATGATGTTACAGCTCTCAGAAACCCGAACACTCTAGAAGATGCAGTTAATTTTGTGATAGAGGAAGAAAATTTTCAATATACGTTAGAATCCCCAAACAACAGTAGATCAAATTTTTATCTCCCTCAAGATAACACAAGACATCAAAAGCAACGATTGTCTAATTCATTTCAGAGGCCCACGTCGTCTCTAAGGCAAAATGCATTTCAGCAAAATAATACCCGTTCGCAACATTTCCCAAGTCAGCCAATAAATATGCAATTCAGACAATTGCACAACAAAAATTTGTGTCTAATAGACAAGTTTTTGGTCCACCGAGAAACGCTTTCAAACCGCAAGGTAATCAAAATTTTAATCGTCAAGAAACACAAATGTCCACTACTACTCGGAACTCCTCACCGAGATTTTCTTCAAATTATGCTCCGAAACCTATGTCGATTACCACGCGAAATACAAACCTTTCTCAAAATAGATTTAATCGATCAAACCAAAATAATTTCCGAAGTACCGGACCACGTAACTTCATTTCTGAAGAACTGTATAATATTAATGATTACGAAGAGGAAATTCCTCAATGTTCACCCCAAAATTGTTACGATGACCAAAACGAACACCAATACGAAGAAACCCAAAATTTGCAAACACCGAGCCTCAATCCGAATCTGACATAATCGAAATTAATAACGAGTTAGGAAAAAACCCTTTAGCATACATTAAAATTCAAAATCCCCCTGCAAAATTATTAATCGATACCGGATGTTATACATCAATATAAAAACCATCAATTGTTGAAAAATTTTATCCTCAATGTATTTACCATCAAGATTCCGAAGTTAAAACTTGTAACGGTACAACACGTACCCGATTTAAAGCAAACATCCCCGCATTCAAAGAACTTAATTCGAACCAAAACATTGATGTATTATTATACGATTTTCATGAGTATTTTGACGGACTCTTAGGATTAAGAGACATTGTAAATTTAAATTTAATAATCGATTGCGTAAACCAAAGAATGTTCAACGACTTTGTTGATATTCCATTTTTTTATAGACAACCGAACGAGATTCGAGAATATGTCGAAATTAATGCCAATGAAATATCAGTCTTTAAAGTCCCCGTCTCTCAATCTCACGGAGATATTTTGATCCCCGAAATTAAAACAGACGAAATCTACATACCCGAAGCATTACCAACCGCGAATGACGGATATGCAAACGTCGAAATTCATAACTATAATGATTCAAATGTCTTATTTCCGACAAAATATCCGCTTAAAGTGATTCCAGTTTCATCAGAAACTTACGATATCTTCAATATCAAAACAGATCTACTAATTGGAAACCCAAGCTTCTCAAATACAGAAGATCCATCCGAAGAAATCGAATGGTACATAAAAAACAAACCCTCAGATATACTACAAAATGAACTAGATCAAATTGTTGGTACACCACTCCAAAATAAACCAAATTGCATTAACATTCTTCAAGATGTTATTATCCGACCACACGACACAAACGAAACCGTGCATACTTCTCTTGAACACCCAATACTCGAAATACCTATTTCTGAAAAAGCACTGAACATATTTCATAATCAAATTATTATGAAAACTAACGACACCGATCGAACTTTCATAAAATCCTTTAAAACTTTCGCTACCAAAGAAAGAACCATAGTATCAATCCCTAAAACTAATTTCAAATCTGAATTAATTAAATTCATAAAAACTCGAATTTCACCACAAAACTCTTACCCCATCTACTTCGAAGAAGAAAACTTAATGACAAAGACAGTCAACATTATTCAGTCACACTTTAAAGTAAATTCATTAAAATTGACTCAATCAATTAAATAATTATTAGATATTACAGACGTCAACGAACAAAATTTAAAAATCCAGCATTATCACGAAACAAAAACCTGCCATCGTGGTATAAATGAAACAATCCAACAAATAAGTAAAAACTACTACTGGCCTAATATGCATAAAATGGTCCAAGAATGCATAAATAGATGCGACATTTGCCAGACCGGTAAATACGAAAGACACCCCCCAAAGATAAAATTTGAGTTCACACCTACTTACTCAAAACCATTTGATACACTCCATTTAGACACATTCAGAATACGAAATCGTTACTTTTTCATAATCTTAGACGCTCTCTCACGATACGGACAGGCATATCCTATCGATGCCATCATCAACATAAACGTAATGAACAACCTTTTGACTTTTATTTATCATCATGGAATACCTCGAACAATCATTACCGACCAAGGTAACGAATTCAAAAACAAGCTTCTAGAAGAATTTTGCAAATTGCATAAAATTAATCTTCACTTTACCACTGCTAGGAACTCAAACAGTAACTCTCCGGTAGAACGATTCCATTCAACTTTAGCAGACTCAATAAGATGCCTGATACAACAACATCCGAACGACCATATAGATAGTATAATGAAACATGCTATATATAGGCTATAACAATTCAATTCACAGTTCAACAAAGTTTACCCCTTTCGAAATAGTTTACGGTAATACAGATAGAACCCTTGAGGCCACGGAAGGCGACATGTTAAACAAATATACGGATAAACATAAGAAACTGCTAAACATTCTTCATAGCAAAGCAAAAATTAACGAGAAACGAGAAGAACCATCGACATTCCCTGAAAACGAAGTTGCATATATTAAACAACAACAGCGTACAGCTGAACATAAATCTAAATTTATAAAGTCATTAGCTATCAAAAATCATAATAAAAAACTACTCACCAAACATGGAACTCTTCATAAAAACATAATTAAAAAACCAAGAAAACTAATTGCCTCCAATCATTTACAGAATGAAGACAATCAAAATCTTCCTAATAATCATTCGGATCCACCAAATAACCCCAGAAGAAGTTAAAATTACACCGATCAGTGCTGGTATATTACCATTCAATCTCGGTAATGCCAAATTGGTCTCATCGCGACATACCTTTCTACATTATTTTGAATTAGAGCCACTGACAAATCAAACCCAAACTCTAAAAAGACAACTTCCGACCATTAAGGAATCCTTTCAAAATTCAGCGTTTAAAAATAATTCATCTGTAAACTTTCTACCTCTCTCAGAATTAATTGATCATGCCACTTATGTCATTAACGACGCATCCCAAAAATTAAAAAATATCAAACCTCAGAACAGACGAAAAAGAGCACTAGTAAACATTGTCGGTAGAGTGAGTAAATGGATATTTGGCACTCTCGATGACGAAGATGGAAGTCATTATGAGCAGAGTATAAAAAGATTAGAAAATAATTTCAAAATTATACAAGGTAATTCTCTACAACAAATAACATTAAATAAGCAAATGATAAACAATTTTAATAAAAGCATTTCAATTCTCTACATCAACCAAAAGAATACTGCAATCAAATTTAAAGAATTAGAAACTTCTCTTTCAAACGCAGTATATTCATTCGACGAATACTAAACATTACAAGCATTGCTGAATCAAATAATCTTAAACGGTCAACTCCTAATCACAATTTTAGATAACATCGAAAACGCAATAATGTTTGCTAAATTAAACACACTACACAGTGTTGTAATTAGTCATACCGACCTATCAATGATTCTAAGTTTGCTTCCAAATTATTACAATTCCAACCAAATAATTAAATTTAAAGATAGTAGAACGTACTACCAACTAGCAAGTCTACAAGTAACCTTTTCTAACGATAAAATTATCTTTGCTACCCATTTTCCGATCACTAAACCTTACAATTATTACTTATACGAACTATATCCAATACCCTTTAAAAACTTTACAATCAATCCAAATTATCCCTACCTGGCACTGAACGAAAAAGAAAATATCTATGAATCAACCGAATGTCCAAAATTGGAGAATATCTACAGCTGTACCAAACCGAAAATGGCAAATCATGACGATTGTATTCCAAACTACACCGTCATCATCCCGAAACAAGAGGGTATTCAACTACTAAAGAACTGCAAAGAAAAACACTATTCTACTATTAATGGACCAAGTCTAATAACAATGCCACCAACGTGCAGTATATTCATCGAAAACCAGACGATATATAACAAAATAGAACTTCAAGACAGAGAGCCATACATCTTGGCTCCACTCAAACTGGACATGATCAACCAGCACAAGGCCAGTTACACAAGCCTTCATTTGGAGAAGATCAACTTAGAAGAAATACACGATCTTAGCAAACAAATTAACAATCTCCAAGCCAATCCACAGGACCTGGGAACCAAAACAACCGAAACCATCCCATGGATCATATTAACCATCATTGGAACTATGACCACGTCGTTTGCACTCTACAAAGCATTCATTTTCCTAGATCAAAGAAGAAGAAGAAGGATGCAATCCCAAAAAAACGATGAAGAGTCGAAGATCTCACCGGCTCAATCTTCCCATTTAAGAGGGGAGGAGTTATGTGTCAACGTCATATAACACCCTTATGACCATCCAGACAACACGTCAGCGATTCTCTTCAACGACCGCACCTGACTTATTACAATACCTATGAATAAGCAATATGTAATTTAATGAGTAATCAATTATTAACCATATAAATATTGTAAATTAGTATTAGAAGTTAGTTATGCTTGTATATTGATGCGTGTCACAATAAAGAGTTGCTTTTTAAAAAGTCGTGCGTTTCCACAAAACAGTTAATTCCCTCTGCTTCTTCCACCACGTTCTCGACCAATCACCGCCACCCCCAAGATACATGGCGGGGGTGAAGACAGCGGTGGTTGGGAAGATAAGAGACAGCGGAATACAAAGGAAGATCAGTACAGTTCGGAGAGTCAGTACAGTTCGGAACTTCAGTACAGTTCGAAAACTTGAGTCAAGCTCGAATCATCATCGGAGTTATCATCAGAGTTATCATCAACAAAGTTTCACCAAGTTTAAATCAAATCACTAAGTGTCGCGAATTAGTCAGTTCGTAAGCCGTTGCGTTCGTTCATTGTTTATTATTGTTATTTTATTTTCTTTTATTTGTGTCATTTATTTCATTCATTATCATTCTTGTGTTATTTTGCTTTGTGTGTCGTGAATAAATATTTTATCCTTGTTTTTGGAAGTCAGAGGTTAATTTACAAATCATTTTAAATTAAACATAATAAAAGTGAGTGTCTATTGAACTAGGATTTCGGTAAGTTTCTTTTGTTATTATTGTGTGTGTGTTAAGGTACTGAGCTAATCGGAGTTGTTACGGAGAGACGTTGTTTTTATGCAGAACTCATGCCTCTCTCAAATTATCTATTAAATTTAGTACAAACAGCAAGCGACGTCACTAGTTTTTGCTTGAACAAATATCTATTAATACATTTATTTTGATGGTCATATTATAAACAAAAATATAAAGATATAGAATAAATAAAAAAAACTAACATTGGTATATAGCGAGCTTAGCGCTACTACTTTACTACTACTGAAATAATCCAATGATTTTTGTACGCCCTTTTTCGCGACTTCTCTGTCTTATTAACACATTATTTACACTTTGAACAGGTTCATTGCTGTCAGGATACATCTGCATCGGTGTACTGTTCTTTTTCGTTAACACTGCTTTGTTTCCACGAATAGCAGTGTAAGTGTCAGTTGGATTTGTCTATTGTGCATCTGTTGGTAAGTTGCCAACGATTTGGTTTTGGTACCATAACTAGCTTTATAATAAAATAATTGCGACATGGTTTGCAGCTTAGGCTCACTTCTTTAGTGTATATTCTTTAAAGTAATTATAAACATAAATTAGTTCTTCACACCACAAGGTAAAATAAAATCGGTATCACAAGTAACTCACTAACAAAATTATACTATTAATACTTAACCATTTATGCATTTTATAGATTTTCATCTTTGAAATTGATAATGAAATTGTTTTTGCTTTTAATCTTCCTCTTTTAATAGAAAAAAGAAAAAATGAATTAACACTAATAAGAAAAATAGCTATTTCATTAGGTTACAGGAAATTCACAATTAACAAACTAATTAATAGACACAAAAGAAACCAAACATTAAACTCCATCAGAAATTTCACACCACAAAAAGAAAGAAAAAATAACAAATTTGCTAGGTTTATATATAACAACAGAACTTCTAATCAATTCACAAAGATTTTGAATAATTTCAATATGACTCCTGCATTTTATAATAACAACAAATTAAAAACATTATTAGGCACTCAATTTACAAAAAGGAGCCACGTAGAAGAGTCCGGAATTTATTCAATTAAGTGCAATGATTGTGATAAATGTTACATAGGCCAAACTTAAAGGAATCTATTAAAAAGATTCAAAGAACATGTATATCATGTCAAAAATAAAAACATTGATAAATCCGCTTTAGCTGACTATAATTTAAAAACAGGACATTATTTTTTAACAGACAATATCACATTATTTGAAAATAAAACAACGCAGTTGGGAGGGTTTCACTTTTATTGTTGAACACTGCAACATGTTTCACCACACAGTGGCTTCATCAGGCAGATGAAATAATGATTTTACAAAGTACAGGTAAAAGCTTATATACTAATGCAATTAAATTAATAGAAGGGGGGGGGGGGGGGTAATAAGGTAATTAGGCTGAAACTAATACAAACAATTTTGAGCGACTAAATATTGATTAGGGGTGAATTATTTACTTCTATTTGGTCATTTAATAGAATACCTTTTTTGTTATATTTATTAATTTCTAATTCTTCTAATAAGTTTAATTTACGACTTTTGTTACATTCGTGCAAAATTGTGAATTTAGGGTTAAAGTTATGTTGGTATTCGATTAAATGATTGGCGTAGGTTGAGGAGGTTTTCTTAAATTGAAAGCATTTTTGATGTTCTGAAATGCGATCTGGGAAGCTACGTCCAGTTTGTCCAACGTATACCTTAGGGCAATCTCCACACTCTAGCAAATACACACCAGAGTTCGTAGTTTTATCAGATTTGTCTTTAGAATTATTAATAAATTTATTAAGTGAATTGACCGTTCTTTTAGAACGGTCAATTCACTTAATAAATTCAATTAAACTTATTAGAAGAATTAGAAATTAATAAATATAACAAAAAAGGTATTCTATTAAATGACCAAATAGAAGTAAATAATTCACCCCTAATCAATATTTAGTCGCTCAAAATTGTTTGTATTAGTTTCAGCCTAATTACCTCATTACCCCCCCCCCCCCCCTTCTATTAATTCAATTGCATTAGTATATAAGCTTTTACCTGTACTTTGTAAAATCATTATTTCATCTGCCTGATGAAGCCACTGTGTGGTGAAACATGTTGCAGTGTTCAACAATAAAAGTGAAACCCTCCCAACTGCGTTGTTTTATTTTCAAATAGTATTATGGAGTTTCATCATGTATCCGCCTCATCAATTAAATATCACATTACTAAAACAATCATCACATTTTCGATTAAATATGTTAGAAGCCATAGAAATGCACAAACATAAAGATAAATGATTAAATTTTGATTTAAGTCCTTTGGAAAACCCTTTGTTAAACCTTTTACAAGTTCCGAAAAAGTGTAATCCCATCAACAGTCCGTAATTTTAATCCCCTTAATGATTTTCAGTCTTGCGACACCTTATATAATTAAAATTAGGTTTTTCCCATCTTTGTCAGGTATATATAGTTGCGCACCTAGTTGTAAGACCATTAGTTATTGATAATGAGTGCTTTGCACTCGAAATATACATCACACGAATAAAAATAAAAGTGAAGTAAGGAATAAAAGTGTTTTTTATTGTGATTAAATACTCCACATAACTCAATAAAACAATTACTTATTCTTATTATATTTTTTACATAGGTGACAAATTTCGATCATTTTCAACACTATCTGCCAATTTCAATAAAATCTGGAGTGGACCGGACACGACCCATAAAAACTCTAATTTTAATTATACTTTTGTGAGAAATTAAAAATAAACATAAAAAAAGTCCGGTGTACGATTAGAACCTTCTATCAACAAATACAAGGCGAATGCTTTAACCTCTAGTATAGAGGTACGACGACTGGCAAAAGTGAGTTTTCATTTAGATATACAGGATGTCAGTTTTCAAAATAAATGTCAATAACTCTGTTAATTATAAAGATAAAGTCATGAAAAAAAATATTACTTTTTGCAGAATAATATGTACTTCCTATAACTCAAATAAAATCACTATTTATATTTACGAATTATAAAAGTTGATATCGCTTCCAGCTAAACTGGAAGTACGATTTGGCTCAAAATAACCAGCGAGCTTTTAGCAAAGGTCTAAAGCATACGTGCAAAATTTAAAATTGATTATTTATTACCCTTAGTAGTTAGTTCTTTTATATATCCCTGATCTGACCCAGTGCTCACATATCAGAGATATATAAACTAACTTGTAGGGATTGTGGATTGGTCAATCTGGTCATAATTCTAACATCAGACTTAAGGAGCATCTTCGCTCTTTTCGGCTTAATTTGCTTGATAATCGCTAACCATACGATTGAAAACATTCATAGTTTTGGCAAGGATGTACTGTCCGTAATACATTTAACCGAAAAAGGTCGGACCGCCTGGAGTCTGGAAATTCACAAAGCACGCGCTAATTCGGAAATTCCCGTAATAATCGACCAGCTTGACTGGCCAGCTTGTAACCGTAATTTTTTTGTATATATACCTGATGAATTGTTAGTTTAAGTTACTTCAATTATTATAAGAGCAAAAATGTGTTGTAGGTTACTTTCTTCTGTATGTTAGATTTAATATTGCCCAAAACTCTTTAACTATTTATTTAAAACAAAAGTTTATAAGGCATTTTCGACTAAAATGTTCTTTAACTTCATGCCAACTGTCATTATCGACAAATATCAATGTCAACTACCGACATTTGTGTGTCGAGTGTCCGAATATCAATGTTGACTTATGGCCGATGGCAAAAGTGACATTAATCGTAAAAATACGAAAAATGTGTTAAAAACCGTGAAGTAAAGTTTAAGTTCCGCGTGTCTTCACATTTTAAATTGCCGGTCCATTTTAGAGAGCATGTTTTACCATTTACCGTTAAACCGGTATACCATAACAAGTACGGCACTGGCAATTAGTATTTGCTGAACTACAAGAGTATTTCATTGTCTTGTACTCTTGTTCTTCGAAAAAATAATGGAGAATATCTTTAATTTTATTCTAAATTCTTGGGCACATTATTTGATGCAACACTTAATTTCATTTGTCTTTTAATTTTAAAAAATGTTCCGATTTATTTTATGTATTATATTATGTATTCTAATTTACCATCAGAAAATACATGAAAAGTACAATTAATCGGAATTTCCTCATATTATCTGTGGTTCATTGTAATTGTAATACATACAAACATATAATGTTTATAAACAAGGGCATTATAGGTTCCAATTTATATGACCATCCAACAAATAATTAATTATCGATCAAATCAACCCCAGTAGCTGACGGAAGCAGATTAGGTGATTAATTAGTAGCAGATAACTGAGTACATTGTGATAGTTTTTGATAACAAAAAAGTAAACTATATTATCGTAGAACGCTTTATAGACGTTGTTAAATTAAAGTTTGGTGAATATTAATTAAAATAAGAAAGCTACTGCATTGACATTTCAAGAGAGTGGATTTCGGAAAATTCCTTAAAACACAAAACAACGTCGAACATTCTATATTAGTTATTACTTATTTAATTGCAAAAATTTAAGGTGGGGTCTGATGGAGCTCTAGCTTAGTTATTTGTTTAAAAGCAAACTAGAAATGTATATAATATACGTTAAAATATACAACACACTTGATGTTTTGCAAGTCCGAATTTGATAATTATATTCTGACCATCAACCTTGTAAATATCATTAGTTTGCGCGATTGTGCTAATAAACAAATAGTAAAAAACAATATTACAGTTTCAAAAATATTTACTTCTTTTATTAGAATGTAAATTGATAAGGAAATATTTAGTGTTAAAAAATAAATATTTCTAACAGAATGTATTAATAAATATAACATTGTGATTCGAAGTGTTATATTATGAGCAAGAGCAAATATTATATTTATTATGGATTTATACATAACAAATTTAAGAAGAAAAAACATTAAGTGTGCGATTATTTTCGCAATCTACTTAAGTTGTCTTACAAAGACTAATTCAAACATACATTGAAACAACTACTTCCCGATCTAATAACCCAACGGACATATGCAATAATTGTTTGCTGTTACATATAACCTACTGTAAATGTAACGATTCGGGTCAAATTATACAAGGCGTTTCGAGATTTTAGAGTAAACGGTAAAACTATACTGATAAAAAATAAATCTAGATACGCGTCTATCGATGGCTTTAATAATTTGACCTGAATTGTTACATTTACAGTAGGTTACTGTATGCAACTGTACGCACTTATTGTATAATCCAAAATCCGCCGGAGTATTAGCTCGAGAAGTAGTTGTTTCAATGTGTTCGAATTAGTCTTATTTAAAGATTGCGAAAGTAATCGCACTATTAATGATTTTTATGCCACAATCAAGTAATGGCAATATTATATTATATTAAGAATACACACATTTTAACATCTATATTAAATCCAATTGCTATTAGACATTATTCTTATTTTGAAATAATAATAATGAGGATAAATAACTGGTATATAGGCTAGGTAAGGTTATTTCAGTTAGACATAGTAATAAATTAGTTAATAAAATCTGTACATTTTGCACACCATTCTTCAGAACCGGAACAAAACATCCGCAGTGTCCTTCCGAAGACTGCCCAAATGGCATTTTAAAGAACACAGATTTCTTGTAAAACATAGATTTTTTGTTTTAGCATAGTGGGGTTTTAAACCAAATCAATACAACTGGTTTAAAATAAAATATTTACGATTCGCATAACATTAAGCACAATACTTTTATTTAAAATTCATTTTTTTAATAGAGATATTTAAACTTCTAAAAGTTATTAGATGCGATGTACTTAAATTTTGTTTTAAAAGAAATGATCAAAATTATGCAAAAACGGTGCATTTTAAAGTAGATCAGTATTACGAGCGAACAAATAGTGTGGATGTTTTCATAGGGGCTCCCATTTTTCTCTACTTGGACATGAGATTTTTTACGATATGTCGTAAACAATTATTTGATTAATTAAATTATTTTCAAGTACATTTTTCGTCCAAAATTGTTTCATAGAAAATATTATTGCTGGGAATTTGAATATTTGCGGATATTAAAATACCACATTACTAATATTAAATCACTCACTTTTACACATATTTAATTAATTTAGCTATTTGAGTATTAAAATATTTCAATAAATTAGTGTTAGAAAATGTCTAATATATTTTCTAAAACTAAACAATTTATAAATTCAAATAATTTATAATTTAAATGTTTCATATTTGAATATTCACGAATATTCGAATTTCCAGCCCTAGAAAATACTCATTTGCGTTATAAATAATGTATAATAATAAATAAATTATTATTAAGCAGAGCTGGGCAGGATTCTAATCACTCAGGATTCGAATCCTGGATTCGAATCCTTTTAGATGATTCAAAAGAGGCATTCGAATACTTTAGTTCAACTGGATTCTTGAGCCGGATTCGTTACATTTTTTTAAGAGGATTGGTATTCGAATCCAAATATGGGTGATTCGACTCCTTATAAAAAGATTCGAATATTTATAAAAGGATTCGAATACTTATTAAAGGTTTTGAATCGTCAAAAATAATTCGAATTAATTGTGAGGATTCACTTGAAAAATGTCTTTTGTGTGTTTTTAAATTTCTCGTTAAATCACTGTTTTATACGCGTGGCGCATGAAGTAAAATTTCGAGTTTAGAAAAGCCCAGAAAATTTGTCTCGGGTCGCTGCGCAACCCTCGACAAATTTTCACAGGGCTTTTCTAAACTCGAAATTTTACTTCATGCTTAGTCTGGAAGTGGAAACGTTCGTTCGAAACTTCAAACTGAATGCTTTGATAAGAACATTAAATGACTGAAAATGTTTTTAAAGATAATAATCTGATTTCAAAATTTTGTTTAATATTATTTGAAGTAAAACTGACATGGTAGCCACAATCTGAAATGTTTAATTTGTCAGGCATTTCCCTGATTCAAGATTTTTTTCCCTGACCTTTTAATATAACTTTCTTCTGTGGGAAACCCCCATTTTGTTAATTCTTTTTCATTGTTTTTGTCAATATTTAAGGTAATTTTATAAATGTTTAGGTGTTTTGTAATTTGCCTGCTGATTTTGACAAATTTAATAATATAATATGGCTTTTTTATTAGTGTTTTGGTCAATTTGAATAGAATTCCATGACTTTTCTCTGACTTTCCCGGTTTTATTGATATTCAGTGAATTTTTTATTTACGTAATTTTCAGGCATTCGTCGATTTTCGAGTTTTGAACAGGTGATTCCACTCCCAGGCTAAGCATGAAGTAAAATTTCGCACAGCGACCCGAGACAAATTTTCGGGCTTTTCTAAACTCGAAATTTTACTTCATACGCCACGCGTACAAAACACTGATTTGAAGTGAAGTTCAAAAACACACAAACACATCTTTAATCAGAGTAACAGGAATCAGATATTTAGTCTGTTATCAACGATGTTCAGTGTTAATAATAAATAATTAGGTTTCGAATATATTTGTTGAAACAACTGGTAACGATATTTATATATTAATGGTTGCAAAAAATAATAAAATCAAATTTAATCTTAAAGGATTTGTATTCGTCATTCGAAAAAACAGGATTCGAATCATATTCATTTCTTACGAATGCTTTATTTGAGTACTCGTGATTCGAATCATATTAGGTGATTCGGATTCGTGATTCGAAACATATTTCATCTTCTCTATGGGGATTTTGAAAACCATGTGAGGTAGAGAAACGGTCAAATGGTCAAAGTAGTGCAGTTTTACACGCCGAATAAGAAGACCCTTGTAAAATTTTTGAAAAAGTCAAGGGTAACTAGATATTTAAAAAAATGTGAAGTGTTGATTTCTTTAAATTTGCGTTTAGGTCCCGCGGCGATCAACGTGTTATAAGAGATAGAAAACAACTATAGAAGCAAAGTTTTAGGTAATTTTACACTCAATAATAACATCTTATCAGATTTTTTCTATCGACATTATTATTAGTATTTAAGATTTAGTGTAAAATTATCTAAAACTTTACCCTGTGTAGTTTTTTTCTATCTTTTTAATAACGGAGAAAAATTGATTTTAAGAAATCAATGTTTTTCAGCTCATAAAACTGCACTACTAGATAGAGAACATGAAAAAAAAGTTTTTATTTGTTTTATGTTTGTAGTGCACCTGTATATCCAGTAATGCGAGAATTCGCCACAGCTGTCTGAAAGGGACAAATCCTGATCTAAAACACTCACATTATGTAAGTTTGTAGTTTGCCAAGTGACCTGCTGAAATCTACCACTTTGTACAAATGTTTTTTGTTCGTTCTTACAGCCGGCGCATATATCCCCGAGCGGAAGTTCAGTAGACCCTCCTTGGATTGCACAAGCCTCGATAAAATCTTATGTTTCATCCTGGACATCCATAAATATACAGAACGCTTTGTTTGCCGGGATGTGAATGTTCTTGAATGGCATACTACACTGATTTTTATTTTTAAACATGCCAACTTAAATTAATGTGAATGACATTTATTTTAAATATTCTCTACAGTAATTAAGGTTAACCTTCATCGGCTATCTTGTTAATGAAATGATTAAACATTGGTTATTGAATAACACGACAGTACGTAAAGATGGTGTTGTATTCAATGGATTGTTTACGTAAACATAAAAATGTGAGGTTTTAGAGAAATTACTTTAAATCAACATACATAAATACATATTAAGCTAGGCTAATATGCAGGGTGAGTTTTTTTTTTCATGTTCTCTGTTGGGACCTCGGAATCTATAAAAGATAGAGCTGTTTTACGGAATGGAAGTTAAATAAGTTTATTTGGAAGTTATGTGTAGAAAAAAATGGAATCCCTATGGCCACCTAGATCAACATAGCTGTTCGTTTTGGACTTTTTGTGAGGTTATGTGAAACAAACAATTGCAATTGTTTTATTATAGTCATTGTTTCATAGCTAACTATTTTTTTCTGTTAATAAAATAGAACATTGTTAATTACTCAGTTATTTTTATAAATAAGTATGTCAAGTGCTATATCTTTTTAAAGTGAAAAAAATCCTGTCTAATGATGACATAGCCAACTATGGTTTCCATTTATAAAACAATTTGTTTGTGTTATATTTGATAACTAATGACAACAGAAAAAATCTGATGAAATTTTATTATTTGGTGCAGAATTATTAAAAACGTTACTTTTATAGCTTTTTTTCTATCTCCTAATAACTGAGAAAAATCAATTTAAAAAAATCGATAATTTTTACATTTTTCAAAATATCTAGTCACCCTTGACGTTTTTGAAAGTTTTGCAAGTGTCTTTTTATTCAGCGCGAAAAAAATGCACTACTTTGCTCATTTAACCGTTTCTCTATCTCTTATAGTTTCCGAGATCTCTATAAAGATCTCCATAAAGAACATGAAACGCACCCTGTAAATGTTCATACAAAGTAATTCCTTTAAGGCTCACTTTTATAATCTCTGGGTAACGTGCCGGTAAACTAGACCTTCGTTATTCTATTATCGAGTCACTCGACACTGTAAAACTGCAACCGAGGTTTTAACCCTGTACTAGCGATATCTTTTCTATATCGAACGATCGTAAAAGCCAACCAAAACGTACTCATTACTAATTACATCTATTTAATTTCGAATTCAACATTTTTCTTTCATGTTTAAATCGACCATATCTGAAAAATGTCCACATCAATGACGGAAAAAGTAAATATAGGAGTGATTCAAATCGAAATAAACAATAATGTAATCAATGCAATCTGGTAAAGCAAATTAAAGAAAAAACATTTAAAATATCTAATTTTTGTTTTCACCCGATTAACTACATTACGTCTAGTAAGTGTTAATTTCTCAATAGACATATTTTTGTGATGAATAAAATAATGAAAACACCGACATTTTCAGGATTTTCTAAACTCAAAATTTTTCTTCAATAACTATGTAAATGTGTCAAAAACTAAATTACCGGTAGAATGAATTCTTATAGTGTTTTTTGCTGACACAGAACGGTATTGCACTGCGTTGGTTTTCAAAACCGTATTATTTTGTTTACCAACAAGGGTACAGTGGAACTGTAGCGGTCACTAGATAAACCAGTCTCGCTTTCTTGCCCCCAGACAGCTCGAAAGCACTTTTTTTTGTGCAAGAAGAAAATTATTTTGACAGTGCGCTCTGAAATCGAACGCAAGCAGAAAACGCAAAATCTAGGTGAGTGCAGCACTAAAAATTAGGTTTTTTGTATTGATATTTAGTTTTCAAAGTTAAGAAAGAACGAGATTCAAACTTTAAGATATTATTTCTAGCTCATGATAAATTGGAGGGACCTAGAGGTCCCCAGTCTAGCATGTGACATGATAGCCTTGCCTTTGGTTCTTTGTCTGTCTGTTAGTCATGATTCACGTGAGATGGTATGAATTGATATGGGGGATGTTTGGGTTTCGTGTTAGGCATCTATGCCTATATTGAGGAAGTCGTGGATATGAGGGTTAGATGAACATTTTTGGAAAAGTTGAAGAATTCGTTCTTGGATAGGAATAGTTGCTGTTTTTTCGTATAAAAGGGTGTTGGAGGGGTTGTGGAGTGGGTTGTTGGGGTGTCTGATTTTGGTAAGGATCCTAAGGGTAGATCGTTCTGCGACCTGGATATTATTTAGGATTAGTGGACGGGGATTGTGGAATAAGATGGAAGCGTAGTCCAGTAAGGGCTGGCAGATAAATTTATAAATGTGGACGGCTGTTTTCGATTTGATTTCTTTATTTTAAATTTTATTTTATTTATATTGAATTATTAACTGGTAAGAAGTCATAACCCCGCCCCCGAAAATAATTTTTAGTATCGTGTTAAATGAATGAATAATATTTGTGTTAATTGAAAAATATAGCAGTTAGTATTTACAAATAAAATCAAGCAAAAAGTTCTGTTTATACATATAGACGTAGATTTACAAAAGCATTGTTTCCACGATAAACATTTGTTAACAAAATTGATTATTGTAGGTGGCGTGTTACACGTGGCTACGCGGTGCACACTTTTTTGTTTATTTATAAACAAAACTTGCAACAATTATACAAATATACACACTATCTAAAATAATACGTGTGTGTACATAGGAAAATTCCATGTTAAATAAGCATAAAGCTTTTCGTCACCATCTTGATTTTAATAAAATTGGGTAGATGCAACACCTTTATACAGAGTATCAAGCAATAATTGTAATATTAATAATATATTCGAGTCACTATCATATGAGTCGGCAGAAAGTTTTCACATTATAACGAAAATGGTTTATTATGTTTATATTATACAGAGTGTCCTATTAGTGTGTTCTCGGAGGATATCAGCTCTCATTAAGGGTAGAAAAGAATTATAATATGTCCATCCAGTGGCGTAGATAGAGGGGGATTTAGGGGATCAATACCCCCCTCATGAGTCTTGCAAAATAAGAGAATAAAATAAAGGGCTCTTTTTCTGTTAACGATTTACTTTGTTATAATATTTATTTTATTTTTACATTTCCGCCGTTTATGATACGGAATTTTGAAGGTCATTTAGGAATCTGTGCAAAAAATTAAAAATTCAAATACACCAATTCATTTGAAAACAACAGTAAAACGTTAAAACATTGCTGGTCAGTGTTATTTATGCGTGAGTGTGTAACATAAAAAAAGTTTTGATATTACTTGTGAATTGCAATTACGATGTTTAGATGAAATGTTGATTTTGAAAAAATGTATTTATATAATAGAAAATAATTGCCAGCATTGATATGTATCACGGAAATTTATATAGTCATAAATTGTATTTTTCCACATAAATTGAAATTTTATCAGTAGATTGCCATTTTCGACGTACAATGCCATTATTCTCATAAATTGTCGTTTTTCGACTTAGTTTGATTTTGTCCTGAATCGTTCATCATTGCAAAGAGTATTAGATAATCAAAAATGAGTCAAGTGTTTCAAATGATTTTTTATAATGATAAATTATAAATTAAATTTTGAATAATACACATGTATCATGTTTACTCTTAATTTATTAATATATAGGCTTTTCTAAACTCGAAATGCTGCCTTATGCTTAATCTGGGAGTGGAAAATGCTCGTTTTAAGCTTCAAATTGAACTCTTTTGAAAAAAGCGTATGCATATGTATATATGAAGAAAAATTCCCTATATTTAATCTTAACGCGTTATCTTGATCTGTCTATGTTTTTAATGTAATGTGTTCAATTGGAGATTCTGTAATAAATAAACAAATACAAAAAATGTCTAAAAGAAAATCTATTATTTTCATTTAAGGAAATCTACTTTAGGGTCTCATAACTTTAAGACGTGAAAGAATAATCCATTTTTTTGTGTAGAATATTAAAATGGGCTTATTTCTTAGTGGATCTTGAGAATTTTAAATAAATTCGACTATCGATACGTTTTTAGTAATAATTTGGGGGTTTTACAACTTTCATTTATGAATCAATATTATCGTTTTCTGGACTGGATAATCAAAAATGGTAATTTAAAAAAAATAGAATTATCAGACACATTATGTAAATGTAAAATACGTTATTAACACTGTTGTATCCTTTCTTCACACTTTGAAGAAAGGATACAACAGTGTTAATTATTTATGATTATACTCTTCACGAAACTCAAAAACAAATATCGGTAAAATACGTTATTCTGAAAAAAATCAACTAAACAAGGATTCTATGAAATTCACAAAAACTACTATTACTATTCTTTCAACAATATCAAATTGAAAATTTGTCAAACTGTATACACTCAAAAGGTGACTAAAATATCAACCCTATTGATTTTAGTCATAAATTTAACAATTAAAAAACCAAAAAAAAAATGTTTATGATTAATCGTCTAACGAGTGTTTTCAATCCCAGATTAAGCATGAAGTAAAATTTCGAGTTAAGAAAAGCCTAAAAGACCGAGACAAATTAGGCTTTTTTGAACTCAAAATTTTACTTCATGCGCCACGCGTATAAACGCTGATTTAATGTAAAATGGTCTTGAAAAAATTAGCAAGTGAAATACATTTAGTATGTCAATCATCAATTGTTTAACTGACGGGGAAAGTGCTATGATAGACACATCATCATTTTTTGTACCTGTTTTTATACAACATTGGAAAATAAATTTATGAAATAATATACTAATATTTCTCGATATTTAAACTATATTAATTTAATACTGATATGGAAATATATGTTATACTATGCTATGTTATACAATGCTATGTCGTTTAATTACAAATATATCTACTATTATGTTTTCACCTAATTATTTTCAATATTTATGCAACGAAGTCAATACTTCTTTTAATGATAATATATAAAATTACGAAAAAACTATTCGTGAAAATGCAAACAATGTCTTAATTAATAAGACAACTTAAGACGATAAATATCCATTGAAACAACTACTTCCCGTGCATATACACCTCCGGAAATTGAATTATACAATGAAATATTTAAAATCTTATTTAATTTGATTTGTTACAACGCTCTATTGAAGTATATGTAACGTTTAGGCCTAAGACATTAGTTTTAATCCAAGTCCTTTCACTTCTAATTTGTTGCTTTCTCTCCTTTCATTTTAAATTTGTATTGTTAGTTGGTTTGAAGAGAATTTGACCTAAACGTTACATATACTTTAATAGAGCGTTGTAACAAATCAAATTAAATAAGATATTAAATATTTCATTGTATAATTCAATATCCGGAGGTGTATTTGCACGGGAAGTAGTTGTTTCAATGGATATTTATCGTCTTAAGTTGTCTTATTAATTAAGATATTGTTTGCATTTTCACTAACAGTTTTTTCGTAATTTTATATATTATGTTTAAAGTGTGCAAACTATAAGAAGCGTAAGCTTATTTTCTCGAATTCAAATAGTTTTCAATTTGAATTTATCTTGTTTAAACTGTACCGTAAGGTAAATAATAAGGTCTCACATTCTTCATACCTGCTAATGACATAATCCCCTTTGTTACCTATAAATACCGACCATCATTTTCACTCATTCCATTTCTGTGTACCTGTTCATTCCACACACACCACTTTTTCCAAGTAAGTTTGTTTTAATTTTATTCCTAATTTTTTTAAACGTCATAAGCAAAGCTATACTGAAGAGAGATAAATCTCGAAACGCGTCCATAGATGGCCTAAGACATTAGTTTTAATCCAAGTCCTTTCACTTCTAATTTGTTGCTTTCTCTCCTTTCATTTTAAATTTGTATTGTTAGTTGGTTTGAAGAGAATTTGACCTAAATGTTACATATACTTTAATAAAGCGTTGTAACAAATCAAATTAAATAAGATTTTAAATATTTCATTGTATAATTCAATATCCGGAAGTGTATTTGCACGGGAAGTAGTTGTTTCAATGGATATTTATCGTCTTAAGTTGTCTAATTAATTAATACATTGTTTGCATTTTCACGAATAGTTTTTTCGTAATTTTATATAGTATGTTTAAAGTGTGCAAACTATAAGAAGCGTAAGCTTATTTTCTCGAATTCAAATAGTTTTGAATTTGAATTTATCTTCTTTTAATGATTTCAATATAAATTATACAGATTTCCAGCTAAAATGTTTAACACTCAATATTTGATCCGTTCAAAATTATTATTATTTCGGTATGTAAATTATGTACCTAGTTTCCGGGGCTTAAGTTACTTCATAATGAACATTCCAGAAAATAGTATGCGCTGTTGTCAGGTCTTTAAAGGATGCACACGTTGAGGATTTTATTGACTGAAACTCATATCCGCGCGATTTATTATTGCGGCTATAGGAACAAGCAGCATTTTAGTAGTTTCAATGTGCTTCGTGCTTGTGGATTGATGGTATTAATTTTTCATGATGTCCAAGCCGCACTGTCCGAAATTCCCGTAAAACCCAACTTTGGATGGTTGGATGGTGGCAGGAGTACTGAACGCGTCTAGAATAACTCAAATTATCAATAAGAGGTCGTTAACTGGAGCTATTTATGACTCTTTGTGTTTTACGAGCAATTTTATATTGCAAGAACGGAACGGCTTTTCAAAACATTCTGAAATACTAACCTTCAAACTGTTCTTGTTATCGATTTTATGAGTTAAATATTGCTTCACATAAAAACACAATTATGAAAAACGCAATCATAATACTGTTTTAAACTTATAATAATATTGTTTTTTTCTTTAATATCTACATTTGTGATTTGCTTATAATTACTGCACGTTCGAATTTAACGAAATGCTAAAATATATTTGTAAAGCATCATACTACAATTATAAAATATAAAATTGGGTAGATTCTTGTAATTAAATGATGAATTAATTTCTAACGTGGCACCTGGTGAAATGTTTTTGTATTAATACTAGAAAAGTAATTAAAACAATTGGTTTGTTTCAATGATTTTTATTTATTTTCTAAGGAGATAGATACGCCACATTTATATATATAAAATCGGGAAAAAATATTTGATTTTTCATAATTTTTCATGCATTTTTTACTTTTTGAGAACTTCTGGTTACCTGTGTTCATGACATTTTTCGTGGATGCGTAAGTTGTTGTATTTTTTATTTACTTTTACTACTGCGAGGCGCATAAATCACTTCGCTTAGCACGCACTACACACACATACACACACTGTCTAGAATTACTAGATGAAACTGGGTCACGTATAAAAAAAATCACAATTAGTGTTCAAATTGACGTCCGCCGCACTCAATGCACATTTGGGCTCTACGTATCCAATTTGCACGAACAGTAGCAAACATTTCACGAGGTTTTTCACGAATGGTATTAGCCGCGGCGTTTACTCGTTGTATCAGCATTTCAGCATTGTCAATTTCCGTAGTGTAGACTTCACTTTTAAAGTATCACCAAAGAAAAAAATCTAAGGGGTTTAAATCCGGACTTCTTGGAGGCCATGGTACAGGGCCTCCACGACTAACCCAACGTCCTGGAAACTCATCATCCAAATATCTTCTAACGCGCCTTTCATAGTGAGCTGGCGCACCATCTTGCAAATACCACATTCTTCTAAGAACCGCTAAGGGTACATTTTCTAGAAGATCTAAAAGGTCATCTTGCAAAAATCGTAAATATCATTCTCCATTCAAATTAAATGGGAACATAAATGGCCCAATTAATTGATCATTTAAAATACCTGCCCAGATATTAAGGGAGAAGCGATGCTGGAAATGAGTTCTACGCGTAACACGAGGATTTTCTATTGCATAAACATGCATATTATGGAAATTAAAACTTCCATTACGCGTAAAGCACGATTCGTCGGTCACTAAAATGTCTTTGGTAAAGTTAGGATTTTGAACATTTTGTGCCAAAATCCATTGACAAAATGCAATTCTTTTGGGAAAATCATGGGGTTGAAGATGTTGTACACGCTGGTAGTAATACGGATAAAAATTATTGTCTCGTATAACACTGCTGACAAATGTGTGCGATACATTTAGCTGAGCGGCGATAATACGGGTACTTAAACCAGGATCCGCTTCCAACAGATTCAAAATTTCATCTTCCGATCGCAAATATCGCATTGGACGGTCACCACCTCCGAAGGCTCCGGCGACGGGCTGCAAACTTCCAGTGTCGCGTGCTCTTTGTAATCTTTCAGGAAATCGCTCTTGATAAATTCTTACAGCTTTCGCGGAATTACACCGAGTTTCACCGTAAATAAGAAACATGTCTGCCAATTCAATGTTTGAATAAACGTATCGCGCCATGTTACATAATGTAGATGTTTCATGGATAGACTAAACAGCAAACTATTTTTATGTTTAAAAATCATCCACCCACGCCGCTCTTATCTAAACATTTCAATAAGAGTGGAGATAAAGTGAAGTGTGAACCTTATAAGGAAAAATATTGAATTTCATTAACACGTTTGGAAAATATTCGGAATTTAGTCAGCAATGGGTACTTATGAAAACGATAACATAGACATAATTCTTTACAATCTGACCCACTTTTCTCTGGATGGTGTAATTCGATATCCAATTTGTTTAAAAACTACCAGTTTATGTGGAATCTCTCTTAAAATACGCAATGTGCGCGTATACCAGATACCACAAACATGTGGCCTATTATTATTAATTATTTTTAATAATTGTTTGTGAGCTATCTACTAAAGGTATGGTAATTTCAAATGCAGGTATTGTTTATTTAAACGCTGCCCCTTATGTGGTAGAGAGCTTGTACAGTAGTTCGTTTACACGCTGTATATATGTATATATATATATATATATATATATAGATATAGAAGTTAGAACAATACAATTTACATATCAAGCTTGTAATGATTCGACCCTAGGTATTATACAAATTATTTGTATTTTATTTACGTTGTGTTGTGTATGTAGTAACCCTTTTCATTTATTTAACAGATTCGTTGCTTGTGTCAATATGCATTATCGTAAATACTGTGTCTTTCTTCCCTTTTAATGACTAGGAATATGTGTGGACAATAAATAAATCAGGATATGAGTTTAACGGATGCAAAGTTTATTGACCTCAATTATGACATTTCTAATTAAATTGTGTTTCTTAAATTATTTATATTCTCAAAATACTTTTTTATTCGTTTGTACTTAGAAGCAATGTGCATTATAGTTAAACTCAAAAAGTATATGACTCTACTTGTGGGAGCAAAATTTAATAACCCCTGCATTTGCATTACGAGATGGGAAACCCGCAAAAACTATCCCGGAGCTTACCAGACAACCAACTAGCGGGAACACTTCTTTGTTTAGCAAGCAGATCCCGACGTCATCCGTTGATTGTTTTGTGTCATTAACTAGCGGGAACATAACTCTGCAGTACTAACTCGAGACGACCACACCCGTTAATTGTTTTCAGGCAATTAACTAGCGGGAACACTCCTTCGTTTTCCACACAGCCCGACCTCACCCGTCAATGTTTTGTAGTATTAACTAGCGGGAACATAACTCTGCAGTACTAACTCTGGACGACCACACCCGTTAATTATTTTCAGGCAATTAACTAGCGGGAACACTCCTCCGTTTTCCACGCACATCTCGACCGCACCTGTCAACTGTTTTTGTGCTATCAACTAGCGGGAACATAACTCTGCAGTACTAACTTGGGACGACCACACTCGTTCATTGTTTTCAGGTAAGTAACTAGCGGGACACTCCTTAGTTTTCCACGCACAGCTCGACCATACCCGTCAATTATTTTTGTGCTATTAACTAGCGGGAACATAACTCTGCAGTACTAACTCGGGACGACCACACCCGTTAATTGTTTTCAGGCAATTAACTAGCGGGAACACTCCTCCGTTTTCCACGCACAGCTCGACCACACCCGTCAATTGTTTTTGTGCTCTTAACTAGCGGGAACATAACTCTGCAGTACTAACTCGGGACGACCACACCCGTTAATTGTTTTCAGGCAATTAACTAGCGGGAACACTCCTCCGTTTTCCACGCACAGCTCGACCACACTCGTCAATTGTTTTTGTGCTCTTAACTAGCGGGAACATAACTCTGCAGTACTCACTCGGGACGACCACACCCGTTAATTGTTTTCAGGCAATTAACTAGCGGGAACACTCCTTCGTTTTCCACGCACAGCTCGACCACACCCGTCAATGGTTTTTGTGCTCTTAACTAGCGGGAACATAACTCTGCAGTACTAACTCGGGACGACCACACCCGTTAATTGTTTTCAGGCAATTAACTACCGGGAACACTCCTCCGTTTTCCACGCACAGCTCGACCACACCTGTCAATTGTTTTTGTGCTATTAACTAGCGGGAACATAACTCTGCAGTACTAACTCGGGACGACCACACTCGTTAATTGTTTTCAGGCAATTAACTAGCGGGAAGACTCCTCCGTTTTCCACGCACAGCTCAACCACACCCGTCAATTGTTTTTGTGCTCTTAACTAGCGGGAACATAACTCTGCAGTACTAACTCGGGACGACCACACCCGTTAATTGTGATCAGCTATTAACTAGCGGGAAAACTCCTCCGTTTTCCACGCACAGCTCGACCTTACTTGTTAACTGTTTTGTTTTCTTTTTTGTTGTATAATTTTTACTTTTGTTGTATACTTTTGATTTTTCGTGTGTTATTCTTATTTTTGTTGTAGATGTTAGTTATCTTGAAGATTGTTTACCTGGTTTCTATTTTCTCCTTTGATTTGGAACTTGTGCTTTTCGTGATGTTCTTCTTCCGAACGGTCTCTTTTTTCCCCTGTTTTCCGCTCCGCGCAGCTTTTATAACTTCTGTTTCCCACCCGATCGTGGAGATGGAAGATCTCGCGCAGACCATATATGGTTATAAAATACAACCCATCCCTGACGTTACGCAATTCCCACAATTTTTCGACTCTCTGTGTTTGTACTCTTTAAACCTTGAACCAAATTTTCTTTGAATGTCAGCATCTCTCCACGCGCCCGAACTTTTTTGTTATTTTAAGGCGATGCTGCTGCGGTCGTTATTTCTCTCGTGCGAAAAAATATCGATGTAATTATCGTATTTACTAAATGCTGATTTTGCTTTTATTATTTTCTTGGATGATTTTTAAATGAATATTGTAAATTATTTTTATCAAAAAAAATATTTGCACATGACCCCTATTGACCCATTACAAGCTTGTGTTTGCAATTTCATAATTGTGTGCGCTAAATCTTTTACGGCCAATAAATATAATTTATCGGTAATCTAATTTTCCACATATGCCACTATTGTGGCACATGTGAAATTATCACAATAGTAAACATATATTAATAAGGCACTACAGGTCTTAGAATCGTTGCAGATATTTGCATTACTGGTAAATAACGAGTTACAAGTTAATTTGATAAATATCCCTGATCTCTGAGTATTTTCTATTTTGGCATGTGGATTCAAAATGTAGTTAATAACTTTTGTAAATGGTTTTAATGGTAATGCTGTGTTATGTTTTCATAAAAATGTATTTGATTTCTATGGAAATGCACAAATCTTTTACCTACTTTGATGATATTTCCATAAAAATCAATCGATATTAATAATCGCCATAGGGCATTAGAAGGAACTAATGCTCGCTAAAATAAACTTGTTGCTTGTTACCGCAAGGCTAAACTACGAGTATCTCAATTTTTTTGTATATTGCCTAGTGTAGTTTAAGAATAGAATTAATTTGATATCGGTGTAATGAATGACGAGATGAATACAAATATATCTCTTTTGTGTGCTTACACTCTATAGTTATTTTATAGCTTTGGTTTTTGGTATTCTACGTTTAAATAATAAATAAAATATTTTATTACACATTTATTTAATAATAAAAAATCAAATATAACATGCAAACAATTACAGTATTTTGATGTCTTATTTGTAAATAATTTATTTGCTTATAAATAAAATATGAAAAGAAAAACATTGCTAAAAGTTTGTTGGTGAATGTGGCTAGAGCCTAGACTGTAATATAGTTATTACTAAACTAACACTTAAATAAGGGGGTTCTTATTCAAAGAGGAAAGGATGCATTCCATTAGTCTCGACATATAGTAGTAAAACAAAGTTTAATTGTGTTTAATTTCGAAATTATACTCAAGATAGTTTAAAGAGTGAACGCGTCCGATATTTGATAGCTAAGATTATGTTAATTTCAAGCGTGGTGATTTGTTTCAAGTTTGATTAATTAAATAATGTTTGTATATTCTATTGAAAATGTTTTGTGAGGTTTTTTTGTATTAAAGTGCTCGATTTGTCAGGAAAAACTGTAGATATTAAAAAAAGTGTAGGTATAATAAGAATGGAAACGCCAGTCGACGAGACATTGATTGTACAAACTGTTAATATATCATCGGAATTTTTAATATGCTAATGCGGCAATTTTTCATTCGTTTTTAACGCCGGCATCGAAGCGTTAATACGATTTCGATTGATATGGATTTTCCATCGATTCAGTTTCAGTTTGTTCAATAAAAAGTTCCATTCCAACTACGTATTAATGTGCTAACCGCATATAATTGATTGATTGTATTCCATTAGTTATGGTAATGAGGCGGTGTTTTTGCCGCTCATCAATGTAACCCGATTATTGCGAATACACACGTTTTACAGTTTGCAAGGGGTTAATCAAATTGTTAATTAAAAGAGCGACATGGTTTCCAGTTTTTAATTAAATGCCGAACATATAGGTTTTCACGTTTTGGTTTTCTGTGATCTGTTGTATTGAAATTTAAGCAAAGACAAATTCATGCGGAGAGCATCGAATAGAAGTTTGGTGTAAACGGAGAAATAATTCTTGGTCTGTAATTAATTTTATTTGCAAAATCATTGCCGTTTGATCCCTTCATATTATTCCTGTTTTAGTGCTGATATTGGACACCATCTGGTCCGTGCCTTTTTGTCTGTCTGCGATATTATTGAATTCCTCTTGTTTACATATTCATCTGAGAATCACCGAATAATATTTAATGATTCGCTCAATATGCTAATACCTGCTCGCTTCGATAGTTATTTAATCAGACATGCGTTTGCTTATTATTATTAATGTAGGCGAGCAAATCTTAGATATGTGCAGAATTCTCCGCATAACTGCAATTATTACTCAAATATTCATGCGAGTTAAATTTTCAATTGCATTATTTCATTAAGTGCAACAGCTTCTGTACTCGAGATTTCATTATTGATTTTAACTTAAAAGGATCCAACATTAATGCCCACATTACTATACAGGGCGCGGCAGTGAAACTTGCTGATTTGAAAGGTCAATAAAAGAAAAAGTATTTCACATATCGATTTAATTCTTTTTTTATCGTATTGTACATATCCCGAATTTTTGTTTCCAGTTGTTTTAAAAATGACATCGGACAAATGGCGGCTCTCATTAGCGATACACTGATCCACCCGATTTTTGAAGGTTCGCTCCACTCTTTCGAGCATATCGACAGGAATGTTGGCGATGGCTTGGCGAATGTTGTCCTTCAGATGTTGCAGGGTCTGTGGTTTGTCATTGTAAACAATGGATTTGAGATATCCCTATAAAAAGAAGTCACAGGGAGCCAAATCGGGGGAGCGCACCGGCCACAGTACGTCACCCCTGAAGGAGATTAGGCGCTCGTGGAAGTGTTCCCTCAAAAGTTCCATTGAAGTTCTCGCTGTGTGTGCCGTGGCTCCGTTCTGCTGGAACCATAAGTCCCCAAGTTCCATTTCTTCAAGTTTTGGGAGAAACGACAGCCTCACCCTCTAGACGTTTTCTGGTGTTCTGGAAGTCCGTTGACCTCCAAGCCCTTTTTTGCCACACTGCCACTTTCCCTGAATGCGTCCACCCACAAAACGATTGATTGTCGGCCAGGAACGGGACCCGTGGGATGAATATTGAGCCGAGTTCGGAACTCACGTTGGGTGGCAACCAGTAGGCCTCGACGGCGAACGCACGCTCCTCCTTTGTCCAACGCATGACGACAACTATCGAATGAGACCCTCCCTACCCCTTTTTGACCACGTCTGGCTCATTGGCGCCCAATTCAAATCAGCAAGTTTCCCTGTCGCACCTTGTATTATGTTTTATACTATATACGTTAATTAAAAAAAAGGTTACATTTTTAAATGGCCATAATATTTAAAAAAAAGAAACTATACACAAAATAAAAACGGATTTGTATTTATAAAACAGTGAAATTTGTTTAACAATCGGAATAACTTGTTTGATTAGCATGATCAAAAAATAAATAATTTTACACTTTTGGTTATCGTGTAATAACACACACATTTTCCTAAATTCGAAATGTTACTTTATGCGCTAGGCGTATAAAAGACTGATATATTCTGAGAGAAAAAAATAATGAAGCTAATTTCCCTATACTGGTTTAATTATGTAAACAAGGCTTGTCGTAACATTTACTACAAGCGCTCGCTCAAGATAAATTTCGGTGCGTGCCCGCTCGAAACGAGCATAATAACAAACTTGTATTATATGTATGATTTCACATGGCAACATGTGGTCGGTTATATTCATAGGCAATTGCTCTTCTAGACTCCTCCCACTGTGATTTTAACAGCCGCACCATCTAACGAGAAAATTCTCGGATTCGAAATGTCTCCGTTGTATTTCATTCGATTGAAAATTTGAAAACTATTTTGAACTAATATTTTTTTGATGAGTGGCGCTGACAAATTTTTATTTTAAGAAAAAAAAAACATTTCAAATATTATTATTCTATAAATCATTTATTATAAATAACACTAGTCTGAAAAAAAATGTTTTTCGAGCCCTGACACCATTCCTGCTGATTTTTATGTAAAATGACCTCCTGAATCCGAATATGACCTCCGTTTTCCCCCATCACCCACCGATTTCGGGGGAGGCCCCCCCCACCTATTTTTATCACTTTTCGATAATTTGGAGGGATGAAAAGGATTATTTTAGCCTTTACATTTCTTCTGAGGGGCTAGAGAGGTGAAAAGTTCCAAAACATGAATATTTGTAGCAAGGAGGTAGATTTGGGGGGGGATTTGCCCCCTTAAATTGTAAAAAAATCATTAAAACTGATCAATTTTTTCCGTTTTTTTCGCATTTTTTTCATTTATTTTCTACATATTCCAGCTTCCATTCCCCCTCATCCTCCCCCAAACACCTCCAAATAATAAAAATATATTGCAACAATATGTAGCAACAATATTAAAAATATATAGCAACAATAATAAAAATATATAGCAACAGTTCGGAAGATTCACTGTACCACGCTGGCGCTCTCAATACTTCCCCCGTTTCCCCCATCCATTGGAGGGGTGAAAAGGATTATTTTAGCTGTAAAGAATAATAAATAAAAAGTAAAATAATAAATGTAAAATAATAAATGTAAAGAATAATAAATAACTAAGATAAATACCTTCATTGGTGTGGTACAGTGAATCTTCCGAACTGTTGCTATATATTTTTATTATTGTTGCTATATATTTTTATTATTGTTGCTATATATTGTTGCTATATATTTTTATTGTTTGTGGGAGGATGAGGGGGGATGGAAGCTGGAATATGTAGAAAATAAGTGAATAAACTGCGAAATTAAGGGGGCAAATCCCCCCCCAAATCTACCTCCTTGCTACAAATGTTCATGTTTTGGAACTTTTCACCTCTCTAGCCCCTCAGAAGAAACGTAAAGGGTAAAATAATCCTTTTCATCCCTCCAAATTATCGAAAAGTGATAAAAATAGGTGGGGGGCCTCCCCCGAAAACGGTGGGCGATGGGGGAAAGCGGGGGTCATATTCGAATTCAGGAGGTCATTTTACATAAGAATCAGCAGGAATGGTGTCAGGGCCGATTTTCATGCCGACCAGTGTAATATGAACAATATAATGTGTCAGCGCAAATCTAATATTTTTTAACAATTTTTTTAAAAAACCAATATAGTATATTGATAAGAGAAAAAATGCTTAAATATTTTTTGAAAATACCTGTTATTCAATAAAAATGTTAGGGCCTCAAAAATATTTGTTGCTCCAGACCTCATATACAGTGTGGAAATTAAGTAGCAGAAAAAAATCTAAAAGGGGTATAGTGATTTAAATTACCGAGCATATGTAAAACATATTTTCAGATTTAAAAAAAAAATGAAAGTTGTGACGTCAACAATATTTTTTTAATTTTCAACCGTACCAAACTTTGATTAATTAATTAATCGCGTATTTGAAGTCACCGCAAAGGACAAGGAAGCCCTTTAACGAGTATTTTCTACTCCCAGACTAAGCATGAAGTAAAATTTCGAGTTTAGAAAAGCCCAAGAATCCAATCCAAATTCCGCTTTCCTAAACTCGAAATTTTACTTCATGCGCCACGCCTAAAAACACTGATTTACAGTGAAGTTCAAAAACCACACACATACAACTACAATTATAGGCAACCCAACATGCGTTAGAGTTATTAGGATGCTGTTTTAAACAATTGGTTTAGCGCAGAATTTGACTCACGTTTTATTCACATTTAACTCGAAATTTTACTTCATGCTTAGTCTGGGAGTGAAAAACCCTCGTTTAAAGATTCAAACTGAAATCTTTTAAAAAAACAAATTTTCAGTGCATGCATAAAAAAAATCCCTGTATATACCGCGCGAACGTTTAAAACATGATTTAGAGTAGGCTTTAAGTTATAAATTAGATTGGCACTACTAACTGCTTACACATAATTTAGCATAGCCTCAAATGTAAACCTTACTCTGCCCTTTTACTAGACAGAGCAGCGTAAATTATCGTTTGTAGCTGGGGTGTGGAGAGTGCGGATTCAATAAGGATCAAAACATAGTTATGCGAGAAAAGAGACAAGCGACGAGGCATGTGGACTAGCAGGTAGCTGAGAGTCCACATGCAAGCCTCTAGCCTCGCTTCTAATCTCTTTTTACTATACTATACTATATTTTCGCCCCAAAGCAACAGCACTGCCGTTTCGATTTGAGATTGATTGCAGATAATTATTATTGGGTAGTATTTAACTACGCATTGTTTAAAAATGTATGTGCATTGAAGCAAATATATCGGGCCTTCAATTAAATAATTTTTGCAGTATCATTAAATAAATACATAAATTTTAACAAAAGCATTTTAAATCTGTCATTATTACAAATAGTATTTTAAGTAGAAATGAAATTGCCAATTCTTGGTTGCAGAATACTTCAAACATTAAAAGTGCGATTCTTTTCGCAATCTACAACAAGTTAGTCTTACAAAGACTATATCAAACACTCATTGAAACAACTACTTCCTGGGCTAATACCCCGACGGACATTGAATTATACAACAAGTGTTACATACAGTAACCTACTGCAAATGTAACAATTTGGGTCAAATTATTCAGGTCATCTATAGACGCGTTTCGAGATTTATCTCTCATCAGTATAGCTTTGCCATTCCCTCTAAACAATTTGACACCTTAGTCTTACAAAGACTATATCAAACACTCATTGAAACAACTACTTCCCGGGGTAATACCCCGACGGACATTGTTGTATAATTCAATGTCCGTCGGGGTATTGGCCCGGGAAGTAGTTGTTTCAATGAGTGTTTGATATAGTCTTTGTAAGACTAACTTGTTGTAGATTGCGAAAAGAATCGCACTTTTAATGTTTGAAGTATTCTGCAACCAAGAATTGGCAATTTCGTTTATACTTATGTTTGAACGGTAACATGACCGCCAGTCTAAGGTGTCAAATTGTTTAGAGGGAATGGCAAAGCTATACTGATGAGAGATAAATCTCGAAACGCGTCTATAGATGGCCTGAATAATTTGACCCAAATTGTTACATTTGCAGTAGGTTACTGTATGTAACAGCAAACACTTGTTGTATAATTCAATGTCCGTCGGGGTATTAGCCCGGGAAGTAGTTGTTTCAATGAGTGTTTGATATAGTCTTTGTAAGACTAACTTGTTGTAGATTGCAAAAAGAATCGCACTTTTAATGTTTAAATAGTATTTTATTTCCAATGGGCAATAATAATAATTAAAAAATTAGCAACGAATTTGTGAATACAAAATTTCGATCGTCCAACTGGTTTGTTGATCTATTGTAATTTTTTTAAAGGAAACATTTATGAGCAACTGTAATTTCACACAAATTATTGAAATTTGTAATTATTCTTACTCCCTTTTTTTGTATTTCTTCATTCGCGTTGTTATTTTCTATTTATTATAATACGAAATTTATTTTATATCCCAATGGGCACTGCATTTCCCCCCAAAATAGTCAGACGTCAAAAAATGAAACGTAAAAAATGGTTAGTATTTGCAACACTATTTCTTTGTTATTAAAATGACGATGAAATATGAAGAGATAATCCCCCCGATTCCTTACGCGAAATGTTAAATTTAACGTATACGTTATTAAGTACCCTCACAATCTAAGCATACAAATCAGGTACTAAACCTGCTTAGACTATGATGTTATTTTGACATTTCGTGTACGGAATAGCCCTGAATATCTTAAAAGCCAAGAGGTACAACGAAAGGTGTATAAGTATAATATTAAAGGATAAATTAAAAACACTTGGTTTGTTTCAGAATTTGTACAAATAGTGAAACAAACCAAGTGTTTTTAATTTATCCTTTAATATTATTTCAAAATGTTTCACCAAGTGATAAATGAGAAAGTTATTCAAGAGAAAAAAGTGTATAAGTATATTAGCAAATAGTAAACATTTGTAGAATGACGTGAGGATCAAACATAAGGAGTGCGTGTATTTCGAAATGCACTTTAAATCAGTGTTTTATACGCGTGGCGCATGAAGTGAAATTTCAAGTTTAGATAAGACTTAAAATTTGGTTTGGTCGCTTCGCCTTGCAGAAAAAAAATCCCTGTTTGTGGCCAGGCTCAAATACAGAAAAATAAAAGTAACTAAATTGGAATCGTGAAAATCAACCAAATCACTGAATGGGTAAAATAAAATAAAAAATATCTAAATTTATAAGCTTAGAAGTATAAAGAGAATTTAAAAAATTACAAAAAATACTAATTAAATAACAGTTTAATTTGAAAATCAACTAATAATAACAATCGACGAAAAACATATTTAATTAAATTAAACAAACTCTAAAATTACACAAAAATTTGATAAAAATCATAACAAATTCAAGACGTTATTTCTTTTTTAATACAAATTTGAACAAAATTAGAAAGTTTTTAAACGGTATAAAAATATTTGCGAACCCTTGCATTATTGAATTTACTCAAAAATAATTTATCATTTTATTTCATTTTATTTATTACCATAAAGAATAAAATAAGTAAATACAAATGATATGTTGAGTCATTTGATGGGGAGCTTAATGTCTAGGATAAACATAAACATAATTATATAAATAATAATAATAATCCATTTATTGTCCAACAGGAAACATTTCCCAATTACAAGACAAAAACAAAACATAAGTATGGTACATATAAAAATATAATAATAATTAAATTAGAATAATTCTGTGACAATAAAATTACTTATTATATGTTAAAGACGTATCGTGTGAATATAAAAACAAATTTTTAGTAAGAATAATTAATTCACAGTTGACTCCAAGTTACAGAGTAACATTTTTAGAGAATCGTGAAAGATGTCATTACAATGCGAAATTGTATTAAAACAATTACAATTAATTCTAACAGGAGATATTAATCTCGCGTTAGTTCAATGCGCAAATACTTGAAATGTTGGTTTTTGCCTGCTGAAAAAAGAATGAATATGCAATCCGAGTTTAGCTAAGAAATCAGGCGAATCCATTGTGTTGTGCAAAAGTTTATAAAGGAATAATAATGTGAAAGTATACTTACAAGAAATATTTAACAAAAATCACAAATTTAAAATATTATAACTATTTTAAATAAAATCGCCAAAACCAACACACATTATAAAATTTTACAAAAAACTTCGAAACTGTAAAAATTAGGACAAATTGGCAAAGATGTCAAAATTTACGAAATAAACAAAACTGTAAAATTCTAAACAAGTCTTTGAAAGATAATTGACCCCTAAAAATTAAAAAAAAAATTATCAAATACGTGTACATCCGAATGTGAAATCTATTGAATCCTGGGGCTTTATTTCTGAAATAAAAATGGATTCACGCATTTACCATCGCTCCGCCCACAAAAAGTAATTCAAATTCATGCCGCTTCTACTTCTACCTCGTTTACCGGACAATTTTTCGGAATCTAAAAAAATGACAATTAATAAATGATTAATATTATGCAAAAATCGGATTGAAATTAAATAATGAATAAAATATTTAAAAGTGCATGATGAAGCGATTTCTCGTAATTATTGATTTTTTTAATTCTATTTTCGATATTTTGAAAAATGTTTAAAAAAATCATTATGCCCTCCGCAATAGAGAAATTTGCGAAAACAGATTGTTAATATATGGTCACAATAAATAAATAGGGCATTTAGCGTCCTCTTAAAACAACGAGTGTTTACAGTAACGTTTTTTTACATTAACAAGAAAATTCTAATTTTATTATTAAAATGTTTTGTCGTATTGCAAAGGAATTTTTCTGACACTGCCCAATATAACATACTCTAACTTAATTATGTGTAAATAGTGGTTTATTTTATTATACTGTATAGTATAGTGAAATGTAGTTTCTATAATTTGTACGCAAATTTTAATTAAGTATATTTTATAATATAATAATACAAACAAAATTAATAGATATGACATAAAAGTAATGTATGTTGAACAAGAAGTTAAACGTGCCACATGTGCTTCCACAAGAAGTATGCCGAAAATGTGAATTGCTTCTGTTCTAGAAATAGACAAATCGCCGCAAAAAATTTATCACAAGAGGGTGACGCTATTTTGAATGGAATACGTTTTCATAGCAGCCCAGACGCGCTCACTCGGGCGACCAGCTGTCAAACAACATTAATACATCGAACTTCTCTTTATTTTAGTTGTAAAATAAGTATTTGTAAATCTTTACTAACACTTCTTCAGTTAATACCAACTAATTTAATACCATCATTATGTAATTACAGAAATCCGTCCCCATTTAATCATCTCAGTTCCTATTTTTAAACCGCTTAAACATTACCCACAGTAACTCAAATAAACGCACCGCCGGTGCAGCAACAGAAATAATGTTTGAAAGTGTGGTGGTATTAATAATACCCTCTTTCTATTTGTCAAAGATTGTTTTACTTAGCCACTAATGACTGTCGATCCAACACATTACATTTTTTTGCTGTGTTTTTACGATTTCGTCACAACAAATGAAATATCAAGTTGATAAATGATCTCTTGTACTTCAAGACGGCAGGTATAGAGCTCCTGTTCTCTTAAAGGAATGTATTTATGTCCGTTCCGCCTATTATCCTTTTGGGCCTTATTATAAATATTGTTTGATGCCCATTTAACGTTCCTGCATGAACTCAACTCTCTATTGAAGATAAATCAAGACTACGGATAGTCTACGTATGTATATAAAATTAACTTGTTGATTCCGTCATGCAGCGTTGAAAAATTGAGACTTTAAAACAAAATACGAGTAACTCGAGCATCAACTTGAGCCCGCTACAGGATTAAAGGCGGTTTTCTTTACAATCTTGACACAATTCTTTGCAAATAACCCATTGTGGTGACATGGATAACAAAAGACTGAAATGCTTTTCATTTTATCATAACATATAGCTGCGGTAAATTGTAAAAATTACAAACATGACACTCCCGTCGTTTTTTTCCGTTTACTCTTCATTTAAACAAACAATGATTGCAAATAAAACCATGCACTATTTTATTATCAACATTCATTAGATTGCAAGTGTCCCCTAGTGTAAATTAAATCTTGTATAAATATTGAAAAACAATTTTACAATCTTGTAATAACAATTAAATGTTAACACGAAATCATATTGTAACAATATAGAATTAGGATATTTAAATGATTATTGACAATAATTCTATTCTATTCTATTCTATATTGAATAATAATTGTATCAAGATGATACATGTTGACACACTATTGATTCAATGCCAATATATGATATATGCAATCATATTCTTAATAACGATTTTCATATTTTAATTATAAATTGTTACAAGATTGTAAAATTGTTATTTATACAATTTTTGTCCCTTCCTCCAAGTCGTTGGCCGGGGCAAGTTCTCGGTGGGTTCCGGGGCCGGAAGTTATCTATCGTGTTTGGTAAAACTCGGCTATGGGAGCCGATGATTAAAGACATTCAATGATACATCTTCTTTATAGATGTTTTTAATGATATTAAATTGTAAGAAAGTAAGTAACTCGTATAGAAAAATGTTTAATTTTGAGGTTATATATTATTTTTTGTGGCAACGTTCGTAATGATTGCATTATATGCATACCCACACGTATATGTATTTCTATATTGTAAGTACTTACAACAAAAATAACAAACCACTTACAAATTTGATCACACAGAATCACTGTTGCACAAGAATAAACGGAGGAAAAACAGGCATTTGTTAGTCGTAGCGTGTGAACTTAACAGGAACCAACTGCACAATCGTACCCGATATCTGTATTAAATTATAAATGATATTCATTATTGACATTTATTAGATATCTGCAGTGTGAGTATTTTTTATTCATGTTCTCTATTTGTATTTTGGAAAATATGAGATACAGAGAAACAATTAATTGGGCAAAGTAGTGCAGTTTTACGAGCTGAATAAAAAAACATTTGTAAAATTTTCTAAAAAAGTCAAGGGTAACTAGTTATTTTGAAAAATGTGAAGTGTCGATTTCTTTGAAATCGATTTGTTTCAGTTAATAAAATAAATATATAAAAACTATAAAATTTTACGCTAAATAAAAAAATTTGACCAGGAGATGAAGCACAAGAAAGACAGTGGCGTAGTGCATGATCGATGTTTTTGGTGGTGTTGTTTCATTGCAATTATTTTAGGATTAAAAATGAATCACTCACTACGCCACTGTCTTCGTCGTGCTTGCACTCCGGGCCACAACATTTATAAACAAATAATTGGAAGTTGTAATTTTGAAGAATTTATTGAATCTGTCGGCGTTTGATTAAGTTATTACATGTTAAACTATTCCAGGGTTTAACATCAATTACATACTAAGCTACTATCTTTATTGTGCTTGCTCTTCTGGTCACAGCATTTATAAACAATGCAATAATAAATTTTAATTAAAAGTATTAATTAAATTAAAGCAAGAAGAATAAAAATTATGTTTGATCGATCAATCAATCAATCAATTTCTTTCTTTTCACAAAAGATGTGAAAAGAAATTGATTCAATAAATAAATCAAATCCATTTTGGTACCAAAAAAATTCCAGGACTCAAAGGGTTAAGAAAAAGAAAAAAATGTAATTAATTGTGATAATACGTTTTGTTAAAATCAAAGAATGAAATTCAATTAAAGATTTAGAAAGTACCAGTCTACTTTTGAAAAACTATAACTAATAATAATAAAAGTGTATTATTATTATTAATTATAGTTATTTAAAAGTAGAATGGTAATTTTTAAATCTATTATTTCAATAAAATGTATTATTAAAGTTAATTACAAATGATCACATTTTTTGAGCCTAAGAAAAAATTATATACTGAATATTTAAACAGAATTTATGTGAAACACATTATTCCTCGTTTTCCATGGGCATCCGAAATTTTATAAATTTTAAAATATATGAGTAATATGTATTTTTTAATTTCACATTAAATTATTGTTTTATATGCGTGGTGCATAAACTGAAATTTCGAGTTTAGAAAGGGCTGAAAATTTGGTTCAAGTATAAAATAATTGACATTTCTTAAGAAACTTAAACAAAATTCTCATAAATGTTTGCCTCTCTGTTCAACTTAAATTTAATTAATTTTAATTATGTATCATGAATTCTTCTTTGTTTTCCGGGAATGTGAAGGTGAAGCTGGCCAGCGCTAAAAAAAGTGTGAAATGAAAGCACAAGTATTTATGATGAAACAGCAATTTCTTCTAAAAAATAAAAGGAAAAAATCTGTGTGTGATGAAAATTCTTTTTTCATTTTTTTGATGATTGCGTATCGTCAATTTATTGATGATTATGTGAAAGAAAAGGTCTTCGTGTGATTCGTGAGCGCAGTGTGAGTATATATATAAGAAATTACTGTGCTTGTTCTTGTTAAATTTGAATTTTAGGTTAAAAATTAAAATAATAATAATATGTTTATTTCTCAACAAATTTTACATTTTTTATACAGGGAAAACTTATAAAAATAGTACATAGACAAACGTAACTTATATTACACAATATACATTAATACAATACAAAATTAGAGACACGATAAAACAAAACAATAATATTAAAACTAAAAAAATAAATTAAATTACAATAATGTTTAATTCTAAACAGATCCTTTGGAAAATCAAGGAATAATTTGTGTAGACTTTTGTTCGTTAAATTCTCATTCACTATCACGTTTTGAAAGGTAAAATATAAAACGTTTAAAACAAAATAAATCATTTAAAATTCATGTAAATCGTTAATTCTGCTTAAAAATGTAACTTATTGGTTTAAACATTGTTTTAAAACAAAGTTTTTTCAACGTAATAACCCTGATACGTTTGAATTACTTTGTTTTAAAACAATGTTACCTATACTTTGATAACAAATCAATTAAAATAAGATTTTAAATATTTCATTGTATAATTCAATATCCGGAGGTGTATTTGCAGGGAAATAGTTGTTTAAATGGACATTTATTGTCCTATGCTTTCTTATTAACTAAGACACTTTGTTTGCATTTCGCACGAAAAACATTTTCATAATTTTATATATTATTTAAAGTGTGCAAAATATAAGAAGAGTTTATTCAAAAAAACTGAAATAATCAAATAAAAATATGTTTTCTAGTAGGCTGTGATATTATCAAATATCACAGCCTACTATCATATGAATCAGAACAAACGAATAATTATAAATTTTGAATGTAATACGAGTACACAAGAAATTAAATAAGTTTTTAACACGTTTTTAGTAAAAATACATGAAACAAAAAAAAACATTCTTGAGCCAGACTCCGCCACAGCCGGACGTATATAGTGCCATTGAATTAAAAACAAATATTAGTGAATCCACGCTTAGTGACTACCAAAATATGGATGCCGACGATGAGGATAATTTTGAAGATGTTGTACGCAAAAAACGTGGCCGCCCCGCAAAATTCTGCGTTGGAAAACCCGCAAAAAAAGTAGCTACAGGTAACCCTAAAACTACTAACAAAACACTAAAATCAGTATTACAACAAATAAATTCGCAACAAAAAGAAATAATTAAACAACAAACTAACCAACATATCACATAACCACATAGCCAAAACCCCACTACCACAAACGCAAACAACGCATCAATAGCCACCCCAGTATTACAACAGCTTCCACAACATATGACGCAACCATCAACATCCACACATTTATGTAACCACCAACACCGAATACACAAGACTACAAAAAGTTCAAATATGGTTCGCTAACAACAATGATCAAGATGTCCTCATTGTAAAAACGCAGAAGGGTTTTATAATAAAATCCAAGAAAGATAAGGCCACGTGCGTACATAACCTCCTTGTGCTGCAAAACAAAGGCATCGTCCGGGAGTACAGCGAGTCCGCGAAACTCACGCCTCACAGACGTACAAACACTGTTGCCCCCTCCTATTGCTGCGTGATGCGGGGAGTGAAGCGCGAAATTGAAGACGCCACCATCAGCTCGCATCTTAACTCTATGGGCTATCAACACCGCTTCTGTCGCCGTATAACTTCAAAAGCGACAAACCAAACCATCTACCTAATCAGGGTTATCACCGCTTCACATGAATCATACACAAGACTTTTGAAAGAGCATTTTAAATTTATGTGCAAAGTATACGCAGTTGAAGAAAGTATGCCGCCGCAACCATTACCCGCACCTTGCAAAAAATGGGCCAAATTTGATCACACTTTTGAAGACTGTAGGGAAAAAATAATCTGCTCTAAATGCTCAGGAGAGCACCACACCTCAACATGCCCAACAGACCTACCCATCAAATGTAATTCCTGCGGAAAAGAAGATCGTGGCGCCTGGTCAACAAAATGTCCAAACCGCCCTATACAAACAATTCAAGGAATTCCAAATTATAAATCCATCTTACCAACAAGAAATCTGCAGAAATTGACAACAGCATTAAACAACATTCACGCATCCACCAACCCATTACCCTTTATGACCATATCCTTAATACATTCATTAGAGAAATAAACAACCCTGATAACACCGACAGACAGGCCCTTATTAAAAAACTACGCGAGCGCTTCATTCATTCATTCCAAATAGATACCCACCTATCCTTTTCAGGGAACAGAATGTTTGTCGTCATGTTTGACTTGGATGATCCCAATAGTATCCCTTCCACAGTCCCTATCCAAGGCGTCAAAACAGCTCAAACAGTAATTTACAATGGCTAGTACAAGTATAGGTATTTTATATACAAACATAAATTCCATTAACAACAAATCCCACGCCCTCTACAATTACCTATCAAACAACCCCATTTATGTTAATCTTTTAGTCGAATCCAAAACAATCACCCCCTTTTCTTTTAACAATTGGCAATCCTTGCAAATATTGTCCACTATGTAGAACCACAAGTACCGAGGCGGAATCTATAATTGCTGCACATCCCTCTCTAAAACTTGGAAAAGCTAACCCACCCAAAATCAACGATTCTCTTAACGAATGCATACACGCAACCTTAAATTTATCCTCTTTCACAATTCATATATTCCTAGTCTATATTCACCCATATTCCCCAATTGATGACACCATATTTACAAAAGCTTCTCTATACGACAATGTCATCATCATCGGAGACATAAACATAAATAAAAGGAAATCCCGGCACCTCACCAATTTCATTGCAAATTCCCAGTTTATCCGCATCCACACACCGCCTACCTTCATAATGAATGATAAACAATCCTCTACACCTGATGTTTTGCTGTGCACCCAAAACCTAAAACATCTAATCTATTCAGTTACATTAATCCCTGATCTTTGCTCCGACCACCTATCCATTCAATTCCAACTAGATATCACACAAAATTTACCCTCTCCTAACCCTGAATTTATCCTTGACCATAAAAACTGCAAAATTAATAATATCGCCCAAGACATCACTCATTTCATATCCAACCATCCCACTATCGACTCCAATATTATTACCAAATTTAATTACACGCTATCCCAATCTATCAGCAGCAACACACCCAAGATTAAAAAACAATCCTATAAATATCCCCTTCCTAACTACATACTGAAGTTAATAAAATACAAAAGACAAATATACAGAGACATTCGACAGACAGACACTACAGACCTTCGAACATTGTTTAACAAACTAAGCAAAGACATTAAACAGTTTATAAAACAGTACAAGACAGACACCTGGTTGACAGCCTGTCAGAAAATCAACAACAGCAAAGGCAAAACATACTGGACAGAAATAAAGAAACTTAGTAAATACAGAAATACAAACACGATAACACAAATTACTGACCCAACGACCAAAGAGACAATAACTGATAAACAGGAAATATTGACAATAACTTCTTTAATCACGTCGACGACTGGTACAAAGACTTTTTCAATTCAAACACCCCACTTACCGCTACTGGCGAAATGACAGAAGACAATTATTTTCAAGTATTACATGCCGGAAAAAATACTGCTCCAGGACACGACCATACACGACGAAATATCCTAAAATCTCTCCCACTTGACATTCACCAATATATCCTTAAAATCCTGAACTTTTGCTACCATTCCCAATACTTTCCTCCTGACTGGAAAACGGGTGTAATTATTTGCATTTCCAAAAGAGAACAAAACCCATCCCTCGTATCTAGCTACCGACCAATCACCCTTCTTCCCTCATTGGCAAACTCTATGAATCCCTTCTCAAAGAAAAAATAATTTCCCATATATCACATCTTATCCCAAACTACCAATTCGGATTTCTTCCCCACAGATCCACCACTCTCCCACTTTCTATCCTAACTTCCAACATACAAACTGCACACCTCGAAGGACGTTCATCCGCCGCTGTCTTTCTAGATATCCAAAAGGCTTTTGACTCGGTATGGCACCGAGGTCTGCTGTATAAATGTCACTTCCTTAACATACCTAAACACCTTTCTAATAAATAGATCACTAAAAGTAAAAATCTAAAATACCACATCCTCACACCTCTCTCCCTACTCATATACAACATTTTCTGCATTGATCTATACAACCCTAATCCCATGTATTTTAATCCCGCTTTCTATGTCCTGCAATACGCCGATGACACAGCCCTAATAACCCATGAAAAGAACCTACCCAAAGCACTACAAACACTGCAGCAGCTTATAGATTCCCTCGAGCTTTGGTTTGCTAAATGGAGAATAAAAATAAATCCCAACTCCTTATTCCTTACCGCCGCAACAATATTCCTGTCAACATCTTCATTTGTCATAAGCTCATCTGCCCAGCTCCCCATATAAAATACCTTGGAATCACCCTCGACTCAAAACTTTATTTTAAAAAACACACAGCCATAATTAAAAACAAAATTACTGCTAGAGCAAGACACTTCCGTAGTCTAACATACAGAAATCTTGGCATCATAACAACAAACGTCACAAAAATCTACAAAATGATATGCAGGCCTATGTTAGACTACGGATCCATCCTATTTTCCACTTCTCCCAATCCCACACTTCACAACATCCAAGTCAGCGAACGTTCGTCCCTGAGATCCCTTACAAAAATTCGCCATCCACTCAATCCACTTTATAACCCATCTAATATTCTCCTTTACAACCGAACAAAAGTTATCCCAATTACCGAACGTCTCCTTGATTCTCAAATCCTTTCACAACTTTGCACCCCCAGAAATGAGAACATTTTCCCTAAATTCAAAAATCCCTCACAAACAGTCTTTCAATTCATCACATACCATATCCAACACTGATATCATAATTTCATTTACATCATTCCCCCAACATATCCCCTAAAAAAAAAACTCGGCAGAAAGGCTGCTGGCCGATAGCCGATTGCCAGTAATATTTTTTTTATTCTTCTCATTGTATTTTTTTAATCTATTTTTTTTTATATGAAATCTGTATATTATACTGGCAATAAAGATTATTTATATATACATGAAAAAAGATGAAATTATCATTATCAAATTGGTATAATAAATTAAACTTTGACGTCCATATAAAAAACTGAAGTTAGTATGCGTATCTTGGAAAATATTTGTTTTATGTTAGCCAACTTTAATGTCCATATGCAAAAATAAAGTTAGTGTGCGTACGTTTTTATTTATACACACCCGCTTATTCTAGTTTATTGTTTTTTTTAATTTATGATTTACTTAAATTAATAGGGGTTGTCAGAATGATGTCAAATTTGTTGCTTTTAAAAATGTTTTTTTTAAATTTTACCGAAAAGCCTGTCAAAAAATCTATTTTATGCCAGATTTTTTTAGGGTTTTATTGGCTGACTAAAAACCTTGACCAAGCGGTTTTCTTTTTTAATAAATTATCTTGTTCTATTGTATGTAATTCGAAATTGTAATTTTAAGCATTTAGGGGAATATTTAATAATCTGTATAAAAGGGAATGAAAAGTACTGTGTTTAATTTGGTTTGTTGTATTTGACGTGAATGGAATAGTTTAATCTGAAAATGTATGATTCCTGTAAATTGTATAACCTAAGTTATTGTTTGGTGATTTATTTATAATGAGATCTAAAAAGTTTAAGCTGTGGTAACCACTCTAATTCAACCGTGAAATATATTTTTGGCTGAATTGAATTTAAAATTTTTGTAATGTGTAATGTGCAAGAACCCCATTCTTGCACATTTTTTTTATTGTCTTAATTAATTCTTTAGAAGCAAAAAAACATTATGACCTATGTGTTTTTTAATTTTTTGCCTAATTTTTAAATTAATAATAATTAAAGCTTTCCCGTAAATTGTACTCCTGAAACCGGCATGTGACGTAGCGATCCACGCACACGCATGCGCTGTAAGATGCTAGTGCCCTTAGATTTAGAAGTACCATCCATCTTGACGCCAAAATAATAGGGAGGTGTAACGGACACTTATTAAATTCGTTATTTACCTATAATTTGTTTGTATAACACAGCAAATAGTTGTTTATACAAAACACACTCAATTGCCTAACAAATCCGTTTTTATTGACAAAGCAAGCGTTGCCAATATACCCGCGGACTTGTTTGTTACTCAACAGACGCGACGCTACGCTAGTCAACATAACCATTTATACATCGCATACAAGAAACGTAATTGCAGTAAAGTTATTATTTAAAATGAGTTATTGTTACTCGAAAAGAAAGTTTATACCTGAAAATAAGTATATAGTTAGAAATAGAATTTTTTATTCTATTTGAATAAAATGACTATTTATGTACTTCCAATAAGAATGCGTTTTCAGGAAAGCCGAAATTTGTTTAAAATTAGCACTTTTCAATTTCAAATTACATCTAAAATAATTTTTATTCAATGTTTCTTTTTGGTAGACAATGTTGGGGAATTCCCCAATTGCAAAATCCCTTATTACCTGATTATATATAAGCCGGTCGGTTTCTTCTGTAATCCACTCTTGATAATGCTGTAAAAAGCGAAACTAGTCGAGTAAATAGAAACAATTAGTGAAACGAACCAAGTGTTTTTAATTTATCCTTTAATATTATATTAACTAAATTTATAAAAATTGACAGAAATGCGAACAGAGCTATTTCTTTCACTTGTGACATGTATATCAATTTGTAAACAAATTTGACAGTATTAGCAATAAATAATACAAAATTGCAGATGATTATAATAATCCTGTTATTGATAAGTTTTAAAATCTGCCACCCTGTAAATATATTTTGTTATTGTTATTTGTATATAGATGGTGATTTCATTTATTTTTTTTACAATAAAGTGATTATTATGATTTTATTTTGTAGCTATTTTAATTTTATAACATCTCTTATTTAAATAAAGTTTAACCTTAAATTGTCGTTGTTTTAATATTATTATAAATAGTTTACGTAGTTGTTTCAAATATAAATAATGTTACAATATATTTTTCAAGTTTATCTGTTTAACACACATTCCAGTTTTCTCGTACAGTTTTTAAATCAGACAAACTGTATATATAATGTAATATATATATTATCATATATTTACAGTTTACCTAATTTGGTAAATTACAAGAAACCGGAATTTGTGCTATACTCCACGCACTCTAGTTTACCAGCACCGTTTATTCAGATAAACCTTAAAAATAAATTGTAACGTTTGTAATAATAATAATATGTTTTCATAAAAAATCAAGTAGAAATTCTACAGTGTTACAAAATTGAATTACAACTTAAGAACCAAGATTGAAACATTATTGTATCAACTTAATTCAAACTTAAACTACAAGTTGAAATTTAAAATTAAAACAATCTTGAAGTTAATTATTAAATCAAGATTGTATCGATTTGACACAATCTTGAAATTCATCATTGAGTCAAGATTGCATCAACATGACAAAATATTGTATCAACTTGATACAATATTGTCTCAGCTAGAAACAATCATGTGTTAATCATGTTTCAATATTAATTTTCAATATATAAGTATGAATATTATTGAAATAAAAATCACTTGGTTCGTTTCACAAAATATTTGAATTATTCCGACTAGTTTCGGCTTCTAGCCATTATCAACGAATGTGAACATTCCTTGATAATGGCTAGAAGCCGAAACTAGTCGGATTAAATCAAATATTTTGTGAAACCAACCAATAGATTTTTATTTAAATAATATTCATACTTATATATTTAATCATGTTTCAACAAGTGATTAATGAGAACATAGTGAAAGATATTAATTTTCAAATTGTATTTCAATTTTGATTTAACCTAGTGTTCAATGATCAATTAAGCTTCATAGCAAATAGTTAAAGCATTGTTTTTTTATTTACACTCTTTTATGTACATGAAAATCAAGTTAATTTTAAAACAATAGAAGGCTTAAAATAAATACAAATCTACATAAAACATTCATACTCGGTTGGAATAGAAAATGGCACACCGTTTTATAAAGCAAATAATACACAAACTAGAAACAAACAAAGGCCAAACAAATTACACTCAGTGAAAACAATAGACGCACTCTTCCATTTCCTGACGTCATATTAAGCGCGCTTTTCTCGATCACAACTTTTTGAAAATATACATCATTATCGGAAACCGCTGTTTTTTCACTATTATCCTCCGTAACATTTTTGAAAATGTAACTATCTGTACCGACGTTGGAAGCCATCAAACGGAAATTAATTTCATCCAAATCGAGGGTCCTCCAAAGGAATTTGTGTAGTTTATTTGTGAGTACTACTAGGTTGCCTTGGTCATCGAAGGTAAACGCTTTCGGCCATTGGAAAAACTCGACATTCTTGGCAATCACTTCCTGGGATAGATTAAACGATTCATGAACGTTCCATCTACCTATGGAATTTGAGTTTAACAGTCCATAATAAAGGTTATCGGAATCATCAACTATCATACTATCAGTTTGGGAAGTTCTAATACCGTAATTTTTAACCGCACCTTTATACATTCCGATAGAATTATTTTTGTTTTTTAAAATACTCGAAGAGATTGAGTACAAATGGTAGCTGGACATTGGGGAGTAGAAAACCTCCCTATTTCCAAACATTTTAGGCCCCAACGAAATTCCAGCTATGTTAATTGGGGTTGTGATAGAGATACCGTTTAAGGTAAGGTTTAAAGCGTCAGGTTGGGCTTTCATTGTCGGTGCATGCCTGATTTTCCAAGAATCCCTTGTTGATAAACTGAAGACTATTAATCCGGGATCGTGTCGGCTGTTATCAGATATGTACGCGTAACCACCATCACTATCATCAACCACCAAATCATAAAGAAATGTAAACTCTGGATTAGTAACAGTTTTCGGAAATTTGTAAACTAACTCTGTTCTATTTGTTTTTATATCGTGGATTAAAATTTTAGGAGAGCATTTAATTACAGGGTCTTTGTTCATCGTTAATGTCCTACCGCCATCAATAATCCATAACCTTCCAATAGCATCAATTTCCAAATTCTGGACATTCTGCAATGCCTCACAGTCCTTCACACGATTCATCTCCCAAGAAGGATAAGGCTCCAGTAATGGGGAGGTATTATTAGAATCTTCAGGTATTCTAACTACAGTGGCTGGAACTCCGCTCCTCATCCTAGGCAGTGAAAGATAGTAATAACCTCCGTAATAGTTTATCCCTGATAAAGTGTTATTAGCAGGTTCATAATCTTTAATTTCTACACCTTCAGGCCATGTGAAATTCAAATACTTCCATTCGCGTAGAATAATAAACTCTGACGCCGATGATGAGGTAGCGAGTATGGCTACGTTTATGTAGTAGATCACCGAGATTTGGAGCATGTCGTTTGTGAACTGAAGGTTACACCAGCCGGTGGTCACGGTTTTATCGTTTGTGGAATGGAGAGGGCATGCGATAATTGGTTTTTCACACAATTATATTTACACGGCTAATTATAATTAATACATGTCGCGGTTTGTTTATGTCATTTTTCACCTGAATGATATTATTTCTGGTTAAGCATTTGCATAATTCATTTACTACGTACGGAGATCTTAATTGTTTACATTTACATTGTTTCAATGAAATATTGCACATGGGTTTTGAAAAGGAAAAACACTTTGAGCAGATTCACATAATGTACACTTTATTCTTATTCCACCATACATTTATTTCTTTCTATTTTTTAAGCTAATTTATTGTATTTGATTGATAATAAATTAGCTAAAGAATTTTAATATCAGTTATTATATCGTCATAGCTCAGTAATATGTTTTCTATTGGCCTTGGCATCGCGCTACCCAAAGGGTGGTCTCGCGGATCGGTGCCGGTCCGCGGGATTAATTCTACCGGTCTGTCGTCATATTTTATCTGACTTAAATATATAGTGATATATCTGAACATTGTTTTTAACAAAAAATGTGATCACAAATACATGAGATGCCGGCATGAGCAGGAGACAAAACCTATGTTATAGTTTATTCTAACGATTTTTGTAAGTTCTACTAATTGTTCTAATTTTGATTCACAAAAAACATGAACAAATAAATCTTTATTTTTGTTAATCTTTAATTGATTAATATTATTATGATACCGTGCGTCATATGAATTTTCCATGTAAAAATTTCAATATTATTTGGTATCTCTGTTTTCTTTTCTTTAATAAATATTTAATATTTAAAAAAAACTTCTAATTTGATAATTTGATTTGCTATTTTTTCATCATTTTGAAGCGAGATATCTTCCGAAAACGCACTAATGGGACACATAGTATGTTTTTAATTTCAGTTTAAATCAATGTTTTGTACGCCTGGCGCATGATTAAAATTTTGAGCTTAGAAAACTCAGAAAATTTGATTTGAGTTTTCCTAAACTAGAAATTTTATTCATGCCTAATTAAGGAGTGCAAGGATATTATATAAACTCATTGAATACTCTATTAAAAATACTGAATTGTTAAAAACGGAGGAATAAACTTACATTTCCAATTTTCAAACACATTATCATTCATTGCTTAAGTAGTGCTACAGTATGTTCACCACAATCTAAGTAAAAAATTATAAAAAGTTTATTGCTGTTACAAAATGCTTAATATAGACTATATTTTATTTTAGAACATTTAAATGAGTTTGAATATAAAATATAAAATCTCCTACATTTTTAATTTTAGACAAATTATTTCACTTCTTTATACTGGATTATCAGAAATAGTTATTTTGTAATAAATTCTGAAAATTTGAACACATTTTGTTGCCACGAGATTTATTTAACGATTTTCCAAATCGAATTCTACTCAAAACTCATTCAAGTTATTTTTATTCGAATGCTCATTTATGAATCCCATAACTTTAATTTTTCAGACCAATACCCGGTAATTTCCATTGTTTATACCAGCGCTACCGAACCTAAACTGAAAAATGCTCCCTTCCATTAATGCGAAAGCTATAGTTTCGAACTGGGGATTTCCCCTACTGCTATCAATCAGTAAAGAGTGATCTTGAAAAGTTTCCGAAGAAATAATATAAAAAGCGTCAACCTTTGATGACATAATTGAGATACATTTTATTACGAAATATATATGCAGTTGTATATACAAAATCCTTGACAATTAGCAGATTATTTTATTAGACTTATATAAGCAGGGGGTTGACGAAGCTTTATTTTTTGATCACATTTTTTTAATAAGAACAGTAATTAGCGACTTTTGTGAACGATTACGATTGCTTCAGAGTCTTTACAACTCTGAAGCACTTTTGTAAATAGTTTTAGGTTCCGGTATCATGGTCCTTTTACAACCTTGATACCGTCCATCTGTAATAATAGGTTCTAAGTTGTGTTGTCTGTTTCGTGTAGGGTTCGGCATCGGGGTATTTTACACCCCCGGTGTCGTCTTTAATGATATTAGGTTTAGGTTTTATTTTGTTTTGTTTTGTGTCGGTTCCGGCCTTGGGGTCCCAATGCCGTTTTATCTGTGATAACTGGTTGCGGCATCGGGGTCTTTTACAACCTCGATATCGTCCGTTGAGTGATATTAGTTTTAAGGTACGTTTGTCCATTTTTGTGTACGCGGTGCCATGGTCTTTTACAACTATGGCACCAATATCTGTGATATTAGGTTAAGATATTTTAATTTTTACTGTTTTATTTATTTTACATCTTTATTTATTCTACTCCCATTCGAAGAAGATAATAAATGGTTGAGTAAACCGGCTAATGACCTTGCAGTCGAAGCCGGTAAGTGGAAGGGGTTTTTAGTCGGTAGTCCTCCAGTCTGGAGGGAGTCCGACACTTTGTCCGTAAATGGATTTTCCCCTTCCACTACAAAATAATAAAAAAAAAAAAATAATAATAATAACTTTATTTATGCCCACAGGTACATAAGTCTATACAATAATACATCTAATAATTAAATTTAACAAAGAAATCTTCTATGGAATAAAACGCATTTTCTATTAACGTTGACTTAATTTTATACTTAAAATCATTTGGCGTTAGCTGTTTATATTTTTCTGGAATTGAGTTATATAAAGGTATTCCAAAAAATCGAGTGCTGTTTTGAGTACGTTTCAATCGGTTAAATAAAGGACGTATTGCACCTGCATTTCTTGTTTTTATTGTACTGTTACTTAGATCTTGGTTAGTGCAGTAATGGTCTATGTTTTCATGAATATGCATTAGACATTCCATTATATATATATAGATGGGAGTGTAAGTACTTTCAGTTGCCTGAAGTGGTCTTTACAATCTTCCCCAAACAATTATGCCATATCGTATATATGACTTTATTAATGAGTGATAGCATATTTTGAGGGTTTCAAAATCAACAACTGGCGAGAGCCGACGAAGTAAGAATATATTCTTATTTATTGTCAAAACAATCTTAGAAGTATGAGATTTCCAAGTTAATTTACTATCCAGATAAAACCCTAAACATTTTACCTCGAGAGTCAAGTTTTGATCAGGTACCCTTTTCAAGTTAAACTGTATATTTGTTGTTTTGTCATTATTAAGTAATAGTTTATTTGCAGAGAACCAATTAGTTAGTATTGATTGACTATGACAGAGCATTCGTTTCTAAGTTCGACTTGCGACCTTCCTTGATTTATCAATGTAGTATCATCTGCAAATAGTATGATATTGTCTTCGCCAATGTATTTACATAGATCATTAATGTACAGTAAAAATATTACAGGGCCCAGTTTGGAACCCAGTGGTACACCTTTGTTACTAATATACTCTAATGATAGTTTATTTTGAGTTTTAACTGCTTGTATTCTGTTGGCCAAGTAACTCATAATGAGCTTGCAACTAGAATGGTGAAAGTTGTACATATATAGCTTTTTGAGAAGAGTCTCATGGTCCATGCTATCAAATGCTTTTTGTAAATCAAGAAAGGTCGCCTGTATTACCTCATGATCATTAAATGCTTTAAGGCATTTCTCAACAAGCTGTAAGGTTGCTAGCACTAGTAGTAGAACGTCCGTATCTGAATCCATACTGACTCTTTGATAGTAATTCAGATTTATTAATGAAACAAATTAATTGACATTTCAGTATATCTTCAAATACTTTTGCGATTGTCGGCAAGATTGATATAGGTCTGTAATTCTTAACATCTGTTTTGGATCCTTTTTTATAGACTGTGATGACTATTGCCTTTTTGAGGCAAGAAGGGAAAATCCCGTCTAGTATTGCTACATTGAATAGACTTTTTAGTGGTGGAATTAGTAACTCTTTCACTGACTTGACTATGCTAGCGGTACATTCATAAATATCCCCACATTGGCTATTTTTAAGAGACATGATAGAGGATCTTACAGGAATGTTGGATATTAATTCAAATTTAAAATATGATGAATCATTATGATTTATACTAAGTAATTGAAAATCAGTAACTTTAAATGAACTATTTTCTATATCTGGCAAATTGGATGCTATAATTGAGAAATAATTAGCAAAATCGTTTGCTTCGAGCATAAGTGGGACATTTGGCTGTTTATTCCTATGGGAGTTTATAATATTCCACATAACCTTTTGATTATTGCAGGATGAATGCAGTTTAGATTTATTAATTTCTCGGTGTTCGTTTATGATTAGTTCTTTGTATTCCAATCTTGTTTTGTCACGCAATTCTTTGTTTTTGGCACTTTTATTTTGCTGATAAGCCTCATCAACTAATTGAAGGGTATCTTTCATTTTTAGAACATTATATTGTTATTAAATAAATATTTCGCCAATTTCAAGGTATTTGAACGAATCTATAATATATAAAATATAAAATTATGCCAATATCCATACAACCCTTTCATTTTTCTTTTTTTTAATTTGTAGATTAGTTTCAAGAGAATTTAACCTAAAAATTACATATCTCTTTACACCATCATGTACTATATATGGCACAAAATGGATTTTTTAGCTTAACTCTAATCGTAACTGCATAAACTGCCCATATCTGGCACATTCAAACACTCAGCGGCACGTGATTTCAAGTTCATTTTCGTCAAATTTCTTTTACGTGCTACAGTGTTTACAGTTTGAAGGTGGTTTTTCTTCATAAAAAGGTGTTTTATTTTTCAACAAAAACAAATATTATTCAATTTCAATAGCTTATGTGTAGAACAGGGCGGCACCGCCTACTCCAGTGGTTCTCAACATGTGGAAATATTTTGGTGTGTGATTGTGTGTGCGCGTGTAATTTTGTGTGTACTTCAAACATATATGTATTAGTCTATATCGCGTCTTCTGGTCGGATAGCATCCACTCGGATGCACTACTTTTAGGAGCGTTTTCTAATAATGCGCATGCCCGGATTTACCGCTCGGAGAAATTTAAACTGATCAGCTGTTTAATACGTCTGTGGGTATCTGGTGCCAGAATACTGAACACAAATTCAATTTTATTTAATAAATGGCCGATATAGAAAATTAAAATTTAAAAACACCATTAATCAATCAGTTTTAGGTTTCAAACCGACTGAATAATAAAATAAATTATTTATGTTTCCAACGTTTGAATAGTTTCTTTTTCTGTAACTTCAGTTTCAATTATCTTTGAGTAATTATTTTTCTAAACATTTTATGTCCCTTAACTATAGTGTCATTTTGATTGTTATTCATGATATAAAATTGGTGACTATTAAACTAATAATATAATTTTTAAAATTAAATCTATTGAATAAATAAATAATATTTTATTCAATGGATTTGATTTTAAAAATTATATTATTAGTTTAATAGTCACCAATTTTATATCATAAATAACAATCAAAATTACACTATAGTTAAAGGACATAAAATGTTTAGAAAAATAATTACTCAAAGATAATTGAAACTGAAGTTACAGAATAAGGTGACAATAGAAACAACAAACAATTCAATATAAATAGTGTAAACAATATATACATAATAAACATAACGACAGTGAAAATACTTATGAATTAAAATTATAAAAAATTAACAATTGCAAAGAAAATCTAAAGAAATATAACAATAAAATATAAAATTTCGATAATATTCGTATAAATATATCAATCAAAAATAATATATTTTTAAATAAAACACATTATTTTCAAGACGTATCATATGTAATACGAATACAAATTATATAAAACTTGCAAACAGTTCTAAATTATAAAATAATTAAAAAGAATATAAAATAGAGATCAGAGAAGCACTTAACTTGTTGAAAAATCAAAACAGAATACATGTTTACTGATTTTTCTAAAAATAAAACTACCCTGCAAATACTCTATCCAGATGCAATGACACTGGAATGTCTTGAGTTGTACTGCGCACATACTGCGTATTTTAAAATTAAAAAAAAAACACAAATATTTCATTTTCATTGAAAAAATTAAGCTTTATTGGCAAAATTAAACTACACATGTATAATTACACAAAATTTAATATAATTCTTACTCGTATTTCATCTAAATATTTATTATAATTTTTATAGACATTTATTTATACCTATATTGAACAATCACATTTAAGTAATATTTAATTAACATTACTACATTGTATGTTGTCGTAATGTTCAAGAAATATTATTTTTCTTTGCTTAATGAGATATACATTGACCATAATATCGAAAAGTTTCAAATTTTAAATTTAAAATACGCTGCGCGCCGGCAACGGGACGTACACTCAATGGCGCTTGGCGGTGCGTTCGTCCATGCGCAGTTTGATCGTTTCACGCTATTATTCACTCTAACAGATCCCATATCTGGCCCATGCAGTGGATAGGGAGTTAGCGGTATAGACTAATAAGTATATAGTTTCAAATAAATACAATTTTTATTATGGCCGACCTAATCTGGCAAACTGTTAACAATTTCAAAATGCAATTTTCTGTCTAATAGCTTATGACTTTTAACTAAAAATTATACAATATAAGAAGAACAGAACGAATAATGGGTTTATTTGATTTAGGCTAAAGATATAAAACAAACCAAAAGTACACTCTTGAGTTGTAAAACGAACAAACAAAAAATACCATCTTGAAAAAAAAAACTGCCCAACAAAGACATAAACTCAGTTTAATATATGCATAAATAAAAAAAATCAAACTATAACGAAATACGGATCGGCTTGTAAATGTTTGCCACATCTTGCATGAAATTGCTAGGGGCAACTTGCGAAAATCGATAATAAGCTCGCTATCGAGGAGCAAAGTGAAGACTACGTGTTATTCTAGTCGGCCCGCGGGGGGGCCCGCGCGTCATCGAACCTGTTTTATTGGGCACCACCTGAAAGGACTGAAAGGGCTCGAAAAATCGCATCGGATGACGTCTACCAAGACTGGATCGGACGTCCTGGATCTGTGCCAAGGCAAAAAACGCATTTTTAAACGTGGCCGTTTTTCGGCAAAAAATTCACCGACGGTTCTTTTGAGAGGCTTGTTTTGCCCTTTTTGCATTTTGTTTTTCGAGACTTGGGGAAATATCCGTTTGCAGAGTATTGTTCACCATTATTAAAGCTTTCGAACCTTGTACAACTTTTCCGTCCGAGTATCATGGTGGGGCTAAAAAAATTAAATATAAATAAATCGACGTTCGGGCCCGGCCATTTTGTGCGTCTACGCGACCACTCAGCCGACAGGAAAAATTACTACCGCGCTAGCAAAAGTGCAGTCTACGTGCTGTGTCTTTTTTGCGCAACTTGGATTGTACGTCGGAAAATAAATAACTTTTGTATGAAAATTATTTTTCGATTCTTGACAGATGGCGCTGAAATTAGCGATTATTAATTTTGTCCTTGTTCTCCCAAAATAAGCATTATGTTGTTATGAAATGATTTTTTTAAACAATCAGGATATCTAGAAATAAAATGAAATGATGTATCTTTATTTTTTATTTTTTTAACTTCAAAGTTACATGCCTCTGTTTTTAAAAAGGATAGTAGTTGACTAAGACTGAGTTAAAAACACTAATCTTGAAATATTTTTAGAATAAAATACCTACTTTAAAGGAACTATTTATTTATTATTTCACAGCCTGAAGGAAGATCAGGTTCAATATTGAAACTGATTTTTTTGATCAAATTCTGTAATTCTATTTGTATAATATAAGGTCAATAAGTGATTTATTACTATTATTATTATTAAACTTACTAGAAATGTTTCAGTTAATAATCAAAATAACTTAGACATTTTCAATGGGAAAATTAATGGTGGATGCGCCGGATTCCTGACCACTTTAAAGGTGCGGCCGCACTGCAGGCTAGTTGCCTGAAGGGTAGTGGGTAGATAGCCCCCCAAGTAACCCGCGAGGTCATTTTCCTACGCATGTAATGAAACGAAGCCGAGCGAACTGCACTCCCCAGCCGCTCCAGCCAGCCTAGCGACAATGCAATCTACCCGCGAGGGAATCAGTCGTGTTTGCCAAATTCATGGGATATGGGATCTCTCTGATGATCTAGAGCAGTGGTCTCCAAACTACGGCCCGCGGGCCAAATCCGGCTCGCGACTTGCATGAATCCGGCCCGCGATTGTTTGTAATTTTTTTTGTAAATGTCATATTTTGAAATATTGTAACAATTGTTCCTTAAATTTTTCATAATTTTATAAAATTAATCGGATCTTGGCCGACTTTATTATGTAGAATTGTATTTGTGGCCCGCGAAGAAGATAGTTTGGAGACCCAGGATCTAGAGAAAAACAAATAATGGCTGAAAATTAGCAGCGTAAACATTAGGATATGTATACTGAAAAAAAAGTCCAAGTATAAATAATTTGTTAATATTTTGTTTTGGTAAATTTATTTTATTTTTTTTATTTTATTTCAAATTATGCCTAATTGATGTTATTTATTATACAAAAGTATAATAAGTACAAACAATTGAAAATCAAACACATCTTTACTCGTAATTTAATTGAAAATCTTAGAAACATTGCAAAAGTACACTTGTAACTAACTGAAAAAGCCCTTTACAGATTTCCAAAATACGCACAAATAAGCTAAATGTGACCGAATAAATACATAAAACGAGACAACTTTGCTCATTTAATCGAATCCGTATTATTTATAATAAGAAAGTTACCTATACTTTCCTACTTAAAGTAGGACACCTAATATTAACATGTGTCTACATATGTATTGTGTACAAGTATAATGCAAAAATATGGCTTTTGAATTTTGTTCTTGTTGTCGGGGATGTATTTGGCTCTTCTGTCTTAAAAGTTTGCCGACCCTTGGTCTAACATAATTGTCGATCTATTTATTCCGAGCGCCCCATTTAGACAACAAGTGAATAACTCGAAAATTATTTAAGCTACAGAAAAGTATAAGATGTAGATTTAAGGTATTTTGAGGAGATCTACAACTTACTATTTGAAACATTTTTTGATATTCTCAACACTTACCGAGATGGATCGAAAATTCACTTTTTTAAATCTGAGCGAAAACTAACAGTTCTACGACAGTGGATAAACAATACCGGCCTTATGCTTAGTACGCTAATCGTGACTAACTAAGGTTTAGTAAGTAACTAAAACACAGACATTATACAGACCTTAGGAGACCTCAAAACGAATATTTCTGCCAAAAACAATACTTTCCTTTGTGTTAAGGAAAAGTAAACATACTCAAAAATATCAGAAAATGTCAAAATATGTCACAACTGTCGCAAAAACCAATATATCTACAAAAAAATTCCAATTATATCGAAACTGTCGAAATATCTTATAAACGTCATCAAAAAAATATTCAGAAAGATTTTATATAAAAAAATTATAATAGTCTGAAAATGTCATATCCGTAAATATTTAATAACAGTTACAAGGGACATCATGTCAAACAATTATAATTGTGGAAAACTGTCATGACTGTCACATAACCAATAAAAATTCCAAAATTGAGCAAATGTCAAAGGTTAAGTTAAGTTTGATGACACAGCATGAATCCTTAAGTAACATGTCACCCCTGAGAAACATATCACTGACACAGATCTTGAATTCACTATACCAGCTTCATTATAGAATTAGGAGAAACGTGACTTTTCGACAAAGTATTCGCAATTCTAAAATAGTTAAATATAGCGGAAAATTATCTCCATGTTTAAGTAAAATTAGGCCATTATTCTCCTCAACTATTCCATTGGAATTAATGCTGAGGAATTTTCATATTTAATTTACTTTATCAGAAACAAGTCACGTTCCTTGCGACAGCCGTATAATCAATAATTTGGCCGTTAAAGTTTACCCAGAAGATGTTTAGTCCGTTATAATGAATCGTTAAATCCATTAAAACTATACATAGTTTGTCCGACAGGAAATGAGAATGACGCTAGAACTTTTTAATATTTTAAAATATATTTAAATTCAGTTAATATTCTTGAATATACATCCCTTGTTATATATTCAGTTAATATTCTTGAACACGTCATCTGTACGAGTTTATTAGTGTCAACATTTTGTCTTTATAACTTGAATGACAACCTGGTATCTGGTATAGTGGGGAGTGCGCACTACTGCACTGCACTTACGACATCATTAGGCCCACAGTGCTGCCTCCCAATAGGTAGGTATTACTGAGGCGGGCGGCAAATCCCTGATGATGTCCACCGTCGGCCATCGTTCACCCAGTATGGATCCTCTCGTAGACGAGAGTGCCGGGCATTCGCTGAATATGTGCTGGCAGTCTCGCTTTCCATTTCACACCCTCTACAAGATGGGAAGTAACAACCTAAGAAAAAAATAGAAACTACATAGAAGCAGATCTAGGCTACAGGAAAATTTGGCCACCGCTATAATTTTTTTTGTTTCGTAGTGTCGAGATTTAGCACAGACTCTCCAAACCTCTACAATTTTGCTAGGATAATTTCATATAGAATAGATTTTAAGAAACCTAACTTATCTACCAGCAATCTGACATGTCAATCACAGTTCAAAATTGCTTTAACTTAGCTATATTTTCTGAACTCTTAAGACTTTGGTGACCTCTGAACGATGTTCATTTTAGTTGGGTTCTATTTGTTTCAGAATAGTTTGTGTCAACTAAATAATTGTACTTTTATTTAAACATCCTCCAAGTATACTTTCCAATTGATAGCAATCATTTTAGCTTATTTTAAGCTTAACACAATATTTTATCCCGTATTAATTTTGAGCAGTGACTTGACTCATAAACGGCAGTGCATTTTGCCGTAGATTCACACTCTGTAAAAGCTTAGAGGTTAGAAAACTAAGTAAAACCATTTAGCTAACACTCCCCGCATACTACCGATTACACACGAAGATTCCACTCCCACGGCTTAGCGCAAAAAAATCAGTGTCATTATTTTCCGGACAAATCATGTACATATTGTATTTTTACATGAATTGAGTTGTGTAGTTAAGATACGATATTTTGTTACGAAGTAATAATAGAAAGTTTAACAGTATTGCCAGATTGGGTTTTTTCCCCTAAAATGGAGGTAATTGAGTATGAATAATTAACGTTAATACAGTATAATATATATTACTTTAATTGTTTATACAGGGTGGTGATTTTAATGTTTTGTTTAATTCAAAGATTCTAGCTGTCAGTGACACTCAGATCCTACATTCTCACGAAAAAAGGTTTTTTAAAATCAGATTCGAAAATACACTGAGCAATCTCCTCTTTTTCTCAGCCGTTTTCATTCCATTGGATGTAGGCCACCCCTAGTATTTTACAATGTTGGTACTCTGTCTTGGGGAAGGTGGTACCACCTGCTTCCCACATATTTCTTTGTTTCATCTAGCCATCGTTTCTGAGCTCTTCCAATGCTGCGTTTTGTGGCTCTAGGTCGCCAACGCACAATTCTGTGCGACCATTTAGCAGCGTCCTGTCTTGCAACATGCTCTACCCACCTCCACTTGAGCTTCATGATACGGTGATTTTATCCCTCAAGCTTACACCAAGCATAGCATGCTCATTACTGTCTGTGTTGTTCTTATCTTCTCAAAACTTCTATCGGTTAATGTCATTGTTTAAAAACCGCACGTGAGAACTTGTAGTACACATGCATTAAACACCTTTTGCCTAAGACATATGGGTATATCTGTGTTTTTAAGAATATACCCCACTTTTCGAAAGGCCATTGCGCGTGATCTCACACTGTCATTTACCCGGCTTAAGGTGTACAAAGCCACCTTCTCTACACACTTAGGTAACCAACCGAGAAGTTGGGGACTTGAATGCTAAAACAGGCTCAAAAGAGGGACAGGATATTACTAATATTCGTAACATTGGATCAGGACACCGGAACGACAGAGGCGAGATGTTATTAAACTACCTAGAGAATGAAAATATTTACTGTATGAATTATTTCTATAAAAAAACAGTCCAGCGTCGTTGGATGTAGAAAAGTCCAGATGGAAAAATCACACGATTAATCGATATCCTAGTGCCCCCCAGCAGTGACTATCACAATCACGCAAACAAATTTGAGTAACCATCATCTAAACACAATTAAATTGCACCCTAAACAGTAATCTTTAAAGATAATGTGATTCTGTGTAAAAAATAAACCGAATAAAAAAAAACAGTGTTAGTGAATTCCGATCGGAGTGATTGTCAGTCAATGTGTTAAGAAGGTTTTCTTTGCCCCGACTTCGCAATTAAATTAAATTACTGACTTAACAACCTTACTATCTGTAGCATTCACTAAAAACAAAAGTTCACCACTAAATTTTATACCCTGAACTGTGCTGGCAGGGTCGAGGGCGACTCACTCGTATTAGCTTTAAGTGATAGTAGTTAAATTTATTAATTCGAGTTATACATTTTCATTGAAACCCACCTGCACGTATTTGTATCTTATAGAGTTGGCCAACAACTCTGTATCGATATGCACACCCCCAGATTATGCTCTTGAGTGTATGTAAAAAAGAAAAAAAGGTACGTCATATGCTCAAACTATTCTTGCTTTAATTCGATTTGATTGGTGAGTTTGGAAGTCAATTTACACATAAACATTTCTACATGAATTTCTAAGAAAAGCCATTATTTATTGAAACAGTTTATCCGGTTTATATCAAGGTGGACAGACACCCTATTCTGGAGTGGATATTTATCCTTTACTGGACCGTGTCCTTCTCAAAGTTTTTGCTCCACAATACCATCTCTTTTTTCATGTTTCCACTTCTTATATCGATGAATCAATCGCAGCATTATTCACGGATTGAAAATATATTATGTGAATGCGAGGTTTTCTATCATGACAAAAAAGTGAGTATAAATAGGTCTTAAACCATTTCTGGGGTAGGAGGGTATTGCGATGTCATATGAATGGGGAAATATTTACAATAAAAAAAAATGTATTGATTTTAAATAGAAAATGAAGACGAGGATATACGAGGAATGTTTTTTTTTAAGTATACATATCCCAATGTATAAGCTGTAAATTTGCAAGTATTCGTTGATTTTATAAAAGCTTCTAACGAGTGTTTCTACTCCTTGATTAAGTATAAAGTAATATTTCGAGTTTAGAAAAGCCTGAAAATTTAGGTTGGTCGCGTACTGAAGCGGAACTTGACATTTTACTTTATGCTTAATCAAGAAGTAGAAATACTCGTTAGAACTTTACATTGACCGCTGTTATAAAAACAAAGAATTCTTACAAAGTTACCAAACGCTGTAATCGTTGGGATATGTATATTTAAAATAAAAACATCATGTATATGACATAATGCTGGTAATTATACATAAATTGTACATTCATAATCACAATTTTCTTTTTATAAATATGAAATCTGTTAATCTCAGAAAAGTTAACACACAATTTAAACGCTATTATCTTTTTATAACTGTTTATAATTATGTGACTACTTGTAACCGTAGTCACATAATTATAATTTCAACGTATCATTACCAAAAGAAAATAAATGCTTTAAAATGATGATTAAACGGATACAAATTACTTTTTCTAAATTTCTAGAATACAGCAATATATGAGCATTGACATATCTCTTTAAGATTACACCAAATAGAATTCCTTGATTATTTTTCCATTGAATAAAAAACCTCGTTAAAAACTGATTTGAAATAGCTTTAAAGGTAAACATTTTCCTTCGTTCACGTAGTTGTATGATTTTCCACGTGAGTCTTCCGCTTTGAAAGTAAAAACAAGAGAAGAGGTAGATTTTGATGAAAGCGATGTATCATAGACCGTCGTGCGGTTTACCATTCGTCCCTTAATGTCATTTGGTAGCGCCGTCGGGCAGAGACACAGGAACACAAGAATACTAAAATAGAAGGAAAGCGTCGAGACGCCGACGGCCGTCCTTTCGATACCATTCCCTGTACACGTACCGCGTGAATGCGCTCTCAATTCCTGTCCCACTAATGCCCACGACTCGCATCCGCGTAAAAATTGCACCAAAATGTAGCCTGAACTTGAGCCTTTATACACCGGATTCGCTTCAGTTTACAGGAATCACTCGGAACAGTCTCAAGTGTACTCACTGCGGAAATACTACAAGATCATCAGATATACTCTCACGTCCTATTTATGGGTCTACATGTATATTTCATATTCATCTTGAAAACTCTTAACTTCGAGCCAGGCAAAAGAGCCACCTGGGCACGATCGATGATTTTAGCGCGAACCTCAAATATTTCACGTAATTTTACGAAACCTTAAAAATAGCATATTATTTAACGAGCTTAAAACATGGGTTACAATACATCTCGATGAAGTTAAATAATCTCTGTATTTATTTACCCGAGTGAAATGATATATGTAGATACTGCACTCACGCAGTTTGGAATGAGCTACGCGTTTATAATAAATAGTAAATATCGAAACAGAAAAGCGAAAACATTTAATTTTCACAGGCACAAAAAGTGTTTAGTTCAATTATTTTGACAATTTTAAACGATATTATGGAATTGGTCTCTCTGATTCGTGTGAATGAAATAATTAAAATATTGAATGCCATTTGTTTCTGGTCTAATATGAAAAGATTGTGTGTCTACGTGCAAAATTTTCTAAAATTACAAGTGCAGATAAAATAATATTTATGGTAGTAGTGCATATTTTGGGTGTGATTTAAATAAAAATTATTTCTGTATCTTCTCGATGACAAGTAAACATCTTATGCAATTTATTTATATGGAAGATTGTTTCAGTTGATATGAAAAAATTGAAATGAACTTTCGAATAAATTGAATTGAAAAAGTTTATTAGAGAGGTGTCGGCAGGTTTACAATACTTTCTCGGAATGAAATTTAACAGTGGGTTTTTTAACGCTTAAATCGAAATTTAATAATCTGTCTTTACATTTGTACATTTCTATTGATTCTAACATGTTTAATCTGAAACTGCTTGATTGTTTTAATTATTTTTAATTGTATAATGGAAATTGATGTCCCGTTTGGAAATTTTGGAAAGCTATTGCTGATTTATTAGGATTTTGATTTTTGATGTGGTAATTTTGTTCTTTGAATATTTTAAGTAAATTTAGTTAAGTTTGACCAATATATACCTAGAAAAGCCCCGCGTACAAAATTTTCGAGACAAATTTTCGCGAGGCTTTTCTAAACTCGAAATTTTACTTCATGCGCCATGCGGATAAAACACTGATTTCAAGTGCGAATTTGACATTTACTTGAAATCAGTAATTTATAGGCGTGGCGCATGAAGTAACATTTCGAGTTAAGAAAAGCCTTAATTTGGATTTGGACAAATTCTTGAATTGAATTTAAATTCTTGAGGCTTTTCTAAACTCGAAATGTTATTTCATGAACCACGCATATAAATCACTCATTTCAAGTAAATGTCAAAATACTTCTTAATATAATTAAGAAGTATTTTTTACTTTCGAACTTAAAATCAGTGTTTTATACGCGTCGCGCATGAAGTAAAATTTAGAGTTTAGAAAAGCCCCGTGAAAATTTGTCTCGAAAATTTTCTACGCGGGGCTTTTCTAAACTCGAAATTTAACTTTATGCTTAGTCTGGGAGTGGAAACACTCGTTAGAAGATTTAAATTATAAAAACAAAAAAAAATATCAAACGCTATAATTATTGGAATATGTACACTACGAGTCCAAATGTAAATTCTTGAGGCTTTTCTAAACTCGAAATTTTACTTCATGCTTCGTCTGGGAGTGGAAACTTCAAATTGAACGCTTTTATAAAATCGACGAATGCCTGAAAATTTGCAAATGTGTATATGTGTACTCAAAGGAAACATTCCTTTTTGGGATCAGAAGGACATAAACATGTTAGAATTCTTTATTTTGGCTTTTAAGTTTAGCGAAACAAATACTTACATTATGACATTGATTTTGTGGCTTATTTATTAGTATTATTAATTTCAACTTTGAAAGCTAAAATAAATAAACCTAACATGTTTATCAATATTTTTTCTACGAAATGTACAATGCTAGAACAGCATTTTACATTTTGTAGAAAAAATTTTGATATATCAATAAAATCAAATATTCGTTTCAAATTTATACGACAACAAAAGTTAACATAGGGTACATTTTATACCATGTTAATCCCTATAGCCATACTTAAATAAAACGCACGGTATGATTATTGAATAACAAAAAATATCTTTGTAGTGTATTTCTTAATAAAAACAGTTCTAACCCACTTACACATTTTGATGGCCAATAATAATCTGTAGTAAAATGAAATTTAACTTTTTTAGTTATCGGCAAGCGTTTATTTTTCTTTTTCTTTATAGAAATAAATTAAATTTTTAAAGTTTCGGTTCAGAGTTTACGACGATACTTATAGTGGCAATATTTTATAAACATACTAAATGTAATCGGATGACGAAGGAAGCATGTAGAAACTACCAGGCCGCGAAAAATATTTTTTTTACATCAATCTACAAAAATTATTTTGAATGCTTTGATGCAATAAATAAAAAGGAATGAGCAATATATGTATAGTGAAAACGACCAACGTTAATTTCTTATATTCATCTACTACATACATTTAATTATTCACGAAATTAGAGACAAATCATATTTACCAAGAATTAACAAATTCTCAATTATGGTGGATGCGCCGAGCTTATAAAGTTCCCCCTAAAAACTTTAGGCGAATTACTATTAATTATTTTTCAAGCATCCCACACTGCGTACCCCTTATTATTACGCACTTTTAGGCATCTGGTAAAGAAGTAAGGAGCTGTAAGCGTTGGTTCGCAATCAAGGATCTTTATGGGCAATTGTTGCGGCGCGTTACAAATTTTACGTGCTGTTATTAGATCATTTCTTGAATCATGTCCATGTATTCAAGAAATTCACAACGCTATAAAGACCTTAATGTTTCCCCTGTATCAGCCAATAACAAGTTAAGGGGATAATCATTGATCACACATCAAAAGACACCCTTAACATCCGATTGCACTACTCTATTAACATAATAAACATGCGAATAGTAATCAATGTTTTGGTGGTAGCTAAGGTGAGATTAGAGGAGATTACAACGATCTTGTATAATTATAGGACCTTATGTTATAACAATATGCTTTATATATTCATTTCGGATTATTAAATGGCAATTCTATATTAATTTGTTACACTAAAGAAATACATTTAACAATTTAATTAAAACATTTAACTTTGTTTAACCACTTTTATATTACTATTCAGTGACTATAGTTTTGACTACAAGCTAGTCATTATCAAACTAAGTTTACTTAGTTTGATAATGACTAGCTTGTAGTCGAAATTATAGTCACTGAAAAGTAAAATAAAAGTGGTAAAACAAAGTTAAGTGTTTTAATTAAATTGTTATAAAGATGTACGACAAACCAAATCATTGATTCAAATACATTTAAGTTGTGTAACAATTTTAACTACCTTAAAATTGTACAAAATTAAGATATATTCCTTATTTTACACCAACAAAATTTAACAAATTTATTTTAATTCAAAGCAGGGTTGTTATATTTAAAATACATTGTGTTAAAACAGTGTTTTAAACATGTTTAAAAACAGCCGTCATGTTTTAAGCTGTTTTGTTTTAAACATGTTTTCAATCTTTAATTTGTTTAAAACATGTTTTAAACGTTAAATTTGTTTAAAACGTTTTTTTCATTATCTTAAATTTACTTAATTATATTTTATATTACTTCATATTTTTTGTTTAATTTTTTAAATTTTAGCTAAATTGTTAAAAATATTTAAATTACATTATTAAAGACAACATTTTATTACAATAAAATATCACAACTGTGTGTGCATAAATGTGGTTTTTGAATACAGGCAATTTTTCTTTCAGGTATAGATATGCATACACTGTAAATTTTACGACATTCGATTTTAATTTGAATCTTTAAACGAGAATTTTCCACTCCCAGACTAAGCATGAAGTAAAATTTCGAGTTTAGAAAAGCCTGAAAATTTCATTGGCCGCGTAGTGAAGCGGAGTGGCCAATCCAAATTAGGCTTTTCTAAACTCGAATTTTACTTCATGCGCCACACGTATAAACCACTGAAATATCGTAAAGTTTAAAATATATGGCCTTAGCAATCTAATATGTAGATGTGAATAAAACGTGAGTCAAATTCTGAGCTAAACAAATTGTTTAAAACAGTAATTACAAGCAACCCAATAACTTTAACGTATATTAGGTTGCCTATAATCGTTGTTGTATGTGTGTGGTTTTTTAGCTTCAAAATTTGTAAATACTTGGTATCTGAGTCTTATTTACAAATCAGGAATATATAAATTAACCTGTAATGATTGTAAGGGAGTGTATATAGGTCAATCTGGTCGTAATTTTAAGACCAGACTCAGTGAGCATCTTTACTCTTTTCGGCATAGATTAATTGATAAGTCATCTTTCGCCAAACATTTGATTGAAAATAACCATTCTTTTGGCGAGGATGTACTTTCAGTTATTCACTTTGCCGAGAAGGGTAGAAAGATGGACCTCCTGGAGTCTTTGGAGATTCACAGAGCCCGCGCTAATCGGGAAATTCCCGTAATTAACGACCAGCTTGACCTTAAATACACCCCCCTCTTTAACGCTGTTATTAGAAAATTTGCAAATATAAATAATGTTCCTTTGTAGTTTTTGTTACTAACGGTTTGATAATGATACGTGTAGTATCGAAACTATAGTCACCAAATAAACCAATTGTTGTACAAGCAAAGTGATAAACAGTGTTTTATTTATGTTATTACTTTACGATTTAGATAATTACAAGTAATTACGGTAACTGAACATAAATTCGTACTATTAAATTATATTAATAGTATATAAATTATTTTCGATAAGACATAATTCGATTTGGAAATAGCATTAGCAACATAATGTATTTCCACATTTAATTCTTCCTAATATTGCAATCCATGTGTACTTTATGCATATTTATTTTTATTGTAATATGATATAAATGTCGAATGTAAAAGCCTTAAAAACTAAAATTACAAAATCGGGGTGGCTTAACCTTAAATTTTATAAGTTAGCATTATAATTATTAGGATTATAATAAAGCTGAGAACTCTAATATTTAAATATAAATTTTGATACCGTTTAATTAATAACCAATGTAATCAATTAAACTATAAGGATATTTAGTGTTACTAGTAGTTTGACATAATTTTTACCACTAAATAATTCAAATAGTTTACTTATATAAATATTTGACCATCTTGCAACTTCTAATTCACAGCATTAATTTATATTAAACTTTAAGGCACTGCAAATCTAATTTACTACAATTAATTAATTCCAGGAGTAAAAATAATAGCAATTTAATAAAATAAAACACTTTAACTTTGTTCGTATAACATACTATTTTTAGTTATGACTGTAGTTTCTATTATACAATACAATTATACGGGAAATTTTTCTTTTAGGTAAACATGCATAAGCTGTAAATTTTCTGACATTTGTTGTTTTTTAAAAGCGTTCAATTTGAAGCTTTAAACGAATGGTTTCCACTCCCAGACTAAGCATGAAGTACAATTTCGAGTTAAGAAAAGCCCCGTGAAAATTTGTCGAGGGTCGCGCAGCGACCCGAGACAAATTTTCTGGGCTTTTCTAAACTCGAAATTTTGCTTCAAGCGTCACGCGTATAAAACACAGATTTTAAGCGAAGTTTGAATATACATAAATTTCACGCGACCCTCGACAAATTTTCACTGGGCTTTTCTAAACTCGAAATTTTACTTCATGCGCCACGCTTATAAAACACAGATTTTAAGCGAAGTTCGACTATACATAAATTTCACAATATTTTAGTGTTTTATACGCGTGGCGTGAAGTAAAATTTCGAGTTAAGAAAAGCTCATAAAATTTGTCTCGGGTCGCTGCGCGTACCTCCACGAATGTTCACGGGGCTTTTCCAAACTCGAAATTTTACTTCATGCTTGGTCTGGTAGTGGAAAACACTTGTTTAAAGCTTTAAATTGAACTTAAAAAAAACAGGGAAGATCTAAAGATTTACAGAAAATAGGCTGCATTTGGAATACGTATACTTCAAAGAAAAACTCCTTGTACAATGTAAATACATATTTAAGGAATGTGCGAAAAGGGGAAATTAATATTGGAAACATGTTAATAATTTTATTTATTTACCATTTTTTTGAATTTTCTTCTCTTTGCATTTTATTATTTTTATTTAAGAGATTTTGCTTTTAAAATCTTTGTTATTTTTAAAAACTTAGTATTAATAATTGAAATAATTAATTCTTATAAATTATCTTTGTTTCAATAACCCAATTAACGTCAACATATGTTTTTACGTAACACAAACTATTATTATAATTATACTTAACACTAACACAAAATCTTATTTTAGTAAGACCTATTTGTAACACTTAATATTAAAAAATGTATCTATGAAAGTACAGCGAAACTGGATAGAGAGGTTATGATAGACTAAAAAACGTAAACAAATGCGGGATAAGGGGTAGGGGAAAACATGGAAAGATCCAATTCTGTCATACCTTGTAACACATATGTGTTACGCCCATTGACGTACCTTTTCACGGGGCTTTTCTAAACTTGAAATTTTACTTCATGCTTAGTCTGGGAGTGGACCACACTCGTTTAAAGCTTCAAATTGAACTCTTTAAAAACACAACGAATGTTAGAAAGTGTACAGCTTATGCATGATTACCTAAAGTTTACCGTGAAGTAACCACATTTAAATTCAGCGCGCATTTGGGACGTAAGCAATCTCTACCCTCACTCCAAAATCTTCGATTGTGTCGATCCTTCTTACCGTATACTCGACCGTTCTTGGACGGGTGCAATGTCTATTATCCTAAAAATAGTACCACAACAAAAATAAAAAAATCAGGTCATCAACTTACGCCACCTTATTGGCTTTCGAAGAATCAAATTAAAGTAAAGTATAAAGATCTTGTCTAAAGTGATATTTTATAGTGTGTTTTATAATGGACCGTAGCATAAATAAAATGCGTCTTTCGCTATCTACTCTGCGAATTAATTTTATTTTATATATTTTCATTAAGATTTGCATTAAAGATATTAAGAATAAAAGTAAAAATCGACAACATTTTATTCGTATACAAGATTGTGCTATATTTGAATTATTTGATAATTTAATTGTTTGATTCATTATTTTAGCCGGCGCAAACATATTGATGAATAAGATATTGTATCTACTAGTATAAGTAATTATAATTGTAATATTGACAAATCGGAAATTTCTTTTAGTAATGATGTGTTAAACCAGCCATACTCTAAGTGTGTTCCGCGGAACCCTAGGGTTCCGCGATACCCCTGTAGAGGTTCCGCAAGAATTTAGAAAAAAATGCAAAACACCGCTCTCTGGTCGACCATTCTGACGCCGCGTATCACGATTCACGAGGCGCAGCTCACCTTAGTCGCCTCGTACAATTTTACTATGCCGCCACCGCCGATATCTACTTGTAAGTCGCTTTGATAAAAGCCGCCTCTGAGATTAGACGCTATAATTGTGAACAAGCGATTTCGGCTCTAACTTCAAAACATAAAGTCGAGATTGTTTACACCGCATTTTTTGTATTTCTATTTTTATTTTGGCTTTTTATTTATCAAAAGCGCCGACTCGAGTATTTTTGAGAATGTTCGAGATCGAGGATAGGACTATAAAAGCGACGATCGCGCCTCGACACTTAGACAGTCGACGATTAGCATTCGCAGCGATAAGTACCTACCTGCAAAAAACAAAGTGTTTATTGTTCTACTGCTGTATTCTGATTGTATCAGTTTTGTACATTTATTCTTTGGACTAAACTCTTCTACGCAGTAACGATCGTGCATTATTTTGACCCCACCATCCTGACATGTAACATTATTAATAAAGAAGAATGGAACGTTGGCTTAAAGGCGTTAAACGTGTTGCAACAACATCTTCTAACGAAGCCGAATGTTCAAAAGCAGTACGCGCGGAGTATACAGTAGTTACCGATACAGACGATGATGCAACGACGTCAAGTTTCACGGTTTCAAAGGCGAAAAAAAGGAAGTATGATGAATCATATATCAGTTTCGGATTTGTTGATTCCAACGGCTCACCTCTCTGCATGTTATGTAGTAAACTGCTTCCTAATAGTTCTACGGCACCTGCCAAGTTGCGCCGACATTTATAAACTGTACACCCCGAAACTAAAGACAAGAATAAAAATTTTTTGTACGTAAAAAAGAACAGTTATTGGAAAGTCAAAAAACTATGATGCATGTAACCCAAACTATCAATCAAAAGGCCACGGAGGCATCATATTTAGTTAGCTATCGCATTGCACAAGCAGGTGAAGCGCATACTATCGCTGAGGATTTAATAAAACCATGTGTGATGGACATAACAAAATGTATGCTCGATGAAAAATCTGCAAAGCATCTTTCTACTGTGCCGCTATCAAACGATACTGTTTCACAGCGAATTTATCATCTGGCAAGCTACGTCAAACAAAAACTAGTTACACGTCTACAAAAAACACGATTCGTCTTGCAAATAGATGAGTCGACTGATGTCGCTGGTCTGGCTATCTTGTTAGTTATCGTGAGATATCCAAATGAAAATTCTTTTAAAGAAGACATGCTTATGTGTTCACCGCTGCCCACAAACACTACCGGAGATTTTTTTTTTATTAAAATAAATATATTTTTTGAGGGAAATAATCTCAGTTGGAACGATTGCATTGACATTTGTACAGATGAGGCCAAGGCGATGACGGGTATGACAGCAGGAGTAGTATCATGAATAAAAAATAGAGCGCCTAATTGTAGTTCCAACCATTGTATCCTGCATAGACAAGCACTGGCGATGAAACAAATGCCGTCAAATCTAAAATTAGCTATGGATGAAGCGGTAAAAATAATTAATTTTATCAAATCACGACCACTACAATCCCGATTGTTCTCATTATTGTGGGGTGATTATGGCAGCAAACATAAAACACTGCTGCTCCATACAGAAGTGCGATGGCTGTCTCGGGGTAAAACTTTAACAAGGCTATTTGAACTTAGAGCCGAGTTACAAATGTTTCTTTCAGATACTTCTTTTAATTTGAAAGACCGTTTGTATGATAAAACTTGGTTGTTCCGACTGTCTTTTATGGCGGATATCTTCTCCAGGCGTGTAACAAAATAACTGCCTTCAAAAGAAAATTAGATTTTTGGATTATTTACGTTGAAAGAAAGAAATACAAAGCTTTACGTCACTCAGTGAGTTTGTTAGCGATAACGACTCAGAAATGTTTCAAGATGATGTATTTGAAGAATTGGTCCAATATCTCACTTCGATGCGCGCATCTTTTCAGAAGTATTTTCCCGAAGAACAGAATACAAAAATGAAACTGAATTCATGGATTCATAATCCTTTTTTACCCAACTTACAAAAGCCCGAAAGTATGTCAAACGAGATAAATGAATCTCTTTTAGAAATGTCATCAAATACAAGTATGGAGTCACTGTTCAAAACGACGCGTCGCGCGCCTCTCAACGACTTTTGGTGCAGAATCTGTGATGAATATCCAATGCTTGCCAAAATGTCTCTGAATATTCTCCCGTCCCCAACAACATATTTGTGCAAAACAGGGTTCTCAACCTATGCAGCCACGAACACAAAATACCGCAATAGACTGGACGCCGAACCTGACATCAGGTTTGATAGAGGACAGTTGTGTCTTTTATCAAACCTGATGTCAACCAATTGATGAAAAATAAAAAAGAGTTTCATACCTCCCATTAGTTAGATTAGTTAGAAGTAACAAGTGACTGTTACATGGTACTTTTATTATGCTTATTAATAAAGAATACACTTTTTAAAAACTATTGTTTTATTGTAGGGTTCCGTCAAGTATTTCGCTTTACAAAAGGGTTCCGTCACCAAAAAAAAAAATGAGAACCGCTGTGTTAAACGAACATCAAATGTCTGTCTGTCCTGTAATTCTGTCGCCACGATAAAGTCTAAACCGATTAAGCTGTTAAGTAACACTATAAACTTAAGCTTTCAAGTTTAAAAAATGTAAATTTTACCAATCATTTACTTTGAATGAGTAAGCTATTGCTATTAATGACGTTAGTTTGACCTTGTCATGATTAATATTTTGCGGAAAACTGAAAACATACGTGAGGCTTACGAACAAAATTTACTAGGAATAAGAAACATTTGCTGAAAAATAAGGTAGGTGAAAGCTATTGATTTCAAGTATCTATCTATATTTTTGTTTTATTTTAGAATTTTTTGCATTTATTCTTCATATTCTAAATATTTTTATAGATTTTACTACTCCAAATTAATTAATACATCGCTATACGTGAAGCTTTTCACTCATTTTCTGACCTCTCTCTATTGTCCCATCAGTATATCAAATCTTATTATTTTTGTATTAAAAATAATAATTTGTGCATTTTTTCCTTTTAAAAGAAAAATGATATAAAAATAAAATGTTATTTCTGTTTCTTAATAAGATACAACTTTAACTTATTTAACATGCTTTTGATCTAATAAATGTAAAATGTTAAATAGATTTTTTAAATTGTAACCTGATCATCAATAATTGGTTTCACTATTGCTGTATTATTTGTCATTAAATAGAGGGTGTGAGGTAACGTGGCACTCGGATGACCTTGAACTCGAAATTTTCGACGATTCCAGCACACCCTTAATATTTGAGTCTATCTGATATGTAGTATAGTTTTAATTTCATTTAATTTTATCAGTCGTTAATTTAACTCATAAATATCAACTCACCCTTTTTTGTATGGTGAGTCAACCTAAACGTGTTTTCAAAGTTGTGCTGTATTTTTTGCCGTACGATCCTCGCAAACATTAATTATTATATAAATATATCTAAATTGTAGAGCACTACTTCTTCAGACTTGAGTTTGATGCTTCAGTTTTAGAGAACGCTTGAATAAATGAACAGCATTAAAACAAGTAACTACTTGAACAAATCATTTATTTCAATAAAAGTTGTTTGTTTTATAAAGACTTTTCAAACAATACCACACTCGACCCATGTTGCTATTTGAAAATTCAAAGTTACTTCCGGTTCCGGGTACTTCCGGATGGTTCCAGAAAATAATAAGTGCAGTAATTGATTCTAAGGGTTCACTTTGGTGTTATAATTTTTTGTCCAATCCATGTCCGTTCACTGTGGTGGTATAATTTTTTGTTCGATCCATGTCCGACAAAGGGTTGTCAAGATTATTCAACTTTCGGTCATAGACTTCTGGTATAAACGAACTTCCTTATTTTAAACGGAATGGTATATTTTTTTATTTCGAATTTAGGTTCTACATATAATTTTGGAGAAAAAAATCAATAAGTAACATTACCTCCAAATTCAACAATTTTCGACATGTTTTTTTACATTTAAAAAAAAATTGTGCTTTTACAAGATTGATTTTAAAATTCGTATCTCCGAACAGAAGAAAATCAAAGAGATGAGATGTTGGCTATAGAAAACCAATACCCGAAGATACCCAAGGATGATTTATTTTTCGATCAATAATATACAGCTTGTTCAAAATTTTATACCATTCGCCTACTTTAAACATTCAAATCTCGATTTTTTAAAATTGAACACCTTGTATATTCTTACATATTCTTACGCAAAATTTAATTTTGCATTGATCTGTACTAGCTATTTTTTTGTTGTTGTTAGATTCGAATTTAAAAGTAAATTATGAAAAATTACCTAATGACTTATTTCACAAAATTTTATGTAGAATCCAAATTTAAAATGAAAAATATTGCATTCCATTTAAAATAAGGAAGTTGGTGTTGACTTCCGGTATAACTGGAAGTCGAATAAACTTAAACTTAAAAATATTTTGTACAGAGCACACTTTATTACATAAGGGGTGAAAATCTCATTACAATACATTTTGTGCAACCGCACGAGATGTTCCATCGCGAGCCGAGTTACTTGGCGGATACGGAGCCTAACGACCAGGGTTATTATGTTGAAACACTTTGTTTTAAAACAGTGTTTTAAACATGTTTAAAAGCAGCCAACGTGTTTTAAACGGTATTGTTTTAAACATGTTTTAAATGTAAAATTCGTTTAGACCGTTTTTTTTTTATTATCTTAAATTTGCTAAACTATATTTTATCAGGGTTATGTTTAAAACACTTTGTTTTAAGACAGTGTTTTAAAACAGTGTCTTAAACATGTATAAAAACAGTAGTCATGTTCTAAACGGTTTTGTTTTAAACATGTTTTAAATCTTAAATTTGTTTAAAACATGTTTTAAACTTTGAATTTGTTTAAAACGTTTTCTTTATTATCTCAAATTTGCTAAATTATATTTTATACTACTTCATTACGATTTTTGTTTACGGTTTTAAATGTTAGCTAATTTATTGAAGATATTTCAAATTACATTATTAAGCACAACATTTTATTACAATAAAATATCACAACTGTGTGTAAATAAATGTCATTTTTAAATACAAGGATTTTTTCTTTCAGGTATAACATTCACTGTTTTTTTTTTAAGATTTTAATTTGAATCTTTAAACGAGGGTTTTCCACTCGCAGACTAAGCATGAAGTAAAATGTCGATGTTAGAAAAGCCTAAAAATTTGGATTGGCTTTTTTAAACTCGAAATTTTACTTCATGCGCCACACGTATAAAACACTGAAATATCGTCTTCTGCGCTGAACAAATTGTTCAAAACAGTGATTATTGGCAACCCAATAACTCTAACGTATATTAGCTTGTCTATAATCGTTGTTGTATGTGTGTTTTTAAACTTCACTGTAAATCGATCTTTTTAAGCGTGGCGCATGAAGTAAAATTTCGAGTTTAGAAAAGCCTAATTTGGATTGGGCGTTCCGCTTTGCTAGGCGGCTAATCCAAATTCTTAGGCTTTTCTAAATTCGAAATTTTACTTCATGCTTAGTCTGGGAGTGGAAAACACTCGTTAAAAGCCTCGTTTGAACCAACGAATTCCCGCAAATTTAAAAAACGCTGTAATTATCGGGATATGTATACTCAAAAGAAAAATGCCCTGTATGTTCTGTTTTAAATACGTTTTAAACGTGGTTTAAATGTGTTTTTATTTGTTAATGTTTTAAACGCTGTTTCAACGAAAAAAACACGTTTTGTATATAAAAAACCGGTTGTTTTAATTACAATTAAAAAAAAAAGTTTTAACGTTTTAACAACCCTGTATTTTATACTGCTTTATTAGGATTTTTCGTTTACGTTTTTAAATTTTAGCTAAATTTTTGAAGATTTTTCAAATTACATTATCAAACATTAAAATTTATGTTTTATCACAATTGTGTGTACATAAATGCGATTTAAAATGTGTTTTAAATATGTTCTGCTTTGTACACGTTTTAAACGTGTTTTAAGCATGTTTTAAACCCGTTTTAAACATATTTTTAATTGTTAATGTTCTAAACGCTGTTTTAATGAAAAATCACGTTACGTAAAAAACTGTTTTTTTAATTAAAATGAAAAAACATTTTTTTAACAACCCTGCTAACGACTAGTTTGCCAATATGTGCAAATTATTACGCGCTGCCATGCCAACACTTGTTTATTACACAAATAAGACAATTAACTTTGTTTGTATAACTGAGTTATACAAACAAAGTTAATTGTCTTATTTGTGTAAATAATGATGTATAACGAAGTAGAAGCCTCCACAGTGAAGACTTGTTTATTATTTACTGTCTATTCCATTTCAATTTACAAAAACGTCAGATTCCGATAGTGATTACGCTATTAGTTGTACTTCACCAGAAATAAAATTAATTGCGGATGCCGCAACACAAAATTTAATACTATAAAAATCCAAACGGCAATATGAAAAGGCATATCGGTCATTCCATAAATAAGAGCACTCTTTTTCGTCGTTGATTAGGGATTCTAGCGAATTTCACCTATATTATAAAGGCTATTAAGACATGGCTTTTGGTTGCTACTAAAGGCTAAACAAATGATTCTGTCAAAAGTTATGACAATATAAACTTTTAGTACACTTTTATGTTGCACTCAAAAGCACAAAAAACTAAAGAATAACTTTTTTTGTATCGATAACGGTTTACAATATTTTTGAATTCAAATTAAAAGTGTACTAAAAGTTTATATTGCAACTTTTGATACAATAATTTGTTTAACCTCTAGTAAAAACTAAAAGCCATGTCTTGATAGCCATTATAATATATGTGAAACTAGCTAAAATCCTAAATGTACCCCCAAAAAGTGTGCACTTATTTATGGAATGGGCGATATATGAAGAATTTAAAGCGTGGTGTCGCGGAAGAAAGGTGTTACCAAATTATCGGAAGATGCCTTGATGGCATACTTGGAAGAGAAATCAAAAAGTTTTGACAACAAACCTTCGCATTTAATTTCACATTACGTATCTACAAATCTTGTTACATTTTTATTATTAATTGTACCAGTTGTACAAAAAGCTTTGTGTACACCTTGGCCGCGAAATACTTTAGTGTCCTCGAGGTTATATTGCCTCGGCCGCAAGCGACCTCGGCTATAATTTTCCTCTCAGACCACTAACGTTATATATCGCGGCTTTGGTATACAAATAATCATTAATTAGAAGTCCATATACTTTTAATGCGCGATTTCGGTGAGACAACCGTTCAGCTGAGAACCGAGTGGCGCGGCTTCATTGGCGCTGTGATCATGATGAATAGGAATAAATATATATTTCAATTTTTACTTATTTATGTTATCAATTTTAAATATATATTTGTTGTGATTTATATATTCGGCATTAATTATTTCACTTTACATTTTGGATAGATGCGTTAATATGTTATTTCAGGGGCTTATGAACTCTCCTAAACGACAGATAATAAATACTGTTTGAGTGAGTCCCATTTAAAATGCATTGGCCATTTTAACACTAGTGCTGGAAAGTAGAGCTTCGCGCATATAAATCAATAAACAAATAAGGCTTTTTCTATGAGATTGTAGATAATAGTATATTGTAGAATAAGCATGGAATAATACCATTTTCTATGAGTATGAAACTTGCTGCACGAGCCGTAGGTGAGTGCAGCTAATCATACGTGTGGGAAACAGGGTTGTTAAAAAAACGTTTTTTTTTTTCTTAAATTTTAAGTAAAACAAACAGTTTTTTTACAAAACGTGTTTTTCGTTGAAACAGCGTTTAAAACATTAACAATTACAAACATGTTTAAAACGCGTTTAAAACGTATTTAAAACAGAACATACAGGGAATTTTTCTTTTAAGTATACATATCCCGATAATTACAGCGTTTTTTGGATTACCGGGAATTCGTTGTTTCAAAGCCGTTAATTTGAAGCTTTTAACGAGTGTATTCCATTCCCAGACTAAGCATGAAGTAAAATTTCGAGTTTAGAAAAGCCTAAGAATTTGGATTGGCCGCGTAGCGAAGCGGAGCGGCCAATCCAAATTAGGCTTTTCTAAACTCGAAATTTTACTTCATGCGCCACGCTTAAAAACACTGATTTACAGTGAAGTTCAAAAAACACACATACAACAACGATTATAGGCAACCTAATATACGTTAGAGTTATTGGGTTGCCAATAATCGCTGTTTTAAACAATTTGTTCAGCTTAGAATTTTACTCACGTTTTATTCACATCTACATATTAGATTGCTAAAGCCGTATATTTTAAACTTTACAATATTTTAGTGTTTTATACGTGTGGCGCATGAAGTAAAATTTCGAGTTTAGAAAAGCCTAATTTGGATTGGCCGCTCCACTTCGCTACGCGGCCAATCCAAATTTTCAGGCTTTTCTAAACTCGAAATTTTACTTCATGCTTAGTCTGGGAGTGGAAAACCCTCGTTTAAAGATTCAAACTAAAATCTTTAAAAAAAATAACGAATGTTATACCCGAAAGAAAAAATTCCTGTATTTAAAAATGATATTTATTTACACACAGTTGTGATATTTTATTGTAATAAAATGTTGTGTTTAATATTGTAATTTGAAATATCTTCAACAATTTAGCTAACATTTAAAAACGTAAACAAAAAATCGTAATGAAGTAGTATAAAATATAATTTAGCAAATTTGAGATAATAAAGAAAACGTTTTAAACAAATTTAAAGTTTAAAACATGTTTTAAACAAATTTAAGATTTAAAACATATTTAAAACAAAACCGTTTAAAACATGACTACTGTTTTTAAACATGTTTAAAACACTGTTTTAACACAAAGTGTTTTAAACATAACAACCCTGGTGGGTAATGATCATTCCATGCGAATTGTACGCTATACCTTTTCTACGACTGTACACATATATTTTAAAAAATCTGGAGTAGCTCTCACTCGACTTTCCGAACACTTTTACTGTGTATATATTTGTTTGTAAGAAAGAATAATAAGAGTAAATAAAAAATAAAAGATTTGAAATAATGTGCGTAGGATGTTTAACCTCTACGCCATCGAATATGATGACTTTTTGTATCTAATGTGAATATCATACTGTAATATTTGTTATAAATTAGTAATTAGAAAGGGAAGGTTTATTCAATAATTTATGTTTACAATTCAACGGCTCAACTCAAAACTGAGTAATTTTATTCCTCCAGATGTTCAATTTAACATTAAAACCAATTCTTTTATTTCGCGCTCGCGCGTATATAAATAATAGAAATAAGTGTAAATACAGTATGTGCAAATATCTCACAGATACCTGTCAAAAGTGACTTTTTATTCAGATATTCAGGATGCCTCTTCTCAAAATAAATGTCTTAAAACGTCTGTTAATTATAAATTTATATCTTGAACAAGTTTCTCATCTTTGGTGAAACATATTTAACTATGATTTAGAAAAGAAAACACTTGGTTAAATTTCACGAATATTATTAATTATTAATATTAGTGAAATTTAACCAAGTGTTTTCATTTTTAAAGCATATAAGGATATATTTATCAAAGAAACATGACTGTTTGCAGAATTATTGTGCTATGTATATTTAAGAAAAATGAAAGTTGATGTCACCAAAATCGCATTTCTGGCTCAACCGGAAGTGCAATTTTACTCAAAAACTCGTTTAGATCTTTCAGCCAAGGACTAAAAGGTACTTGGAAAATTTTAAATCGGTCATTTATTCCCTTCAGAAGCTAGCGTGCTTACAAGTTGTGTACACACATTCATACATACAGATATAATCGTAAAAATACCAAAACCGTACTCAGCGGACCTGAAAACGTAAAGATATACCAAAATTGGATAGTCGGAGTTTTGGCATGTTCGGAAAGTAAACTTGAAAAAATATTCCGTATTTTCCCTTAATTCAACTTCCAAGCAGCCCGGCAATAAATACAAACTGTCTCTTAATCCGTAGGGCGGTACCGGACGGCGAGCATTTTGAGACCGAAGTTGTGATATTATGTTGGTCATAATATGCCGTAATGATGAAATTTACCCAGATTAAGGCAACTGTAAAAAATAACCTAATCCTATTTTTACAAATAATATTTACAAAGCCGGAAACATCACTAAATGTGACGAACTTAATTTATTTATAATTAAATGATTATAGAGGAAATAAATATATTAAAACAACGAGGGGTCCTTTGTTATCGCGAAATGAAAGTAGGATTATTAAAATAATTAAAATGCCTGGAAAATTTCGGGAAAACGCCGATAACAACGTTCAATTTTGAATGAGAGTCTCCATACACTGTTCGTTTAGGTTGGACGTGCATGCACGATGATGAACGTCATGCCGCTTTAAGGGGGCCATAGATTAACGTGCATGAACGTCTTACATGCACTTCGTGCATGAACGAGAGTGCATGGGTAAATTTGCATTACGCACACTGTCGCAAAAGACTTCGCTAGCGGTCCTGTAATCATGTCAAAAATCCGACTGTCCAATTTTGGAATTTCTTTACGCTTTCAGGTCCCCTGAGTATGATTTTGATATTTTTACGATGATGTCTGTGTGTATGTGTGTGCACCTTGTAAATACGCTTACTTCTGAAGGGAATAAACGATCCATCTGAAATTTTGCAGGTGCGTCTTGTATCTTAGCTGGAAGTTATTATTTTTGAGCCAAATCGCACTTCAGGTTTAGCCAGAAGTGACATTACCTATTATTTTTTCTAAATATACATAGTGATTTTATTTGATTTATAGAAACTACATGTAATTCTGCGGATAGTCATGTTTTTTTCATAAATATATCTTCATAATTAACAGAGTTATTAAGACATTAATTTTGAGAACAGGCATCCTGCATATCTAAACGAAAATCATTTTTGACAGGTATCACATTAGATAAGAAATGTCATCACACTCGATGACGTAGAGGTTAAGCATCCACCGGACATTTTTATAATGTTTTATACTATACTTCTTACAAACAAATATACATATGCGCAGAGTGTTCGGAAAGTCGAGTGGGGGCCACTCCAGATTTTTTTGTCTGTATTAATAAGATTTATATGTGAATAAAATATCCGAACGTATTTTTTAAATAGTTTTTATATTGTTTTACAACGGGAAAAGGTATCATGAGAACAAAATAAAAGATCCTTGTAACTTTATAGTTTCAGATTCTGTTAGTTGACTTTATAGATTACGGTGTATTAAGCATTTATAAGTTTTCTTGCAAAAAAGGGAGAAGAAAACAAACGTTGAGCGCATAATTCTCGGCATGTGTTGATGATTATACACCCTACAATAGGAAATAGTTTGAACTTCTAGTGAAATATTGACATTTCTTTTTTTCGAGTATTCATTAGTAAGTAAACCTGGTGATAACTACAAATATATTTGTACAACTACTTTTCGGACAAGAAACTGTTAAATTACAATAAAATACACTTATTTACTGATAAAACACTTCAGTAGTAGACTTATAGAATCATCGATTGTAGAGGGCCCGATCAAAACATCCACACAGTATGTCTGAAGAATTACCAGAAATGCAATTTTAAAGTGAAGAGATTTCTTGTACGAAATTATTTTTTTGTTTTAGCAAAGTGGGCTTTGAAAACGAAACCAATACGGTTAGTTCTAAAAAAAATATTTACAATTCGCGTAACATTAACCACACTATTTTTAATATAAATTGCATATTTTAATAGAAATACTGCAAAATATTACAGGTGTTTAAAATTTCTAAAAGTTAGTACATACAAGTAGATATATTAATTTTTTATTTAAAAGAAGATATCAAAATTATGTCAAAAAGTAGATAGATGACCAGCATTACGGGTGGCAAAAATAGTGTGGATGTTTATATAATACCAGTGCAAAGAATGATATATCAAGATAAAGATAGTTGAAATTAATGTTGCCGTAACGCCTTGTGAAGAAAAGATTATATGAAAGTATTTATTATCACGCAGATCTGTGCATTGTAAAGCGTGGTATAATAAATATATCGTTGTTAGGTACTTACATCTTATATATTTTAAATATAATGGGAACGTGTGTATTCTTAGCGGTGGTCGTTATTCATTTCATTTGTTTTAAGCCCGCACGTGGATCCTGCTATATTGTTTTCTTTTTTATTTGAATAATTTTATAAAGTATGTGTATACAATTTAAATATTTGGAGGGAGCTTTATACGATCCATATCACATGGCGCATAAATATGGGTCTGTCAACTTGGCCCCCCAACTCAAAATTTTCAAATAAAAAATATTGCGCCCGAAAGGTCTTAACTTGCGCTCAGTTGCGCCCAAATATTAAAACTTGCGCTGTTAAGGGTAGAAAGTTATAGCGATTTGAAAATAGGGGGGGCTAAGTTGACGCCAGCCCCCCCATCTCGGAATTTTTAACTTTTTCTTTCAAAAATACATTCTATGGAACTTGCGCTGTCGATACCACCTAATTTTACAAGTTGCGCTGGAAAAATACACCCCCTATAAACGAAATAAAGGAGGGTGCCAGCCCCCCCACTTTACATTTTTTAAGTTTTATTGCATTGTACACAAAGCTTAGAAGTTGCGCTCACTTGCGCCATCGAAATTTCTTCAATATCAGTTCTCATGAAAAAGTTATGGCATATTTTATATATATACTCGAATCCAGTGCGCGTATTCCCATGATCTCCATGCAACTACAGAAGAGTAATACAATAAACATACTTAACTCACAACCACTGTCCATCTTCGTCGAAAAGCATACATTATACAACCAAAACAGTAATTTTCTATAATATTTGCATATTTATTCCAGTGCCGTATCATGGTGGAAATATATATTTTTATTATTACTTAAATAATTTTATTTCCAAAACAAATAACAATAATTCGACTCAATTAATAAATATAACTTTAACAATGTATTTAAAATGCATTTCTGCTGATTAGAAAAGTTGCGCTGTTTTCCCAGTAGCGTTACAAATAATTCATTATTTAATTTAATTAAATATTTTCAAAACCAAACGTGAAAATTTAAATTTTTTAAGAGATTTTACTTAAACAATGCATAGGAAATGCATCTATGCCAATGAGAAAAGTTGCGCTGTTTTCCCAGTGGCATCACAATTAATTTATTATTATTTAATTAAATTAAATATTTTTCAAACCAAACGGAAAATTTTGAATTGTCTAAGTGATATTACTTTAACAATGCATAGAAAATGCATTTATGCTAAAGAGAAAAGTTGCGCTGTTTTCCCAGTGGCGTCACAATTAATTTATTATTATTGAATTAAATTAAATATTTTCAAAACCAAACGGAAAATATTGAATTTTCTAAGTAATATTACTTTAACAATGCATAGGAAATGCATTTATGCTAATGAGAAAAGTTGCGCTGTTTTCCCAGTGGCGTCACAATTAATTTATTATTATTGAATTAAATTAAATATTTTCAAAACCAAACGGAAAACTTTGAATTTTCTAAGTGATATTACTTTAACAATGAATAGGAAATGCATTTATGCTAATGAGAAAAGTTGCGCTGTTATTCCAGTGGCGTCACAATTAATTTATTATTATTGAATTAAATTAAATATTTTCAAAACCAAACGGGAAACTTTGAATTTTCTAAGTGATATTACTTTAACAATGAATAGGAAATGCATTTATGCTAATAAGAAAAGTTGCGCTGTTTTCCCAGTGGCGTCACAATTAATTTATTATTATTTAATTAAATTAAATATTTTCAAAACCAAACGGGAAACTTTGAATTTTCTAAGTGATATTACTTTAACAATGAATAGGAAATGCATTTATGCTAATGAGAAAAGTTGCGCTGTTTTCCCAGTGGCGTCACAATTAATTTATTATTATTGAATTAAATTAAATGTTTTCAAAACCAAACAGAAAATTTTGAATTTTCTAAGTGATATTACATTAACAATGCATAGGAAATGCATTTATGCTAATGAGAAAAGTTGCGCTGTTTCCCCAGTAGCGTCACAATTAATTTATAATTATTAAATTAAATTAAATATTTTCAAAACCAAACCGAAAATTTTGAATTTTCTAAGTGATATTACTTTAACAATGCATAGGAAATGCATTTATGCTAATGAGAAAAGTTGCGCTGTTTTCCCAGTGGCGTCACAATTAATTTATTATTATTGAATTAAATTAAATATTTTTAAAACCAAACGAAAAATTTTGAATTTTCTAAGTGATATTACCTTAACAATGCATAGGAAATGCATTCATGCTAATGAGAAAAGTTGCGCTGTTTTCCCAGTGGCGTCACAACTAATTTATTATTATTGAATTAAATTAAATATATTCAAAACCAAAAAAAAAATTTTGAATTATCTAAGTGATATTACTTTAACAATGCATAGGAAATGAATTTATGCTAATGAGAAAAGTTGCGCTGTTTTCCCAGTGGCGTCACAATTAATTTATTATTATTGAATTAAATTAAATATTTTCAAAACCAAACAGAAAATTTTGAATTTTCTAAGTGATATCACTTTAACAGTGCATAGGAAATGCATTTATGCTAATGAGAAAAGTTGCGCTGTTTTCCCAGTGGCGTCACAATTAATTTATTATTATTGAATTAAATTAAATATTTTCAAAACCAAACGGGAAACTTTGAATTTTCTAAGTGATATTACTTTAACAATAAATAGGAAATGCATTTATGCTGATAAGAAAAGTTGCGCTGTTTTCCCAGTGGTGTCGCATTTAATTTATTATTATTGAATTAAATTAAATATTTTCAAAACCAAAAGGAAAATTTTGAATGTTCTAAATGATATTACTTTAAGAATGCAAAGGAAATGCATTTATGCTAATGAGAAAAGTTGCGCTATTTTCCCAGTGGCGTCACAATTAATTTATTATTATTGAATTAAATTAAATATTTTCAAAACCAAACACAAAATTTTGAATTTTCTAAGTGATATTACTTTAACAATGCATAGGAAATGCATTTATGCTAATGAGAGAAGTTGCGCTGTTTTCCCAGTGGCGTCACAATTAATTTATTATTATTGAATTAAATTAAATATTTTTAAAACCAAACCGAAATCTTTGAATTTTCTAAGTGATATTACTTAAACAATGCATAGGAAATGCATTTATGCTTATGAGAAAAGTTGCGCTGTTTTCCGAGTGGCGTCACAATTAATTTATTATTATTGAATTAAATTAAATATTTTCAAAACCAAACAGAAAATTTTGAATTTTCTAAGTGATATCACTTTAACAGTGCATAGGAAATGCATTTATGCTAATGAGAAAAGTTGCGCTGTTTTCCCAGTGGCGTCACAATTAATTTATTATTATTGAATTAAATTAAATATTTTCAAAACCAAACGGGAAACTTTGAATTTTCTAAGTGATATTACTTTAACAATAAATAGGAAATGCATTTATGCTGATGAGAAAAGTTGCGCTGTTTTCCCAGTGGTGTCACATTTAATTTATTATTATTGAATTAAATTAAATATTATCAAAACCAAAAGGAAAATTTTGAATTTTCTAAATGATATTACTTTAAGAATGCAAAGGAAATGCATTTATGCTAATGAGAAAAGTTGCGCTATTTTCCCAGTGGCGTCACAATTAATTTATTATTATTGAATTAAATTAAATATTTTTAAAACCAAACACAAAATTTTGAATTTTCTAAGTGATATATATTACTTTAACAATGCATGGGAAATGCATTTATGCTAATGAGAGAAGTTGCGCTGTTTTCCCAGTGGCGTCACAATTAATTTATTATTATTGAATTAAATTAAATATTTTTAAAACCAAACCGAAATCTTTGAATTTTCTAAGTGATATTACTTTAACAATGCATAGGAAATGCATTTATGCTTATGAGAAAAGTTGCGCTGTTTTCCGAGTGGCGTCACAATTAATTTATTATTATTGAATTAAATTAAATATTTTCAAAACCAAACAGAAAATTTTGAATTTTCTAAGTGATATCACTTTAACAGTGCATAGGAAATGCATTTATGCTAATGAGAAATGTTGCGCTGTTTTTCCAGTGGCGTCACAATTAATTTATTATTATTGAATTAAATTAAATATTTTCAAAACCAAACAGAACATTTTTAATTTTCTAAGTGATATTACTTTAACAGTGCATAGGAAATGCATTTATGCTAATGAGAAAAGTTGCGCTGTTTTCCCAGTGGCGTCACAATTAATTTATTATTATTGAATAAAATTGAATATTTTCAAAACCAAACACAAAATTTTGAATTTTCTAAGTGATATTACTTTAACAATGCATAGGAAATGCATTTATGCTAATGAGAGAAGTTGCGCTGTTTTCCCAGTGGCATCACAATTAATTTATTATTATTGAATTATATTAAATATTTTCAAAACCAAACAGAAAATTTTGAATTTTCTAAGTGATATTACTTTAACAATGCATAGAAAATGCATTTATGCTAATGAGAAATGTTGCGCTATTTTCCCAGTGGCGTCACAATTAATTTATTATTATTGAATTAAATTAAATATTTTCAAAACTAAACAAAAAAAAATGAATTTTTTAAGTGATATTACTTTAACAATGCATAGGAAATGCATTTATGCTAATGAGAAAAGTTGCGCTGTTTTCCCAGTGGCGTCACAATTAATTTATAATTATTGAATTAAATTAAATATTTTCAAAACCAAACAGAAAATTTTGAATTTTCTAAGTAATATCACTTTAACAGTGCATAGGAAATGCATTTATGCTAATGAGAAAAGTTGCGCTGTTTTCCCAGTGGCGTCACAATTAATTTATTATTATTGAATTAAATTAAATATTTTCAAAACCAAACGGGAAACTTTGAATTTTCTAAGTGATATTACTTTAACAATAAATAGGAAATGCATTTATGCTGATGAGAAAAGTTGCGCTGTTTTCCCAGTGGCGTCACAATTAATTTATTATTATTGAATTAAATTAAATATTTTTAAAACCGAACGGAAAATTTTGAATTTTCTAAGTGATATTACTTTAACAATGCATAGGAAATGCATTTATGCTAATGAGAAAAGTTGCGCTGTTTTCCCAGTGGCGTCAGTGATCATTCCCAAAAACAGATGGTTCCCGTCGGTCACCCTACATTGTATATAGCAACATATTAACCTCTACTTCTTTTGATCTTGAACAATGATTTTTGCTTGGAAGCAAGTCATTGGATTCCTCCCAGAAGCCATTATGTCTTCTGCAAAATGCTATAAAATGACCCGGTATAAAACCCACAACACCACGTAAAATAAACAGTTTGTTCTGTACATTTAGTTTAAACGGAATATTTTCTAAATTAGTTACTAAGTTCAATGTTTTGCTGTCTGTGAAATTGTTTAACTGTGTGCATTTCCTATTTATTGTTAAAGTAATATCACTTAAATAAATTAATTGTGACGCCACTGGGAAAACAGCGCAACTTTTCTCATTAGCATAAATGCATTTCCTATGCACTGTTAAAGTGATATCACTTAGAAAATTCAAAATTTTCTGTTTGGTTTTGAAAATATTTAATTTAATTCAATAATAATAAATTAATTGTGACGCCACTGGGAAAACAGCGCAACTTTTCTCATTAGCATAAATGCATTTCCTATTCACTGTTAAAGTAATATCACTTAGAAAATTCAAAGTTTCCCGTTTGGTTTTGAAAATATTTAATTTAATTCAATAATAATAAATTAATTGTGACGCCACTGGGAAAACAGCGCAACTTTTCTCATTAGCATAAATGCATTTTCTATGCATTGTTAAAGTAATATCACTTAGAAAATTAACATTTTCCGTTTGGTTTTGAAAATATTTAATTTAATTCAATAATATTAAATTAATTGTGACGCCACTGGGAAAACAGCGCAAATTTTCTCATTAGCATAAATGCATTTCCTATGCATTGTTAAAGTAATATCACTTAGAAAATTCAAAATTTTCCGTTTGGTTTGAAAAATATTTAATTTAATCAAATAATAATAAATTAATTGTGACGCCACTGGGAAAACAGCGTAACTTTTCTCATTAGCATAGATGCATTTCTTATGCATTGTTTAAGTAAAATCACTTAAAAAATTTAAATTTTCACGTTTGGTTTTGCAAATATTTAATTAAATTAAATAATAAATTATTTGTAACGCTACTGGGAAAAGAGCGCAACTTTTCTAATCAGCAGAAATGCATTTTAAATACATTGTTAAAGTTATATTTATTAATTGAATCGAATTATTGTTATTTGTTTTGGAAACAAAATTATTTAAGTAATAATAAAAATATATATTTCCACCATGATACGGCACTGGAATAAATATGCAAATATTATAGAAAATTACTGTTTTGGTTGTATAATGTATGCTTTTCGACGAAGATGGACAGTGGTTGTGAGTTAAGTATGTTTATTGTATTACTCTTCTGTAGTTGCATGGAGATTATGGGAATACGCGCACTGGATTCGAGTATATATATAAAATATGCCATAACTTTTTCATGAGAACTGATATTGAAGAAATTTCGATGGCGCGAGTGAGCGCAACTTCTAAGCTTTGTGTACAATGCAATAAAACTTAAAAAATGTAAAGTGGGGGGGCTGGCACCCTCCTTTATTTCGTTTATAGGGGGTGTATTTTTGCAGCGCAACTTGTAAAATTAGGTGGTATCGACAGCGCAAGTTCCATAGAATGTATTTATAAAAGAAAAAGTTAAAAATTCCGAGATGGGGGGGCTGGCGTCAACTTAGCCCCCCCTATTTTCAAATCGCTATAACTTTCTACCCTTAACAGCGCAAGTTTTAATATTTGGGCGCAACTGAGCGCAAGTTAAGACCTTTCGGGCGCAATATTTTTTATTTGAAAATCTTGAGTTGGGGGGGCCAAGTTGACAGACCCCATAAATATGTATAAACGAATAATAATAAAAATATATATTTCCACCATGATACGGCACTGGAATAAATATGCAAATATTATAGAAAATTACTGTTTTGGTTGTATAATGTATGCTTTTCGACGAAGATGGACAGTGGTTGTGAGTTAAGTATGTTTATTGTATTACTCTTCTGTAGTTGCATGGAGATTATGGGAATACGCGCACTGGATTCGAGTATATATATAAAATATGCCATAACTTTTTCATGAGAACTGATATTGAAGAAATTTCGATGGCGCGAGTGAGCGCAACTTCTAAGCTTTGTGTACAATGCAATAAAACTTAAAAAATGTAAAGTGGGGGGGCTGGCACCCTCCTTTATTTCGTTTATAGGGGGTGTATTTTTGCAGCGCAACTTGTAAAATTAGGTGGTATCGACAGCGCAAGTTCCATAGAATGTATTTATAAAAGAATAAGTTAAAAATTCCAAAATGGGGGGGCTGGCGTCAACTTAGCCCCCCCTATTTTCAAATCGCTATAACTTTCTACCCTTAACAGCGCAAGTTTTAATATTTGGGCGCAACTGAGCGCAAGTTAAGACCTTTCGGGCGCAATATTTTTTATTTGAAAATCTTGAGTTGGGGGGGCCAGGTTGACAGACCCCATAAATATGTATAAACGAACCAAATTACAGCACTGGAGTGCAATGCTCGTATAATAAAGTTATAACTCCAAATACTATTTGCGCAATTATGTGTATACATACTTATAACTCCAAAAATGTGTAAAACTTTTTGTGTTCTAAAGAAAGTGAAAAAACGTGTCCACTTTCACGACACTTTATAGAAAAGGTTATGTAGAATTTTTAAATTTCGTATTTAGTTTCATTATTAGATTTAAATTATTGGATTTTATTCAAAATCATTAAGCAATTTAATCTTTTATATTGGGAATGTTCACACGTCCATTTTATTTTTCCGAAATAAGTTACTGACCTATTTCGTATTAAAATTTCCATTTGGTTACTTTGCTTTTAAATCAATTAGTGTCAAGCATAAAAAATGAGATCAATGCAGTAGCATTAATAAATACTGAAGTCAAAACCGGCTTATGGTTGGCGAAGTCAGTATATATACAAGTTCTACATATCAATTGAGTGTGTATGGGATAATAGATGTGGCGGCCTGAGGAGCTCATAAAAAGAGCGAAAAAATATATATATATATATAAGTAGGGATTTGCGGGACGTTGCGAAGCAAATTTGTGGCGGCAAATTCAAATTTTCAAGCTTTTCTTAACTTCAAATTTTACTTTAGTGTGTAAACTTCAGAATATACTGCTTAGATGCTTTTTATGTTTTTTTTTTATTGTAGGTATATGTACTACAATTATTATTGTTTTGACACGAATAAATGATTTTCTATTTGTAATAAAAATTGTAGTTTTTATTGTTAATTATTGAACCCTGGACAAAATAAACTACAGATTAGAAAAAAGATTAAGGACACAGAATAGAGCACCCGAAGTCCGTCGAATCCTGGAACCGGAACTGCAATTTCAACTTCTTTGAGGTCCTAAAAGCACAGTCCCGGGTGCCTTGAGTATAAAATATTACATCCATTTCAAAATGTAACTTTCAATTCTACAGGTACAGGTGGTATATTAATTATTCTAATCGCTTATTAATACTGTTGAAATAGAAAAAAAATCACCATTCTCAAAATGCCCTTAAAACTAAAAGAGCTACGACAAAAAGGATATACACATTATATACTCAATGACATTAGAAGCGTAACACCAAGAAGGAATGATTTTTTTGAATTCATATTTTAGCAACAGAGTGACTATATTTAAAGCATACATTGATAACAATTTCAACCTTGTGCCTTTTATATTTATTGTGAAAAAAAAAATATTTCACTTTTTCTTTTTTGATAAAACTATTTATATGAGCTGTTTAGTACAGATGTTTTTAGTTTTCTTGTTTCCGTTGAGTGTGTTAAGCTTAAATAAAATGCCTCGAGTCCAAAGACGTCCACAACATCACCATTTGAGCGATTTTGACCGGGGTCGAGTTGTTGCTTATCGAGATGTCGGTATGACCTATCGCGAAATTGCCCGCCGTATTGATTCCACTGCAGCAACTGTAATACGTGTGTATCAGGTATGGACAGAAGAAGGTAGAGGAGCAAGAAGAAGACCAATTGGTCAACCAAGGCGTACCACAGAACGTCAAGATCGGCGCTTAAGACAAATAGCCCTGCGAGACCTTTTCGCTACTACGCGTCAAATCGGTGATCAATGGATTGAAGAAGAAGGTAGGCCCGTTAGTATGCGAACCTTATATCGCCGCATTCAATCCTTTGGGCTTCTTTCGTACCGTCGAAGATTAGTGCTTCCTTTAACAGCGAGACACTGTCGCCAAAGGTTGGACTGGTGCAGAGAACGGCAGCATTGGGAGGCAGATTGGCACGATGTCGTATTCAGCGATGAATCACGATTTTGTCTAGGCACGCATGATGGCCGTAGAAGGGTACGACGCTACCGTGGAGAACGACCTGATCTTAGGTTTGCTATTGAGAGGCATGTACACAGGACTGCTAGAGTAATGGTTTGGGGGGCTATTGCTTATGGTAGTCGATCACCTCTTGTATTCATTCGAGGCAGTATGACAGCTGCGCGTTATGTTGAAGACGTCATACGACCGACTTTGTTGCCTTATTTAGATGGCCGCCCAGACGTACTTTTTCAACAAGATAACGCACGTCCCCATATTGCTCGTCGAACTATGAACTTTCTTAATGAAGCTGGTGTTAATGTTTTGGCGTGGCCGCCCCGTTCGCCCCGTTCGCCGGATTGAAATCCCATTGAACATGTGTGGGATATCATGGGAAGAAGAATATTCTCTTTGCACCATCCTCCACAGACTCTAGCACAGTTGATCGATGAAATTCAAGTTGCTTGGAACGAGATGCCTCAAGATGACATCGACCATCTCATTTTGTCGATGCCCAGACGTCTACAGGAGTGTATACAGCAGAGGGGTCGCCAAACACATTATTCATTTTTTTTAGATTGTTTTTTAATAAAATTTCTTGAAAATGTAATCATTTTATTCTTGATGTAAGACTACCATACTGGCAAAAAATCAAGTTAAAATAATAACTCCTTCTGGGTGTTACGCTTCTAATGTCATTGAGTATATGTTTATTTTTTAGATTCTCTACAACTTTGATTAAAAAAAAAAAAAATTATGTTCATGATTTACGAGATGCGACGAAAACTTTAAAAGTAAACATCTACTTCCATTTTTCGCATTTGACCCAAAAGTTAATAATTGCGCTATATTATAGAGCAGAACCCAAACACAAAACTTAATGAAAATCCCATGAACAGTTATTGTTAAAATCTTTCCATAGACCGACGAAAGGATAGACCGATATCATTGAGATAACACTTAATTAAAGTACCTGGGACCCTAAAACGTATATTTCCGTAAAAAAACAGCATAAAAAGGTAAATAGATTTTGCATCTGAGGTTCAAACATTCGGCTTAAATAATGATTAGGTACGATCATGCGTGGAATATAATATGCAAATTAAAATGTGCATTCCTATAGTTTTTAAAGTTATAGTCAAAATTGGGGTACTGTCTCGCCGTTTTTTGATAGAGAATGTGTGAAACATAATATATGGTTTTAGGGTTGTTAAAAAACGTTTTTTTCATTTTAATTAAAACAAAGTTTTTTTTAATAAAACGTCTTTTTTCATTAAAACATTAACATGTTTAAAACGTGTTTTAAAACATGTTAAAAACGTGTTTGAAACAGAATATACAGGGCATTTTTCTTTTGAGTATACATATCCCGATAATTACAGCGTTTTTTAAATTTGCGGGAAGTCGTTGTTTCAAAGCGGTTAACTTGGGCTTTTAACGAATGTTTTCCACTCCCAGACTAAGCATGAAGTAAAATTTCGAGTTTAGAAAAGTCTAAGGCTTTTCTAAACTCGAAATTTTACTTCATGCGCCACGCTTAAAAACACTGATTTACAGTGAAACTCAAAAAACACACACATAACACAACAATTAAAGGCAACCTAATATACGTTAGAGTTATTGGGTTGCCTATAATCACTGATTTATAAATTTTTTTTAGCGCAGATTGCTAAAGATTGCTAAAGCTGTATATTTTACACTTTACAATATTTCAGTGTTTTATACGTGCGGCGCATGAAGTAAAATTTCGAGTTTAGAAAAGCCTAAAAATTTGGATTTACAGTGCATGCATACGCATACCTGAAAAAAAAATCGCTGTATTTAAAAATCACATTTATGCACACACAGTTGTGATATTTTATTATAAGAAAATATTAAGTTCAATAATGTAATTTGAAATATCTTCAACGATTTAGTTAAAATTTAAAAATGTAAACAAAAAATCTTAATAAAGTAGTATAATATATAATTTAGCAAATTTAAGATAATAAAAAAAAAACGTTTTAAACAAATTCAACGTTTAAAACATGTTTTAAACAAATTTAAGATTTAAAACATGTGTAAAACAAAACCGTTTGAAACACGACGGCTGTTTATAAACATGTTTAAAACACTGTTTTAAAACAAAGTGTTTTAAACATAACAACCTTGATTATAACAAACTCGCGTATGTAGGTACATACTTAACAGTATACTATGCTTTATAGAAAAATTGCTTATAAACACAACCGTTCTGTGCATTTTGCATTTTGCAGCAGTATATGCAGCTTCGGGATTTAAATTATTCGGCATGCGCATAAAAAAATACCTTGTCATTATTTTATACATTTTCATGTGAATTGATAGCAGCGACCTTTCGGCACTTGATTTATGACTACAATTGGAGCGTACACGTTATCAAAAATTGGCGGTGTTAATTGAGTCGTGTATTGTGCCTCAATAAAATATTGAGCCCAGAAACAAAAAACTTTGGAGAAAAGCATATTTAATGGGATAGGCGATTAATCAAAGAAAGAACGTTACGGCTACAGTCTGATTTTTTTCGACGCTAATCAAATTTATTTTCTAACGTGAGTGATGTCGACAGTGATATTGCAATTAAATACTCTGTTTATCACTTTGTTTGTATAACAATTGGTTTATTTGGTGACTATAGTTTTAGTTTAGTTTTAAGACCAGACTCAGTGAGCATCTTTACTCTTTTCGGCATGGATTAATTGATAAGTCATCTTTCGCCAAACATTTGATTGAAAATAACCATTCTTTTGGCGAGGATGTACTTTCAGTTATCCACTTTGCCGAGAAGGGTAGAAAGATGGACCTCCTGGAGTCTTTGGAGATTCACAGAGCCCGCGCTAATCGGGAAATTCCCGTAATTAACGACCAGCTTGACCTTAAATACACCCCCCTCTTTAACGCTGTTATTAGCAAATTTACAAATATAAATAATGTTCCTTTGTAGTTTTTTGTTACTAACGGTTTGATAATGATACGTGTAGTATCGAAACTATAGTCACCAAATAAACCAATTGTTATACAAACAAAGTGATAAACAGTGTTTTATTTATGTTCAACAATGTATAACGAAGTAGAAGCCTCTATAATCAGTGAATTAAATACTCGCTGATTTGACTGTATATGACGTTTTGTTAATTAATTTTATGAATATTTAATGAACAGATGTGTAATCATGGTTTTAATTTATGTAAGTATGAGATGTTATTCATTAATTAATAATTTTACATTATTTAGGAAATATGCATACTCCCACGAAAATTGGTACGTAAAGTCGGTAATTTCCGAAAAAATATTTTTAGCTTGCAAACATATACCATATATAAATTGACATAAAGACATAAATTGATTTTTTAGGAGTTTGATGTACTAAAGTTCAAAAATTCTGTTAGAAAATGACATTGTTGTTTTGTTAAGATAGTAAATTATTGTCTAATCTACTAATGGAAGTGTTAATGATTCTACTCAGTCGCTATTAGATTGGTGTGTTCAGTGTGCTTCCTGGACCACATCTTTAATAAAATTATAAAATACTACAAACACCATTTTGCAAAAATTGATATACCTACAAGGTATTCTTTTAAGTATACATATCCCGAAGTATATGCTGTACGATTTCAGACATTTGTTGTTTTATAAAAACGTTGATTTTGAAGCTTCTAATGGATGTTTTTCACTCTTTCATTAAGCATGAAGTAAAATTTCGAGTTTAGAGAAGCCTGAAAATTTATATTTTTAAATCGCTATATTGCTTTTATATTTGTTCTCTATAATACACATCAAGGAAGTTATCGAATTTATCGGCTTCCTAATTTCCACACTGTATACGCAATCAGCGGAAGTGAATCAAAGTATTCGGAGAGTCGTGTGAGGGGCACTCCAGATATTTTTAATATACATTGTCAATTTAGAATTATTTGAAATCTGGCGATAAAACAATTGACAAAAGACAAAAATGCTGCGGTTTTTGAACATGTGGTGAACAGTTCCAACATAGGAGAAGATAAAGGAAATTCGAATAAAATCTCAAGTAGAAAAATGTAACAGTATCATAATGAGAGAGTGGAAACATTCAAATCGCACTACCTAGAAATGTTTGTTACATTACGCAGTATAGTTAAGTAAAACTGTTAATTTTAAACTAAAAGCAAAAGCAGGCTTTTCTGGTAAAGAACTTAAACAGTTTTATGAAATATCTAACGTTTCTAAAGCACAGAAAGTGAAACCTACAGTTTTAAATTATTTACAGAATGAAAAATCTCTTGCAACTTAATTAAGTTTATGTTCATCTGGACATTGTGACGTTGTTGCAGATATGAAATATTCTGATATTACAGACAATTTTGAAAATAGTAATTAATAAATATTACAAATATAAAAGGTGTTTTATTTGATACTTTAATAAACATTTTTACTCATATATTTATAAACAGAATGTTTTTTACCGAACAGAACGGGTCTACTTTGAAAAAAATGCTGATGTGTAGATCATAGTACTTTTCCCTATTAAACGTCTTGTCTCAATCAGGAGGATCTAATAAAATTTGGTTAGATACTTAAATAACACTTCTGAAAGCTATTGGCTTCAAGTATCTAACCAAATTTCATCAGACGTTTTTAAAAATTTTTAAACTTTTTTTGAAATTTAATTTTGTTTTGTCGTTTTTACTAGTACAAATTGTTAAAATGCTGTCCAGATTGATTTATACTGATTTGATGATGACTGTTCACCGCTCCTAAAATTTTAGTTTAACGTTAAATTTTATTTTATTATTTTAAATTTTGTAAATATACAAGAACGACAAAACTCACCAACGAGATCAAATGTGTTTTGATTTAGAAAATTTAAATTAAATATTTTTATTATCATAATAAAATGTTGAAATTTAAACTTAATTAGATTTTTCGTTAATTTGTAAGTTATGCAAAATATCAAAGTTACTTTCGGTTCCGGGTACTTCTGGATTGTTCCGAAAAAAAAAATAAGTGCACCAATTGACTCTGTGGGTTCAATTTAGTAATACAATTTGTTGTCCTATCCATGTCTGACAAAGGGTTTACAAAATAAAGGGGTGGCACGGGTGGTTTGAATCACCCTGTACATTGATTGCTAATTTTTTTATTATCTACAACTTTTATTGACAAGATTTTTGTATATAATTTTTATCAAAGAAAAATTTAAAAAAATTCGAATGCACTTCCTATTTGAAAATGTTCACCACAAGCTTATGAGATCCATGATTTGTAATAAAAAGCATAAGTTTATAGTGTCATCTGAACGTCTTAATCGTTTGTGGCAGTACGATTATAACGGAGTAGCAAACTAACGAACAAACATTTTCCAAAAATAGTCTTCATCAACTTAGGAGACATTAAACTATCCACTAGGGTTATTAATTTGGACATTTTGATGAAAACAATACTTTCCTTTAGTATTATATATGGGGGAAAGTAAAAAATGTAAAATAAAATAATTCGTTATTTTACTTTAAAAAAATTAGCAATTTTGTATAAAATGTATTTAATGATAACTAATTAACAACATGTTAGATTTCAATTCAAAAAATTATGGTTACTACAATTTACTCGAGCGTTTCGACCACTGGGATACGGCAAAAAAAAATGAAAACAAAATCCTGTATTGTGGAGACTTCTACTTCGTTATACATGTTAATTACACAATGAAACACTTTTAACTTTGTTTGTATAACACGTTTTATTTAATGTGACTGCAGTTTCGACAAATTTAGCTTGTCATTATCAAACATGGAGTAACTTAAACTAGAGGTTTTACAGGTATATATACACAATTACAAAACAGCGGTAAAAATGGGGGTGTATATTAGGTCAACCTGGTCGTTAATTAAGGGAATTCCCGGATTAGCGCTTTGTGTATCTCTAGTGCTTCTAGCAAATTCATTTTACGACCCTTTTCGGCATGATGGATTATGGTAAGTACATCTTTTTCAAAAGTGTGATTTTCGCCTAAAAGGTGTTTTGCAAAAGACGACTTATCACTCTGTTTAAGCCGAAAAGAGCGCAAATGTTCCCTCAATCTTATTTTGAAATTACGACCAGATTGGCCAATGTATATCCCGTGACAATCTGATGATATATTGGCTTGTTTCCAGGGAACTGATAGACAACTCACTCAATTTTTAGATTTCTTAAATAAACTTCACCCTAAAATTAAATTCACAGCTGAAACCGAAATCAATAACAACATTAAATATTTAGATCTGTCTATTACCAGAGTAAATAACAAACTCTCTTTTGACATTTTTAGAAAACCTTCCTTTACCGACTCAATTATCCCTAACCATTCCGGACATCCCTATAAACATAAAATGGCTGCATTCAATTCAATGATTCATAGAGCCTTAAAAATCCCTTTGTCAGCTATTTTTTTCGAGAAGGAAATTAACTTGATTAGAGCTATGGCTATTAACAATGTTTATGGTTGTGATTTGGTTGATAGACTTCTTAAAAACAGAAATTTAATAACATCAAACATTTATTATACGCTGGAATATCATTTGAAAAAGAAACAATTAAATATAAATCGTTAACTTATTTTGGCAATGTCAGTTTTCAAGTTAAAAATATCCTAAAAAAGCATAATATGCATGTATGTATGTACGGTTTGCATTTAAACCGTACTGTAAAATCAATAACCATATCTTTAATAGTAAAACAAAATTAGATAAATTTAATAAATCCGGAATATATAAATTAACTTGCGCAGATTGTCAAGGGATATACATTGGCCAATCTGGTCGTAATTTCAACATAAGATTGAGGGAACATTTGCGCTCTTTTCGGCTTAAACAGAGTGATAAGTCGTCTTTTGCAAAACACCTTTTAGGCGAAAATCACACTTTTGAAAAAGATGTACTTACCGTAATACATCATGCCGAAAAGGGTCGAAAAATGAATTTGCTAGAAGCACTAGAGATACGCAAAGCCCGCGCTAATCCGGGAATTTCCTTAATTAACGACCAGGTTGACCTAATGTACACCCCCATTTTTACCGCTGTTTTGTAATTGTGTATATATATCTGTAAAACCTCTAGTTTAAGTTACTCCATGTTTGATAATGACAAGCTAAATTTGTCGAAACTGCAGTCACATTAAATAAAACGTGTTATACAAACAAAGTTAAAAGTGTTTCATTGTGAAAACAAAATCCGTTTCGTGCATTAATGGTAATGTTTTTTGTCCTAGAATAGTTGAAGAATCATGATCCGATACCATTGTTTCGTAATTTTTTTTTTAAAGCTAAAATTGCGTACAAAATTTGAATTTAGAATATAATTCTTTAGTGTTATTGATGCCCTTTTCAATTAACAATATTTTACATTCTCTATGTGCACATAGCAATGTAACATTTTATAATAGTTGCCGCCCAATAACAAACAAACAAATTACAGTAAAACTCTCGCACTGAAAAACTAATTTAAAAGTAGATTATATAAAAAGAGTCATCTTCCTCCAAGTTGATCTCAATAGGCTATGATCCGGGATATATCAGAGAACATATTCCTATAATATCATGTGCATTTACTTGCGTATTCAGTCGTTATAGCCGTTTATGTGAAACATTTTACCTAAAAGTACAAACACCCAAAGATACAAAAGGATTCGAATCACGAAACCGAATCACCTAATATGATTCGAATCACGAATACTCGAATAAAGGATTCGTAAGAGATATATATGATTAGAATCAAAGATTCTAATCTTGTTTTTTCGAATCACGAACACAAATCCTTTAAGAATAAATTTGATTTTTTTTTGCAACCATTAAAATATAAATATCGTTACCAGTTGTTTTAATAAAAATATTGAAAACCTAATTAATTATTATTAACACTGAACATCGTTGATAACAGACTAAATATCTGATTCCCTGTTACTCTGATTAAAGATGTATTCTTGTGTTTCTGAACTTCACTTCAAATCAGTGTTTAAAATTTCGAGTTTAGAAAAGCCCGAAAATTTGTTCAATTTTCACGGGGCTTTTTTTTTCTGTGGGGGCCGTCTTCCTTTCGGATCCGGATGCACTGCAGCCTAGGTGGCTTATTGTACTGCCCCAATATTATTACACTCACGCAACTATTCCGAACTCGATGCCCTGCACTAGCTTGTGCAGGTCCTTCAGAGGTTGCGCGTGGAAATCATTTGGTTCCATTTGTCTGTTCCCAAATATGAGCCGTCTTTTGCTCTCCAGCGAATTGCACCTGCACAGAACGTGCATAGTTGTTTCCGGTGCCGTATTACAGAGGCGACAGTTGATGTCGCCGTTGTATAGCCCGATTTTCCTTAGATGCTCTTTAACAGTCATGTGGCCTGTGAGCAGTCCTATGGTTGTTTTCAGCTGTGCCCTACTCAATGTTAGTAGTCCTGCAGCTTGGCTTGAGTTAGGCCCTTTTATAAGGGCCTTACTATGGTTAAGGCCTGGTCTGATTTCCCAGTATTCCTTGTGTTTGTTGCGAGTCCACTTCCTGACTACAAGGCGACTCGACTTTTTTGTTATGCCCAAGGCAGGTTCGGGTCCCATAAATGAAATGGTGGCTCCCTGCCTTGCTAGCTCGTCAGCTTTTTCATTACCCGCAATACCAGAGTGACCCGGCGTCCAGACAAGCGTAACCTTGTTCTGTCTCGCTAGGTCATTCAGGGTATTGAAACATTCCAATACCAGTTTGGATGAAGTCTTTTGACTCTGGAGAGCCTTCAGTGCCGCCTGGCTATCGGACATGATATAGATTTGCCTGTTTCGACAGTCCTTCTCTATATTGGTTCTCGCACATTCTATTGTCACGTGTGGTATGTTTCGCAATACGATTATTCAGTAAATCGGCGGAAATATACCAGACGCTGATGCTACAAATCTGCACGCGCGATGGGCGGTTCGATTCACCTTTGCTTGGTTTCCAATATCTGCAATAAGCATGTTGCTAAGCGAGGTGATGTGGATGTGTAACATGCTTATTGGTGGATTGGAAATGTATGGTGGGGTGAATTGGATCGCCGATGTAGATTAAGAGAAAACAGGGAGTTGGGGAATAGGAACGAGAGTGTTAAGTAGTGAGTATTAGGAAGTTAGTGTGAAGTATTAATTTAAGGATTAAATAGTTAGTTGTTGACAAGAGTTCAAAATGAAAATGTAAGTAAATATGTGTTATTAATAAAATATATTAATTTAGTACACGTGTTAGTGCTGTCTTTGCTTGCCCATCACGACCTCGAGGGACAGGGGCGTGACAAGTGGTGGAGGCGCCAAAGATCTTATTTAATTGTTGCATGTGTTTATTTAATTTCTAATTTAATTCCTAACAAATAAAACACGGTTGAAATTACATACTCGGGCACACGTCGTTGATTATATAAATTGTACGTATCTGTTTAAAAGCTATGTTAGCAAATTCCATGTCGGGCATCACCGCCGGATCGTAACTCGATAGTGTTGTCCTAGGTTGTGGTCTCAATGAGCAAGGACGTTCAGCACGACTATAATACTCGATATAAATTAGAGGTTTTTAAAAAAGAATTAGGCGAATTTCAACCGCCAAGTCGAAGTACGGAACTTTTTCAGTTTGAGGATAACGCCTTCGCTAAAAGTTCTAAACTTGCTCGTTCCCCACCAGCGACAGATACAACTCAGGACATTGAAAATTGGTCAGTGTCGGATAGTATTACACGCGAAAGTTCGACAGACGAATCTTCATTAGGAAATCAAACGTTCTTGGAAACAGTAGCAGAAGTTGATAATACACTAAATATGCCTTTAAATACAGGTACCAACGCCGCGGGGTCTACAGCTGGCAAACCAAACGCTCACAGATGCTGCTAATATTACGCTGCCTCCAGTACAGCCCAAATTTGTGCCACCGCCTTCGTTCGAGCCGGCCGCTGGTGGTATTGTTTCATTTTTTAGGCAGTTCGAGTTTGCGGCCTTTTCAAATGGCTGGTGTGACCAATACAAACTCCACTTTTTGAGCTCTTATTTAAAAAATGGGGCTTATTATTGGTATACAAACTACCGAATGGATCCAAGGAATGCTAACAAGACATGGGCAGATGTAAAATCTGATGCTATTGCCGAATATGGAGGAGAGGACCCTATGGCCGACATCAAGCTGAGGTTAGTGGCACGGAAACAAGCGCTGCAAGAGGACGTGAAAACGTATTTTTACGATATTTTGCATCTCTGTGATGAGTTGGGAGCGGTGAGCGATGAGCGTCTTATTGATTACTTCCTAGCAGGTATGCATCCAGTTTATTTAGAAAAATATGTGATGTTACGTTCCGCGAACATGACTAGAGCGAAACTAAGGGAAGTGGTTTTAAAAATTAGTGAAATCCAAAGGGCAGCGTTGACAGCACAGATGTCTATGATCGCTCCGAGTGGCTTTTTGCCTGTACAAAATACCGCGAACGAACCGCAGAACGTAAAAAAGTGTAATTGTAACTGTTCACAGCCTACTCAACAGACGTCCTCGCAACAATTTTTCATGCAAAATCGAAATAGTGGCCCACAACAAGTAAATAGATCAAGAACTGCGGACGGTAGACCTATTTGTTTTAGATGCGGAAAATCGGGCCATATGGCCAGGACGTGTTACAGCAGGACTAACACTCGACATAGAGGCTACGTGGATGACAATCGTTTTAGGCGGGAGGTGCCGCTAGCAAGGGAGGAAAACCCAAACGACCAAGGGCGCCATTAAGAGGTCCGAATGCCGCCCTATACAATGAGGTTCGCGGTGACGGAATTCAAGGTATTGCATACATACAGGGTTCGGTAAATGGAAAAAATATAAGGATAATTTTGGATTCCGGATCAGCGAAAAACCTTGTTTCAAAGGACTTTTTGGGGGATTTTAAGGAAGTAGTAAGTAATAAATATTTGTTTAAGACTGTAAATGGAGAAGTTTTTGGTGCAGTGGGAACTGCTGATTTAGATTTAGAGATAATAGATGATATTAATATTAAATGTTCTGCTTTAGTGATTGAGCGATTACCGTATCCGGTTATTTTGGGAATGGAGTTTCTGGAAAAGCAGGGTGTTATTTTAGATTTTAAAAATAGGATTGTAACAGTACCGAAAATGAAGAAGGAGGCTCTAAAAGGGTACGATATAGAGGAAAATGATATTTTGGCAGTGGACATAAATGAGGAAGACATTCAGAAGTTGGATAAAATTAAAGTGTTGGATGACTGCATAATTGGACCACAGTCGTGTATGGATGTTGAAGTTAAAGTAGGGACAACGATATTAGAAGGTAAACGTGTTGTACCATATGTTAAAACGGCCATACAGAAACGCATTGAGTTGAAATCAGAAATTATAAAGACGGGTGATGGTTATTCTTTAAAAGTTTTTAATTATGGTTTTATCCCCACTAAGTTGTTCAGGAACACAACATTAGGATTTCTGGACGTCATAATAAACCCACTGCCGAGTTACCTTTGCGAGGAGGAAGTTCATCGATCTAAAATTAAAATTCCAGTTGAACTCCCACAACAAAACCAAGATAAATTATTGACGTTAATAAACGACTACCAAGACATTTTTTCCAATACTAAGCGAGATATGGGTTTTACAAGCTCTGCGGAACACGAAATTAAACTTCACGAGGGAGCAACCCCTATTAAGGGTAAACCCTATCGAACATCGCCACGAGAGAGAGAGATAATTTCACAGCAGGTGGATGAAATGTTGCAGCTCGGCGTCATCAGGCCCAGTAGGTCATCGTGGGCATCGCCGGTGGTATTAGTCAAGAAGAAAAATAATGACTGGAGATTTTGTGTGGATTATAGGAAACTAAATGAGGTCACCGTCAAAAATAATTATCCCCTACCCCTGATAGACGACATTCTTAATTCAATGGGAAAGAGTAAGTATTTTACTTCGTTGGATTTGTCCAGTGGATACTGGCAAGTGGGGGTCAAAGAAGAACACAAACATCTTACTGCGTTTGTAACTCAAGGAGGGTTGTACGAGTTCAATGTGATGCCATTCGGGCTGTGTAATGCACTCGCAACATTCCAAAACATGGCAGATGGAATTTTTGCCGGCCTCAAATGGAATGAACTTGTTGTGTATTTAGATGACATTGTTATTTTCAGCGACACATTTGAGGAACATCTTATTCGTCTACGAAATGCATTTGACAGAATCCGGGAAGCTGGCTTGACGTTGAACCCCGAAAAATGTCATTGCGTCCAGTCAGAAATAAGGATTTTGGGATTTAAGGTCAATGCAGAGGGTGTGTATACGGACGAAGATAAAATTAACGCCATTAATAATTTTCCTGTGCCTAAGAACGTAAAAAACTTACAAAGTTTTTTAGGACTTTGTAATTTTTATAGAAAATTTATAAACAATTTCTCCACTATTGCACGACCGTTACACGAGGCAACTAAGGTAAATAATTTTAAATGGACTTCTGCACAGCAAGTAAGTTTTGATAATCTAAAGAATGCTTTAACATCTGCACCGGTTTTGGGACACTTTGATCCTAAAAAGGACGTAGAGCTTCGTGTCGACGCAAGTATTCACGGATTAGGAGCCATTTTGCTGCAGGAAAATCTAGGAGCGGACCACCCCATTTGCTTTATTAGTCGTACTTTAACCAAAGCCGAAAGAAATTATACCATTTCAGAGTTGGAAGCATTAGCAGCGGTGTGGAGCCTTCAGTACTTAAGACACCTGGTGTACGGAAGAAAAGTGAAGCTAGTCACAGATCACCACGCTCTCTGTTGGCTAAAATCTATACGAGATCCAACTGGAAGACTGGCTCGATGGGCTATCAAGCTATCCGATTATGATTATACCATCATACACAAAAACGGACGGCGCCACCAGGATGCTGATTGTCTATCACGAAATCCTGCCATGGAGGCACTACCCGAAGACGCAGATGAAGCAGTCGATATTCCGACGTTTCAACTGTCAACAGTGGATCTTGAGAAGGCCCAATCACAAGATGACGGAATCGTGGCTCTTAAAGAAATAATAGAGGACCCCAAAAGTAAGACAGTGTCCCAGCGGGCGAAAGCAAACAAATATCGGCTAATTAATAACATTTTATATAAAAAGAACTCCCGACTTCTTGGCCAGAATGATTTATTAGTAATTCCCAAGCAACTAATATCTGAAATTCTTTACAGTAATCATTGTGATCCACAAGCAGGTCACTTAGGTACAGCGAAGACTTACTGTAGAATTGCCCAACGTTATTTTTGGGATAGTATGCGGAAAGACGTGGAAAAATTCGTTCGAGGGTGTGCAGATTGCCAGGCAAGGAAAGGTATTGCCAACCAATTACCAACAGGGCTATTACAACCCATACCAGTAGGCCTGCCATTTGACCGCGTGGGAATTGATCTGCTAGGACCGTTTCCCAGAAGTAGGAAAGGAAAGGTAATGATTGTTGTAGCTACTGATTATGCAACTCGCTATGTGGAAACGGCGGCTTTGCGTGACGGCAAAGCTGAATCCGTCGCCAATTTTCTCCTGAACAGTGTGATTAACAGGCATGGCTGTCCCCGATCGATTTTAAGCGATCGAGGAACAACCTTTCGTTCTGAATTAATCGAACATCTCTTGAACGGAATGGGGATTAGGCGAGATTTTACCAGAGCATACCATCCTAGCTGTAATGGCTTAACGGAGCGCTTCAATCATACCTTAGCTGCGATGCTGAGTAAGTTCGTTAGCACCGACCAAAAGGACTGGTGTGAGTATCTAAGCCATCTTACATTTGCATACAATACTGCAGTTCAAGATACAACACAAATGACTCCATTTTTCTTGGTGTATGGGAGGGAGGCCGTACTACCAGCAGATGGGCAATTGTTGAATCAGGCGACAAATAACTGCTTTACAGACCACTTCCAAAGGGTAATGGCAGCCCGAGCACTCGCTGTGGAAAACATCTCAAAGAAACAAGCGAAAGACAAACTTAGATTCGATCATAAACACCGGCACGTTGAGTATGAGCCAGGACAACAAGTGAAAGTATTTACCCCAATCCGTAAAATAGGCAAAAGTGAGAAATTGCTCTTACGTTGGTTTGGCCCTTATTTAATCGAAGAAAAGCGGGGAGATGTAAATTATTTAGTACGATATGGCAAAGCAAAAAACGCCAAGACAGACGTTGTGCATGTAAGTAGGATTGCTCCATATTTTGACGCCTGGACGCCTTGCCCGGAAAATGTAAAATTGTAGCCGTGTTGTCCTCGGCTAAAGAATAAGGCAACCCCGTTCTGGGAGAGGTAGAACCCCTCTAAACGAATTATAATTAGGTTACTGTTATTAATTTAAATTTAGTCTTACATTTTTTTAATTTGTGATTGCAATTCTAATTTTTATACGGACGAATACCATGTTATAGTATGCTGTTTCTCGTGTTCCTACTGTCATCTTGCGTGGAAGGAATATCTAGGGAGTTCCAGGTAACACCGATGAATCACACAACAGGAATAGTCTTCGAAAAAAGGCGGCAAGCCCATATTATATCAAGGGAATGGACGGTAACAGCTCACGTGGACTTTAGGGAGATGAAGTCAAGGCTCGAAGGACTAGAAGGACTCATCAATCAAACAAAGTCAATCTGCGAAAATGCATCGGCGTCAATAGAGATTCCGGGGTGCAGTCGGGACGTTCCGTTTGTAAACAACATCGTCAGGAACATGAAAAAGGTGATGTTGAATAACTTTCCTAATGATGATGGAAAGCGTGTAAAAAGAGGCTATTTTGATGGGATTGGTGAAGTATTTAATACACTTTTTGGCACAATGTCAGAATCGGACAGAAGTACTTTCGAAAATATCATATCAGATTTAGAAAATTCATCTAAACAAGAACTAAATTTAATGTATGAACAAACCAGTCTAGTTAAGTCATCTCTTCAATCAGTAAATTCAACATTTATAGATTTCAAACAAAATCAAAACAATTTAAAATCGACATTAGACAATTTAACTTCACATATAAATAAATTAGAAAGCGGAATTTTGTTCCCAATGGAATTGGAAACAAAAATCGCCGAGGCATTATCTCTATTGTCTATTGAAACCTTTGACTTCGATATAACCCTTAATAAACTGATTGAAGGCAGTTTATTGTTGGATAGTAGAATTGTTCATCCATCGCTACTGCCTCCTGAGCAGCTCTTAAGTAGTTTAAAAGATGCAAAACTAAGAAGTGATGAACAATTTCCTTTTAACCTGAGCTTAAGTAGTCTAAAGACGATTAGGAAAATTTGGCAGATTAATTCTTATAAAAGTAAAAACTTTTTATTTATTTCAATTAAGTTGCCAGTAGTTTTTAAATTTAAATACGATTTGATAAGGACCATCCCAATGCCGTCAAAATACCACGATAGTTTATATTTTTATATAAGGCCACATATACATTACTTTTTGACTAATAATTCAAATAATGAATTTGTCCCGCTCTCGAAAGAAATTTATGAAAAATGCCAAAATATTGATAAAGATTCTGTGATTTGCAAGATTGACAACATGATTAGCTATTCGGAGTATTCAAAATTTTGTGAAATGAGTATTTTCCAAAACCGAAACCTTTCAAAAATTCCCTCTGGGTGTGACATTATATTTATTTTATTAGAAAGTGCTTTCTTTTTTGCACTGGGTCGTTTGGATAACTGGATTTATGTAACTCCTAACAACCAAGATGCTGTAGTGTCCTGTGGGAAAAAACATCACCATTTTCAATTGATTGGCTCAGGGAAAATATTCATTTCAGGAAAATGCAAATTGCATACCAAAGGGATTACATTGTTACCACAATACACTGAAACTAACAACAACTCTGAATTATTTATAGATTTTCAAAACGTGAACCTGCCTTTAAACATTTCGACGAATTTAATAAACTTTAAAAGTCTCAAGCCAATACAGGCAATGGAATTCAAGGATATAAATACTTTTTCAGATCAATTAAATAAATATTCTGAGGATTTTGATAATTTACAAACAAAAATAGCTCAAATTAAAAACAAAAATCATCATCATTACTTTTTTTATTCAAGCATAGTTATATCAACTGTTCTTTTTATTGCTTTAGTTTTAGCAATTAATATAATTTATAAGAATCGCAAAATTGGTAATCCAAATATGCGAAGACATGTTTCTGTGAGAATGCCAAATGGCGAAAGCATACGGGTGGCGCCCGAGGAGTTGGCACAAGGTATCCGTGTAGTACCAACACACGAAATACCAGCGTGAATGTATTGGGCGTAGATACGCCTCCTGGTAATTCATTTGAGTGTAGTATTTGATAAGTAATTTTTTAAATCAGAATTAGCAGGAGGTCTTTCCGACCAATACATGTATTGTAAAATTAGATTTAATTTAGTTAAGAGTATTTATGGCTTTAATTTAAGCGACGTAATTGATAGGGTTATTACTTTAGTTGTTTTTCTTTTCGTTTTCATGTAAACCAATCATATCAAGAGCCGGAGGACACCCTGCTGGAATGACGGTGGAATTGCAGTCCCTAATCCGATCGGGTCGAAGAATGGTACAGAAGAGTATGGGGTCACGCGGCATTAGCACAAGACTCGACATTGAGACCAGACATTGCAGCCTCCGCAACAAATAGGCCGAAGCTTGGCGCAAGTTATTAGCCGTCTAAGAAGCGATATCCGTTCAGACATCTCGGATTCGCAAGACAATGTATGCTGTTTGAGCCTGTGGAGGAGCAACTATTGTACAATTTGAGGATTGAGATCCAAATTCATTAATAGCTCAAAACTTGGCTTAACTTCAATCGAGTATGAGTACCAGTTGCAGTTGCCGGTCAGCAAATAAATTATAATCTACCGAACCCCTTTTTGAAGACGCCTTCGACCACGATCCCTGGATGGAAACTATGGTTCCCAAGACATCGATTCGCTCTTGATATGATATGGTTCGCGTTTTGGTTAGGTAGTTAGTATTGTAATTGTTAGGTTAGATTTTAATCGCTGGGGCAGCGATTTATTTGCGGGGGAGTAGTGTCACGTGTGGTATGTTTCGCAATACGATTATTCAGTAAATCGGCGGAAATATACCAGACGCTGATGCTACAAATCTGCACGCGCGATGGGCGGTTCGATTCACCTTTGCTTGGTTTCCAATATCTGCAATAAGCATGTTGCTAAGCGAGGTGATGTGGATGTGTAACATGCTTATTGGTGGATTGGAAATGTATGGTGGGGTGAATTGGATCGCCGATGTAGATTAAGAGAAAACAGGGAGTTGGGGAATAGGAACGAGAGTGTTAAGTAGTGAGTATTAGGAAGTTAGTGTGAAGTATTAATTTAAGGATTAAATAGTTAGTTGTTGACAAGAGTTCAAAATGAAAATGTAAGTAAATATGTGTTATTAATAAAATATATTAATTTAGTACACGTGTTAGTGCTGTCTTTGCTTGCCCATCACGACCTCGAGGGACAGGGGCGTGACACTATGATTGCGAATATTTCTGCATGAAAGACTGAAGACACGGGGCTTTTCTAAACTCGAAATTTTACTTCATGCTGGAAACATATGCCTGAAAATTACGTAAATAAAAAATCACTGAATATCATTAAAACCGGGAAAGTCAGTGAAAAGTCACGGAATTATATTCAAATTGACCAAAACACCAAGAAAAAAGCTATATGATATTATTAAATTTGTCAAAATTAGCAGGTAGATTACAAAATACGTACAAATTTATAAAATTAACTTAAATATTGACAAAACAATGAAAACCATTTAACAAAATGGGGATTTCCCATAGAAGAAAGTTATATTAAAAGGCCAGGGAAAAAAATCTTGAATCAGGGAAATGTCGGAAAAAAATTACATTTCAGATTGTGGCTACCATGTCAGTTTTACTCCAAATAATATTAAACAACATTTTGAAAACTAGATTATTATCTTTAAACACATTTTCAGTCATTTAATGTTCTCAAAGCATTTAGTTTGAAGTTTCGAACGAGCGTTTCCACTCCCAGGCTGTGCATGAAGTAAAATTTCGAGTTTAGAAAAGTCACACTTCTGGGCTTTTCTAAACTGGAAATTTTACTTCATGCGCCACGCGTATAAAACAGTGATTTAACGAGAAATTTAAAAAAACACAAAAGACATTTTTCGTGTTAATCCTCACAATTCGAATTATTTTTGACGATTCAAATCCTTTTGTACGTATACGAATCCTTTTGTAAGTATTCGATTCCTTCTATAAATATTCAAATCCTTTTATAAATATTCGAATCCTTTTATAAGGATTCGAATCACCCAAAATTTAAAATTTTTTTTTTAATAAAATGTAACGAATACGGTTCACGAATCCAGTTGAACTAAAGTATTCGAATGCCTCTTTTGAATCCTCTAAAAGGATCGAATCCTGAATGCTTCGAATCCTGCCCAGCTCTGACACGTACGTAAACATAAACAGTCAGAGAGCTTGATTTTTGCCATAAAGGTACAAAAATGTCCAATAATGGTTTACAGTTCAGTAGTCGTATCCGAAAGTAAGTACAAATGTCCAATAATGGTTTACAGTTCAGTAGTCGTATCCGAAAGTAAGTACAAATGTGAACAGACTCGTTTGAATGGCACATAGAAATTGAAAAATACACAAATGCATGTTATAAAAAACTATAACAAAACGAGTAAAAATATGTTTGTAAAATTCGCAGAACTTAATTTTGACCTTTAAGTTCTCTGCGAATTTTACAAACATATTTTTACTCGTTCTATTATAGTTTTTTATAACATGCATTTGTGTATTATTCAATTTCTATGTGCCATTCAAACGAGTCTGTTCACATTTGTACTTACTTTCGGATACGACTACTGAACTGTAAACCATTATTGGACATTTTTGTGTACTTCTTACAGAGTGCCTAAAACGTGCCGAATTGGGCCCTAATAAAACGTAGAGTACGAACGAGCGCTCTGGATAAAAATGTTATCCCTATTTTACTCCTACTAAATCACTCTCCACTAAATTTCAACCAATGGAATCACTTTCTTTTCAAACTTCTAACTTTTCACATTTTTCTTCAAAAGTGTTGTTTAAACTTTTAAACAAGTCGCACTTTTTACATAATTTCATGAAAAAAAAAAATAGAAAGTAGTCAATCGACATAGAATCTTTGTTCAAAAAAAAGTATTGTGAGTGCATAAAAAATAAATTTTGACATTACCCGACGAAGAAGAGGAACCTTCCTCGCGTGGACGAGGCTGTGATTTACTCCCTAACTACAAAAACATTACAGCTACGAAAAAGAAATGTTGTTTGGACAATTCTTCAAAATTTCATCTTATCTTACTGGTACATATGAGACTCACTTTCAATGACAATCAAAATAAGTTAATTTGGAAGAATCTACGGTCCTCATTTACTCGATACGGTACAGCGTTACGTTTTACGTATGAAAAAGAAACCATCTCGAATCGAGCAGGAGAGCATTGAAAGTGAAAATAGAGACTTACAGTTATCAATCGTTAATTTAGGGTAAGGTAACACCAAGCAACTGCTTTATTTCTATAACTCGTCCGTCAGAGACGAATGACGTATCAAAAATACAGAATAAATAATCCAATGATGAAGCACTTCAACTAGGTTTATCGCCTCTATATGCATGTATAAAATGCATAGATTACCTCCTCCACCTTGCCTAAAATTTTAATTAATTTTAAAATTAAAGAAACTCAGAAAACACGAGTTAAACAAAAGTTTCTTTAGAAACTTGGGACCCCTATTTATTTTGTGCGACAGGGATATGGCACATCCAATAGAGGAAATACGCCCAGGAGGTTATTTCTAACCTAGCTTTGACATCAGAGACTACAAAAATCAATGAAGATTTGATTCGCAGATTTTTTGTGATCCTTGAAGTCATAAACAGTACTTATGCAATTGACTCAGTCAAATTTGGGTTGTTAGGGCCTTCAACAGTGTACAAGATACCATTCATGGTACCGAAATTGCAACTGCAGCTCTTTCGATCGAATAACTTTCTGACGAAGCATAGGAGGGCAGAAATACAGATTGTAAAGTATACAAACTCAATTATGGAAGAAAAATGTACGTGTTTTTGCGAATAAAGACGTATTTTACTTGATTTTGGAATCATCCGATCCATTTATTTCGAGTTTCCGACCCGAGTTAAAAAATTAACATTTTCAAGCAAGACATGAACGTTTGCAGTTACTAAATTACAGGGTTGTTATGTTTAAAACAGTGTTTTAAACATGTTTGAAAACAGCCGTCGTGTTTTAAACATGTTTTACATCTTAAATTTGTTTAAAACATGTTTTAAACGTTAAATTTATTATCTTAAATTTGATAAATTATATTTTATTCTACTTCATTAAGATTTTTTATATACGTTTTAAAATGTGAGGTTAATTGTTGAAGGTATTTCAAATTACATTATTAAACATAACATTTGATTACAATATAATGTCACAACTGTGTGTGCATAAATGTGATTTTTAAATACAGGGAATTTTTCTTTCAGGTATAGATATGCGTACACTTTAAATTTTACATTCGGTGTTTTTTTTTTTAAGATTTCAATTTGAATCTTTAAACGAGGGTTTTTTACTCCCAGACTAAGCATAAAGTAAAATTTCGAGTTTAGAAAAGCCTAAAAATTTGGATTGGCCGCGTAGCGAAGCGGAGCGGCCAATCCAAATTTAGGTAAAAGTCAAGGGTAGCTAGATTTTTTTTAAATGTGAAAAGTGTCAATTTCTTCAAATTTATTTTTTTCAGTTATTGAAAGAGATTAGGAAAATGTGATCAGATTACAAAAATAACTTAGTTATTAACTATTTTCTATTTTATTTACAAATAAAATAGTTAGCTATGAAAAAAATACTGTAATAAAACAATTGAGATTGTTTGTAACAGTTAGTTTCATTGTTGTATTTTTGTCAATTCATTTAGTGTTGAAAATAACTTTGGACATCATTTCCTATCAATTTCCATTTCTTCCTACACATAGTAAATAAACTTATTTAACAATAATTTAATTAACTCCTATTTTACAAAAAGCTGTAATTGTTTTATAATTGTAATTTTTTCATGGCTAACTGTTTTTTTGTCATAAAAAAATTGTTAATAACTCAGTTATTTTTACTAATAAGTATGTCAAGTGAGATATCAGATTAAAGATTAAAAAAAAAAACCATTCAAATGATGACATAGCCAATACTATACTTATTAAGTCTTCATTACATTTTTCATGTCTTTATTGATCAGTTTTACTGATCAAATAAAATCGTTTTAAAAAGTCATATAAGAGTATAAAAAACAATATAAAGGCCGTTTCCCAGTAATTTATAGAACCATTATCTATAACAGGTATGGGCAACCTTTGACATGTTGAGGGCCAAACTTTAGCGTGCAAATACGTTCGCGGGCCGCGTTTAAAAGTACTTAGTGCATTTTAAAGTAGTGATAATATTTTTTGCGATAGATATTAGACATGAAATAATACTACAATGTTATTATAGTACAATTTATTAAAATAACAAAATGAAATTAAAAAAATGGTACATTATAATTAAATCGTTAAATTTGCAATTGTTACAAACTACTAAAGTTAAATACACCGAAATCAATGAGACACTTGAGCTTGAATTTAGGAAACTAATCCATCGATATTTGGATTAATTCCACTGACACAAAGACGTAAAGAATTTTCCAAATTATCGTCTGCAGTCTTGTACGATGTAATGATTTATTAACTTTCATCAATGAAAAGAACTGTTCGCATTTATAAGTACTACCAAACGCACAAATCAATCTTCTTGCGAATTTTCTAAGCTGCGGAAAATTGTCTTCTTCTAGGTATTTTTTGTAGAAATCGCACAACTCTACGTCTTCAAATTTGGATTTTAGAAGTGAGTTTTCTTGAATCTCGATCAACTCCATTTGTGAGTGTATTGGAGCATTTTGTACAATATATGTTGTAGGAGTAGCAAATAAACTGAAACAGTCTTCCATGTTTTTGAAGTCGCAAAATCTGTTCGAAAATTGTTCCGACAGTAACTTGAGTTCTTCAGCATATTGAGCATAAGCAATATTTTCATACGCAGAGAGCGTGTTGAAATGGTAACTGTTACCAGACAGCATCTGTGACTCCCACAAGCGTAGTTTGATCTGAAACGCTTTTAAATGGCCGTACAAATCATTTACTAACTGTCCTTGTTTTTGAAGTTTCAAATTTAAATCATTCAAATAGCCTGTAAGATCGACCAGAAATGCTAAGTCACATATCCATTTTGGGTCACTTAATTCAGATAGTGGTTTATCTTTTATTTTCATAAAGTCTGCTATTTCATTTCAAAGCTCGTAAAACCGTTTCAACATTTTTCCTTTGCTCAGCCATCTGACTTCACAATAATATGTTACGTCGTTATATTCAGCTGATATTTCATCCAAAAACGCCTTGAACTGACGATGGTTAAGCCCTCGGGATCGAATAAAGTTGATGGTATTTACTACCACATTCATAACATTCTGGAGTCGAATGGACTTAGAACACAAGTTCTGTTGGTGGATAATGCAATGAAGGACTATCAAATCATCTTTTTGCACATTTAATTCTGTTGCTTTTTCATTCAAAATTCCGATGAAACCTTTACGTAAGCCGACCATAGAAGGTGCACCATCAGTGCATACTTCAATTAATTTTGACCATGGCAAGCCAAAACTTGTGAATACCTTTTGAACTTCAATAAAAATACCCTCTCCTGTAGTGGTTCCTTTTAGCGGCTGTAAAGCAAACAATTCCTCAGTAACAGTGAACTCCTTATCAACACCTCGAATAAATATAGGCAGTTGAGCTGTGTCTGACAAATCGGTGCTCTCGTCTAATGCTATGGAATATGATTCAAAACCAGCCATACGGTCAGTCAATGTTGTTTTTATATCATTTATATCTTTTCAGGACACATAATACCGCAAACTTCTAACATACACTCCCTGATAAATTCTCCTTCGGCAAATGGTTTTAATGCCTTTGCCAATTTTGAGCTAACTATAAAACTAGCTTTCACAACATTATCGAGTTGTGTTCTTTGTTTATGAAACATTTGTTGCTGTTTTTCCAAATTTGCGGTAAGCTTCTGGATTTTGTCTGTTCTTAATTATCCTGTCAGTGAGTGCAGCGTAGTATGCTTAGTTGAGTAATGCCTCTTTATATTGAATTCTTTTATTACTGAAATGTATTCATTACACAGCAAACAAATAGGCTTACTATTGTGCAAGATAAAAAAGAATTCTTCAGTCCATTTTTCTTGAAAATGGCGACCCTCTGTATCTACTTTTCGTTTCTTTCCACCAGACATCATTTTTGTTTACTTTTCGTTCAATAAACTTAATAACAAACTATAGTTAGTAACCACTCAAGATGCACACAAAGTTACAAAGCAAGTTGACGGCTCGAGTAGTTCGCTAGGATATCGCTTGTCCAAGTCCATCCACCCGCTTATATAGGCAAAATGAACGAAAAATCTGAAATAAACTAGTTTAGAATAATTGAGAAGCAATAAATCTTTTGATGTGTCGCCCGTGAGGCGGCAAACCTCAAAGAATTTGATCGAGCAAGTCGAGTGGCGGCGATTATCAAAGAGTGAGGCGGCAAACATCAAAGAATTTAATGTTTGCCGCCTCACTGTCACTCCCGTGAGTATAAGTACCTAATGTAATATTTTTTTAATTGGGTTTTTTCAAAATGTCTCGCGGGCTGGATCATATCTTACAGCGGGCCGGATCCGGCCCGCGGGCCGGGGGTTGCCCATATGTGATCTATAACAAGAGCAACCTTTTTTTTGCCAACGGTCCAACCAAAATTGTGACATTCTTCGGCGGGCCGCACATAAAATGTGTATTAAAAACGTAAAAGTGTATACATTAAATTTATATGTTTATTGATAAACTGAAAAAAAAAGTAATTGAAAAAATCACTAAACCTTGAACAAACCTTTAACTATACCATATATACTATAAAAAAACGAAGACAAAACAAAATATATAATAAAAATAAGGAACTGAAGCAAAGCGAAATTAACTTTTAATTATTTCCAATACTTTAAATAATTGCTCATAAACATAAGAACTTCCAAACGTGGACATTTCTCAAAACTGCAGGGGCCTACATATGCAAGACTCAACGCTTTCCATGTGATTTCTCGTCGGTTCGTCGTAAAATTCAAGTCTAACGATTGATCGGGGAGTTGACGGGACCCTGCCAGCGCCCGCGAGTCCACGTGCAATCCTTAAGCCTCGACCCTTGCCTCTTCGTGTCGTGTTAGGTTCAAAACATATTGAGAAGGAAAGCGGCGAGGCTAGAGGCTTAGTGGAGACTAACGGGGAGCTGAGCGAATATCCCTCAGCTCAGCGATGAGCTAAGGGGATCCCCCTTAGCTCCCCGCTAGTCCACACGAAGCATCTAGCCCCGCCGCTTGCTTCCTCACAATGTTTGATCCAACACAACACGATGAGGCAAGCGTCAAGGCTTGAGGATTGCACATGGACTCGCGTGCGCTGGTAGGGTTCCCTCAACTCCCCGATCAATCGATAGACTTGAATTTTACGACGAACCGATGACAAATCACATTTTAACTACGGCTTTCTGAGGGGCGCACGAAATGGCCTCTGATCTATAGAATTATTAAGGAATGATTTGGTTTATTAATGACTTGTTGAGTCGAAACTAGATTAAATTATAAGGTGAGCGCAAACAAAGTTATCAGTGTTGATTATTTTACAAATTACATCTAAAACTTCCTCGAGCTTTTAGAAATATTAAAGATCGGCTCGTCGAGAAGGGCTGCGAGGCTGCAGCACTGCGTACGCAGCGGGATATGTATACTTGAAAGAAAAACTCCCTGTTAACGTTTATGTCTACAGCCTTACCAATATAAATTCTGACAAGCCGCCACTGCTATTTTATAAATTTCAATGAGTTACAAATAGCATACTAAAATAATAAATATGTGCAAAGTTAATCCTAGTTCTGATTCATGTCAAAGATAATCTCTTCATTTTCTTATAAAAGCAGACATAAGAGAATTTTATGCTAGAATATGTGATAGCACTCTTTTTGTTGAAATTTTACGTCCCCATCATGTCAACATACATAAACCCATACAAAAAATAGTACACTGAGTCGTCGATTATGGCAAAATAAGTGACAATAAAAATACATAATATCATTTTGAGAGATGCAGTTTAGTTTTAATTTAATTCATCTCTTAATTGACACACATATTTATTATTTTAGTATGCTATTTGTAACTCATTGAAATTTATAAAATAGCAGTGGCGGCTTGTCAGAATTTATATTGGTAAGGCTGTAGACATAAACGTAAACAGGGAGTTTTTCTTTCAAGTATACATATCCCGCTGCGTACGCGGTGCTGCAGCCCCACAGCCCTTCTCGACGAGCCGTAGTTAAAATGTGATTTGTCATCGGTTCGTCGTAAAATTCAAGTCTAACGATTGATCGGGGAGTTGAGGGGACCCTACCAGCGCACGCGAGTCCACGTGCAATCCTCAAGCCTCGACGCTTGCCTCATCGAGTCGTGTTGGATCAAAATATTGTGAGGAGGCAAGCGGCGGGGCTAGATGCTTCGTGTGGACTAGCGGGGAGCTAAGGGGGATGCCCTTAGCTCACCGCTGTGCTGAGGGATATTTGCTCAGCTCCCCGTTAGTCTCCACTAAGCCTCTAGCCTCGCCGCTTTCCTTCTCAATATGTTTTGACCCTAACACGACACGAAGAGGCAAGGGTCGAGGCTTAAGGATTGCACGTGGACTCGCGGGCGTTGACAGGGTCCCCGATCAACCGATCAATCGTTAGACTTGAATTTTACGACGAACCGATGAGAAATCACATGGCAAGCGTTCAGTCTTGCATATGTAGGTCCCTGCAGTTTTGAGAAATGTCCACGTTTGGAAGTACTTATGTTTATGAGCAATTATTTTAAGTATTGGAAATAATTAACAGTTAATTTCGCATTTAAATTTGCTTCAGTTCCTTATTTTTATTATATATTTTGTTTTGTCTTCGTTTCTTATAGTACATATGGTATAGTTAAAGGTTTGTTCAAGGTTTAGTGATTTTTTCAATTACTTTTTTTTTGTTCAGTTTATCAATAAACATATAAATTTAATGTATACACTTTTACGTTTTTAATACACATTTTATGTGCGGCCCGCCGAAGAATGTCAAAATTTTGGTTGGACCGTTGGCAAAAAAAAGGTTGCTCTTGTAATAGATTATGGTTCTATAAATTACCGGGAAACGGCCTTTATATTGTTCTTTATACTCTTATATGACTTTTTAAAACGATTTTATTTGATCAGTAAGACTGATCAATAAAGACATGCAAAATGTAAAGAAGACTTAATAAGTATAGTATTGGCTATGTTTGAAAGGTTTTTTTTTAATCTTTAATCTGATATCTCACTTGACATACTTATTTGTAAAAATAACTGAGTTATTAACAATTTTTTTATGACAAAAAAACAGTTAGCCATGAAAAAATGACAATTATAAAACAATTACAGCTTTTTGTAAAATAGGAGTTTATTAAATTATTGTTATATAAGTTTATTTACTACGTGTAGGAAGAAATGAAAATTGATAGGAAATGATGTCCAAAGTTATTTTTAACACTAAATGAATTGACAAAAATACAATGAAACTAACTGTTACAAACAATCTCAATTGTTTTATTATAGTATTTTTTTCATAGCTAACTATTTTATTTGTAAATAAAATAGAAAATAGTTAATAACTAAGTTATTTTTGTAATCTGATCACATTTTCCTAATCTCTTTTAATAGCTGAAAAAAATCAATTTGAAGAAATTGACACTTTTCACATTTTAAAAAAATCTAGCTACCCTTGACTTTTACAAAAAAATTTACTAATGTCATTTTATTCAGCTGGTAAAACCATAGATTCCAAGATCCCCATAGAGAACACGAAAAAAAACCTCACCCTGTATATAGTATACATATTCCGATGTAAATTTGACAGCACTTGTTTTTTTTTAAAGTCTTTAAATTGAAAAATCTAAAGAATATTTTCACTTATTGATTAAGCATGAAGTAAAATTTCAGGCTTTTTCAAACTCCAAATTTTACTTCATGCGCCAGGCGTATAAAATAAATAAACTATGAAGTTTAAAATGTATTATTACTACTTTAGCATACTGCTATAGTAGTATATTTTGAACTTCACTTAAAACTAGGTTTTATACGAGTGGTGCATGAAGTAAAATTTCAAGTTTAGAAAGCCTGAACATTTGGTTTGATCGCTCCGCTTCACTACGCGATCAAACCATATTTTCAGGATTTTCTAAGCTAGAAGTTTTACTTCATGCTTAATTATTGAACGAAAATACTCGTAAGAAGCTTTAAATTGAAAATTGAGTAAACGACGAAGGGAAATTTAAATATATGTATACTGTAAGGGCAGCGCAGCCCTTTTAGATGAGCCGCCACTGGAGCCAATAAATTATCGAATATAAGAACTATATCCAAGTAACCACGCATTCTGCAATAAAAATGAATGCAAATGTATATGTTTCAAAAACCTTGCAAAGGCAAAAGGATGAATAATGCATAGAAACTCTGGAGGATCGTAGCAGATTCAGGTTGCTCGCTGGATTTCGAGGGTAAACAGGACGACACACAAGCACATACATACACAGTGCCTATCATTCTTATAAGCAGTGATCTGTCCATCGTTCTCCTGTCCTTATCATAGATATAATTATAATAATACAATTTCTCTTATTTAGTTTTTTCACACGTTATTAATAGATTGAAAAAATCTTAAATTCATAACAAATCTTTATACTGACAGAAATGGCATATTTTTCATTATATATTTTTTAATCAAGTATTATGTTAAAGTTAATATTAAACATCTCCTCGTTTTTCAGTTATTGTAGAGATTTTAGACACAGAGACATTAAAAATGGTCATGATAGACCCAGAGGACCTTAAAATGTTTCAATACAATGTTTCAATGCATTCCCTGTATATCGGAAACAGGAAAAGATAAAATAGAAAAATATCCCCAACGGAAATTCATAGAAATTGTTTGAAATTAAAAAGGGCAACATATATATGTACAGGGTAGGCCATTTTAATCAATCCACGCAAATAACTTCGAAAATATATTCGATAGCAAAAATTGACCATAACAAAGGTTGTATGGTTGGTAGGGGGACATTCGATGATGGCCTTTAAAGTGACCTTGAATTTGACTTTCAAGGTCATCTGAAGACCAACTTACAAATTTTAAATGGCAACCCTGCTTTTTCAATGTTTATTTTGAAAGAGGGTCATCATGTTAGTATGGCTGCATAAATATTTTAATACCTCACATAAGAAAATTTTCGAGAAAAAAAAAATTAAAGACAATTTTACTAATAGACTTTAATTCAAAAGTTCAATACTTCACTTAAAAAGGAAACTAAACGATATTTCCTGCCACCAACATAATGAAGCCGTAATACGGCAAGCCGTTGACAAAACTAAACAATACACAATAAAGAAAATTAAAAAAGATGCTCAAAGACTGTTCTTAACAAAACTGTCCTTGGAATATTTTGGCAAGCGGTCTGGATTGTACCTATCATATTATCTCTGTTTGTTGTTTCATGCTCATAAACAACATCTTTCAAATAACCCCATAAATAAAAATCCGGAGAAGTTAAATCTGGTGATCTTGGTGGCCATGCAACAGTTCCACCACGTCCAATCCACCTGTTATGGTAACTCTCATTTAAATAATTTCTAACTATCCGGGCAAAGTGTGGTCCAGCTCCATCCAATTGAACCCACATTCTCAATCTTGTTCGCAAATTCACATTTTCCAGTAGTACTGGGAGTGCATCTCTCAAGAAATTAAAAAAAATTGCCCATTTACGTTACCGTTGAAAAAATGTGGACCAATCAAATGTCCATCTATGATACCACACCATACATTAAGACTCCAACGATGTTGATTGTTGACCTGTCTATGCCAGTGAGGATTCACGTCAGACCAATAGTGACAATTGTGTCTATTAAGCTGTCCGTTGCTTTTGAAAGTTGCCTCATCGGAAAACATAACATAACGAAAAAAAAATGGGATCGTTCATTATTATTTGTTCTGCCCATTGGCAAAACTCTACGCGCTTCCTCATATGATTGGGTGTAAGCGCTTGTGTTAGCGAGATATGATAGGGGTGATAACGCAGGCTCTTCAATATTCTCAGTGAAGTACGTCTGGGTATGCCAGATTCTCTTTCAATATCATAGCTGCTAATGAGGATTAATGTGAACCATTGGCAGAACAGTTATTGCACTAACGTCATTTTGGTTATAAATATGTCTTGGTTTAACACGTCGTAAATGTCCTTGTCGGGCTTTCAGATGGATGTTTCGAATTACAGAGTGATTGGGGTGCCGTCTTTGAAGATATCGATTCCGATACAAGATAGCAGCTTGTCGATAGTTACCTCCACATTCTCCTAGAATCAACAGCATATCGACTCTCTCTACCACCGGATAGTCAGCCATATTTTATTTGATTTGCAGAAGATATCTTGTCCAAGTGTTTACTTCTTCAAATAAAATTTCCATTGAAAAATGAACGAATGCATTTTGTAGTAAAATTTTGATTGACACTATTTATTTGCATGACAACCTCAACGACCAATTGTTTATCGCCCCTAAGCTCACGAACAAAACTAATTTTTATTTAAAATATTGATCATAATGTAGTACAATTACATATCTAGTTTAATTTTTGAGTTTTTTGAATTAGAATAAGTGAAGTAGGTATTGAAATGATATGTTGGTGGCAGGAAATATCGTTTAGTTTTCTTATTTAATGAAGTATTGAACTTTTAAATTGAAGTCTATTAGTAAAATTTTCTTAAAGTTTTTTCTCGAAAATTTTCTTACGTGAAGTATTAAAATTTTTATGCAGCCGTACTAACATGATGGCCCTCTTTCAAAATAAATATTAAAAAAGTAGGGTTGCCATTTAAAATTTGGAAGTTGGCCTTCAAATGACCTTGAAAGTCAACTTCAAGGTCAGTTTAAAGGCCATCATCGAATGTCCCCCTACCAGCCATACAACATTTGTTATGGTCAATTTTCACTATCGAATATATCTTCGGAGTTATTTGCGTGGATTGATTAAAATGACCTACCCTGTATATCTCGATCGATACACATTATGACATCACTGCATTATAACCGGAGGCCACTTTTTCCCGCCACCTCAAAACCGTCGACAGGGCGTAATCGATTATATTACATCTCGACACATCTCCTATACCGCTGATTTGTGGCAGAGTTTTGTGTTATTGTTCACTGGGACCGATCAATTTATCAATGATTCATTAGGGCTTAACTTATCGCCTAATCCGTACTGTATCTCCATTATTTGATAATTGTAATTATTTGAAACGCAAATGTCTCGTAGAGAAAAGTAGTATTAATTGCGAAAATCATTATAAATAAATAAATGTCGGCAATAAAAGCGAAAATATATATGACTTATTGAATTCGAACGTCTTCCTGAACAACAGGTCATCGACTGAAACCTTTCAGACCTTTGTATTCAATAACGCAATAACACAATTTATATCTGATTTTTTATATATAAAAGTGCTGTAAGATAATATTATAAACTTATTTTGTCTTTTATAGAATATACACACCTAATAATATATTTTTGTCAAATATCGCTAAATACTACATTACTTATATTTTTTTTTTCATTTAGTCCACAATGACTTATGAACATAAAATTCATATATAAGTCTTGTGGTCTAAAAAACACATTTAGGGGGCAAGCGTAAAAACTTTTTTTTTTCCCGAGAAAATAAGGAACACCCTACTTTGGAAGTTCCATATATAGAAAACTTGAAAAGCGTTTTCGCATATATACTACTAAATCCCGGCCCAGGCCCAGCCTGGTGTCGGGCCGGGCCAGGCCAGGCCTGACTAAACTTTTGTTTTTATTTTTAATTGAAAACTAAATTTATATTTATAAGTGTGATAAATCTTTATAACATAGTGAAACTCCGTAAAGAATGAATTATTCAGGCTAAAATATTGACCGGGCCGGGCCTGGCCTGTTTTATTATTTACCCGGACAGAGCCGGGCCGGGCTCAGGTCAATTATTTCATGACCGGGCCGGACCGGGCTTGCAAAATTTGCTACAAGGCCCAAAGAAAATGCACTCTACCAAGGGACGCCAATGCTTATGGGAGAACTGGAAATCGAGTAGAAAAGGAGAGACTATGGTCGGAATGTGGGGTAAGAGTAAGACAGACGACTATATACACCAATCACCGGTCTCGCTTCTGGATGCAGCATCCAAACGCAGTTACCAAATTTTATATAGAGATTGGCTAACTGGACATATATGAACTGTGGCTCTACTATACTGCCTTAAAATGTATTCGTTTATAAACGAAATACTGATAAAAAGCAGATTTTTCACTAAAAAGTGACTAGAAATAAAAGCAAATCATTTTTCTTGACATAAAAATGTACACTACGTACATTCGCAAAGTGTATCCAGAAATAAGTCAACTAAGTCAAAAATGTTTTACAATTATTCACAGAAATTTGTCAGAATTAGGTTATAGCTCTGTAAGTACACTTCCAAAGAAATTCTGTATGAATAATAATAAACTTCTATTTTTTGCTCTTGATTTAAACAAGACACTTTTTTACTTTATGTTATATGTGATACTTATTGTTAATATTATTACAAAAGATTGAGAGTAGTAATTTAATTTCACATAAATTAAATTACTACAGTCAAGATTTTAAGACTTTAAGGTTAGGGGCTGACACAGTAAGCAAAACTGCCGGGCCCTTCACACCCTAATTTGGAAAATTGCAATGAACCACACAAAATAGATGCGAACACGAGACCTCTACACTTTAAGCTGAGTAGGCGATACTCCAAGCTGAGTAGTCTAAACCGCCGCGCGCCATACAAAAATGGGAAATTACAATAATCCAATTCGAACTCCGGACCTAAAAACGCTAAGCTGACTCGGTACCTCAATTTGGTAAATTATAAATGAAAAAAGATTTTTTCCGACTCAGCACTTAAATCAACATTTACTGGCATTCCACATTCCTATTGAAAACATGAATCCAGAAATGCATTTATATTTACAAACTGTATTGAGAAATATTTAAATAATGTCTTTCTTTGTTGTGTATCAATAACATAATGAATGAACGGACCGCGGCAGAAAAATACATTCGCAACTCAAGGTCGGGGGCCGGGAGCCAGAAGCCCATGTCGTACACGAATTCTACATATCAAGCCTACTTTTTTCACATGTTTTTGGAAATCACAGTATATTTTTAAGATATTCCTAAAAAGGCAGTTTATTGAGAGCATAATCAGTTTATTGATAGCATAATCAAAATTTACATTGCTCTAATAGAGATTTTTAAGCAACGATTAATTTTATTTATTAATTATTTTAGATAAATCTATTTAATACAACATGTTTATAATAATTATCACAATAAGTTGAAGAAGAATAAGTAAGTAAGTTTCCCGTGGGCGTATTTCACGAATTTATGTAATCAGTTGACAGTGTTCCATTATTTAATTTATATTTAATCTAAAAAACATTTTTTTGAAAAAAATGTCAATTTATTCGCAAAGCTTTATCGTACAATATGTTATAGGTTTCAAAGCTCTATTTTAGAGTAATAAATATGAATGTAATGTAATAATAGAGTCACATACAAGGTGTCAATTTGAAAACAAGCCAGCTAGAATATCTTTAGAACCGTAACAGTAAGAGAACATTTTTCAAAACCGTTTCTTGGATATGAAGGGGGTACCATTTTGACCCGCATAACAATCTTCTGCACTGTAGCCACCCTTGCCCATTTTTTATAAATGGCACGACCTTACTTGTGACATATCATTAGAAAGATCTTTCAAAACGTTAATCAGTGGTACCAACTGAAGTTTTTATTGTTACATAAAAAATGCAAAAAAAATGTGAATCAATTTATTTGATTTTAAAATTGTTGTCAAACTAGGTATTATAACAATTTATTTTTACAAATTACAAATTAAAAAGCACAGATAAACACAATAATACCCAATATTTATCAGAGTTATCTATTGTTTTATTAAAATATGGACAACTCTAAAAAAAATATTGAAATAATAACAAAACTTGGTTCAATGGAACACATTTATTAACTGAATAAATTGCACCTGTCCGCAATATAAAAAAAAAACGTTGACAAAAAACACCAATGAAATAAAAATAAATCTTTCATTAACTTAATTTAAATAAACACAATACTATGTGACACTGCCATTAGTATTGTTGTGACTATCTTTAAGTAATCTGTGCTCTTTACCTTCAACTTGTTATTAATTTTTATAAAATGGTTTGCACAATCGCCGAACGTGTTGAAATTATTTTTATTTATGGTTCTAAAAACCGTTGTGCTAGACAAACTACAATTTCATTCAATGAATTACATCCTGAAAAAAATGTACGTCATCAGTATGTCCTAGATCTTGTTTTAAAATTTGAACAAACAGGATCGGTCATCAACAAGAAAAGAGATCAACCTCGGCTCCTAAATGAAACGGCTCAAATTGAAGTCCTGGGCCAAATTGCTATGGACCCAACTTCATCACTTTGTTGTATGTCTAGAGTAACTTGAAAAAGCACAAATTTCATACCTATAAAATGCATATTACGCAAGAACTTGGAGATGATGATCCAGACAGACAAATTGAGTTTTGCGAAATGATGACTCATAAAATTATAGCTGAGCCTGACTTAGTAAAAAGCATTTGTATTAGCGACGAATGTACTTTTTATCTTAATGGCAATGTAAACAAACAACATTGTCGATATTGGAGTGGTGACAATCCTCATCTTATTAGAGAAGTCCACACGCAGTATCCCGAAAACAATAATGTCTGGGCAGGTATTCTTGGAGATTCCATTATTGGCCCGTTATTTATTGATTAAAATTTAAATGGTCAACTGTACTATGAAATGTTAGATCAATTAATACAGCCCCTAATAGTTCATGAATGAGAAAATCAAAGAGATGAAAATGATGAACTAATCTTGAATGACAATTTATTACATTTTCAACAAGACGGAGCACCTCCGCATTATGTAGTACCTGTTAGAGACTAGCTAAGCCACATTTTTGGGAATTAATGGATTGGTAGAAGAGGACCAATTAAATGACCACCTAGAGCTCCAGATTTCACCCCTTTAGACTTCTAAAGGGGCCACTTGAAATCTGTGGTCTATTAAACTCAGCCCGAGTCTATCGAAGATCTGCGACAACGAATAATACAAGAGTGTCGAGCTATTCCACGACAGACCTTCCAAAACGTACGACAGGAATTTGAGAATAGACTTTATTATTGTCTCGAAAATAATGGAAATCATTTTGAGCATACTATAATTAAATAATTATTATTTTTTTTACATTTTTTATGTAACAATAATTATTTTTGTTGGTATCATTGATTAGCATTTTGAAAGACCTTTGTAATGATATATCACAAGTGGGGTCATACCATTTAAAAAAAAATGGGCAAGGGTGGCTACAGCCTAAGGGGTTGGTTGCAGAAGATTATTATGTGGATCAAAATGGTTCCCCCTCCATATCCTAGGAACGGTTTTGGAAAATTTTCTCTAACTGTTACGGTTCCGACAGTAAATATGGCGATCGGCGTCGACGGTCGTGATTGTGAGAATCCGAAAGTTATTGCGAAAATCTTAGAGAATACAAAAATAAATTGCGTTTGTGGCTCAGTGGCCAAGACAGGAGTACAATGCAGTATATGTGGAACACTTTACCATACGAGTTGCAGTCGAAAATTGAAAGTGTGTTGTGGCCATAACCTCACAGTTTATGATCGGACCGAAGATAGTATTAACTTCGAAACAGAAGCATATCTCGCGATGAAAGATCTGGTAAGCGAAGTAAAGCTTAATAACTCACTCTTGATGTATAAAATACAGCGCCTAGAAGAGGAAAACAAAACACTTCGCGAACAGGTTATGTTATTCCCGCCAACTAAAACTGGAAACATCAATGAAGTTGACAACAAGAACAATTCCACATTAACCCAAAAGATGGCAATATTAGCACCAACTAGTATATTTAAGAGCAGACCGGCAAACAGCACCAATAACCATATTCCGGCGATTATTATTAGCAATGACAACGCAAAGGATACACTACGTAGTGAATCATCACGTACGCCAGATGTGACCTTGGCAGATACCGCAAAGGATACACTACGAAGTGATTCGCCCTGAACGTTAGATGTGACCTCTGCAGATACCGCGAAACCGGCAAACGATAATAATCGTCCATGGACCAAAGTAGTTGCTAAAAAGAGGAAAAGATCAGCACAAGTTACAGTAGTAGGCACCGACAATAACGTAATGATGGCACCTCCAAAATATGCGTGGATTTATGTAGGAAACTGTTTACAAACCGTCACTACGCAGAAAATTGTCGACTATTTTGAGAAGAAACTCCCTGATGTTTCAGTTAAAGAAATCTGTGAGCTTGAAACAAAGAGGGCTAATAAATCGTTCAGATTAGGGGCGGATTTCGTTTATCTAAACGTGTTAATGTCAGAGGGCACGTGGCCGGAACGATTAAAGGTGAGAAGATGTCACTTCCCGAGATCAAATACGGAGGAAGAAAATTGTTCAGCAAATCGGCAAACCGGCGGCCTATATAAAATCCGAAACCCAGGAAAAAAAATATTTTCAATTTTACTTTTTGAACATACAATCTATAAGAAATAAGTTAAATGAATTTGAAGCATTTCTAGCCGATTATTCGAATCAATTCAATGTTATATGTTTAAGCAAACACTGGCTTAAACAATATGAAATCCCTGCAGTTAACATAGCAAATTATTTAATTGCGTCGCATTTTACGAGATCTGAATATCTGCATGGGGGCGTAATGCAGCTTATACGAAATAACACATATTACAATGAAATTGAAAATATCAGTAAAATGTCGGTCGAATTACACTGTGAAATTACTGCAGTGGAGGTGGCTGCTCTTCTGGCATCATTTGGACTTCGCGACCTGATCAAATTTAACACTAGACACAATAACTGCCTGGACAACGTTTTTACGAATATTACAGCATCAGTGATTAGTACACATAAAGGTACTAAGAACTACACAAAAAAATACCTATCGTACGCAACATAAGGCCTATCACAGAGAGAGGTAAATTTAAACTGTATCATCTCTTACAAAATACAGATATTTCATTAATTAGTAACTGCGAATGTCCCAATTTATCCTTCTCATTATTTATGGAACTACTAGAACAATATTATCTTGAATGTTTTCCTCCGAAAAATACATGTACATATAACAACAATGTAGTTTGGTTCAACAAAGAACTTAAACAAATGCGTGAAACCCTCTCCCTGTTGAAGGAGGCATCTTTAAAGGCACCAGAACCAAAACCTGAGTTTGTTAAATATAAAAAACAGTATAAATGTGCATCACAGAAATCAAAAATCAACGCCAACGCAAATTATATAAACCAATCCTCAAATAAGATAAAGGCAATGTGGTCATTAATCAAACGTAAGAATACCATTAATAATAACAAAAGCCGTGATATGGGGCCAACTGACTTTAATAATTTATTCACAACCATCTCTGAGAATATTTTATCAAAAATGCCACACTCGCATATAGATCCCTTGGAAATTATTAACGAAAATACGATTAGTACTAATTATTTTTCTTTCAGTAAAGTAAGTGTAATTGAAGTCAGAGAAATAATAGTGTCTCTAAAAAAATCAAATGCCAGAGATGTATATGGAATTATTTAGGACATAATCACGGTTGCATTAACCCGACTATTCAACAATTGTATACAATATAACCTATTTCCAGATTGCCTTAAAATAGCAACCGTCATTCCATTGCATAAAAAAGGTCCGTTTAACGATATTAATAACTATCGTCCAATTTCTTTATTGCCGATTATTTAAAAAATTTATGAAAATTACTTTTTAATCAAATTTTACAATTTTTAGAGGCAAAGCACACACTCAGTAACAACGAATTTGGGTTTTGTAGAGGACGCTCGACTGGAAAGGCGGTTCGAATCTTTGTTGAGGAAATAAATAGAGGCTTTGAAACTGGTCAATATTCCGCAACATCTTTTTTTGACCTCAGCAAAGCCTTCGACTGTGTCCCAGCGGACGTTCTGATGCGTAAATTCTATTATTATAATTTTACCCCTGAAAGTTGCCGCTTATTAAAGTCATATATACTAGATAGAACGCAGCGTGTAGTTTTCAATAATCGATCATCTGAAGTAACAAGAATATCATCTGGTGTGCCTCAAGGCTCAATTTTAGGACCTCTGCTATTTCTAATTTATGTAAACGACCTACCCAATTACATCAAAGAAGGCCAGATTATCATGTACTCAGATGATACTACATCAAAAAATAATCATGACGATTATAGAACTGCACTGCAACAGAGGGCATTTATAAATGATAAGGTATTAGAATGGTTTAATGCCAATAAGCGTTCACTAAACACATCAAAAACAGTAAATCTTACGTTTTCATTAAAGCACGGCAATGAAGAAAGTGGGTTCTGTAAATTTCTCGGACTTCATTTAGATACTAAACTAAACTGGAAAGAGCATGGAAAACATCTTAGCGTAAAATTGAGCAGAGTAACTTATTTACTGAGAAATCTTAAAATATCTCTACCAGAATGCGCGACTATTTCAGCATACTATGCTCTCTTCTAATCCCAAATTAAATATTGAATACTAGTATGGGGTCATTCCAGTGTGGCAACTCAAGTTTTCAAATTACAACGCCGGGCCATACGAATCCTTGCAGGAATTGGTTACAGAGATGAGTGTCAGGACCACTTCAGAGAACTAAAGATACTAACAGTGCCAAGTCTCTTTATTCTTGAGTGTCTGTTATATGTTCGTAAAAACGTTGATCAATACGTAATGCATAGTCAGGTTCACGGATATGATACTAGAGGAAGTGTGTTAATCTGCCCTGCTCGAGCAAGGCTCCATAAGTGTAAAAATGGAGATAACTATTATGGGCCAACTATCTTTAATTTACTACCACAGGTTGTGAAAACTCTCCCCTACAGAGCATTTAAAAAAAAATTTTTAGCACAGATGCTTGCACTTCAAAGAGTATCTTGGATTTTATGTAATAAATGTTGTTTGTCTATTTTCCGATCAGGTCTGTTTTATACACTATACATTTTATGTACATCTATACAATTATTATAATTATTTGTTATTTATTTAGTATTTTTACCTAGTATATTTTAATTATTAGTTTAAGCTATTTTTCATTGTCTTAAATACTGATTTTACTGACGATTGTAAACCTTATAGTATTAACATGAATAAATTACTTTACTTTACTTTACTTTACTTACTTTTCAAAGATATTGTGGCTGGCTTGTTTTCAAATTGACACCCTGTATGTTGGGTTCCTATTGTTCGATAACTTATCAAAGTTATCAGGTTAATATTGTTTTAACATCGTGCAAATTTAATGGCAACGATTGCGCAGTGCAAAATTAACAGCGATTGCAATTGGACCTAGTATCAAATGATTGACCCGTAGTTAGATATAATGAGAACTACGGGTATGGAATATTGATTTTATCACATCCCTAACGTTTCGTCGAATCGATGATATTTGTTAAATAAGTAGAAAATCGAAATCAAATTAATCTGCATATAAACTATAATACATTCATTATCGGTAATACAAATTAGAACCGGCATTATGTTTTAATTAGTCATTTTTCTATAAATTATATATCTCATGAAAAAAATATTATTTATGAAAATGTTTATATTAAAGATTTTATTTTAACATTCTTTTCTAAAGTATTAGGTATGTTAAATGCTTTATCATTTTCGTGTTAACCCTTCGCAAAAGACAACTCAACTCATCAGCAGCTCTGGGTTTTTGTTATAAATCTGTTTGGGGGTTTTGCTTTTGCCTGGCTTTAGTTAAATAAATAATAATAGCCAACATCAATTATTTATTTAATCTATATAATTTTGTTACTTATTCTTAGTTATATTTAAACATCACAATCACAATACTACTCATAAGAGATTTGAACTCGGGCCCTGATAACATTTAAACGGCAAGTTTGTATTCGTAGGCTCTACACAAATAATACAAATTATACTCGACTTAGTTTTATAGTCTTATAAATTGTTGTCATTAAACGCAAGTTGTTTTATTTTTACATTAATACCACTAACGAATTTTAGCACGAGCCGCTGTGCATCATAGTGTGAAATTAACTGCCAACTTGGGTAGCATTACTTGCACGGAAAACCAACGCCCCGTTTATCAAGCAACCAACTTCACACGACAATAGGGACATACCCAAAGTTCGCGTGCACCAAATAACTATTAACTATTCTTTCCGCATCCCGATTATTAGGTATGTCTGCGTGGTAGACGCGACACAAAGAGCGTACGTTCACTTTACAAAATGTATGCTCCGACACATTAAAGAATTTAGATACATAAGCTGCAAAATCTCTATATATTTTATATTGATTCATTTTGTAATGGTTTGTTGTTGATAATGAGCACCTCGTGTCTCGAAATGTACATCTAACTATACAAATACAAAGTGAAGTAAGGAATAACAGGATTTTTATGTGTAATTATCACTTCACGTAAACTCAAAACAAATAGTTATTGTAATCAATGATCAATACTAATGCTGTACGGTTTGTTCCACTCTCCCAGCAAAATAGGCGGATTCCTCATTTCTCACTCCTGCCCTCGAGCTGATCCTCAGCAGCATCCAAAACTATTATTATTATTTTCCTGCAAGTCATTCACAGGCGATTATTCGAGATAATTACAGATTCCCTTCAAAGACCGCACTAATTGTAACATCCATAGTGCAATTGTTTAAACAATTTTAGGAAATTTATATTTACTGTAATATCTGCTTAGAATATAAATAGAAAAATCACTTCATCGGGTGTATTAACAAATAAAAATAATCTTAAACTATTGAAAAATATTAAAGCTAATACAGCCACCAGGCGGCTCGTCCATAATCATAAAATTATAATCGTCACTGAACCATTAAAATACACCTACAAGTTTACTTCGAATCTAGTTTAATGAACAAATTCTTATATACATTATTAAGTATTACCATTATATTATATTTCTAAGTTCAATCTGCGTGATTACGTGCATGCCGCTCTCAGGTCCAAACTGTTAAAAGTCATAAATTTCGAAACGCGTCTATAGACGACCAGTAAATAATTTGATCTGATTTGTTATATTTTGCAGTATGTGCAATAGTAAAATTGTGCATGTGCATGAATAGTAGAATTTAAAAATAACAACAGCATCAATTTTTAATTAACAAATTACTAAATGCAGTGGTACAGTAACATTTGATATATTTCGCAAACCCATATACACAGATTAAATTATGAACGGTGGAGGCTTCTACTTCGTTATACATGTTAATTCAATAAAATAAAACACTTGTTTGTATAACACAATATTACGTTGTTTGTATAACACAATATTATGTATTGTGTTATACAAACAACGTTAAAGTGTTTTATTTTATCCATATACACAGATTCTATAATTCCAAACACCTCCCGTCACCCATGCAGTCAACAAATTGCTACATTCAATTTATTTATTAATTAACAAATAACCCCTTACATCTAAGAGAAATTTAAATAATTAAACAAATTGCTACAATTAACAGTTATAGATTCGTGTGCCAAACACCGTCGCGAACAGAGCGTATACGAAATAGTAAAAGCGATAATTAATACAACCAAAAGGGCTAATAATGTTGCCATAGATGCAGACGCAGATGAGCTGCTATCTTCATCTGCGTCTGCATCTATATACCAAAACCTTTAAAACCGACGAAGAAATGCTCGATAACACCATGTACATTTAACCTCCCAAAAACAACCTATCCCGTATTACTATCCGCACTCAAACATTTCAACGAACAATCAAAACCATCTACTAGTGACACATCTCAATCACAAACAGACGTCACACATAGTAAAAACAGCACTACAGTAATCACATCATCCATACAAACTCAGCAGAAAAAGACAACAAACATACAAAAACACACAAATATTTATTTACTACTACATAAAATTTAACACGAATTCAATTCGCACAAGTATGGTTTGACCATTAATACAATAACAGCGGGCTTATTATTAAAATGCAAAGTGGCTTTATATTAAAAAGGAACAGAGAACATCAGAAAATCGAAAAAAACTTAGATACATTTCGCTCATTGACGCCGAACACACGCAGCAGCGCAGCCTTAGAGACTCAGCACGAAGCACAAGCGCCATCATACGCTACATTATAACAAGCATGGCACAAGAAATCGAAGATACCACAATCAGCGCACAAATGAATGTACAGGAGATAACGCACCGTTATTGCAAACGGCTCATCGCGAAAAGACAATTATAAAAAGCATATGATTAAGGAATTTAATTTAAACAGCAAACTACAATGGCAGACAGAATCAAGTGCCTGTTGCATATCCAAAAATGCGATGGCAGATTTTTGGCCTTCGAGGTGTGCTGTTTTACAGTTAGATATTATAATATCTAGTGGCAAGGAAGTGGACTGAAGGTTTACTGGAGGGCAGAAGACGACGACGATTGTTTCGCTCTTTTTATAAGCTGGATGTGGCTGCCCAAAGAGCTTATAAAAAGAGCGGAACGATCGTCCCCGTCTTCTGTTCTCCTTGCACACTCACTTAATTAAATGTTTTCTTCAACATGACCTAGTTCGCTGTTATTTCTTATTTGGTTCTTCAAATACATTATTTTTTTGTCATTCTTTAAAATCCACAACTTCTACATTCCATAATCAATGATAATTCAACTGAAAGTGACAGTTCAGCTGTCAACTTTATCAGTGCTGCCAACTTAGGTTTTGTGTGCGTGGTTTTAACTTCACATAACTCGTGCCGAAAGTGTACTACCGGAAATGCAACCTCACTTTCGAGGCGGCGAGTTAAAAAAAGAACATATGAATTTAGTACGTTTAAAGAACAACAAGTCCACTTTTGCAACATACTTATTAGATAATAACCATACCTGCACAAAAATTTCCGTAATTCATTTGTCGGATAAAGGTCGAAAAATGGATTTACTCGAGCATTGGAAATACCCAAAATTAAAGCTAATCCGGAAATTCCTCTCATTAGTAACCATACCGACATAATGAAGTCATTGTAAAAGTTAAAATAAAAGTGGTAAAACTAAGTGTTTTAATATTATCACATAAATGATTTTTAAATATTCTTTATCTCTAAAATGTAATTACATATCTGTTATTATGTAAAAAATAATTTATTAATAGATACAATATTTTTCAGTTTTCACATTCCATCACAAAAGCTGCATATCCGGCCTCTAGATTTACTAGACTACAGCACATATAGCATAACAATGTCCCTCTAAGCGTATTTATCATACTGACATCGGGTAAGCCTTTAAATTAACCTATGAAATTGTTTAATATTATATTGATAAATGTATGCCTGAGCCTTGATGAATTCTCAATTTGGACTCAATAATTATTTATTTTGATTATTGAGTCCAATTTAATAACTCATGAATGTAAATAGAGGAAATTGTTGCAAAAAGGGTTTAAATAAAATAACAGAAAAGCACATCGTCTAAAAACAAATCATTATAAACTTTGTATAGCACTTCTTCATTGACTGTGACTGCAGTTTCCGCAGATTCAGCTTGTCATTATTAAACATGAAGTTGTAAGTGTTACAAGTTGTGTTAGCAAGTGTAGATACTTGTTTGATATTCAGTCGATCCATCTGTGTTACGTAATATGTTAACAACGTTACATAACTGATATATGAATATTACACGTATATTAATTATTTTCCACTCTATAATTGAACCCGGGTCAGGATTTTCCCATTGTATTAAACTATTAAAAAAAATAATCGATACTAGAATTCTAAATGCATGTTCGCGATGTTTTCTGCGATTATAAGGGGGCAAACTCGGGTAGTACACCCGCTGTAGATTTTGTGTTGTATAAAAAAAATATAATAATTTCACCATGGTTTTGAAGGACAAGAAATATTATATTACTGAGAAAGGAAATCTAGTTTAAAGGTGATATACTAAAAGTTAATACATTAGTTTCGAGATCCGTCAATCATCATTTTATCGAAGAACTAGAAAGATTTGGACAGACTATTAAGGATTGTCACAATTTATGAATCTTTTTATAAATGCAGTTCGATTTTATGTATTTCAATTTCCTGAATATTATCTAGGAAAATGTTCCCATAATATCCGCCTGTCAGTTTATATGTTGCCATCAATTTGCTTCAGTTTTTATAAAGTAATTGACTCATGTATATTCAATTTATTAGATTACATTTTTAGGTTTACATTATATGTTTTCTCAAATATAAAAGATAAGCCGCAATTGTTTTCAGGTAAGCTTAGTTCAAGGAAAAAATATTCAACTCAATGTAAGTTCTTATTTATTTTTAAATACTTTACTTATTATATTCTAAGTTGATTTCATTATTATTTAATTTTAATTATAATTTATTTTTTGTTAAATTTGCTCCCGCAAATAAACGATTTATTTATTTATTATATTCATTTAGAAGTACTACATGTCTGTCACATAAGTACTGGCCAGATAGGAAACACTTATTTATTTTCAGTTTTTCGATAAAAAGATATTCTTTATAATAAGTTTTGCTTGACATAAAAATACTATTTTCGTGATTAAATCGTTCATTTACCGTAAAGAGCGCCCGAAAATTAAGAAAATGAAAAGCTAATTAGTAATTTATAATTAAAATTGTAGAGAATAATGTTATTAAAAAAATAAATTTGTGTCGATAATTAGACTCAGTTACATGCCATACTATCTCTTTTAAAATACCGCACTACTTATTTGATGGAAGTAAAACACTTGTTACGATCATTTTCAAAGTTAAACTTTAGGTTTAACTTTGAAAATGATAGCAATGGATTAGATTAAGGTTGTGTTGTAAAATCGGAAATGCGTAGTTGCGAAAAAAAGTAAAAAACACGTTAAAATTGTAAAATTCTCTCTAAACTGTCACTACGTTGAACTATTTATCGGCTATCTTGGGATAAAACCGCCGCAAATGTTTAAATTTAATCTTTTTGTATTTCCGTGATCGCATCGTTAAGCGGCCCTTACACGATCAATATTATTGACAATATCAGTATTGTCAATACGGTCGTTTACTCCTTAAGGGTATTACCGTCAATATCACCATACCCTACATGGTCAATATTATTTTCAATAATTGTATCAATAAATGTGCTCAGAACGTTTGTTTCCACCATTCGGACAAGTGAAATTGTGTCGTTCCAAGTGAATTTTCGTGGCGTTGTGTGTTTTGAAAACATGGACAATCGAAAAAAAGGTTGTGTAGCTATAATTATGGCTACCGGAAGTATTCGTCGAGTTCAGCGAAATCGATGGATAAAAAAGTGGCTGAAAAAACGTGAAGAATATTCTCATATGAGGCTGCTGAGAGAAATCAGATTGACAGATTCGGAAGATTTTCACAATTATTTCAGAATGAAAGAAACGACGTTCATAAAATTATTACAGATGGTGGAACCACTCTTGAGAAGGCAGAACAAAGAAATTTTGAAGATTTGTCGCCTGCGACTATCAGTGAAGCTATAATTGAAACGTGTGAAACTCTTGGTCATGTCCTACGAGACTACATGAAAGTAAGTGTTTTAAATATATTTTCCAGATACCTTTCTACTTGCCTAAGTATATCAGTCTACCATTGCACAGAACCTATGTACAATATATAGAAAGTAGTTCGCATGACAGTAGAAGTAGGGAAACGCATATTGAATAAATTAAAGCAAAAGATGTTAGTAATTATGTATTGATTAAACAGCAACAAAAAAATACTACAAGAAATAAGGCAATCAAAATTCTATATCCTCAATCTCTGAAAGTGTTGAAAAAGTGGTCGCTGAAATATCCTGCTGTTGGTTGTTGATTAGTTGTGACAGGTTATCACTGATGAGCAGCTGTGATGTGTTATCACTGTGAGTAGGAGAAGAGTAATTAAATGTGGAGAAGGATGAAGTGCTGCCATAACCAGAGGACTTGGCCATTGACATACTTTATTTATTTTTACATTTATTGCTTTCTCAGCAAACCGTCTCTGCTTGGCATCCAAAGTGAGCAATTTTTCTCCCCAAGCTTTTGCGACAGTCGGTATGTTGCTGTCAGGGTTCGGTGAGTTTTCCAAATATGAACATGCCTTTTATAGAAGCTTTTTTTGCTTAGCAATAGATCCTTGCGTTCTAGCTTTTTTATTTTGAGGAGTTTGGCGAGATGCTGTTAGGGGGGTGATCGACGATACAGATTAATTGCATACCAGCTGAAGACGCTCCCTTATTATTCCACTCTCTCCTTCGTCTTCTTCGTGGATCGGTATCTGAAAGCAAGAGGTTGAATTTAATAATACAAAGAATGTAATACTGGCATACGTTTTTAAATTTGTTCTTCATTTCCACCAAAATAACTTTACACCTACATCTAATGTAATAATCAACTATCTTATATGTAACCTTTAACTCTTTTAACGTATTATGTTTTTATTTTTACAGTTTCCCACAACTGCAGCAGAATGGATTGATATTGCTCATAAATTCGAAATTCGACACAAGTTTTTCAATACTGTGGGCTCTCTAGATGGGAGACACGTACCTATAATCAAACCAGATAACTCGGGATCGTTGTATTACAATTACAAGGGATTTTTCAGTATCGTGCTGTTGGCTTTAGTTAATGCAAAAAAGGAATTTATAATGGTAGTCGTTGGAATCAACGGCCGAATATCTGATGGAGGAGTGATGTTCTACTACAAATTTGGCGAATTGTTCTAGGAAATCCAATTAAATTTACCCACGCCTAGACCGCTGCCGGACACAACGGATGTTTTGCCATATGTATTTGTAGCAGACGAGGCATTTGCACTACATACCAATTTGTTGAAACCCTACTCTCAGAGATTACTTAATGATGAACGACAGGTATTTAACGAGATATTGTCACGAGCTCGGGTGGTGGTATCTTGAGTTCGCGGTTCGGTGTGTTCCAAAAACCTATCAACCTCAACCTCGTAAAGCGGCAGTTATTACCACAGCGTGCTGCTACCTGCACAATTTTTTAGCAAATGAAAATGAACAATATCTTAGCTCAACAGATAAAGGTTATGATGAGAAAAATAAGTTACTCTTGAAAAGAATTTCACACAGAAACAGTTCCTCGAGTGCCAGGACAATACGTGACAATTTTTTTCATTACTATAACAATGAAGGAAAATTTTAACTAGGTACCTATTAATGTATTTTGCAATGTTTATTGTTTAAAATTGCCATTATGCCCCCTACAGCATTTTAAATAAAGTTTTGTCTGAGTTTTAACCGTTGACTTTTTATTACACCTTTTCTAATATTTTAGGAAATTAGCATTTTTTAAAATAAAAATAACATTTTTTCAACAAATTTAATTTGTTTAATTTTTCTTGGAAAATTCTTAGTTAGACTTGGAAATCCTAGATACCAAGATATAGGTAAAAGATAAGAAAAACTTAGGTGTAGGTATACAGAAGAAGATATACTCTGTTCACATTTTATTCTCGCCGTGGTGGGCTTTGTTAGGGTGATATTTTTGTTGGTAGTAAAAATAGTTACTAACAATTTGGTTATGTTATTACATTTATTTGGTTATGTGTAGTGCAATGTTGCATTTTATAATATCCCTTATTTACATGTAAAAATGTTATGATAGTAGGTTGCAACGTCTTATTGATGAAGTTATAGATTAACAACATACTTCAAACATTGCTATCAAAAATACAACATGCCAATATAAGGGAAAAAACAAGCCTACTGCGATGAAAATAAAATGTGAACAGAGTATAGGTAAATTCAAACGAAAACACGACTCACCGGTCCCTCTGCTTGTGCTTCACTTGGCTGCTGTTCAACTGGCTTTTCAAATCTTTCAAGAAATGACAGAGCATAGAATGTCCACGCACTAAGTTTGTACACCCCATCTGGGCTCTTTCCAGACCTCTTTGACGTAGCAATCTTCTTTAGTTCTTTTCTGAAATTGGTTCGTAGGCAGTTTATTTTCTTCTTTACATCTTCTCTTTTGGCCCCCGGCTTTATCCTCACTAAAAAGGAGATTAGGCGGTCAAGCGCAGCAATCCTAGTTGTTTTATTACTGTATTTACGGTTTGCACAGTTCCACAGTTCTGGAGACAGTTCAAATTGCTCAATAAAGGTCTAAAGGGCTTCGTCTTCCGGGCGTTCAGTCCCCTCGTCACATACATTATTTCTTCCACCTGACTCGTTTATCGCTTCAAAGTCTTCAGACACCGTCTCAAGGTCACTCGTATAATTCATATTACTCCGCACAAAGATCACTAGCGGTCCCTACGGAAGCGCGCCAACAACTGAGTATTGACAATATTATTGAAATCCGCCCCTAGACGCTCAATAATATTGACAATACCCCCTCCACTTTTAAATATAGACGTCCCGAAATCAAAAAAATCTGGATTTCATCAATATCGCTTCAATATCGACCGCCAATACTCTTTTTTCACCTTACATGATCAATATTATTGTGAATACAGCGTGTAATCGAACTAATGTACATCCTCCTAAGGGCGTATACACAAAATATTTTGACACCAATTGCAGCAAAAATAAAATCGGAAAAAAAATATTGGATTTTTCATAATTTTTCATGCATTTTTTACCTTTTGAGAACTTCTGGTTATCTGTGTTCATGATATTTTTCGTGGATGCGTAAGTTGTTGTATTTTTTATTTACTTTTACCACTGCGAGGCGCATAAATCACTTCGCACGCTCTAAACACGCACGCTGTCTCGAATGACTAGATGAAACTAGGTCATTCATTTGTGGTATTGTTTATTTACTGTTACTACTGCGAGACGTATAAATCACTTAGCACGCACTACACACACACACACTGTCTAGAATTACTAGATGAAACTGGGTCACGTATAAAAAAAATCACAATAAGTGTTCAAATTGACGTCCACCGCACTCAATGCACATTTGGGCTCTACGTATCCAATTTGCACGAACAGTAGCAAACATTTCACGAGGTTTTTCACGAATGGTATTAGCCGCGGCGTTTACTCGTTGTATCAGCATTTCAGCATTGTCAATTTCCGTAGTGTAGACTTCACTTTTAAAGTATCCCCAAGGAAAAAAATCTAAGGGGGTTTAAATCCGGACTTCTTGGAGGCCATGGTACAGGGCCTCCACGACCAACCCAACGTCCTGGAAACTCATCATCCAAATATCTTCTAACGCGTCTTTCATAGTGAGCTGGCGCACCATCTTGCAAATACCACATTCTTCTAAGAACCGCTAAGGGTACATTTTCTAGAAGATCTAAAAGGCCTTCTTGCAAAAATCGTAAATATCGTTCTCCATTCAAATTAAATGGGAACATAAATGGCCCAATTAATTGATCATTTAAAATACCTGCCCAGATATTAAGGGAGAAGCGATGCTGGAAATGAGTTCTACGCGTAACACGAGGATTTTCTATTGCATAAACATGCATATTATGGAAATTAAAACTTCCATTACGCGTAAAGCACGATTCGTCGGTCACTAAAATGTCTTTGGTAAAGTTAGGATTTTGAACATTTTGTGCCAAAATCCATTGACAAAATGCAATTCTTTTGGGAAAATCATGGGGTTGAAGATGTTGTACACGCTGGTAGTGATACGGATAAAAATTATTGTCTCGTATAACACAGCTGACAAATGTGTGCGATACATTTAGCTGAGCGGCGATAATACGGGTACTTAAACCAGGATCCGCTTCCAACAGATTCAAAATTTCATCTTCCGCTCGCAAATATCGCATTGGACGGTCAACACCTCCGGCGGCTCCGGCGACGGGCTACAAACTTCCAGTGTCGCGTGCTCTTTGTAATAAATTTCTAAATCGGTTTGGCGGTGGTAAGTGTCGTTCAGGAAATCGCTCTTGATAAATTCTTACAGCTTCCGCGGAATTACACCGAGTTTCACCGTAAATAAGAAACATGTCTGCCAATTCAATGTTTGAATAAACGTATCGCGCCATGTTACAAAATGTAGATGTTTCATGGAATAAGTTTCACCATAGACTAAACAGCAAACTATTTTTATGTTTAAAAATCATCCACCCTCGCCGCTCTTATCTAAACATTTCAATAAGAGTGGAGATAAAGTAAAGTGTGAACCTAATAAGGAAAAATATTGAATTTCATTAACACGTTTAAAAAATATTCGGAATTTAGTCAGCAATGGGTACTTATGAAAACGATAACATAGACATAATTCTTCACAATCTGACCCACTTTTCTCTGGATGGTGTAATTCGATATCCAAATCGTTTAAAAACTACCAGTCTATGTGGAATCTCTCTTAAAATACGCAATGTGCGCGTATACCAGATACCACAAACATGTGGCCTATTATTATTAATTAATTTTAATAATTATTTGTGAGCTATCTACTAAAGGTATGGTAATTTTAAATGCAGGTATTGTTTATTTAAACGCTGCCCCTTATGTGGTAGAGAGCCTGTACAGTAGTTCGTTTACACGCTGTATTATACTGTATTGTCAATATTATTGATCGTGTAAGGGACTCTTTATGCGAAGCGATGCACGTGTTTTTACATAAACAACAACAATGGCGGGTTGCCCGTCCACAGGTGCCCTTCGTCTCTCTCCGTCTCTGTCACCGATGGAGCCGCACGTCACCAGTCTCAAGGAGCGTCACTGCTAACCAGCGCGCGGTTTTCGAACTCTCGCGTTTGAATTCGAGCATTTCGAAAATCGGCGCTGATGCCCTATCTGCCTGCCCCGTTGTTGCCGTTAAGGAGTTTACTATTGTTAACTGACTGCTGTGAATGTAATTACTAATAATAACGCAAATTATGGGTTAGGTGCACGAACTAGATTTAACTTGGTGTGTTCCAACTAAAAATGTAATGAAATTATAATTTTGAGCACAATCAAATTAACTTAATAGAGTGTCACCACCAACCCAACCTGCCCTCGAAGACTCTGTCGTCAGTTTATCCTTAACTTCTATAGACAAAGAAATACCTAGCCTTATCTAGATGGAATGTAAAATAATAAATTTATTTTATTTATTTATTTATTCAACGTATAACACCTTTTACAATCAATTACATAATATATCTATAACTATAATATTAAAATATGTGTTCTCAAGCGAATAATCAGTAACATAAACATAGCTAAAGTAAACTACTATTACCGTAAAAAGAAGGATACAATACATGAAAACTTATACATATAGGTTTTAGTCTACAAGTATAGATAAATCAATACGTCTGAGTTGACATTTGAATAGAGATAATGTTATGTTTAATTCATTTACATGATTGTATTTAATATGGAGGATATTGAACAGTTTAAGTATTCGGCACAAAGGATTGTTAATTCCATAGTTAGTAGAATGAGATTTTAGACGAAATAATTGATTTAAGCGAGTTGACACCTCCAATGGTGTATTTAAATCAATATCTTCAAGTAGACTGGGACTATCAAGATATCTGTTAATAAGCTTGAATCCAAAACATAGGTCCAAAAATATTTTTCGATTCTTTAATGGCTGCAAATTTAAGAATCTTAAAGACTCTGTATAACTATAATGCTCCCTGGGAATTCCGCGTCTTCTTGAAACTACTTGACAAAATTTACTTTGCACAGTTTGTAAATTTGATGATGCATTATTATAGAATGGTGACCACGCCTGACTTGCATACTGAAGATGTGGTCTGACCAATACAACATATAATATTTTTAATGTTTCAATATTAAAATGATAACCAAATCTGAATACAAAGCCAGGTACTTGCATTGCTTTATTTCTAATTTTATTAATATGTTTATTAAATGTTAATCATCATGAACAACCCCTAAATCGTTAACCTCGTTTACATTATTTAATTTATAAACATCTAAGAAGTAGTTATTTAAAAAGAGGGGGGAGTGAGTGTGTATGGGATGATGGATGTGGCGGCCTGAGGAGCTCATAAAAAGAGCGAAACGATCGTCGTCGTCTTCTGTCCTCCTTGCACACTCACTTGATAAAATAATTTTTACGGACCTAATGCGCTGTTATTTCTTATTTGGTACTTATAGGTGAGTCGTTAATTCTAATTTGTTTAATTTAATTCGGCGTTCTGAATACTATCATCGCATTGGTTCGGGTTTCTCGCCGCTCCGATGCTAGTCGAGGGTTTAAACTAAAAAACCGACGCTAACTGTAGAAGCAAAATGAGATCAATGCCCTTATCAATGCACTAGCATTAATAAATACTGACGTCAATACCGGCTTATGGTTAGCGAAGTCAGTATATATACAACTTCTACAAATCAAGTGAGTGTATATGGGATGATGGATGTGGCGGCCTGAAGAGCTCATAAAAAAAACGAAACGATCGTCGTCGTCTTCTGTCTTCCTTGCACACTAACTTGATAAAATAATTTGTACGGACCTAATGCGCTGTTATTTCTTATGTGGTATATTTATATATATATTTATATATACCACATAGCTCCTTTACGATAAAAGCTGTCGAAAAAAATCTAAGAGCAAAGTGGTGCATAATTACCGTCACTATGTTTTAAAAATATTTCTAATCATCAGTGGCGTGCCGTACTCTAGTGGCGTACCAAACTTCTGTTTTTTTTTTAATAGAATGCCCTATTTTTTATTGCAGATTTGGAAAGTGCTCGAAGAGTACTTATTTTTTTATCTAACATGTTATACCCTTCACTTTAGCGGTTTCGCTGTTATAACCCCTTCTTTCAAAATTGCGCCCCATTTTTGAGATTGTTTTGTAGAGAAACTAATTGACGCCGGCGCCTAAATTTTGAATTGAGGTACAGGTTAAGACCTCGTATGCCTTCACATAATTTTTTTTGGGTAATTTATGGAAAAAAAATAATTTTTGATTGAACTTCGCATGTTGTCATTTTTTTCGAAAATTTCAAATGGCACTCCCTTAAAAAAATTACGGCGTTGTACAGCCAAAACTCTAAATTTTTCATTGGCACAAAAAAAATTACACATTGCATAACAAAATTTCGGAGAAAAAAGGAATTTCATCGCAAATATCGGGAAACGTTTTCCGTTCCCAAGAGTGCCATGAGAAAACAAAAGATTGGTAATTGTCAAAGTAAATTATTAGACGCCAGTAGCAGTCATAAGTCATTTTTGATAAACGATCTGCAATAAAAAATAGGGCATTCTATTTAAGAAACATAAGTTTGGTACGCCACTGGAGTACGGCACGCCACTGATGATTAGAAATATTTTTGAAACATAGCGACGGTAATTATGCACCACTTTGCTCTTAGATTTTTTTCGATAGCTTTAATCGTAAAGGAGCTATGGTCCGAGGCGTCTTAAGTGCCACACCCGGTATATATATACAGGGTGTCCGTATTTCGAGGAAATGCATGGGGATCTCGGTTATTTGAAGAGTTAGAGAGTTGGTTAAATTAGGGCAAATATGTGAAATTTGTAGCCCAACAATAATCCGAAAACAGATTTAAAATATCTTTTTTTGTTTTCGAGATATTGCCAAAAAACTATTTTTTTCAAATTTCGTTTTTATTTTTTTATTCAAAAACTATTGGATCTAGGAATTTGCAACTTTTACATTATACAGGCACTTTTTAATCAGGAATTTAGTAGTGTACTTACATTTAAAATAACTTTAATATCTTCCCCGGAACCATAGCCAACTTTTGTTTTTCTTATGGGCGCCATATTGGATTTTCATATTTTTAGAAAGAACTTTTTTTTCTGAATTAAACGGTATATCACACTTATAATTTATTCTGCGTTTCATTTGAAACATAGCAACCTTTTGTTTTTTGTAAAGAGTGCCTTGGAAACAATAATATTGATACGTTATTCAGTTATTGATGTGTCAATAAGATACGATCATTATACATAAAACATAAAATAAAGTTAAATATGGTGTTTTCGAACCAAGAAAAACGAGATATGATCGAAGTTTATTATACTTCAAACAAAAATGTACGTATTTCATCCGAAGTCTATCTACAGCGCTATCCAGAAAGGCAACAGCCAAGTGAAAGTCATTTCATAAAACTACATACAAATTTATTGGAATATGGTTCCTTCGTAAAGCCACGACAAAGATATGGATATCACCAACCCCATGAAAATGAAAACCAAATTTTGCAAGCGGTAAAATGATTTCATTTTAATTACAATAAGATAATATTTATTCCCCTAGATTCAAGATAACCCTTCTTCCTCAACGAGAGAACTTGCGAACCAGTTTGGTGTGACGTTTCAATACGTATGGAGAATTTTGAAAAAAAATAAATATCGCCCATTCAAAATTAAAGTTACTCAAGCTCTCCATCCTGGAGATGCTAGACGAAGGATGGACTTTTGTCGTATTTTATTGGGAAAATTAAACGAAAATCCGAATTTCTTGTCAAATGTGATATGGTCTGACGAATGCCGTTTTACCAACACAGGGATATTCAATAGGCATAATGAACATGTGTGGAGTATAAATAATCCTAGACAACATGAAGAAAGACGACGACAAGTGCGATTCGGACTAAATGTATGGGTCGGTATTTTGGGAGACAATATTGTAGGTCCATACATTTACGAAGATACATTAAATTCACAGAGATATCACGATTTTTTAAGAACATTTTTAAGTGATTACGTAGACAATAACATCCCCTTAAATATGTTAAGAAATGTATGGTTTCACAAATTGTCGCTAATTGTCTGTCCGAAATGTTTCCAAAAAAAGTTATGGCAAATAATGGTGATATACGTTGGCCAGCTCGCTCACCTGATTTGTCACCTCTAGATTATTTTCTTTGGGGAGCTATAAAAGAAAAACTTTATAAAACTATTCCAGAGGACAAAGACGATTTAAGAAGAATTATAATAGTTACCATTCAGCAATTAAGAAGAAGAGACATTTTTCGGGCAGTCCAAAATTTAAGGAAAAGACTAAAATTATGTTTGGAGGTCAATGGTGATATATTCGAACACTTACTCTAAGTTTGTGATAATTTTAGTTCAAAAGATATTTAATTAATTTGTTTATTATTATTTAATATTATGAAAAACTTCATCAAGCAGCAGAGTGATTATTCTGGTTCCTTCCCTAAAAAAATATAGTTGTAGGCCTCAGGAATTTTAAAATGTGCAACTGTTTTCAAGGCACTCTTAAAAAAAACAAAAGGTTGCTTTGTTTCAAATGAAACGCAAAATAAATTATAAGTGTGATATACCGTTGAATTCAGAAAAAAAAGTTCTTTCCAAAAATATGAATATCCAATATGGCGCCCATAAGAAAAACAAAAGTTGGCTATGGTTCTGGAGAAGATATTAAAGTTGTTTTAAATGTAAGTACACTACTAAATTCCTGATTAAAAAGTGCCTGTATAATGTAAAAGTTGCAAATTCCTAGATCCAATAGTTTTTGAATAAAAAAATAAAAACGAAATTTGAAAAAAATAGTTTTTTGGCAATATCTCGAAAACAAAAAAAGATATTTCAAATCTGTTATCGGATTATTGTTGGGCTCCAAATTTCACGTATTTGCCCTAATTTAACCAACTCTCTAACTCTTCAAATAACCGAGATATATATGTATATATATATATATATATATATATATATATATATATATATATATATATATATATATATATATATATATATATATATATATATATATATATAGGGTGAGCCACGAATAACGCCCATTAAAAGTTTTCGGGATTCCTGACAGAGGAAAAATTTGAAAAAATTCTACATTGCACGGTTGAATGCGATCACCTCATGGAAAATATTTCGACTTTCTATCACTTCCGGTTGTACCGGAAATGGCTACCAACTTTGTTATTTTAAATGGAACATCCTATATATTTTATATCCTATTTTTTTTAGATTCCCCGTTCAATTGTCTACCCTCTCATATGAATTTATGTCCACTTAACTCTTACAGTTTTTGAGTTAAAAATTTGTTTGTCAAATATTGACCTCAAATAGACGTTTTGAAAAATGCCTATAACATCTTGAATTGTTACTTATAGATCCCTCTAGAATTAAAAAAATTGACATCTGTCAATGTTTTCAAATGGAAATATTTTATCTCATATGGTGATTGGCAAGACAATTTGCAACATAAAAGTATTATGTCTCCCTATATCTAGAGCAAGTAGTTTTTGAGTTATTTCGAAATTTCTTTCCTCCCAGAATGCTTGCACAATTGAATAATTCCTGTACTATTCACACGTGCACGATAGTAGGCTACTGTCTATATTCGCTGAACCGAATCTGTCAATATTTTTGAACGCTCCGTTCGAGTAATATTAAAATGAATAAGTATACCAATCAAGAAATTATGAATTTATTCGTCATTCATGGTCAGTGCGACAGAGTTGTTGAGAGAACTTGCAGAATTTTCAACAAAACTTACCCACACTTACCGCCGATGGATAGAAGAAAATTTAGAAGACTGGAGTCAAATTTTGTACAATTTGGAAAACTAAACGCAGAAAAAAATCAACCAATGCCAATAACGCAGAACGAAGAAGTTCAAGTGAATGTTTTGGTTTATTTTCAAGCAAATCCACGCGCATCCACCCGTAGTTGCCAGGAGGATTTGGGAGTAAGCAGAACATCACTGCGAAGAATTTTGAAAATATATCGTATGCATAATTATAAATTTAATTTGGTGCAAGAATTATTTCCTCAAGATGCAGTGAACAGGATTGATTTTTGTGAGTTTTTGTTGGTTAAAAATCAAGAAGAGAATGACTTTTTAAAAAAAATTATTTGGACCGACGAATCAAATTTCTCTCGTGAAGGTATTTTCAATGGAAAAAACAATCACATGTGGTCAACTGAAAATCCACATGCAACGCTTGTACATAAATCCCAACACAAATTTAGTTTCAACGTATTTTGCCTTTTGATGGACATGCGTGTTACTTTTTATTTGTACCACGAAAGATTAAATAGTGGTACATATTTACAAATTTTAAGAAATTTTGTAGAGAATTTTTTGGATGAGCTTCCTTTGAATTTAAGGATAAGTTCATGGTATCAGCTCGATGGAGCCCCAGCTCATTGCACACACGAAATATCGCAGCAACTGACGAATATGTTCGAAGATAGATGGATTCGAAGGTTAGGTCCGTGGAACTGGCCCGCTAGATCTCCAGATCTTACTCCACTCGACTTTTTTCTTTGGGGTCGTATAAAAAATAAAGTTTATGCCACTGTCGTCAATACCCGAGAAGAATTGGAAGCAAGGGTGCGAGCTGCATTCGCGGAATTAACTGCAGAAGAAATTAGGCGAGCAACAACAGAGGGTGTCGTAACACGTGCTGCACAGTGCTTATACGTTAATGGTCATCATTTCGAACAATTGTTATAATTTTTTTTTCTGTTCTTGCATTTAATTATTCGTTTGAAAATTACTTTATTTCAATCTTCTTGCTTTTGTTTTGTTTGTAAGTTGTAAGTGTGGATAAGTTTCGTTGAAACAACAATTCTGTCGCACTAGCCATATATGACGAATAAATTCATAATTTCTCGATTGCTACACTTATTTATTATAATATTACTCGAAGTGTTCAAAAATATTAACACGTTGGAAACGAATTTTTCTAGATTCGGTTCAGTGAATATTGACAGTAGCCTAGTATGGTGCATGTGTGAATTGTACAGGAATTATTCAATTGTGCAAACATTCTGGGAGGAAAGAAATTTCGAAATAACTCAAAAACTACTTGCTCTAGATATAGGGAGACATAATACTTTTATGTTGCAAATTGTCTTGCCAATCACCATATGAGATTTGAAAACATTGAATTATGATGTTTTTAAGTGGGCACTGAAATATTGACATTTTTGAAATACCTATTGTCAAAATTGACAGATGTCAATTTTTTTAATTCTAGAGGGATCTATAAGTAACAATTCAAGATGCCGCTCGTCTGTCTATCTTGTTCCTACTAGAAGTTATAGGCATTTTTCAAAACGTCTATTTAAGGTCAATATTTGACAAATAAATTTTTAACTCAAAAACTGTAAGAGTTAAGTGGACATAAATTCATATGAGAGGGTAGACAATTGAACGGGGAATCTAAAAAAAATTAATATATAGGATGTTCCATTTAAAATAACAAAGTTGGTAGCCATTTCCGGTACAACCGGAAGTGATAGAAAGTCGAAATATTTTCCATGAGGTGATCGCATTCAACCGTGCAATGTAGAGTTTTTTCAAATTTTTCCTCTGTCAGGAACCCCGAAAACTTTTAATGGGCGTTATTCGTGGCCCACCCTGTATATATATATATATATATATATATATATATATATATATATATATATATATATATATATATTTATACTTGATACAAAAATGTGTCACTAAAATAAATTGAAAATAATAAAAATAAATGTTAGGTTGAAACTCTTGCACAGTTTTGACAGTGGATATATAGCGAACGATGTAAGGAGACAAGGCAGGTTTTGAGTCTGTAAGAAAGTAAGAAATAAGATCCTGCGGAATGTATACACAACTCAGCGCGATAACATAATTCGGGCCCTCCTCTTTAGCCCCTCAAAAAGAAAGAGCAATTCCCCGGATTGATCTATTAGGCCTATTTTAGCAGACTAATTCACGTTGCTGGTTCAATTAACATTGCCGAAATACATGTGAGGATAATTTAATATTTGAACATGACGCTTTTATACTTTTTAAAAGCAACTCCCGGAATTATTGATGTTTTCAAGTAATTGTCTGCGTTTACTCTTCTTCCTTCTCCTTTTATACTTTTGCACGGATATAATGATCAATCAAAAGTTTTGTTTAGGTACGGATGTTTCAGCCATTGAAATATTGAACATTTTAAATTTAAAACTTAAAACCCAGCTGTAGAGATTAGAAGAATAAATAAAAATTCAATATACTAATAATTTAAATAATATGAAGGGAGATTGTTTGATATATTATATAGGTCTAGACGTTAACGTATTCAGCAACTCCCCGAAGCTAGAAGCAAAAACTAAACTCCCTACAAAATTTAAATTAGATGTAGACCCTTTTTATTCTCAGTTTGTTTTTGCTTGATATTCAATTTATGAATGGATATTTATAGTTATATCGATTAACTATTTACTTCTTCTAATCCGAAAGCCAATTATTGGTTTAATGACGATGGATTATTTAAAATGATTATTTTGCGAACAAACGGCAAATCGAACCAAATATTGATTTAGTATTACCGATTCGGGATTTAATTTAATTTTCATTTTGCTAGTGTTAAAACGTACCATTAGATATATAAACAATCTTTATTTACAGAAAAAGCATATACATATATAAATGTAAACAGAAACAATATATATATAAAAAAGATAACAATTCCGTAAAATGGCTATCAACCTGCGGTCTTTCAGCCTGGATTTTTTAAAAATTACTTATTAGTTTTTTCTTTTGTAAAATGGGAAGTGTTTAACAGTCGATGTCGGTGAATTTAATGGTCCTCTAAACGTCATGATCGCTAATGTCTGCATGGAAGGATGAAATGAATTGTTCAATTGTTATGTTGGGGTGTATGAATTTAGGCGGAATATCAGGATTGCGAGGGATACATAATAATGTGAAAATGTCGAGGATGTAGGGGTTGGTAGCTATTTTTTGGCACAGTTGTTGAAGGCGTTGTTCGATGGGGTTTACTTGGGTTTTTTCATAGAGGAGTTCATTGGATGGGTTGAAGAGCGGATTTAGTGGGTGTCTTAGTTTCGTTAGTACTCTGAGGGCTGACCGTTCCGCAATTTGTAGGTTTTTGAGGACTATGGGGCGTGGATTGTGGAAGAGGATCGGTGCGTATTCAAGCAGGGGTCGGCAGATGGATTTATAAATATGTACAGCGGTACTTGTGGTGATGCCTTTTGTTTTATACGTTAAACATCTAAAGTGCTTCGCCCTGCTTCTGATTTTGTTCTTAAGGTTTTGGGAATGTGTTTTGAGGGAAAACTTGGGATCGAGGGTTATTCCTAGGTATTTGCAGGTATGTGATGGACGAATGGATATATTGTTGATTATTATTTGGAATGGGGAGTTGTTGGTGCGGTGGAAGGGAATTAGAAGTTGGGATTTATTAGGATTTATGGATGTTCTCCATTTCGCAAACCATTGTTGGATGCTGTCTATCAGACCCTGCAGAGTACTTAGGGCTTTAGGAAGCGTAGAAGCATGGGAAATAAGAGCTGTATCATCAGCGTAAAGGAGAGGGTAGAGTGATTTATTGAAAAACGTAGGTTCTGGGTTGTAAATGTCATGGACAAAAATATTATACAGAAGTGGGGATAGGGGAGAACCTTGAGGGAGGCCTTGTTGAGGATAAAGTGTTTCGTATTTTGACTTGCAGGATTCTATTTGTAAGGTAGCTGTCAAGGAGGTTTATTAGATGTTGAGGGACTTCTAATGAATTGAGTTTAAACAGCAAACCTCGATGCCATACAGAATCGAACGCTTTTTGTATATCTAAAAAGACAATTGCTGTTTTTCGGCCTTCGAGGTGTGCTGTTTTGCAATTTGAGGTTAAAATGGATAACGGGAGGGCAGTAGATCGATGTTCGATGAACCCAAATTGATATGGAGGGATTTTGGCGGAAATAAGTTGAAGGAGTTTGGATTTAATAATGGATTCAAATAATTTGCCTAGGACTGGAAGTAGAGTTATAGGACGATAATTGGATATTTCTAAAGGATCGTTATTAGGTTTAGGGATGCATGTAATGATTCCATGTTTCCATTCAGAAGGAAATATTTGAGTGGCATATATATTGTTGAATATTTTTAGGATATGGTTGTGAATTTGATCAGGTAGGGATTTTAGGATAATTCTGGGTATATTGTCGTGACCGGGGGCTGTATTTTTGCCTTTATGAAGATTCTCGAAATACTCTTCTTCAGATATGTTGTCCTCGGGACAATGGGATGGGGAGTCGCTATTTTTTTGGGATATGTACCAGGAGTTAACGTCATTTAAAAAATCAGTATCAAAGTTATCGTTATATGTCATTGTATAGGTTTGTTTAAAATAGTTTGCAAAAATGTCGGAAATTAAATAGTCTTCTGTCACTGTCTCGTTAGTATTTGGGTCACGTATTTTGTTAAGAAAGTCCGTTTTGCGATATTTGGAAAGTTTTTTAATTTCATTCCAGTACTCCCTACCGCTTAGAATATTAATGTTTTCGCAAGCCCTGATCCAACAATCTGCTTTGTAGTCTAAGATAAGTTTGTGGATGTCTTTATTTAGTTTGTTGAATTTAGTTTTTAAGTTACTGTCATCTGTCAGTCTTAAGTCTCTATATAGTTGTCGTTTGTGTTTGAGGAGTCGTAGGATAAAGTTGGGAAGGGGATACTTATAAGGTGTTCTTGTGCAGGTTGGAGTATATTTCTGAATTGTATGTGTTAGTTTGCGTAGGAATGGTGATGTTGAAGCTGGGTTTATTGTGTGTTGTGAGTTTATAAAGTCGGTCATGTCTTGAGTAATTTTGTCAATGTTACAGTTGGAATATTGGAATATTAATTTTGGAGGTGAGGGAATAGGCGGGTCTTTCTTCAATGAAAATTGAATAGCTAAATGATCTGAGCACAGATCGGGTATAAGGGTAACGTCTTGGATAAGGTGCTGAATGTTGCTGGTACACATGAATATGTCGGGTGTGGAGGATTGGTTATGGGACATTATGAATATAGGAGGTGTGTTTATACGTATGAAATTTGAATTCGACATAAATGAAGAGAGTTGCTTTTGCTTAATTTTGTTTACATTGAAATCTCCGATCACGATAACATGGTCGTAGAGGGAAGCTTTAGTAAGGATGGTATCTTCAATAGAGGATGAATGGTGAATATAGACAAGGAAGATATGTAATTTAAAGGAAGCAAGGTCAATTGTGCATAGAGTACATTCATTCATTATGTGGTTGATTTTTGGAGGATTGGCTTTTCCTAATTATATTTCGGGTTTAGTTGCTACAATTGAACCTCCGCGTTGGTTGACGTTGGGAATGGATGCAGGGATTTGAATGTATGACCAATTATTAAATACAAATGGGTTGTTGGTTTTCGTTTCTGCCATCATACATACATGGATTGGGTTACTAGATAGGTAGTTGTAGAGTAGATGGGATTTAGTGGATAGGGAATTAATGTTGGAATAGATGAAATTTAATTTAGCCATTTTTATTTAGTTGTGCGATTCCTGTTCTGATACCTGAAATGGGTTCTACGGGCGGGATTATATTGGGGGATTCAAGGTCAAACATTACTATAAACATTTTATTTTCTGAGAAATTTACGTGAGTGTCGATATTGAATGAGGTGATGAATCGTGAACGAAGATTTTTAATGAGTGTCTCTCTGTCCGTTGTCGTGGGTGAATTTACATTAGTGGTATAGATGTCAATTACGTAGTCATGGATGGTGATAGGAGCATGAATGCGTGAATTTTTAGTTAGGTCCTTGTCTATGTTAGCTGATTTCTTATTTTGATTTACAATTTTCATGTTGGGGATTCCTTGAATTGGTTCCAGTGGCCTATTCGGGCATTTAGTGGACCAGGCTCCGTGATCTGTGCCCCCGCAGGATCTGCATTTGATGGGTAGTGATGAAATACAAGTGGATGTTGAATGTGTTCCATTACATTTAGCGCATGTGGTCATCTCTTTGCAGTTTTCTGTGATGTGATCGAATTTATTGCAGCGCCCGCACGGCATTGGAATAGGTGTAGGAGGTTTGCTCTCGATGACGTTATAAATTTTGCACATGAATCTAAATTTGTTATGCAAAAGTTTTGAGAATGACTCGTGTGAAGCTGTAATCACCCTAATCATGTGTGTTTTGTAGTTGTCTTTTTTCGCGATTATTCTGCAGTATCTGTGGTGTCCTCGATCTCGGGTTCGACGCTATTTATAATGCAGCAGTAAGATGGGGTCGGCGTTCCTCGCGGTTGTGCTGCGGCTGCGATGTTGACCCGTGGATATTGTTTGTGTATCCACATTTGTTTTTAGAATAAATCCACTGTGTGTTTTGATGATGAGGGCGTTATTATCATATTGTTGATTGGACCATACTTGTGCAAATTGTATTCGTGATAAATCTTGTGTAGTGGTGAATGAAAAGGCGTGTTTGTATTCTTGATTATTGTTGTATTTTGGGGTGGATGTCATTGGTGTGTAAGTTGTATTTGTGTTTTGTGAATATGAACTTGTTGTTGGTAGTGTGACCCCGCTACTGTGTGATGGTTGAGGTTGTGAAGCACTTGTTGCTTGTTGCGTATTTTGTGATAGAGTTTGTGTATTGATTTTTTTTAATGCGGCTTGGAGTATCTTATTAGTTGTTTTGGGTAAGTTTGCGTTACCTGATACGTGTTGTTTTTTTGCGGCCTTACTGGCTACTGGGTATCTTGGTGGCCGTCCCCGTTTTTTTGTCACCACATCGATGTAATCTCCACTACTTTCATCGTCATCCTCCATCAGGAACCTTTGATTTTAAATGCACTAGCTTTGATAAATATCGTACGTCTCGGCTTAGGCAGAATGTACGTCCTCGCTCTGCGCTAGTCAGGCGAGTAATGACGTACCATTATTAATACAGTAAATTGAAATTCTGTTAAAAGGTTTGTTGTTAATTATTTGAACAATCGGGACGCTACTTATTTTAGCATTAAATAAATAAATTCACTTATTTATTAAGATACACTTGAAAACTGTAAATTTGTATTTATGTGCAGATTTGACGAACTTTGAAAAGAACTAATTAGATGTTTAGTAATATGCTGAACATATATTTCAGTAGTACAACAATGTTTAATTACTACTAGTTTCCAGTACAATCACAATATACAGAGGGTGCTATTTAAAGAATGTAAAGTTTGACGTAAAATAAATCACCCTATTAATTTAGTATTAGTAACTTACGTTAATGAATATAATTATTATTTGAATAATTTTATTCTAAACTCTTCATAAAACAAGCTCCGTTACTTTTTATGTACAATTTAAGCAAACTAGCCAAGTTGCCTGGGCAAGTTTTCTGGATTGGCTATCGTAGGAGCAAGCACGTAAAGTCTAAATACAGGGTGACCGACGGGAACCGGATACATTTTAAATGATCAGGCTAGTTATTCAATAAAAACATAATTTTAATATACGAAAATCTTTATAATTACATGCTATTTTGTATGCAAATTATGACTAAAATATATTACCATGCAAGTAATGCCTACTTCCTTAAATGCAATTTTTAAAATTTTGCAGAAAATCATTGTATACGGGTTTAACATCTCTTGGTCAATTATTGCCACTTGCCGCTTGATTTTTCTTCTCAGGTCGATCTAGGTGTGGGGTTTGTGTGTAAAGACATGTTAATTGAGGTATCCGCACAAAAAAGTCACAAGTGGCCAAATCTAGTATACTTAGGGACATCGCGCGTACTGCGCAATTAGCAATGATGGTCGTGGTTCGCTGAAAGCTTCCAGAAAGGGTCATTTCACGTTTTGGCGACATCTTTTTGCCGCAGGGACCCTTCTTTAATCACGTGTGACTTTATTTTTGTAAAGAAATCTCAATCAGAAGTTGATCGTAAGATGTTAGAAAGCGTATACACCAACTTTGAGTAAATGCTTGAAAACTGCTTTCAAGAAAGTGTACAACCAGGGCCGGCTCACAGCATAAAGTAACAGATACATGGCATTTAGGCACTAATGGCAATGTGGTCTACAAACTTAGGCCAAATAATGCCAACTTTTTGATTATTTTTATGAATGGGGGCGCTAGTAAATCTTTTTCATTTAAAAAACAAGTAAGTACTAGCATTTCAAAAACGTCTGATTACCGTCGGTATGTACAGGGTACATATAAAAGTCACTAAACGCATAGGAAACCCATAGTACTAATGATTATAATAAATCGGATGTCTGGTTATTTTTTGTATGGATTTATTAATCCAACTCTCATTTGTAGACCTTTATGTCATCTATTTATTTATATTTTACCGCCTTAAAAGTGACGTTTGACGTACCCTGCCGACAACCTGAAATCATAATTTCGCCAAATCGCCAAAAAGCATATCATTGTGTATTATTGGCACTGCAAGGGATTTTAGGGGGATTGCTGATGAACCAATCGTAGCCGCTCAGTCAAGTTAAGCATATAACGCACGTGTATACATACATTACTTACCTACGAATTCTTTGTAAACACCTGACAAAGTGTAGTCAAATATGTGATGGTAAATGCGTTCCAATCCGGCGCATTCACCACTTTCGCTGTTTAATTTTTACGATGGATTTATTTGGAATGGATAAATTTTACGAAATTTGATTAATAAGAGATAATTTATTGACCATTGTGTTATTTTGCGTAAATAAACGTTAAAAAATATACGATGAATACTTTTAAAAGTGGTGAGCTCGCTTCGACGATAAATAAATGTTGTATTTGTAACTTTTTATGCAGCATTTTCGCGTTTCTGGACGGGTACCAAATTATTGGAAAGACATTTTATTCCCTAATTGATACATCTACGGCCGGCATAGCCCTCCTGGGCGCCGCAAAGGCCGCTAAAAAAATTATTTCGATCTATTTATTCCGAGCACCCTATTTAACAAAAATAAAAAACCACAAAAACTATTAAAGCTACAGAAAAGTATAATATATGGATTTCAAGAATTTCACTGGCATCTACAACCTATTATTTAAAAACATGTTTTGATATTCTCAATACTTACCAAGATAGAGTTTTTTAAAACTGAGTGAAAACTAATAGTTCTACGACAAAAATGACAAAATAATAATTGTTCATATTTATTATTATCTACTACTTTTAATTAAAACTTTTTTCTATATGCTCAATATTTGCCCATAATCACTGTTTTAAACGATTGGTTTATTACATTTGAGTCGCGTTTTATTCAGTTGTGACGTCCAGGCATCGAGTTTAGGGAGTGCTTGATCACGTGGCGTTACTTTAAAGTTAAAGGCAAGGTCGATGCGAGTTATTTATTGAACGGTATTGCATCTTATAACTGTAATAATCTATCGACAAAATTATATATACATGGTCCTGCATCTCACCTCCCGTCTTCTATAGATCAGTTATTAATTTAGTTAGGATTTTGATATTTGGCAGACTTTGCCTGTATCCTAGGGCCTATTTCAGGAAAATATTTTTGATTATACAGGGTGTCCCAAAAAAGTGTGACGTAATGATGATATATATTTTTAAATTAAATGGTGTACATTTTGTTAATAATTTGAGTGCCTTTTATGGTTACTTTTATGGTTACCCTACATTTTTATAGAAATCGGTTTAGTGATATCAGCCAAAAAAAAATAAAAACTAAAAAAAGTCGGTCTTGCACTATTAATTTAAAGAATTAATAACAATTAAAAATAGTATCTCGTCAATTAAATTATAGAAGATACTTATTAAAAAAGGTCTAATGGTCCCGATAACCAAGTTTGGTGGATATGAATTATACAGAGTGTGCAAAATTTAGTGTCAAACTTTTTAAACTTTAATGCACTGTATTATTCTTATTTTAAATTGGAATCCCTGTATATTTTTATGTCATTCCATGCGGAATTAAAAAACAAACATTTTTCCTAATTACAACCCTATCACAATTCCTAACACATAAAAAGTTATTTACAGAAAACTCGTTTTATCAACTAATCCAGTAGCCATTTTAATTAATAAAAATCGAAGGTGGCTTTGAAAAACAATTTATTGACATAACATGTTTTGTAATTAAATTGCATCTCGAAAGTCTTAAAGGATTCACAGATTTTCGTCTAAACATATTACACATCGTGAAAGTACAATGAGATCGAAAAAAAAATGATTCAGAGCAGGCATTGACTACTACAAAACGATTAGCAACACTGATTTCAATTCAATAAAAACAGGAAACTTCAAATAAATTTAAACACAAAACAGTATTCTAAAATTTGTCTTGCCAACCATGTTGTTCTAATCAAGGCCTGCTCTGAATCATGTTTTTTTACGATCGCGTGGTATTAAGTTTTGTATAAAAAATAGTTTCAGTAATAACATTTAATCACCTACTAGAACTTATGTTCGATATGTCTTCCGTTCTCTTGGAGGCACAATTGAAGACGAATAAGAAATGACATTGCAACTCTTCGTAATAGGTCGGGTGTAATGTTGTGAAATGCATTTATGATTCTTTGCTGCATGTTTTCTGGTGTGGTTGGAGGTTCTTGATAAACGATTTCCTTAACGTAGCCCCACAAAAAGAAGTCTAATTTAGTTAAGTCGGGTGATCGGGGCGGCCATTTACTTGGCCCGCCTCTTCCAATCCACCGATTCGGGAAGGTTGTGTTGAGATGATCCCTGACTTGTAATGAATAATGTGCTGGGACTCCATCCTGTTGCAGCCACACATAAATCTAGCAATTAATTTTGCAAAAAATCCAGATACGTTGGTCCATTCAAATGTCCGTTAAAAAAGTGAGGGTTTAATTGCCCACCTGTGTTGTTGATCAACATGCCTTAAAACTCTTGGATTGTGGTCGCAATAATAATGGAAGTTATGACGATTCACAAATCCATTGTTATGAAAGATAGCCTCGTCAGAAAACCTTATCAAACCTTATCAAAAAAGTCAACATGTACCCTAATTTTAGTTTGCGCCCAGTTGCAAAATTCGACACGTTGATCAAAATCTTGTTCAAAGAGTTCTTGATGGAACTGGATATGATAGGCATGGAAACGGTTGTCCTTTAAAATTCGTTCAACGGTTCTTTCGCTTACATCCACGGCAGCAGCGACTGCTTGTTGACTAACGGAAGGATTTTCCGTAATTGATAATAGCACAGCCAATTGATTTTCTTCAGTTCGAACCGGCCTATTTCTAACTGGTTTTGTATAGTTTACATTACCGGTATGTATAAATCTCTAATAAGTTTTCAAGGCTCCTGTTGTCTGGATGTCGTCGTTCCGGATACCGCTGTGCGTAAACTCGACTTGCCAAAAAACAGTTCTTTTCGCATTCTCCTAATATGAAAATCATATCTACTAGATCGTCTCGGTTGTACTTCATGACAACAAATTCTTGGATATAAAGAGCTTAACTCATAATGCTTTTAACTTTTACATTACTAAAGTCAAAATAGGCTTTTGTCACTTTGTTAAACAATAAATTGTTTTTCAAAGCCACCTTCGATTTTTATCATTAAAATGGCTATTGGATTAGTTGATAAAACGAGTTTCCTGCCAATAACTTTTAATGTGTTAGGAATTGCGATAGGGTTGTAATTAGGAAAAATGTTTGTTCTATAATTCCGCATGGAATGACATGAAAATATACAGGGGGTCTAATTTAAAATAAGAAAAATAAAGTGCTTTAAAGTTTGTAAACTTTGACACTAAATTTTAGACACTCTGTATAATTCATATGAATAAAACTTGGTTAACGGGACTGTCAGACCTTATTTAATAAGTAAGTAATTTTGTTGACGAGGCACTATTTTTATTTTTTATTAATTTTTTAAACCAATGGTGCAAAACTGATTTTATTTAGTTTTTATTTTTTTTGCTAAAATTATTAAACCAATTTCTTTAAAATTTTATGGGTATGTAGGTATCCATAGAAGGCACCCAAATAACGAACAAAATATATAGCATGTAATCTAAAAATATATATCATAATGACGTCAAACTTTTTTGGGACACCCTGTATAATCAAAAATATTTTCCTGAAATACGCCCTAGGATACAGGTAAAGTCTGCCAAATATCAAAAGCCTAACTTAATTACTAACTGAGCTACAGAAGACGGGAGGTGAGATGCAGGACCCTGTATATGTGTTCTTTTTATAATCAGTTTTCTTGGTTCTGCTCTCTCTGTGCCTCCTTGATGCCTGCAGCCTCCAAGCAGCACGCCTCGATCATAGAGTGAGTGGCACCACACAGGTATGCATACGAGATATGTATGCCGATACAAATATTTTATCAAATAGCTTTATTTGATTTACCGAAATACCAGTTAAAAAATTACCAAATTACTTTTAAATTATCAAGAGCATTTTTTACCTAACTCACATTCACATTCTCATGATAATAGGATACGTTAACAATTAGTATTTTATTTATTTAACACAATAAAAATACTATAATCACAGAAATATAAACAGTGAAAATACAAAATTATATAAAATGTAAACATGCGTACTAATAATAATTAACACCGACTTTCTCCATTGGGGTGTCTGCATGTATTTAACGCGTATACAATATGATACATGCGATGCAACTTGTTGTATACGCACATTCTCTCCTTCTAATTTATTTTTAAGGCAATGCCAAACCCCAAACTTGTAGATTTGTTATGAGGAGCCTTAGCGTTCATATGCATGCACTGCAACAGATATGTAAGAATTCCTTATCGTTACATTGATTCTAAATATTAGAGTGCAAAAGAACAGAGTGCTGTGATTGTGGATTAATTAATATTGAGACAGCTAAGAATATAAGAAATCAATTAATAAACAAAAAAGAGAATTTTTTGCCAATATGATTTAATTGTAATAGTTTTGGCCTTAAGTAGCAATGAACAACTTCGTGTAAATAAGTCTAAGATGATAATGTTCCATCGTAATTTTTATCTCGTCATAGATAAAAACTTAATATACAACAATGAACATGTCATGACTTATATCTTGTATTAAGGCCCATGCAGCGTGCATATTTTCATTTTATAGGAATAATTCAAAAACTTATCACTTACATAAAGTGATACTTAGCACAGCTCTCTAAAAGAAATATGTCGAGACTTGGTAGATTTTTTTTGTTTCTAATAATTGTTATAAAGAAAATCAAAAAAAAATCAAAATAAAAAAAAACATGTACCCGGGGTCAACATAAATGCACTAAATATATTTTTTTACAACTTTTTTTCATATTTTTACATTTGATCACACAATCCCTTTAATAAAATTCGAGAAAATAATTGACGCGATGCGCTACAACTCAATGAAATTCCGAAGTTAGTGTTTAAAATAGGAATGGGTTAACTCGATTTACGATCACGGATCTCGTGTTTTGTTTTTACATTGGCGTATGGCCGGTTAATTTTTGGCGTTATATTTGCTCTTAAGATATCTATGTTAATTGTTGACATTCTTCTGTTTACCAATATATCTAGAAAGTTCTGAGAAATAGACACTTATGATTACTTTAAGCATCCCAACATCGACTCGCCTCCCTAAAAAAATCTAACTCTGAATCCGACTTAACCTTATTTAATATTATGTAAAAATTATATTAATTTTTTATTAATTAAATAACTCGGAACTAAACATTTGTAATAAAATTACTCATTTAAATAATGTTTGATCAATATCACGACAATATTTTTACCTTTAGTATTTTTACACTATATGTAATACAAAGGGAAATATTATTTTTGTATTGATTTTTTTCTAATTAAAAATGTTAGCGGAAATATCCATTTTAAGGTCTCCTAAGTCGATTAAAACAAGTTCTAAAAAATGTCTGTGTGTCTGCGGATTCTGTACAGCAAAAACCGCTCAGGATATTGAAATGAAGCATTTTATTACATTATGACGATTTGAAAAGCTTTTGGTAAATTATGCGGAAACCGGTAGTTCATTCTCAGCGTTTTTTTCGATTTTTGTTAACATTGTCTTAGATATTGATCATATCGAAAAATTCAATTAAAATTTGTAGACAATCAAAAAATAAACATTTATTGTCTATGATTTTTGTAGAACTCTTAGTTTTGAAAGCCTAAGAGTTCTACGACGTATGCCCGGAGACATAGTCATTTCGACCGTAAAATGTCTTGCCCATTAATTTCGTTGTGGTCCGGAAGAGCGAAAAAGCTGAATAAAATAGTACTGAATAAATAAATTTTTGACACACAATTTACGGGAAAAGTACTAGGATGTACACATCATTTCTATATGTGTTTTTAATGCTAACAAATTGATTTAGATGGTTGGTGTACTCGTTTATACTCTAAAATATGTTGTTTGTCATATAGTGATAAAATTGATTTTTAAATTCTGTAAGTTATGAATCTCTTGTGGTGTTCAGTACAGGGAACAACAATTACTACTTTCCCAACTGTTACCAGAATTGCTAAATTATACGTTTAGTTAACGAACTAGTTGATTGGCTTCGATTAAACCAGATATGCATTTGCCATTATAACCCCTGGTGAATATTGGTATCTATGACTGGATATTACATCTGCAACTAAGTGGTGTTAGAATTAAAATCGATATTAAATGTTGTACTTTTGAGCGAATAAATTTTCTCTGTATAATTTGGTGTTGATTAGTAAATATTGATATTTTTTTAGATCAAATGATTTTATATCAGTGACGGCTCGTGATCTTCGCTAGAACGATACTTTAAATTAAATAATTTCGCCCGACGTTCAAAAATAGAGAGAGAATGTTCTCGGAGTTACAATAACATTTTTAAACATGGTATATACATAATATGGTTAATATTTATTATACACTGATATATTTCACATAATCTACCTAAAATACCTAGGTAACATTTTGTAAATTACAATTAAGTAACTATTTAATTATTGTTTGCATTTTTAAATTGCATCTGTTGTTTAACGATATTTAAAAATGTAAGATATGTTCTGATTTCTGAAATAAAATTTTAGACGAATATGTTTTAACTGTTTTGTAATACCGGTCAATTGTTGGCCTTAATGACAAATTTGTATTTAAGTAAATATCTATTTTACTTTAAAAATTGAATAATATAAAAATAATCAGAAATACATTGATAAATAAATCCACTAGTTCTAAAATAAAAATCTGTGATATGTAACGTAACCGAATTTAAAGTGTGCATCGACACATAGGCATCGGTGTATTGTATGGAAGAAATGTAACGACAGAAACTGCACTGACACTCGTGACGACGTAGCGCTTGCATTAATCATCATAATCTGAAAATCTACGGCTGGCCGATTTTGCGGATACAAAGTTGCTTAGTAAACATATATTAAATGAAAATAAATTCCCGCATTTATCGGCCTTACAAAGTGCTTATTAATGTTACTACCTATTAGCCTGTTATATATTTATTATAAATAATGCGTGTTCAAACAAACTTAACGGTACGGCCCGGCCGACCCTGACGAGCCGTCACTGTTTTATATTGTGAAACTTTGGAATGCAGTGTAAAATGGTATCATTACATTACACGTTTATTGGTTAAGTATAAATGTAACCCCTTGTAACGGTCAAGAGCTATGCACTTAAGTGATTTGATTGCTCCTCAATCCGGTAAACAGTTTGTCCTCGTCGCACGATTCATCTAAAACAGGATCAAACCAGAACGCGCGAGTGTAATTGTATATTACGTGATCGTCTGTACTCGTAGGCACCATGAACTAAAGGTACTATAGACATCGTCCGATGTAGCAGTATAGGCACACCGACAACTTAATCGACCTAATGAACGTGGTCGTGGAACGGAACAACGAACAAATCGTTTATTTACACCATAGTCCAAAGGATGCGATTCCGCTCGATTCGCATATAGCACACACACTCCCTCAATAACGAAGCTAATATCAAAACTCCCCAACTTGCACCCTGCAATCTCGTTCAACCATATTTCTATTTACAATGTCGTTCACTTTATGGCTATTTCCCGACTGGGACACCGAGGAATGTTCCAGTGGGCCGGCGGATTCCCGGGTAGGTAGATATTTCTTCTGTGGTGTATGATTATAGTCGACTTAGGGGCCCGATTTTTTCGGGAGGCCGCGGGCCATTTAAAGGTGCCAGTCCGCATCTGAATGTCAGCTTATATATGCAGATATGTGCACCCGCAGAACATTTTTCAGGGAGAGGCAAAATATAATAAAAATAATAATCAGGGGCACAGCGCTTATGTCTCACTTTTAAGTAAAAAGCTCCATTCGGGTCCATAGATGTGTGTGAATGTGTTATGGCGTTCAAAATATGTGTTAGGAAATATTTACATTTATTATGCTAAAAAAAACAAATTTAAATAAAAATAAAAATTGTGTAGCTGGCTGAATGGCTAAGGCGAAGGTCATTAAAAAAAAGATCATTTCTTGTTATATTTGTTAGCATCATTTTAATATTGATTCCTTTGCTAAATATAGGAGCCTAGTCACACAGGCATTAGACCAAGATTATTATGAACTGGTTTCCATTTACTTTAAATACCTTATGATCTATGTTTAGATGTGTTTGCGATACATACCGTTTCAATTTCATATTATGTTAAGTACATTGTGTACCTTTGCACGGCGATTTCTGTTGAAAACAAAGGAAAGGTGTTTTTGTGATATTTTTAATTTCGTTGCTTTTATCCAATACTCTTAACTATCACTATTATTTTAATTACTGCATTACATTACTCTGAGTGCACACTCGACGCACTTTAGTAAACCCACGAATGAATGGCGCGAATAAAGAGAGTAATAAAAGAAGCTTTACCCTTATATTCGTAATTCTTGTAGTTTTTTTTTTAGTATACAGTACGTGATAGTGAGGATGCGTTATCAAATCCGGGATTCTCTTTAAGAAGAGGATTGTAGAAATGTTTTAATTCACTCGAGGAATATTCGGAGGGCGCTGCGGACGAGGATGAAGTGGCATTTTGGGTTTCGTCTAAGCGATCTTCTCCTATTTCCACTCATGAAGGGAAAACCTCAAAAGGATGCGGATAGTTCTAGTCAACAAACAAATTAAAATGATATATTCCGTTAAACTCGTAGTCATAAATATTATACCTATATCCCAAATATATGTTATAATACATACGTATATAAATGTCGGTAATAAGTCGAAACTAGTCGGACTAAAAATAACATGAGTGAAATAAACCAAGCGTTTTAACTACGTTTTCTGAAACTACATACAAATATTGTAAAATTCAAATAACTACAGTCTTAATCAATTTTGGTTTATTGAACCATTACTAAGAGAATTTAAAATAACCGAAAGAGAATGATTACGTTACTGATGATAATTCTGCGTACGGGTGGTTACACATGATGATTATGATGATTATATGATGATCAAGGGCACCAAGGGCGTGTATTTTATATGCTGACAACGGTTTGTAGCGTATGTGAATTACGTGCGTTGCGTATTATGTTGATCTCCGGTCAGTCAAATGGCATTTGAAACACACGGCCTCTATAACACAATAATTGTGTTTTGTCGTCGTAATATTGTAAAATCAATCTTGTTTAAAATGCATTCGTATAAACATTGTCTAGGTGTATTTTAATTAATGGAAGAGGCCGTATAACAATACGATTAACAGTTCAGAAAGCATTACAATAATATTTCCGATACCAGACATATAACTGTTAACCAATTCTATAATGTGACATTGAATTTGAAATAAAGGCACTCACTCGGTTTATTCAAATTATTTCTTTATTTCTCCATCTAGTTTCGACGTATCCTGATTCTCACGGAATAATGTTCAGAAAATAAATATTTACAGAGTTATATACATTATCAGGTAGTAATTACTGCCATCACTACCTGATAATGTATATAACTCTGTAAATATTTTTTAATAGAATGGGGAAGTGCCAGATGTCTTTCCACTCATTTACCACGTTATTTCCCTGTTTTATGGCCTTATGAATCTCTAGCCCGCCTCTAAAATTAAAATTGCGTCCTTTACTAACCGAGTGTAACATTTCAAAATTAGATGCATTACAAAGGTGATTGAATGCGATGCAATGTTTAGCAAAATCCGTGGATTGTTTATTATTCACACTTGATTTTATTATATCCATTTAATCGTATTTTTAAACTTTTATTTAATGTATATTACGAACCAAACAATTGGAATCAATATTAGTATATTAATGAACTTTTCCCAAAAATAAAGAAATGTGTGAAAGGGAAAGAAATAAATGTTATTATTACCCACCCACCTAATTTAGGTATATTATTTATAAATAAGAAACCACCTTTAAATAAAATAAAGAATGCGGCATTTATCAAGTTGTGTGGGGAATGCGATGCAATACGTATATAGGTCAAACTTTAAGAAATTTCGAAATATAATTAATTGAACATAAAAAATAAATTGTGAGAAATAAACAATCCGCGGGTTTTGGTACACATTACATCGCATTATCACTTTATTTAATGCATCTGATTTTAATATATTAAACTTGGGTAGTAAAGGACACGATTTGAATTTTAAACCAAACTGGGAAAAAACGTGGTAAATTAGTGCGAAGACATCTAGCACTCCCCCATCCTTAGTGCCATTACTACCTGATAATGTATACAACTCCGTAAATATTTATTTTCTGTACATTATTCGTTGAGAATGACGATAAGTCGAAACAAGTTGGAGAAATAAAGAAATAAGTGAAACGAACCAAATGCCTTTAATTCAAATTCAATATTTGTTAAAATGATTCATCAAGTGATCAATGAGAACCAAATTACATTTTTATAATATGACTGTTTATATTCAGACGCTTAGAACCCCATTTTATCTTCAATCAGATGCAACATTAAATAAGCGCGCATATCATTACTTCATCACTTAAAGAATATTCAATCTTATCTTTAAAATGTTCCCACCGGACTACGAGAAACTTCAACGAATGGAAAATTGCTTGGAGTCTAGGAATAGGGCCAAGTACATCCCAGTGGGATAATCGAAATACTGCAAAATGAGCTATCAGCTAACGATTCCTTCATCTCGGCACTTCCCAGCGGATCAACAAAAGTCTGTCTACATAAAGAGCATCGTTTTTATAACACGTCATTTTTAATAGACCATTCAATCAGATTAATCCCATATCATAAAAAAGTCGTTTAGAAATCCGACCACATATCCACCAATAAATCGTATTATTGAGAATTTAAGTTTGCAAAAATTGTACCATAATATTGTGTTTACAGGAATTGGATGTAAATATGACAAGATTAGATTAAAATTGACAAGTCGAAGTTAAACTGCAGACACATACATAAATTCCATTTAACAGGGTGATTTAAAACGTGTATTACAGTAAATAAAGAAATGTCCATCATACTAACTGTACATTAATGCAATGGATACCTCATTCAGCACTAATACTGTGGCATAATATTACGTAACATAACATTTTGCGATGGACCGGCAGAATCTGTCCTGCGGCCTTTTACTACTTTGGCTAGCACTGCTCTAGATTATTGATCTTGACCTTTGCCCTTCGACGATTTAGCATTGATAATTGATATTATATTCATAAACACGTTGTTCAAATCGTAACCATTTTCTTTAGATACGAAATAAAATACTCTAATTATTTCAGACAATACTGTGTGTTGTGTGACATGATTTATTTTCTAGGGATTTTATATTTGTTATTTTTTAATTATTCCGTTCAACAATTTTTTCACGCAGCATAGCAAAATCCATAGGTTAATACAGCATAATAGTATTTTCTGAAGTGAGAGAAAGATAAAATATATAGTAGACGAATCGTAATAATTATTGTTACCATGCCTACGTATTAGAAAATAAATGTTATCCTGTTTGTCAAATTTTACTTCAAATTTGCAGTTGTCAACTGCCGCGATGTCTTATACTCTGAAAGAGAGAATATAAGTTATTAAATGTAGCAAATTTTGAGTTCCAAATCAAGCTCTTTTGTTTTTACAACGGATGTCTGAAAATGTACAGGGTGGCAAAAATTGGATGTTGCTATAGGGAATCTCGGTTTTTTCTATCTCTTCTAATAACCGAGATTCCCTATAGTAACATCCAATTTGGGCCACCCTGTACAGCTTATGCATACGTTTACCTAAAAGAAAATGTTTACGTTTTAGAAAAACCCCGTGAACATTTTTCAAGGCTTTTCTAAACTCGAAATTTTACTTCATGCGCCACACGTACAAAACAAAAATATTGTGAATTTATATATATTTGAGCCTCACTTAAAATCAGTGTTTTATACGCGTGGCATATGAAGTAAAATTTCGAGTTTAGAAAAGCCCAGAAAATTTGTCTCGGGTCGACAAATTTTCACGGGGCTTTTCTTAACTCGAAATTTTACTTCATGCTTAGTTTGGGAGTGGAAAACACTCGTTTAAAGTTTCAAATTAAGCTCTTTTGAAAAACAACGGATGTCGTAAAATTTACAGCTTATGCATATGTTTACCCAAAAGAACAATTCCCTGTTTAACCAAACAAGTATTTTATAAAATGAAACACAAACGAACTGACTGACTGCCAACATTAGAGGTTATAATTCAGTGTTACCTGTGTGCAAATATGAAATTTACCAAAACGCCATATACAATGTATTGCCAACAGATCTTAGAATGACATTTACTTAAAAATTCTTTACAAAGATTCATAATACACATGACAATTTTAAATGTATCTTTAACCTAAACATCATTTAACTTAATACTTGTTTAAAAAGTAGATAATACCGGGCGTTACATGATTAAAAACTTTCTGTTTTACGTATGGCGAGAGGAAAAAGTTAATTAGAGACAATTCGGGTGACCTGGCTGCCCACCTGATCACCACTTCTACCAATTACACGATTCAGAAAAGTAGTATTTAAAAATCCACGCACATTAACCATGTCGTGCGCAGGACAGCCATCCTGTTGAAACCATATATGGTTGAAGTCTACTCCTAAAAGTGGCCTCATTGCTGAAATTATTTTATCCCGAAGACGATCCAAATACTTTACTCCATTCAAATTTTCCTTAATGAAGAAGGGTCAAACAATATGTTCTCCGATGATACCTACCCATACCTTCAATTTTTGTGGGTATTGAGTTCTCAAATCCATGCGACGTCATTTTCATTCTTTTTTTTTTTATTTGTACGTTCATCATCGGTTTACAGAACACCATTCTTTCAATGTCATCTTTTGGAAAAATCTAATGACCGGTTGAAATTTTGTAAGATTTGTATCCATTTCGTTTGAGAACTTGTCGAACCGTTTCCCTGTTAGTACCAACTTCTGTAGCAATTCTAAAGCTGGATTTTGAAGAATCATCTTCTACAATAGCGCAAATCATTATGTCCCGTCTTTTCTGGTGTTCTGTGGCAGTCCTTTGTTCTTTTCTGTGGCATTTATTGTAAGCAATATATCCAGTCTATTTAAAAGCACGAATAATTCTTGAAATTGTTGAACAATGTTCGCCGGTTCTCAAAATTTGCTACATCTAATAATTTATATTCTCTCTTCCAGAGTATAAGACATCGCGGCAGTTGACAACTGCAAATTTGAAGTAAAAGTTGACAAACAGGATAATATTTATTTTCTAATAAGTAGGCATGGTAATAATAATTATCACGATTCGTCTGCTATATATTTTGTCTTTCTCTTACTTCAGAAAATCCTATTATACTGTATTAACCTATGAATTTTGCTATGCTGCCTGAAAAAATTGTTAAACGGTATAGCCGTGGGAGCTATATATTTATACATAAATGGTTTAATTCATTCACACAGGCCTAAATAAAATATGCATGTATGGGTGTTACATTTTAGTTTTCTGTATTTACCTCCGTTAGATATTAGTGATATTCAACAGAGCCAATTAGAGGTAGCGCTCAACTGTATATGTGTTCATGTAATATCTCAGCATGCGTTTTTGCGCTTTTAAAATGTCGATGATCGCCTCTATATTGCACGGATGCTTGCATCACTTCTCGTGTATGTTCATACTCTTCCTGTTGTTCATGGGGGTTGGTTTAGTTTCCTCTCTTTTTACAGCGTAGACAAACATGTAGAAATGTACTAATATTACATAAGTTCGAACACATTTGTAGAATTACGCAAATCGCTAGTACGCGGCTTTTGCAGAATATTTCTACTTCCTAATTTTAAGCAGTCGGTGTAAAATAGTTGAATCTATAAATCGGATTAATTAAAATATTTCAGGTTTAAGAGCTCAACATTTATATGCATTTAATTTATTACTAGACTAAGTGAACGCAACTCATAGTTAATTTATAATATCGATAAATGGCATAGCCCGTTCAGTGTTTACAAAATGTGGGTAAGCACGTTCTTTTAGCAACCCGTTTATTTATTGTATTCACTGTCGTCATGCAATATTACATTTAAAATTCTGAAATAACACCGATTACAAAAATTAAATCATAATTTTATTTTTATTAGAAACCATTGATATTTAAAACTGTAATGGAAGTAATAATGTACAATTATAATTAATACTAATTGGAAAAAGTTATAATACTAAACCTAGTTCTTATCATCATAGGTAGAATAATTCCTTATGGTCCCATAGCAATTTCGGGCTTTCAGTATTATCCTAATATCGTGGTTCTTTAACTCATTGCAAAAAGAATTGATTGCAATCTTTTCATTCACCGGTTTTAATGAATCAATCGCGGTTTGATCACTTCCTGCCTGAGCCAAAGTAAGGTCGCTGAGAAGCTGTTCGATTTCTTGACCGAATTCATCTATCGAATTGGCGAGATTGATGTAACTGACTGGACAAAACTACAGCAGATTTTTGACTTATAAAATGAATCCTTATGTCCTTTATAAGATTATCAACCGTATCATAGTTGCTATTTAATCTAATTTTTGCGTTTTCAGAAAGTCTTGTTTTCAACACGTATTTAATCAAACTCGGTTGATCTTCGCGCTTTAGCATTTCGGAATATAACTTGACAGAGTCAATTATTTTTTTAGTTGTATGCTCTATTCCGTCCATCGACGGTAGCAAACTACCCGCTACTCTCAAATCAAATGAGTCAGCCATTGTTTCTTGAAAACTTAATCTATTTTTAATAATATTCCTAATCTCACTAATTATACTTTAAATTGCTTTTGAATAAGTACTAATTTCACTGGCTACATTTATCTACTTTGCATCTTCAGTAGCATTCTTAATTAATTTATCTAATATACTTTCGAAATTATCTAATTCCCCTAATCTTTTATTGTTAACTTCTAAATTTTTTCTTCTTTCTTGATTCTCTTTAGCCCTATTTGATCTAAACACCTTAACTTTTTCTAGTAGTTCTTGTAAAAGTTCAACAATTCCCATCGGAAAGAAAAAAAAAAACTCGCACTTGCCTCTTTACGCACGCACATTACTTATCTTCGCGTTGTACACTTAGGGCGATCAGCTCCCGGCTCCTCATGATCTCCTGCCGAATCCTCTTCTCCAATTTTTGGTTGCACCGGCGCCAGACAAATAATCCCACGATGAACATGATGACAACCACCATCACAAGGCCCATTACTTCCGTCAAGCTGCCAGCTTGAGTGATTATCACTTCTTTTTCTTCCTTTGATTGATTATACCCCATCTTTTATTATATTGAGTCTTGATTATTATTCAATTTTTCACTTTCGCATTCTTGACTCGAGTTTTATATCCTCTCGTACTTTCTAATTCCAGCATCATTTAAAAAAATATCCTGGAAGGATCGCCATGTAAAGTTTTAGGTATATTTATCAAAGACGAAACACTTTAAATTACCATTTCACTTTTTATTCTCTTCACCCACTCAACAATAATTTATGGCACACATTACGAAATATGCCGATTGAAGCATATTTCGCAATGTCCAACTTTTACCACTACAAGATCATATAACCGTCGTTTCAGCTATCTTTGGCGGAAATATAAAATTTAAAATACACGAATGTTATGAAAGTGTGCACGTTTTTTATTGTGAAGCCATAAAACACTTTCCAGGAAATATGATAATCCATTAGCATTATTATCTGTGCCCGTGTTGTTTTTTTAATTAATTCTTCCGGTAACATGGTGAATCGAAATTATAATGAGAGCAAGATTGGCGAGATTACTTTTTCCTTTGTCAGATAAGCGCAGATTTATCAAAATCTCGCACAGGGCCTTCTCCTGCCCTAATCACTGGCCATTATCTGGATTTATCAAAATCTCAACTTACCTCCCCCGTTCCTAATTACCACCTATTATCCGGAAGCATGCCTGTGTGTGATAATTAAAGAAAGCCATAACGCCACCCACGTATTCCCCTCTTTTTACAGCGGGCATAAAATCGAAGTGAATCATTAAGACCAAGGCAAGGGTGATTTTCATAAGTGTGCAGTAGACCTACAAACTACTTGATGATGACATTTTATTTGATTAGAAATTATATAAATGCAGAGACGGTTAAATAAATGAAAATATATTCAACTGGTAATAAAATACATAATTATTATAAGACATTATGGATATATGCATTTTTTATACCGCCTGTATGAATATTTATTTTGTTGGATAAAGAGAGTTCATTTTATACTAATATTATGTATATGTATATTATTTAAAATATTATGTAGTTTTCCTATATTCATGTATAAATTATTAAATAGACCTACACTTTTAAGAATTTATAATTTATTCGTTTTTAAAAGCAATGTTTATGCGTTTCTTTACAATCACTGTTAGTTTTATAAAAATCTGATATTGCAATTACATTTTGTGAGAAAAGAAAAACTGTTCGTATCAATAATTTTGAAAAAGAATTTTTATTAACATTTATACATATGAATTTTATTGTTTTTTTTTTTATTTATGGATAAGGATCAAAACTTTTCGAATGAATATATTAGTTGAAGATTTAAAAATCTCCAAATAATATTATATAAACGATAAAGGAGGCATTTAGGCGTAAATTGCAAAATAAAATTTTACGGTCCAGGATAAAGCGTGGATGGAAATAAACAATGTTCTCAAGTTTTTGCGCACAGCGATAAGGACAAAATCGGATAATATAAAACCCACTTTCCACTATCATTTCACAGAGTTTTTTTTGTACTTATGATTCTGACTTCCTGCGCATTTTCATGGAGACATTTATTAATAAAAGTTAATAATAACAACATAATTAAAAATGTTAATTGGGGTGCACAAATATACATTTCTGAAACAGAAAAGTCTAGTTGATAAAGTATTAAATAATCCGTCTCATTTTAATCTTCGGCATTCTGAAAGTTAAATTTAAAACTGGATCGATGTTACTACGTACTGAAATATTTGCAAATAAATCATGATACTAACCTCAATTTCGGGGTGTGATGATGGGTAGGACGAGGATACAACCATAGATAACTTCATGAATAAAACATTATGAATTTAATAGAATTCAATAATAAATTTAGATATTCCTTAGCCTTTTTCGCGCAATGTATTACAAATGTCGGGGATTTGCTGGGATCACGAGTCGCAGCGCGAACAAGGGACATTTAAAAGCTGCTGCCCCCTTTATGGTATCAAAAGTAAAAACGCAGATTTATATGGACAGTTTGGGATGTAACAAAAAAAACGGATCGGATCACCGCAAGATTAAAAGAGGAAAACAAAATAGCAAAGCATAAGTGTGAATGTGTGCGATACACGAATGATTTATAAAGGACTTGAGAAGGGCAGGTAGAATCCCGACAATAATATTGTCTCTGGAAATTAATGGGACGACATTACCATATGCATGTTTTCACTGTATATAGTGTGTCTAAATAAACTCCAATGTTGCTACTATATTTTCCCGTAGCATAAATCATAACTAGAGAATAATAATCTTATCATCAAATGTATCGATTTAGGGTAAATAAACCATATGCATTATAGACATTAACATATGAGCACAATATTAACACACATCTGTCAATCAAAAGATTATTATTAAAGTAAATAAATATTACAATTTCAAAATCTGTTTAACTAAAACATAATCACATTACATTTTCGGTATTGCCCAGAGTTTAGAAGAAATGCCGGCTGGTTAACGTCGTTACTTAAGGTCGAAAATTTACATGTTATTTGGCCAAAGTAGATCTTTGAAACTAATACATATTGTACATTAAAGCTTTGTGAATAAATTAACAGTATTTATTTTATCAAAAAAATGGTTCTTAAATTAAATATAAATTAAATAATGGAACACTGTCAAATGATCACATAAATCCTTGAAATACTTCCATTGGAAACATTATTTCTTTTTCATATTGCTTTAATTTATTGAGGTAATTATTATAAACATGTTGTATTAAATAGATTGATCGAAAATAAATGGTAAATAAAACCAATCGTTGCTTAGATATCTCCAAAAGAGCAATGTAAAATGTTCGTGATATTTTAAAAATATACTATGATTTCTAAAAACATGTGAAAAGAAATTAGATTTGATATGTAGAATTCGTGTACGACAGCCGGGAGCCAAAAGCCCGCGTCGCGACTCGGGCTCCTGGCTCCCGACCTTGAATTGCGAATGGATTTTTTCTGACGCGGACCATTTGTTTATGTTATTGATACACAACAAAGGAAGACGTTGTTAAAATATTTCCCAATACATTTTGTAAATATAATTGCATTTCTGGATTCGTGTTTTGAATAGGAATGTGGGATGCCAATAAATGTTGATTCAAGTGCTGACTCTAAAAAATCCTTTTTCATTTATAACTTACCAAGTTGAATGTGCGGCACTTTGCAATAATTAATATTTGATTTTTGATAGTAATCATTTAAATTACCTATGCAGTTATAAATAACTTGAATTTATATTTTATGTTGCTAGAATTTAATTTAGAATTTAAGATACGCATTCTTTTCAAATGTTGAATGGTCTAATAATTGTAGATTAACTGGACACGGTTTTAAATTTTATACAAAATAAATAAGAAACAACAAACCACTACACAATCACAACAACAACCATCAGCAGGGCCTTTGCACAGTAGCGATTCCCAGATAACAAAACAGACACAAAATCAACCACCTCAACAATACCCACAACAATACTCACAACAACAAGCACCCTCGACACATACAAATACAACACAACAATCATTTCGCACACAACAACAACCACCCCCGCCACTTACAAATACAACACAGCACCTACAAAACAAACCAATCAAACTCACCACTCAGCAATTCAAAAACACATACAACATAACCACTACCACAGAACTCCCTCGCCTACAACTTGTAGAACTCTGGCTAAATAACACGAACGACATGGAAGCAGTTATTCTTAAAACAAAACAGGGTTATTTATTAAAATCCAACCACAATTCGGCCACGTGCGAACATAACCTAAACATCTTAAAAACCAAAAAAATCATTCATCAATTCACATCAACATCCTACGCTCCGCGCGAACGCAACTCAGCCGTCCCGACGTACTCATGCGTGATACGCAGCCTCGAGCCCGAGATCGAAGACGCGGCAATCAGCGAGCGCTTGAATGCGACCAGTATCGAACACAGATACTACCGCCGCATCACTTCAAAGGCCACGGGACTTAAAACAAGAATGGTGCGAATAATAACGGCCTCGCACAGCTCTTACACCAAACTTTTGCAACACATCTTCAAATATATGTGCAAAGTGTACCCCGTCGAAGAAAGCCTTGCCCCACAGCCTCTTCCTGCACCATGTAACAAGTGCAACAAATTTGACCATGTTACGGCGGATTGCAACGAAAAAATCGTCTGTGCCAAATGTAATGGCGAGCACTACACATCCGCCTGCACCACACAACTTCCACCCAAATGCTCATCATGTGGAAAAGCTGACCACGGCGACTGAACAAAGACATTAAGACATTAATTTTTCAATACAAGACGGACATATGGTTAAACACTTGCAAAGACATAAACGACCTTAACGGCAAGACATTCTGGACACAAATAAAAAAACTGTCAAAATATAAAAAAACTGACCAACTTCAACAAATAACGGACCCTGAGACTAACGAGACAATTACGGACGCAGACATAATCGTAGAAAAATTTGCTGACTACTTCAACGAAACATATAAGATGACAGAAGACACGACCTTTCACAAGAATTTTCTCAAACATGTCGAGGAATGGCACAAAGAATTCTTAAAAAACACTAACCCTACAAAACCAAACGACTTCTTTACTGAATTCGAATACAACAACATCATGAAAAAGAGAAAACATACTGCACCCGGTCATGACTACGTACATAGACGCATCCTTAAATCCTTACCACCTCACATCCACCACCACATCTTGAACATCCTCAACTACAACTACCAAAACAACTATTTCCCACCAGAATGGAAGACAGGCATCATCATATGCATACCCAAACGCGACCACAACACATCCCTCATTCCTAGTTACCGTCCTATAACTCTCCTTCCGGTCCTAACTATATGAATCCCTCCTCAAAGACAAAATCCTCTCACTAATCTCTGACCGTATTCCCAATTACCAATTTGGATTTCTCCCCAAGCGCCCCATCAGTCTACCACTGTCTATCCTTACTTCCAACCTACAAACATCTCACCTCGAAGGCAAATCCTCTGCAACCCTCTTCCTCTACATCCAAAAAGCTTTCGATTCTGTTTGGCACAAAGGCCTCCTTTTTAAATGTCACTCCATTAATATCCCTGCACATCTTATCCGCATACTACATTCATTCCTTTTCAACAGATCCCTCAAAGTAAAAAGAATCGTTTCTCCTCTACCTTTTCCCCAGAACAAGGTGTTCGCCAAGGTTCCCCCCTCTCTCCACTACTATACAATATATTCTGTTCCGACATATACCATCCTGACCCAAAATACTTCAATGCCTCAAAATATATCCTACAGTTCGCCGACGACACTGCCCTCATATCCCACGCTCCCACTCTACCTAAAGCTCTCCAAACTCTCCAAGAACTCATCGGTACCCTTGAACGATGGTTCGCAAAATGGAGAATAAAAATTAATCCCCGTAAATCACAACTCCTCATTCCCTACCGCAAAATCAATAACTATCCATTTATCATCTCCATTTCACAAAACCAAATCTACCCCTCCTCCCATGTAAAATATCTTGGATTTACTTTCGACCAAAAACTCAACTTCAAAAAACATGCATGTAACATAAAAAGTAAAATAACAACGCAGGCAAAATTGTTCAGAAACTTAGCCTACAAACAATCTGGAATAAACACTCAAACTGCTGTAATCATCTATAAAATGATGTGTCGTCCCTTGATTGATTATGGTTCCATCTTATTTTCCACATCCCAAAATCCCACCCAACACCACATCCAAGTTAGTGAGCGAGCATCCCTAAGAACCCTTACCAAAATCCGTCACCCCATAAATCCGCTACATAACCCATCTAACCAACTCCTCTACGACTCAACTGAGATAACCCCCATAGAAGAACGCCTCCAATTCCTTTCCAAAAAATTCTCTAAAAATCATTTTAATTACCGTACCATTTCCCATTACTGTTTCCATCGAAATCCCACTATACTTCCCAAATATAAAAAAACCACTAACAACCATATTTGAATTCATTTCATTATTTCACCCATACACCCATTTAGGACTAACGTACGACACTAATAATCAATCTAGGCAGAAAGACCTCAGGTCAATAGCCATTTGACAGTGACAGGGACAGTTCGTATCACTCATCCATTTTAAATAATAAAATTTAATTGTAAAAAAATACGAATTTAAGCGAATATTGATCGGTTAAATTAGTATATACTAATTTAAGCGATTATTTGATCGGGTAAAATAGTATATACTAATTTAAACAATTATTTGATCGGGTAAATTAGTAGATACTAATTTTATCGATTATTTCACCGGATAAAATAGTATATGCTAATATAAGCGATTATTTCGTCGGGAAAATTACTAATTAGTATACTAAAATAATTGATTATTATCTCAGTGGACTGGACTATTAATTATTATAAACAAATGTTTCGCGTATTATCTCGGTAGACAGGACTACTAATTATTCTATAGTAATATTAATAATTACTGCCTTGACGGTTGTTTTGTATTTCATTAAATAAATCATTCAATAATAATAATTAATAAAAATTCTAATCTTCACTACTAACAAACATTACCCTCAGAAAAAACGTTCACGAAACCACGGGCTTAAAAACAAACCCTAAAAACCACTCCCTCAAAAAATCACACCTTAAAAGACCACCTCTTGTAAAAACTTTATTGAAAATCACACCTACGGAAAAAAACACGTTCTGAAAAACTACCCTATGTAAAAAGATTTCTGGAAAATCAGCCCCACCCCCGAAAGGAACGATCCCCCTAAAAATCATCCTTACAAAAAACCATTCCTGAAATTCATCCTCCGAAAAACCTACTCCGCGAAACAACCTTCATAAAAAGCTTTGCCTGTAATATTATCCCCCCCCCCCAAAAAAAAGCACCCCCAAAAATACCCCCTGTAATAAACATTCTTGGGAACCAGTTCTAGAAAAAAAAAAACACCTCGTTCGAATATACAATAAACATTCTATGGCCTGTTTTTGTTTTACAAGATCACTTTACATCTCTCTTGTTTGTACTACATAATTATTCAGCCCCCCCGCTCATCATATTTCGAACTGAAAGGTTAACTACTAATTTAATCGATTATAAAAATATCTCGTTTTAAAATAATCCATTATTAAAATATATCGATTATTTCCATCACTAATTAATATACATCAATTATATTTTCTTAATTTGTATAGACATAAATAAATGTGTGTATAAAAGTTGTATGTATGTCGATTAAAATTAAAATCGTGAACATTTATTTATTCAGTTTACTTGTCGAGTGTAATTCAATACCCATTCAATCGCCCGGCGCTATCTAAACAAGCAGACAACGCGCTCCGCGATCATAATTTTTATTATTCGTTCTAGTAAAATTCGGCAGCCACTATAAACCAATACATAGTCAAAACTACTTTCAGCAATTTTGCTATCTCTGCGCCATCTTGTATCCCAGAAACACACAACTAGCAAAAATTGGCGCTCTTAGAAATTAATTTATTTGTCATAAAAATTAGTGTATGCTTCCGGCATCATTATTACACATTGGCCCTAGTTTAATATTTTCCAAAAATTTTACACAAATAGAGCAAATATCTTTTGAATAATCGCTCTCTTCTTGATGGTCCGGATATAGGCATAAGATTAAAAAATGAAACTTGTCTTAAAGTTTGTAGATCATTGAGAAGCTTCTTCTTTGGTATTGTTTGATTCAGAATTTACCTTACCGGGAGTAATTTATTTAGAAGACTTTCGTTAATCCAAAAATAACAACAAGTTATAGGTCGTGTATGGAATATTTAGATGTGCTATGAGAAAGAGCATAAAATGCTTGTTTTGGTACCTCGTACCTCAGAACATGCTTTTGCACTTTTATTAATTCAATCAAAATCACACAAGCTTTTACCATTTTTGATCGTCGAAAAAATTTGTTTTTGCTTCAAACTCCCCCCATTTAAACGTTATTTGATTGTTTTTTTCTCCGAACCGCCCTGTGCTACAAAAAAGAAACCGGTGTATGACTAACAGGGAAAATACTATGATGGACATATCACCATTTTTACAATTTATCAGGGCGGCCGAGTAAAATGTTCGGGCCCATGACATATTAACATTTATAAAATCGGTGACCTTTTTCACCACCCCTCGGCGGCCCCAAATACATGTATCTATATAACCCAGTTGTTTATGTTATGTTTGCTTATACAAACAAAAGACATTGTAAATAATACGAGAATAAAGATTATTTATATACACATATAATTATATTTTACTGAAATTTGAATTCAAAATGTACCAAATCAAAATTTTCATTGTTTTAGTAATACAGAATCGGAAAAATTCCTTTTTCATTTGTTTACCAAACTGAATGTGCAACACTTGACGATTTGATTAATTTGTCGAGGGTCGCGCAGCGACCCCAGACAAATTTTCTGGGCTTTGCTAAACTCGAAATGTTACTCCATGTGCCACGCGTATTAAACACTGATTTCAAGTGAGGTTCAAATAGACATAAATTTCACAATATTTTAGTGGTTTATACGCGTGGCGCATGAAGTAACATTTCGAGTTTAGAAAAGCCCAGAAAATTTGTCTCGGGGCTTTTCTAAACTTAAAATTTTACTTCATGCTTAGTCTGGGAGTGGAAAACACTCGTTTAAAGTTCCAAATTGAACTCTTTTAAAAAACAACGCATATCTAAATATTTAAAGAAAATAATCTGAATATAGAATATGTATACTAAATTGAAGCTTTAAATGAGTGTTTTCCACTCCCAGACTAAGCATGAAGTAAAACTTCGAGTTTGGTAAAGCCCCGTGAAAATTTGTCGAGGGTCCCGAGACAAATTTTCTGGGCTTTTCTAAACTCGAAATTTTACTTCATGCGCCACGCGTATAACACTGATTTCAAATGAAGGTTAAATGTAAGTAAATTACATACTATTTTAGTATTTAATACGCGTGGCGCATGAAGTAAAATTTCGAGTTTAGAAAAGCCCAGAAAATTTATCTCGGGTCGGTGCGCGACACTCGACAAATTTTCACGGGGCTTTTCTAAACTCGAAATTTTACTTCATACTTAGTCTGGGAGTGGAAAACACTCATTTAAAGCTTCAATTTAGTATACGTATTCTAAATTCAGATTATTTTCTTTAAATATTTAAATATGCCTTGTTTTTTAAAAGAGTTCAATTTGGAACTTTAAACGAGTGTTTTCCACTCCCAGACTAAACATGAAGTAAAATTTTAAGTTTAGAAAAGCCCCGAGACAAATTTTCTGGGCTTTTCTAAACTCGAAATTTTACTTCATGCGCCACGCGTATAAACCACTAAAATATTGTAAAATTTATGTCTATTTGAACCTCACTTGAAATCAGTATATCAATATATTTTACTGAAATTTGAATTCAAAATGTACCAAATCAAATTGTTCATTGTTTTAGTAATACAGAATCGGAAAAATTCCTTTTTCATTTGTTTACCAAACTGAATGTGCGACACTCGACGATTTGATTAATTTGTCAAGGGTCGCGCAGCGACCCCAGACAAATTTTCTGGGCTTTGCTAAACTCGAAATGTTACTCCATGTGCCACGCGTATTAAACACTGATTTCAAGTGAGGTTCAAATAGACATAAATTTCACAATATTTTAGTGGTTTATACGCGTGGCGCATGAAGTACAATTTCGAGTTTAGAAAAGCCCAGAAAATTTGTCTCGGGGCTTTTCAAAACTTAAAATTTTACTTCATGCTTAGTCTGGGAGTGGAAAACACTCGTTTAAAGTTCCAAATTGAACTCTTTTAAAAAACAACGCATATCTAAATATTTAAAGAAAATAATCTGAATTTAGAATACGTATACTAAATTGAAGCTTTAAATGAGTGTTTTCCACTCCCTGACTAAGCATGAAGTAAAACTTCGAGTTTGGTAAAGCCCCGAGAAAATTTGTCGAGGGTCCCGAGACAAATTTTCTGGGCTTTTCTAAACTCAAAATTTTACTTCATGCGCCACGCGTATAACACTGATTTCAAATGAAGGTTAAATGTAAGTAAATTACACACTATTTTAGTATTTAATACGCGTGGCGCATGAAGTAAAATTTCGAGTTTAGAAAAGCCCAGAAAATTTGTCACGGGTCGGTGCGCGACACTCGACAAATGTTCACGGGGCTTTTCTAAACTCGAAATTTTACTTCATGCTTAGTCTGGGAGTGGAAAACACTCGTTTGAAGCTGTAAATTGAACTCTTAAACAGCAACGAATATCTAAATATTTACAACACATACGCAAAATTTGAAATACGTATACTTTAAAGAAAAACTTCCTGTATATATTATATATATCGCGTGTAATCGAACTAATGTACATCCTCTTAAGGGCGTATACACAAAATATTTTGACACCAATTGCAGCAAAAATAAAATCGGAAAAAAAATATTGGATTTTTCATAATTTTTCATGCATTTTTTACTTTTTGAGAACTTCTGGTTACCTGTGTTCATGATATTTTTCGTGGATGCGTAAGTTGTTGTATTTTTTATTTACTTTTACTACTGCGAGGCGCATAAATCAATTCGCACGCACTATCGAGACGTATAAATCACTTAGCACGCACTACACACACACACACACTGTCTAGAACAGTGATGGGGAAACTACGGCCCGCGGGCCAAGTCCGGCCCGTGGAAAGGTTTAATCCGGCCCGTTTAAGAGTGCCGTCGTGAGAATGTTTGAACGCGTTCTTACTTCGTAATGTGTAATATGTATATGTTTATAGAACACATAAATTTTTTAACGATTAAGCATTATTCTTTGGCCCGCTACGATTGTCTGGTTATTACAAATGGCCCGTCTTAAAAAAAGTTTCCCCACCACTGGTCTAGAATTACTAGATGAAACTGGGTCACGTATAAAAAAAATCACAATAACAACATAGACATAATTCTTCACAATCTGACCCACTTTTCTCTGGATGGTGTAATTCGATATACAAATCGTTTAAAAACTACCAGTCTATGTGGAATCTTTCTTAAAATACGCAATGTGCGCGTATACCAGATACCACAAACATGTGGCCTATTATTATTAATTATTTTTAATAATTATTTGTGAGCTATCTACTAAAGGTATGGTAATGTCAAATGCAGGTATTGTTTATTTAAACGCTGCCCCTTATGTGGTAGAGAGCCTGTACAGTAGTTCGTTTACACGCTGTATATATATATATATATATATATATATATAATAATTGTAATTCATAATTATATAATAAAAATAAGTATTGGAAATGAGACAAGCAAAAACAGTTGAAAGTTTGTCGATTGAAATTAAAATCGTGAATATTTATTTATCCAGTTCACTTGTCTACTGAAATTTAATATACCCATTCATTCGCCCGGCGCTATCTAAACAAACAAACAAGGCGCTCCCGCACTCATAATTTTTACTTTCCCCCGTATGTAATACAAAGGGAAAGTATTGTTTTCGTGAAAGTTTTTGAATCAAAAATTTTAGCGGAAATATCCGTTTTGAGGTCCCCTGAGTCGAATAAGACCATTTTTGAAAAATGTCTGTCTGTCTGTCTGTCTGTCTGTCTGTCTGTCTGTCTGTCTGTCTGTGTATCTGTGTGTGTGTCTGTGTGCACTGTACCGCAAAAACCGCTAAAGATATCGAGATGAAACTTGAAACTTAAGCTTTTTGTTACAATCGGAAGAACTGAAAAGCTTTTGGTGAAAATCGGAAAACCGGAAGTGGTACTTTACTCCAAGCGTCTTTCAGTTTTTTCAGATTTATTCAATAAATGTTCATCAAACAAAAAATTCTTTCAAATAAAAGTTGTAGATAATAACAAAATGAAGATGTATTGTTCACTTACTTTTTGTCATAGCACTCTTAGTTTTTGAGATATTTCAAAAGTTGTGTGTTTTATCTAGTTATTGAGGACCACTTCGTAATATGTTATAAAAAGAAGAACGTTTTTCGGGAACTTTCAAAAACAATTTTCTACAGGGTGATTCATTAGCCTCTTTACAAACTTTAAAAAGTGATTTAATACGCAATTTACGGGGGAAAGTACTATGATGGACACATCACCATTTTTATTATTCGTTGTGATAAAATTCGGCAGGCAGTATGAACCAATACATAGTCAAAACTACTTTTAGCAATTTTGCTATCTCTGCGCCATCTCGTACCCCAGAAACACACTACCAGGAAAAATTGACCCTCTTAAAGCTTCAATTTAACTTAAAAAAAACAACAAATGTCGGAAAAATTCGAAAAAGAAAAAATCCCTGTAAAGGACAAACGGACACATCTTTTGAAATCTTCCGCGGCACGGGTGTGGGTCTGTGAGACCTATACCGCTTTTTTGTTGTAATATCATTGTCGAGAGCTCAAAGATTGCAAAACCGAATATCAATTATTTTTTTCAATTAAAAAAAATCGCCGAAATTAAATATCAGTTAGTCCGAGTGTTTTTATTTTTATTTTATTAGTACATACAGATATGCTGCGTTTGATATTATTTTATTATATAAAAAAAAACATATATCTAGTATTTTTTAAATACATTTCCATATATCCACATTGTAATTACAATAACCCGTCCTTTCATGTAAAACTAAATCACCCGTTCCGCGAGCGGTTAAAAGAACATAAAAAGAGGATATTTTACATAATAAACAGACCACGGATTTCGCAAAACATTGCATCGCATCTAATCACATTTTAGTTCAAGCGATTGTAAAATGTTGCAGTCAGGTAATAAGGGATTACTTTTAAATTATCGGAAAGGATTAGAAATAAGCGAAGCCATAAAGGCGAGCAAAAACGTGGTCAGCGACAACGAGACCCTTTGGAATTCCCCGATAATTAAAGCGCTTATTACCTGAAATGTCGACATCTAGTACATATAACCATTTTTTTTAAATGGCATTAAGGTTGCGATTTATTATGGATAAAATCCAACGTTTTACGTAGTAACTAGTTCCAGCACCATTGATGTTCTGATTACGGGACAATATTGCATGATACATCAAAATAATGCAAAAACTTGTGGGCATTTAATGTCACCAATTCAAACCGATTAAGATATTTTGTTTTTTTGTAAAAAAAATCCTGAAAATAGCTATTTTGCGTCAATTATTTACTCAGTTTTAGGCAACAAAAACTTCTGCTACGTAAAACTCAAGGGTGTCCGTAAATTCTGCATGCAATTAGCTCAACGTTTATTAGAAAAAATGTCATTATATCTTGCGTTTAACTTTTTATGCTAGAAATAGGTCTCTCTCACTCTAGTTAACGGCTAGAAAGAGTCTCACTCTAGTAAACCGCAACCTTAATCCAAAACTAGTTGAAAGAAAAATAATTTATTAGTAAAACAAACCAAGTAAATTCAATTTTGTATATTCGGAATATATCTAATAAATAATCTAATTTAGTGTTTACAATTATTTATTCTTTTTATATAATAGTGTTATTTTAAGACATTGTAAAAATGAAATAAGTATTTTTAGCTGTATGTTGTATTTTTAATCTTATTCATGGGGTTTTCTTTTCCCACAAGTCATAAATAATTCCTGAGAGATTATTATCAATGAAGGGTGGTCTGCGCGATTATGAAAACTTCTAGGACCGCTGTACATTATAGAATTTTATTTTTAAATGCATAAAGAAAGAAAAGTTTTCTCAACTCCGGCGCGTATGCGTTACAATTGTAACCTACACTGCGTGAAATTTAAAAAAGTTGCTGCCTCTTCATTAATTTTATATCATTTCTTTTTTTCCTGGGTTTTCAGTTGTTCTCAAGAAGTGGCAGCACTTTGGTTTATTAGAATTCTTTTCCGATATTTATATGTATTCTAAATGTACTCTGCTGCTCAGCCGGCAATGGTGCGCTGCGATGGGCCGCCGGAATTTATTTTTTTAAATATTTCTGCTACTAATACTGTATCAAATTGTATAATTAGATTCACATTAATATGCTAGCCTGCAAACATAGAAATATAAGCAGCTGTATTTTTTATATTCGGCGCAACTACGATTATTCGCAAATAAACTTTTAAGCGGTTAGTCCATCATAACATTATTATTCTCCGAATGCAATGGCGGATATTCTCCCTATATTAGGAGAATGTCGCCGTTCTTATCAAAGAGCTGCGGCATTATACCAAAGACGATTTCCCCAACGGCAGCATCATCCCAATCATTTAGCGATTCCTCACATTGAATCGAGATGTAGAAAAAGAAATATTTGAAGTCAACGGGCCCGTTTATTAAAATGGTCAACATTCAACATGTTTAGATTTGTTTGTGATGCATGTAAGTATCTGATGACCATCGGCCATTTTGAAAACTTTAACCCGTCAACACCAATCGCCAACCAAAATCGGTCTATTATGTATGATTGCAAAAGTCCCAAACACGTTCACGATTAACAGTCCGGTCATCAGAGAATTCCTCAACAGTTTTCAGTAAACTCCCAACTGTTGTCTATGATGGACGGGCCCAACGACAGCGAAACGATAATCATCGTATGAATCCGCTCGTTCTAACAATTTTGGCGATCATTCATTTAAACCCCCACATATCACTTCGCGAAATCCAGCATCAAAGTAGGATCCCAAGGGAGACTGCGAGAAGGTATTTAAAATACGCAAAGTACTACTCGTACCACTCGTACCCTTGAACCAGGCATTGAGTGAGCAGGATCATGAAAAACAGCAAATGTTTTGTCACTGGGCAATACAGCAGTTGCATAATGATGAACACTTTTTCAAATTCGTGAAGTTTTCTGACAAGGCTACATTCACTATTGGTCGCCAGAAAACCCTCGGTGGATGCAGCAAGTGGATCACCAACACCGCTGGACTGTAAGGGCGCTCTTAGATGGACGTTTTTAGCGCGGAAGCGGAGCGGGACGGATCGTTTTTTCCGCTTCGCTTTTAGCTTTTATACGGAGCCGATTGAACACGTTTTGCAAGCGGGTGTTAGGCGAGTTCGCCGCCGAGCCTTCGGTGCCGTCTATCATTCAGTTGTGCTATGCTGAGTAATAAGCATGGACGAAATAGATTTAATTACGTCAAATTATTATTTATTTATCCTTTATTATTCATAGACGTTACTGTATTTATGTATTTAATGTTTTAATAAATATAAATATTACTTACCCAAATTCCACATGCACTCTGCCCACTGAGCAAAATACAAACAAATAACGTTATATCAACAGTGCAGCAACATTAAACGTTGTTTTAATGTTGATGAAACATTACTTAAATGGATTTGTTTCTTGGGTGGTGCCTGCATTTCTAAGGTGTCAAACATACTTATAAAATCACGTTTTTGCGTTAGGATATAGAGATTAACTTTTTTTCCTTTTATTTAATCCGTAATCGGTATACAAATTTCTGTCAAAAATTTCACACACTTTGATGGGTAATAACCTGCATATTAAAAATAGACTGTGAAATGGGCATTTCCCTAGTATGTTGGCAAATTGGAGAGTCAGGGAAAAGAGACAAAATTTACGCGATAGCGATACAAAATTTACGAGCACAGAGACCGCTCTCAAAAAAATGATTATAAATTCATTTAATTATTTTGTTCTCATCACACTATTTTTACAAGAGATTGGGGGCGATTTTAAATTGTTAGTTATTTTATTTTTCGCAATTTCTAGAAAATATCATAGATTTTTTAAATATTAAATAAAATTATACTCATATCTTAGAGATGGAAGTTTACCTAAAAATGTATAATTTATATTTTTTTTATTTATTTTTTAATTTTGGACACTTATCTAAACGCAAAAATATTTATTTTTGCGTTACGACTAAATATTGTAAGGAAAATATTACGAATTTAACTCGCTTTGGCCGATTTTTTACAAAAATATTGAAAACAACGACCGCTTTGAAAACGCGTTCACCCGCCCGTATTAGAAGGCGCATAAGAAACCATGTGTTAAAACTGAAAAACGCGTCCGTCCCGCTCCGCTAAAGTTTAAACAGACGCGAGTGCTGGCGTTTTCTCCGCCCCGCACCCGTCCGTCTACGGACTCTCATATAAAGCTAGCTATGTGTTAAAACGCAAACGCTTGCGCCCGCTCACGTTCCGCCTCGCGTTCAAAACGTCCATCTAAGAGATCCCTAAATGTTTGGTGCGGTATAGTCAACGGGTACTTAATCGGTCCATATTTTTTTGAAGGCACTGTAACCGGTTTGAGTTACTTGTATTTTCTCCGAAAAGTTCTCCCCGGCTTACTCAAAAATGTAGACCTAAAGACAAGAATAAGGCTGTGGTTTCGGCAAGATGGTGCTCCTTCACATTTTGCAAATATCGTTAAGACATATTTAAACGAAACATATCATATGGCAGGTGGAAACTCATACTTGATTACATTTATGTAATTAATTAAATTAATTTATTTAATTACTTATTAAGTAATCCTTTTTTCCTAAATAGTGTATTGTTTCCCCATATGAAAGCCAAAGTATAAAATTTTCTCGTATGTGCAATATATCCCTTAATGTACTCAATACCAAAACTCCAAATGGAAAATATATTAATTACATATTTGTTTAATAATATTTTTATAAAAAATATTCATCTTATGGAGGCAAATTCGGCCCTGTAATATGAATTAATTTGAAGTCAAATTACACAACAAATTTGCTTTTACTACAAAAATAAAACAGTAAGTTTCCAATTGCTCGTATGTTAAACAATTTCGAACGAATAGAATAAATGACATTATATAAAAAAATAAATGACCTTAACAAGTGTTTTAAGAATAACATTATCCACAATTAAGTTATCTGCCAGTCCAAAATTATTAAAAAAAGTGAATAAATAGTATAATAAATTATAAATATGTTCTGTAAAGTTACTATCAAAATGGGTTTGAAAATTAAGGAACTCGCAAATCTAGTTAATTTATTAGTAACTAAACTATTTATTCCAAAAACAACAGTGAAATATAAATTAATTTTAAATGTAAACATATTAAAATATTAAAGAAAACTGATATAAAACTAGATATGCTATCTATTTTACTACAAAAATAAAACAGTAAGTTTCCAATTGCTCGTATCTTAATCAATTTCGAACGAATAGAATTAATGACATTATATAAAAAAATAAATGACCTTAACAAGTGTTTTAAGAATAACATTATCCACAATTAAGTCATCTGCCAGTCCAAAATTATTAAAAAAAAGTGAATAAATAGTATAATAAATTATAAATATGTTCTGTAAAGTTACTATCAAAATGGGTTTGAAAATTAAGGAACTCGCAAATCTAGTTAATTTATTAGTAACTAAACTATTTATTCTAAAACAACAGTGAAATATAAATTATTTTTAAATGTAAACATATTAAAATATTAAAGAAAACTGATATAAAACTAGAAATGTAGTTAAAAAAATTTGATTTGGGCGCAGAGCGAAGCAAGCGCTTTTCAGGCTTTTTTAAACTAGAAATTTTACTTCATGCGCCAGGCATAAAAAAACACTGATTTAATGTGAAGTTTAAATTTATTATTTTTCTGTTTGTGTTACGTTGTTATTTCTTAGTTATGCTTAAATTGTTAAATTGTATCAATAATAATTAATTAAACTGTAGTTTTGTAAATCATATTTTGTAAAATGAATTTTAGCTTAATTGTTGACGATATTTCAAACTACAATATTAAACATAACATTTTATAACAACTGTGTGTTCATAAATGTGACTTAAAACGTGTTTTAAATATGGTATGTTTTAAACATGTTTTAAATATAATTTAAATGTTTTCAATTGTTAATGTTTTAAACACCGTTTCAATAAAAAAAACACGTTTTGTAAAAAAACTGTTAAAACGAAAAAAAACCTTGTTTTAATAACCCTGGTTTTTATACAGGCACACGTATTTATTGTATTTAAACACACTTGAAGTGTAATCGTACGAAATAATACGCGTTTACTATAATTTTGAATAAATATTTACTTTAAGATGATTATATAAATGATAATTAAATTATTGCAATAATTGTATAACCCAAATAATTAATCACCGCATCGCTTGATTGCATAAGTTTGCGAATCAGATGGATCTCTTAGAGTCAGAACTCTCGGCGGATCGCTAGCTCGTAACTGAGTCATGTAACTCTTTTGAGCTGGCGCACTGAACCAGCTCTTTAAGGTGAGTCAGATCTTGTGAACCAGCTCACTGAAAAAAGCCATTTCGCCCGTCTCTAGAAGATACCTTTGCCTTTAAAAATTAAACTCGACAGGACAAATTAAAAGTGCTATACCTAGTTTCTTCTAAACATGAAGGTAGACGTGATCACAGCTATGTCTTAGTTATTTTTTTATTTTATATCAAATGCAATAAAAGTCACAGTATGTTACTAAAATGGATACTAAATTATTTATACTGTTCTTAACTCTGCAAATTAAGGATCTACTAACTATGGCTTTATTTTATAATGTAATTTGGGCGCTTGTCATGAAATAACTTTGAAACACGTGTTATAGGAATCCGCTTTTACCTCTTCAGACTAATATTAATAAATACAATATGCCCCGGATTTCGAGAAGTTCTCATGCGCATGTGCGTTCATCGAAGTATTGTTGTATCATCATTATGTGTTGTTATTAGTGCAAAGAACTTGTACTAAGAAATTGTAGTTAAAAATGGGTCACACGACAGAGAAAAAAAAATCATTGTCGAGTATTATGTTCGCTCGTACAGAAATGGCAATCAAAGCAGGCCTAGTTTGAAGTTAGTGGCGGAACAATATCGCAAACAATTTAATAAACCGGCACCAAGCAACATTAGTTATGCTATCTATCGCTAAGAAATTTCGTCGTACTGGTAGTGTGTTACAGCTGTACAGATCCACCCAGAACTGTACCTGCATTACGTGAAAAGATCAGCTTGTTTTTTCAGGAATCTGAAGCATTCTTTTCCAGAATATGATAAAAATAAAAATTATACAGAATAATAGCTATAGTACTGTATATTTTGTACAACACGATCTTTTTACTGTCAAATCTCGTCCTATGTGTACTTTAGTTTTTAGAAATAAAAAATTATCAATTATTTAAAAAACTAGAAGACATATTATTTATAAAACGCACCGCTAATTATCACCCTTATAAATATCACGGGGAAAGTAATTATGATGGACACCACCATTTTTTGTATTGTAATTAGATTACTAACTTTTGCATAATTCAACGTGCAAAACTATACCTAAAATGACTTGCTTTCAAGTTAAGTACATATCTTAATAATAAAGCTATAAAATCTTATCTCTCCTTTTTTGTGATAATTTGAATACACATTTATTTATGTTAAACTCTATTTGATTTATACATGATAACCATAAAATTTACCATAGATTGGCACACTACATTTGTCTCCTTTATCAATTTCGTTTTTTTTATTTTCGTAAACGAGGTATATCGATTTAAGGAAAAAAACACCTTTGACATTTTTATTTATGACTAGTAAAATGCGTAATATTTCACAAAAAAACGAAAACCTGAGTAAATTGTCCATTTTGTGCGACTGTTATGTTTCTCCGGAAAGAAGCGCTCGGTTTTGAATTATGAGACTGTCTGTTTAACAAAATTATTACCACTGTAAGGCAATCTTTATATATGAATTTAAACTTTTATTAAATAATAAAACTTTTATTAAATAATAAGTTCGTGTATACGAGTGTGTATATTTACTTCAAATTCATTAACTGATATTTATTTATTTATTCTTACGGGTGGCCAATTACATAGAAAATAACATATATAATAAAAAATACAATAATACAACAATACAAGAACATTACTTAAGAGTTAGAATCTAAAACTACACGACACGTACGCTTAAAATACTTCAGACTAACTCCGAACATATCAATTAAATTATAATATTTATTAACGTTATGTATTAAGTAATTACGAGGGCTATTAAAACCAAATACAGATTTATGAAATTCACAAGCAAGAAGTTGCTGATGCCGCGTTGCATGTCTTTTATTATATTATAATTATTTTTATGGTATACAGGGTGTCACACACCTTTCAGAAAACGACTAATCCTAGAGTGTCGGGACAAAAAAATTTACTAGAATCGAAATGTGAGAGAATCCAATGGTGATATTGTTTTTTTCCTACAAAAGTTGCTTATTTTTAAAGACCTTTTCAATGATACCACTTTTGACCTATCGTGCCAGCTAAAAATCTGGAGTTTTTGACATTCTTAAGAAAACTCTCTGGGATACAACCTTTTTGGGAAAAAAAACAATATCACCATCTAATTCTTTACTACGGCTATTTTGTCTCAACTCTCTAGGACTAGCCGTTTTCTAAAACAAGCCTTGATACCGATGGTCTGGGATACTCTGCATAATTTTAGTACTCAAGTGTTATTTTTTTTAAATTTCAAACATGTATACACTTACTTCAATCTTAAAAGTTAATTAAACTATACCAAACATATTATTGTTAGTTTATATGTCTGTGTTGTCTTGTGTTTAAGCGCACAGAGGAAAAGCATGGTTTTCTGGAAGAAAAATCAACTGTTACGAATTTGTTAATATACTAGTATTTATTTACTTTCCCAGTATGTAATAAGGGAAAGTATTGTTTTCGTGAAAATTTTCAAATCTAAATTTTTAGCGGAAATATCCGTTATGAGGTCCCCTGATTTGATTTTTAAAAAATGCCTGTCAGTGTTTCTGTCTGTCTGATTGCACTGTACAGCAAAAACCGCAAAAGATATTGAGATGAAACTTTCAACTTCAGCTTTTTATTACAATCTTGGGATGGCTTTTGGTAAAAATGCAGAAACCGGAAGTGGTAGTTTTCTCTTCGCTTTTGTCGATTTTTCTAGATATTTTCTTAAATATTTTTCACATCGAAAAACTAGATAATCGAGAAATGAACATTTATTGTTTATACAGTTGATGTCGTACAACTCTTAGTTTTTATTTAGTTTTAAAGAAAGTGAATTTCGCTTCATCTTAGTAAGTATTGAGAATATCGAAAAATATTTTAAATAAAAAGTTGTAGATCTCGTAGAAATACTTAACATTAATATACTTCTCAGTAGCTTTAATAGTTTTCGAGATATTCAATTTTTGTATGTTAGATGAAAATCTGACAAGACGTCGATCGTGGATGGTTCATTTCGGGCATAACATGTCTTGCCGATCAATTTGGTACCTGTCGGGAATAAAAAGTTGTAAATTAATTGATTTCCATAAAATAAAACACTTTAACTTTGTTTGTATAACACAATATTTTTTATTTTTGTGACTGCAGTTTCGGCAACTCAACTTGCCATTATCAAACTCCGTTTGATAATGCCAAGCTACCGAAACAGCAGTCACAAAAATACAAAATATTGTGTTATACAAACAAAGTTAAAGTGTTTTATTTTATTGAACTAACATGTATAACAAAGTAGAAGCCTCCACCGTTCATAATTTAATTGATTTCTGATCGCCGAAGCTGGCGCTACCGCGGCCCCATACACATTTACGAGAAAAATACTGTATGGACATATCACCATCTTTTTGTCAATAAATAAATAAATTTAAGAAAGATTATAAAATTGAAATAAAAAAAATAACAAGAGTAAATCTAAGATGTGCAGAATCTTCCGCTATAAATAATATTTGTAGTTCACTTTATTTTGGATTTAAAATACATTTAGAGCATAATCAATTTAAAATTGTATATAAATGTTGATGAAACGATAAAACACAGCCTAAGTTGTTTCGCTCCCGCATCTAATAATGTTTTTTCCGTATGAAGCTTCCGTACAATGTGAAAAGTGCTGAAAAATGTTTCAGCAGCATTTCATTTAAAGCGTGTGTGTTTTAATTTGATGAGATGCTACTCGGGAACAAGTATCCTTTATTATTTTTTCCGTAACATATGCTCGTTTCGAAATGATGAATTGTCCGGAAATTAGCTTCGCTATCATCTGCTAGGATGGGCACAATAAGCGTACAAAATTTACTTTCTGCCTACTTAGCGACCCAACTGGGTACCTAATTTATATTTCAACCCGTTTCAGCCTCTAATTAAATGGAAATATTCAAAATACGAAGCTCTTCCATTTATTGATTTTCAACTTTCTAAAAACAGCTAAAAAGCTCCAAATATTTATCGCTAAAATGGATATTTTACTGAAATTACAAAATATAGATTTCAAACTTTATTATTTCTGAACATTCAAAACAATAATAAAGAATTAGGTTAGTTACTTTCTCGGTTTTAATTTTCATTTACTCATGCAAATAAAGTTGACCTTTAATTAAAAAACTTCTAACCTTTCTTCACAAATTTATTTTCTACCAAATATCTATTTTGGACACAAAGTGACCAATGGTTTGATACTAAGTCAGCATCAAACCATTGATAATAGTCACCTTGTGTCTGAAATGTACATCTGGTATAATATAAATTGGTGAAGAAAGGTTAAATAAAAAGTGTTTCAAATAAAATTATTATCAACTTCACGTAACTCACCCAAATTCATATAAAGTTAACTTGATTAATCATATTAATTAATAATCAGAGTATTATTATATCAAAACTTCAAGTAAGTACAGATTTTGTTTTTATTAATACATATTCATAATTCTAACTGTAATTTTTTTTGTTTTCACAAATCCACGTGAAATTATGTTTTATTGTTAATTGCAATTATGGAGCATGTGAATGAATAATAACACGTATTAACATCGCTCGTATTTTAACGAATAATTATTCATACGGTTTTGTGTGCGGTTACATTTAATCGAGTTTAATTAAGGAATAAGCTTTTTGTGCATAAATGCCTTGCAACATTCACAAACCTCAATTTCACTCTGTAAAATATTTTGAATACTGAAATAATCTGTTTGGATTGTAAAATTAAATTCTTTTGTTAATGAATTGAAATAATGAAAATTAATTATCATTATTCTTTCACTACTTATTCAACATTTCTTAGTTATTAAACATAATAAAATAGCTATTTAGAAATCGTCTGTGCAATTACATTCTATACACGAATTCGCTCAAATTACGTTAACAGATTTCTAAGGAAATTAAATTGAAATATAATACAGAAATATCACCTGTGATCTAACTAGACTTAGACAGCTTCCTGGTCCCGGGGGGGGGGGCGTCTGAGGGGCCTAAAACTTTTGATTTGGGGATTTCTTAAAACGGCAGAAAGGCCGAAAATGTGGGTTTGTTTCCGGTTCTAGAATTTGATGCAAATATTCTGTGATATTCATCACAGTCAACAGCTGAGTGTTATATGGAAGAGCAATTAAAATCATACTGACTGGTTGATCTTATATTGCTTTATATTATACATTTCTCCGCCGTATTTTTTTCTAAATTTTGAATAAAGACAACTTACTATTATTATAATTACATCCTGCGCTTACTAACTAAAACATAGCACTTCTTCTAATTTATTTTAGCCTTAGCCGGCGATAATTTATATTTAACTTTACGCTCACTTTAACAATAAAAACAAAGGGAACTTTATTTTTTTCCCAGCTGGATTCGGCTTATCTCTCCTCATTACGTAATGATTGCATGTTTTAAAGCGCTCGCCAAATCATTACGTAATAAAGGCCTGGCGTTTTCCTAAGTGGCATTTGATCACCTCTCACACACCCTCCTCCCAACCCCTCTTGTGTAATAAATATTGTCTCACTTCCATCAGTTCTGCACTTCCGTAATCTGAGAGAAATTAAATAATCACAGCCGCATAGTTTCGAACTAAGTTCACTCGTTTTTGAAGATCTTTTCAAATAGTGGTCAATCCATTAAGCGTTTTGTGATAAACTAACGATTTGCCTAAATAGTGAATAGATAAAGGAATTACTGATATAACAATAAGTGCATTAAACTTGGTCTGGTATATTAATAGATCGGGTAATCTATTGAAAATGTAGTGTCTATATAAATAAATGCTTTAAAAAATCAGAATATGTATTATTATACTTAATTAATCAATCATTCATTTATGGAAGTCAAATCAAATTATATTCTATTGTTTGAAGATGTCTGTTTTTCGTTTATGTTGTACCGGAAATATGTTTATGTTGTACCGGAAATATGTGTTAATATTAACAGCTTATAATAATTAATTTAAGGTATGGGTGCCCGCAAAATCAAAACAAACTAGAATATATGGCGCAAAATGTCTCAGGTGTTGCCGCCTAAAATTTTGTTGTCTCCAATTTTAACGAACGTTTAAAACCTATAGCCCTCTTAAAATTCACCAAAGCGTTTATCCATATTTTGTAAGGTTGCCAAAATATAGGCTCTAAAAATGTCTAATTGCTTATTCAGTTATTCAGTTATTTGCTATTTAGTTAATTCGCAAGTTTATATTTTTTTACTTCTACATTAATTACTATTAGTATAATCAGTATTTAAGAATTCAGTGTGTGTGTGTGTGTGTGTGTGTGTGTGTGTGTGTGTGTGTGTGTGTGTGTGTGTGTGTGTGTGTGTGTGTGTGTGTGTGTGTGTGTGTGTGTGTGTGTGTGTGTGTGTGTGTGTGTGTGTGTGTGTGTGTGTGTGTGTGTGTGTGTGTGTGTGTGTGTGTGTGTGTGTGTGTGTGTGTGTGTGTGTGTGTGTGTGTGTGTGTGTGTGTGTGTGTGTGTGTGTGTGTGTGTGTGTGTGTGTGTGTGTGTGTGTGTGTGTGTGTGTGTGTGTGTGTGTGTGTGTGTGTGTGTGTGTGTGTGTGTGTGTGTGTGTGTGTGTGTGTGTGTGTGTGTGTGTGTGTGTGTGTGTGTGTGTGTGTGTGTGTGTGTGTGTGTGTGTGTGTGTGTGTGTGTGTGTGTGTGTGTGTGTGTGTGTGTGTGTGTGTGTGTGTGTGTGTGTGTGTGTGTGTGTGTGTGTGTGTGTGTGTGTGTGTGTGTGTGTGTGTGTGTGTGTGTGTGTGTGTGTGTGTGTGTGTGTGTGTGTGTGTGTGTGTGTGTGTGTGTGTGTGTGTGTGTGTGTGTGTGTGTGTGTGTGTGTGTGTGTGTGTGTGTGTGTGTGTGTGTGTGTGTGTGTGTGTGTGTGTGTGTGTGTGTGTGTGTGTGTGTGTGTGTGTGTGTGTGTGTGTGTGTGTGTGTGTGTGTGTGTGTGTGTGTGTGTGTGTGTGTGTGTGTGTGTGTGTGTGTGTGTGTGTGTGTGTGTGTGTGTGTGTGTGTGTGTGTGTGTGTGTGTGTGTGTGTGTGTGTGTGTGTGTGTGTGTGTGTGTGTGTGTGTGTGTGTGTGTGTGTGTGTGTGTGTGTGTGTGTGTGTGTGTGTGTGTGTGTGTGTGTGTGTGTGTGTGTGTGTGTGTGTGTGTGTGTGTGTGTGTGTGTGTGTGTGTGTGTGTGTGTGTGTGTGTGTGTGTGTGTGTGTGTGTGTGTGTGTGTGTGTGTGTGTGTGTGTGTGTGTGTGTGTGTGTGTGTGTGTGTGTGTGTGTGTGTGTGTGTGTGTGTGTGTGTGTGTGTGTGTGTGTGTGTGTGTGTGTGTGTGTGTGTGTGTGTGTGTGTGTGTGTGTGTGTGTGTGTGTGTGTGTGTGTGTGTGTGTGTGTGTGTGTGTGTGTGTGTGTGTGTGTGTGTGTGTGTGTGTGTGTGTGTGTGTGTGTGTGTGTGTGTGTGTGTGTGTGTGTGTGTGTGTGTGTGTGTGTGTGTGTGTGTGTGTGTGTGTGTGTGTGTGTGTGTGTGTGTGTGTGTGTGTGTGTGTGTGTGTGTGTGTGTGTGTGTGTGTGTGTGTGTGTGTGTGTGTGTGTGTGTGTGTGTGTGTGTGTGTGTGTGTGTGTGTGTGTGTGTGTGTGTGTGTGTGTGTGTGTGTGTGTGTGTGTGTGTGTGTGTGTGTGTGTGTGTGTGTGTGTGTGTGTGTGTGTGTGTGTGTGTGTGTGTGTGTGTGTGTGTGTGTGTGTGTGTGTGTGTGTGTGTGTGTGTGTGTGTGTGTGTGTGTGTGTGTGTGTGTGTGTGTGTGTGTGTGTGTGTGTGTGTGTGTGTGTGTGTGTGTGTGTGTGTGTGTGTGTGTGTGTGTGTGTGTGTGTGTGTGTGTGTGTGTGTGTGTGTGTGTGTGTGTGTGTGTGTGTGTGTGTGTGTGTGTGTGTGTGTGTGTGTGTGTGTGTGTGTGTGTGTGTGTGTGTGTGTGTGTGTGTGTGTGTGTGTGTGTGTGTGTGTGTGTGTGTGTGTGTGTGTGTGTGTGTGTGTGTGTGTGTGTGTGTGTGTGTGTGTGTGTGTGTGTGTGTGTGTGTGTGTGTGTGTGTGTGTGTGTGTGTGTGTGTGTGTGTGTGTGTGTGTGTGTGTGTGTGTGTGTGTGTGTGTGTGTGTGTGTGTGTGTGTGTGTGTGTGTGTGTGTGTGTGTGTGTGTGTGTGTGTGTGTGTGTGTGTGTGTGTGTGTGTGTGTGTGTGTGTGTGTGTGTGTGTGTGTGTGTGTGTGTGTGTGTGTGTGTGTGTGTGTGTGTGTGTGTGTGTGTGTGTGTGTGTGTGTGTGTGTGTGTGTGTGTGTGTGTGTGTGTGTGTGTGTGTGTGTGTGTGTGTGTGTGTGTGTGTGTGTGTGTGTGTGTGTGTGTGTGTGTGTGTGTGTGTGTGTGTGTGTGTGTGTGTGTGTGTGTGTGTGTGTGTGTGTGTGTGTGTGTGTGTGTGTGTGTGTGTGTGTGTGTGTGTGTGTGTGTGTGTGTGTGTGTGTGTGTGTGTGTGTGTGTGTGTGTGTGTGTGTGTGTGTGTGTGTGTGTGTGTGTGTGTGTGTGTGTGTGTGTGTGTGTGTGTGTGTGTGTGTGTGTGTGTGTGTGTGTGTGTGTGTGTGTGTGTGTGTGTGTGTGTGTGTGTGTGTGTGTGTGTGTGTGTGTGTGTGTGTGTGTGTGTGTGTGTGTGTGTGTGTGTGTGTGTGTGTGTGTGTGTGTGTGTGTGTGTGTGTGTGTGTGTGTGTGTGTGTGTGTGTGTGTGTGTGTGTGTGTGTGTGTGTGTGTGTGTGTGTGTGTGTGTGTGTGTGTGTGTGTGTGTGTGTGTGTGTGTGTGTGTGTGTGTGTGTGTGTGTGTGTGTGTGTGTGTGTGTGTGTGTGTGTGTGTGTGTGTGTGTGTGTGTGTGTGTGTGTGTGTGTGTGTGTGTGTGTGTGTGTGTGTGTGTGTGTGTGTGTGTGTGTGTGTGTGTGTGTGTGTGTGTGTGTGTGTGTGTGTGTGTGTGTGTGTGTGTGTGTGTGTGTGTGTGTGTGTGTGTGTGTGTGTGTGTGTGTGTGTGTGTGTGTGTGTGTGTGTGTGTGTGTGTGTGTGTGTGTGTGTGTGTGTGTGTGTGTGTGTGTGTGTGTGTGTGTGTGTGTGTGTGTGTGTGTGTGTGTGTGTGTGTGTGTGTGTGTGTGTGTGTGTGTGTGTGTGTGTGTGTGTGTGTGTGTGTGTGTGTGTGTGTGTGTGTGTGTGTGTGTGTGTGTGTGTGTGTGTGTGTGTGTGTGTGTGTGTGTGTGTGTGTGTGTGTGTGTGTGTGTGTGTGTGTGTGTGTGTGTGTGTGTGTGTGTGTGTGTGTGTGTGTGTGTGTGTGTGTGTGTGTGTGTGTGTGTGTGTGTGTGTGTGTGTGTGTGTGTGTGTGTGTGTGTGTGTGTGTGTGTGTGTGTGTGTGTGTGTGTGTGTGTGTGTGTGTGTGTGTGTGTGTGTGTGTGTGTGTGTGTGTGTGTGTGTGTGTGTGTGTGTGTGTGTGTGTGTGTGTGTGTGTGTGTGTGTGTGTGTGTGTGTGTGTGTGTGTGTGTGTGTGTGTGTGTGTGTGTGTGTGTGTGTGTGTGTGTGTGTGTGTGTGTGTGTGTGTGTGTGTGTGTGTGTGTGTGTGTGTGTGTGTGTGTGTGTGTGTGTGTGTGTGTGTGTGTGTGTGTGTGTGTGTGTGTGTGTGTGTGTGTGTGTGTGTGTGTGTGTGTGTGTGTGTGTGTGTGTGTGTGTGTGTGTGTGTGTGTGTGTGTGTGTGTGTGTGTGTGTGTGTGTGTGTGTGTGTGTGTGTGTGTGTGTGTGTGTGTGTGTGTGTGTGTGTGTGTGTGTGTGTGTGTGTGTGTGTGTGTGTGTGTGTGTGTGTGTGTGTGTGTGTGTGTGTGTGTGTGTGTGTGTGTGTGTGTGTGTGTGTGTGTGTGTGTGTGTGTGTGTGTGTGTGTGTGTGTGTGTGTGTGTGTGTGTGTGTGTGTGTGTGTGTGTGTGTGTGTGTGTGTGTGTGTGTGTGTGTGTGTGTGTGTGTGTGTGTGTGTGTGTGTGTGTGTGTGTGTGTGTGTGTGTGTGTGTGTGTGTGTGTGTGTGTGTGTGTGTGTGTGTGTGTGTGTGTGTGTGTGTGTGTGTGTGTGTGTGTGTGTGTGTGTGTGTGTGTGTGTGTGTGTGTGTGTGTGTGTGTGTGTGTGTGTGTGTGTGTGTGTGTGTGTGTGTGTGTGTGTGTGTGTGTGTGTGTGTGTGTGTGTGTGTGTGTGTGTGTGTGTGTGTGTGTGTGTGTGTGTGTGTGTGTGTGTGTGTGTGTGTGTGTGTGTGTGTGTGTGTGTGTGTGTGTGTGTGTGTGTGTGTGTGTGTGTGTGTGTGTGTGTGTGTGTGTGTGTGTGTGTGTGTGTGTGTGTGTGTGTGTGTGTGTGTGTGTGTGTGTGTGTGTGTGTGTGTGTGTGTGTGTGTGTGTGTGTGTGTGTGTGTGTGTGTGTGTGTGTGTGTGTGTGTGTGTGTGTGTGTGTGTGTGTGTGTGTGTGTGTGTGTGTGTGTGTGTGTGTGTGTGTGTGTGTGTGTGTGTGTGTGTGTGTGTGTGTGTGTGTGTGTGTGTGTGTGTGTGTGTGTGTGTGTGTGTGTGTGTGTGTGTGTGTGTGTGTGTGTGTGTGTGTGTGTGTGTGTGTGTGTGTGTGTGTGTGTGTGTGTGTGTGTGTGTGTGTGTGTGTGTGTGTGTGTGTGTGTGTGTGTGTGTGTGTGTGTGTGTGTGTGTGTGTGTGTGTGTGTGTGTGTGTGTGTGTGTGTGTGTGTGTGTGTGTGTGTGTGTGTGTGTGTGTGTGTGTGTGTGTGTGTGTGTGTGTGTGTGTGTGTGTGTGTGTGTGTGTGTGTGTGTGTGTGTGTGTGTGTGTGTGTGTGTGTGTGTGTGTGTGTGTGTGTGTGTGTGTGTGTGTGTGTGTGTGTGTGTGTGTGTGTGTGTGTGTGTGTGTGTGTGTGTGTGTGTGTGTGTGTGTGTGTGTGTGTGTGTGTGTGTGTGTGTGTGTGTGTGTGTGTGTGTGTGTGTGTGTGTGTGTGTGTGTGTGTGTGTGTGTGTGTGTGTGTGTGTGTGTGTGTGTGTGTGTGTGTGTGTGTGTGTGTGTGTGTGTGTGTGTGTGTGTGTGTGTGTGTGTGTGTGTGTGTGTGTGTGTGTGTGTGTGTGTGTGTGTGTGTGTGTGTGTGTGTGTGTGTGTGTGTGTGTGTGTGTGTGTGTGTGTGTGTGTGTGTGTGTGTGTGTGTGTGTGTGTGTGTGTGTGTGTGTGTGTGTGTGTGTGTGTGTGTGTGTGTGTGTGTGTGTGTGTGTGTGTGTGTGTGTGTGTGTGTGTGTGTGTGTGTGTGTGTGTGTGTGTGTGTGTGTGTGTGTGTGTGTGTGTGTGTGTGTGTGTGTGTGTGTGTGTGTGTGTGTGTGTGTGTGTGTGTGTGTGTGTGTGTGTGTGTGTGTGTGTGTGTGTGTGTGTGTGTGTGTGTGTGTGTGTGTGTGTGTGTGTGTGTGTGTGTGTGTGTGTGTGTGTGTGTGTGTGTGTGTGTGTGTGTGTGTGTGTGTGTGTGTGTGTGTGTGTGTGTGTGTGTGTGTGTGTGGTGTGTGTGTGTGTGTGTGTGTGTGTGTGTGTGTGTGTGTGTGTGTGTGTGTGTGTGTGTGTGTGTGTGTGTGTGTGTGTGTGTGTGTGTGTGTGTGTGTGTGTGTGTGTGTGTGTGTGTGTGTGTGTGTGTGTGTGTGTGTGTGTGTGTGTGTGTGTGGTGTGTGTGTGTGTGTGTGTGTGTGTGTGTGTGTGTGTGTGTGTGTGTGTGTGTGTGTGTGTGTGTGTGTGTGTGTGTGTGTGTGTGTGTGTGTGTGTGTGTGTGTGTGTGTGTGTGTGTGTGTGTGTGTGTGTGTGTGTGTGTGTGTGTGTGTGTGTGTGTGTGTGTGTGTGTGTGTGTGTGTGTGTGTGTGTGTGTGTGTGTGTGTGTGTGTGTGTGTGTGTGTGTGTGTGTGTGTGTGTGTGTGTGTGTGTGTGTGTGTGTGTGTGTGTGTGTGTGTGTGTGTGTGTGTGTGTGTGTGTGTGTGTGTGTGTGTGTGTGTGTGTGTGTGTGTGTGTGTGTGTGTGTGTGTGTGTGTGTGTGTGTGTGTGTGTGTGTGTGTGTGTGTGTGTGTGTGTGTGTGTGTGTGTGTGTGTGTGTGTGTGTGTGTGTGTGTGTGTGTGTGTGTGTGTGTGTGTGTGTGTGTGTGTGTGTGTGTGTGTGTGTGTGTGTGTGTGTGTGTGTGTGTGTGTGTGTGTGAGTGTGTGTGTGTGTGTGTGTGTGTGTGTGTGTGTGTGTGTGTGTGTGTGTGTGTGTGTGTGTGTGTGTGTGTGTGTGTGTGTGTGTGTGTGTGTGTGTGGTGTGTGTGTGTGTGTGTGTGTGTGTGTGTGTGTGTGTGTGTGTGTGTGTGTGTGTGTGTGTGTGTGTGTGTGTGTGTGTGTGTGTGTGTGTGTGTGTGTGTGTGTGTGTGTGTGTGTGTGTGTGTGTGTGTGTGTGTGTGTGTGTGTGTGTGTGTGTGTGTGTGTGTGTGTGTGTGTGTGTGTGTGTGTGTGTGTGTGTGTGTGTGTGTGTGTGTGTGTGTGTGTGTGTGTGTGTGTGTGTGTGTGTGTGTGTGTGTGTGTGTGTGTGTGTGTGTGTGTGTGTGTGTGTGTGTGTGTGTGTGTGTGTGTGTGTGTGTGTGTGTGTGTGTGTGTGTGTGTGTGTGTGTGTGTGTGTGTGTGTGGGTGTGTGTGTGTGTGTGTGTGTGTGTGTGTGTGTGTGTGTGTGTGTGTGTGTGTGTGTGTGTGTGTGTGTGTGTGTGTGTGTGTGTGTGTGTGTGTGTGTGTGTGTGTGTGTGTGTGTGTGTGTGTGTGTGTGTGTGGTGTGTGTGTGTGTGTGTGTGTGTGTGTGTGTGTGTGTGTGTGTGTGTGTGTGTGTGTGTGTGTGTGTGTGTGTGTGTGTGTGTGTGTGTGTGTGTGTGTGTGTGTGTGTGTGTGTGTGTGTGTGTGTGTGTGTGTGTGTGTGTGTGTGTGTGTGTGTGTGTGGTGTGTGTGTGTGTGGTGTGTGTGTGTGTGTGTGTGTGTGTGTGTGTGTGTGTGTGTGTGTGTGTGTGTGTGTGTGTGGTGTGTGTGTGTGTGTGTGTGTGTGTGTGTGTGTGTGTGTGTGTGTGTGTGTGTGTGTGTGTGTGTGTGTGTGTGTGTGTGTGTGTGTGTGTGTGTGTGTGTGTGTGTGTGTGTGTGTGTGTGTGTGTGTGTGTGTGTGTGTGTGTGTGTGTGTGTGTGTGTGTGTGTGTGTGTGTGTGTGTGTGTGTGTGTGTGTGTGTGTGTGTGTGTGTGTGTGTGTGTGTGTGTGTGTGTGTGTGTGTGTGTGTGTGTGTGTGTGTGTGTGTGGTGTGTGTGTGTGTGTGTGTGTGTGTGTGTGTGTGTGTGTGTGTGTGGTGTGTGTGTGTGTGTGTGTGTGTGTGTGTGTGTGTGTGTGTGTGTGTGTGTGTGTGTGTGTGTGTGTGTGTGTGTGTGTGTGTGTGTGGTGTGTGTGTGTGTGTGTGTGTGTGTGTGTGGTGTGTGTGTGTGTGTGTGTGTGTGTGTGTGTGTGTGTGTGTGTGTGTGTGTGTGTGTGTGTGTGTGTGTGTGTGTGTGTGTGTGTGTGTGTGTGTGTGTGTGTGTGTGTGTGTGTGTGTGTGTGTGTGTGTGTGTGTGTGGGTGTGTGTGTGTGTGTGTGTGTGTGTGTGTGTGTGTGTGTGTGTGTGTGTGTGTGTGTGTGTGTGTGTGTGTGTGTGTGTGTGTGTGTGTGTGTGTGTGTGTGTGTGTGTGTGTGTGTGTGTGTGTGTGTGTGTGTGTGTGTGTGTGTGTGTGTGTGTGTGTGTGTGTGTGTGTGTGTGTGTGTGTGTGTGTGTGTGTGTGTGTGTGTGTGTGTGTGTGTGTGTGTGTGTGTGTGTGTGTGTGTGTGTGTGTGTGTGTGTGTGTGTGTGTGTGTGTGTGTGTGTGTGTGTGTGTGTGTGTGTGTGTGTGTGTGTGTGTGTGTGTGTGTGTGTGTGTGTGGTGTGTGTGTGGTGTGTGTGTGTGTGTGTGTGTGTGTGTGTGTGTGTGTGTGTGTGTGTGTGTGTGTGTGTGTGTGTGTGTGTGTGTGTGTGTGTGTGTGTGTGTGTGTGTGTGTGTGTGTGTGTGTGTGTGTGTGTGTGTGTGTGTGTGTGTGTGTGTGTGTGTGTGTGTGTGTGTGTGTGTGTGTGTGTGTGTGTGTGTGTGTGTGTGTGTGTGTGTGTGTGTGTGTGTGTGTGTGTGTGTGTGTGCGATTAAAAAAAAAATTATTGAAATAATTCTTATTTGACATTTGTGCGCTTCTAGTCGGATACCAGTTTGAAGGCCATAATTTACAACATCGCGGGCATTGGGAAATGACTGGTTGTATTTTTAGATTATTTATATTAATTTAATAATTTAAAAGAAAGATTTAATAATAAATGGTCAATGCGCCGGGTGTAGGTAATATATTTATCAGGATTGTTATGTTCAAAACACTTTGTTTGAAAACAGTGTTTTAAATATGTTTAAAAATAGCCGTCGTGTTTTAAACGGTTTTGTTTTAAACATGTTTTAAATCTTAAATTTGTTTAAAACATGTTTTAAACGATACATTTGTTTAAAACGTTTTTTTTTCAATTATCTTAAATTAGCAAAATTATATTTTATACTACTTCATAAAGATTTTTGTATACATTTTCAAATTTTAGCTAAATTTTTGAAGATATTTCAAATTACATTATTAAACATAACATTTTATTACAATAAAATATGAAATATGTGTACATAAATGTAATTTTAGGTATACATATGCATATACTGTAAATTTTCCGACATTCGTTGTTTTTTTTAAATATTTCAATTTGAATCTTTAAACGAGGGTTTTCCACTGCCAGACTAAGCATGAAGTAAAGTTTCGAGTTTAGAAAAGCCTGAAAATTTGGATTGGCCGCGAAGCGAAGCGGAGCGGCCAATCCAAATTAGGCTTTTCTAAACTCGAAATTTTACTTTATGCGCCACACGTATTAAACACTGAAATATCACGAAGTTTAAAATATACGGCTTTGGTAATCCAATATGTAGATGTGAATAAAACGTGAGTCAAATTCTGCGCTGAACAAATTGTTTAAAACAGTGATTATAGGCAACTCAATAGTTCTAACGTATATTAGGTTGCCTGTAATCGTTATTGTATGTGTGTGTTTTTTTAACTTCAGTGTAAATCAGTGTTTTTAAGTGTGGCGCATGAAGTAAAATTTCGAGTTTAGAAAAGCCTAATTTGGATTGGCCGCTCTGCTTCGCTACGCGGCCAATCCAAATTCTTAGGCTTTTCTAAACTCGAAATTTTACTTCATGCTTAGTCTGGGAGTGGAAAACACTCGTTAAAAGCCTCTAATTAACCGCTTTTAAACAACGAATTCCCGCAAATTTAAAAAACGCTGTAATTATTGAGATATGTGTACTCAAAAGAAAGCCCTGTAAACACGTTTTTTTAAACACATTTTAAACATGTTCTTTATTGTTAATGTTTTCAAAGCTGTTTCAATGAAAAAAAACACGCTTTGTTAAAAAACTGTTTGTTTTAATTGAAATGAAAAAAACTTTTTTTTAAACAACCCTAATATTTATATTTTACTATATTTCTGTAACTTTTGTGAGACTTGCTATATAATTGACCTTTATTAACTATATTTAATTATTAATTATTGTTATTAGTTTAGTTTTTTACACGTTTTTTTAAACACATTTTAAACATGTTCTTTATTGTTAATGTTTTCAAAGCTGTTTCAATGAAAAAAACACGCTTTGTTAAAAAACTGTTTGTTTTAATTGAAATGAAAAAAACTTTTTTTTAAACAACCCTAATATTTATATTTTACTATATTTCTGTAACTTTTGTGAGACTTGCTATATAATTGACCTTTATTAACTATATTTAATTATTAATTATTATATATACTTTTTGTTATTTGTCCTTTTATGGTATATCTGTTGGACAATAAAGATTGTGATTATTATTATTATTATTATTATTATTAAGACCACAGCCAATTTTTGTTTTTCTTGTGAGCACTGTTTTGGATTTTCATATTTTTTAAAGAATGTTTTTTTCTGAATTTACTGATGTATCACATTTATAATTTATCGTACATTTGATATGCACAATTTTAATCTCTTGTTTTCTGTAAAGAGGGCCTTAGAAACAGTTGAGTAACTCATTCATTTGACAAGTCCTAGGGCCCATAATTTGCTCACATATCCCTCACATTACCCCCCTGGTAAAAGTTATGCGTTAGTATTACTCATAACTATGAAAAACTAGATTTTCCAATAGAGAGTAATACAAAATTTAAGAAATTCATTTTCTGACATAAAATGTGTCAGTGTAAAATGTGTAGATTCGCAACGTATATCCAAAAATTGGATACAAAATCAAAAACGGATTACAATTATTGCTCTTGATTTGAACACGATACTTCTTTTACTTCATGTTATGTGTGATAATCGTTTCTTCTTATTATTATTACAAAAGATTGACAGTTATTATTTAATTTTGATTGCTAGAATTAAATTACTACTATTAAGATTTGTTGATTAATAGATATGACGTCATTGTTTCCTAGGGACTCTTTACATAAAAGAAAAGAATATAATTTTAAATATCAAATCCAGCGAGCCACAGACCGGGTTCTATTCCCGTGCACGGGGAGTTGTATTTAAAAATAATAATTCGTCGTGTCCCTGGGTGTTCTGCGAATGTGTCGTGACGTCCAAATAAATGTTAAATATATATTTAAAACTACATATAAGATATGGCTGTGGTGAGAACCCTTGCCAGGATCGTCGAATCCGAATTAAAAAAAAATCTAATCTAAAATAAATTATGAGTGTAATACATCACTGAGGTTAGAAAAAAAATTCTTTCGACAAATATGGACATCCAAAACAGCGCCTATAAGAAAAACAAAAGTTGTCTATGGTCTTAAAATAAAATATGCTACTAAATTCCTCATTAAAAGCTGCCTCTATAAAGTCAAAGTTCTAAATGTGCAGATTCAATAGTTTTGGAATAAATCAGTTTTTTGGTGATATCTCGAAAACAAAAGAAGATATTTCAAATTTGTTTTCATATTATTGGTGGGCTCTAAAATACGCAACTTTGTCCCAATTTAACCGACTTTCTATCTCTTTAAACGACTGAGCTCCCCATAAATATGGACACCCTGTATATACGCAATTAGAATGTTTAAAATTGTTTTTTTACCGGAATATGCTAAGATATGTAGTTTCTGAGATACAGCCGATGGCATCCCTTTACCAAACACCCAGTACTTTCTACAAATTAAATAAAATCACTATGTATATTTATAAAATAAAAAAGTTATAGTCACTTCCGGCAAACCAGTGGGCTTCTAGCCAAGGTCTAAAACATACCTGCGAAATTTGAGACCGATCTTTTATTTCCTTCAGAGTTTATCGTATTCACAAGCATATACACACACATCATAGGAAATTAGCAAAATCTTAATAATTAGTGAGGGAGTGTTACAAGTTGTATGTCACCCCTGTATATGCGAAAATAATTTTATGTTATAAAAAAATCATTTCATGCAACTAGTATCTGAAATTTTTTTCGTATTTTTAGTATTAAGGGAAATATCGAACTTTCCGACCTCGCTGAAACCCTGTATGAACACTGAACAGAAAAATTCCTTGTATAACATCCTTGGTAACTTAACCAAATTTTAAATTAAAATCTTAAATAATAAAAAAATATACTATTGCCAGGTTTCATCAACATCAGTTTAACATTTTCTGCCGTAACGGTGGCATTTGCCACCACTAAAATTTCGTAAACATACTGGAAATTTTTCTTTTAAATATACATACAATGTATGCATGAGCTGTAGCTTTTCCGATAATCGTTTGTTTTTTAAAATAGTTTAATTTGAGTCTTAAACGAGTGTTTTCCACTCCCAGATTAAGCATGAAGTAAGATTTCGAGTTTAGAAAAGCCTGAAAATTTCAGGCTTTTCTAAACTCGAAATTTTACTTCATGCGCCACGCGTAAAACACTGATTTTAGGTGAAGTTCAAAATATTCTACTAAAGCAGTATGCTAAAAACGTGTATTCTGAACATCACATTACATCAGTGTTTAGTACGCGTGGCGCATCAAGTAAAATTTCGAGTATAGAATAGCCTGAAAATTTGGTTCAGTCGCTCTGCGCTTCGCACTACGTGAAAAAAATCTGGGAGTGAAAAACACTCGTTTGAAAGTTCAATTTAAAATATTTGTAAAAACAACGAATATCTGAAGATTAACAACGTATGCAGTATATTGAGATATGTATATTCGAAAGAAAAACTCTGAGATAGTAATAAATAATATGCAGTGTACAAAACATTTTCTTGGGCACCAGGAAAATTCCAGGGCTAAAAGGGTTAATCGACCAACAATTATTAAAATTATTAAAATCGTACTTAAGCGACCTGAAAACGTAATAAATAAATACCAAAATTGGATAGTCGCATTTTTCTCATGATTAATACTTGCCTTACAGGGTAGTGTTCCTCAAATTCTATTTATTTAGTATACTTCATGCTAAGAGTCGGTTTTGACTTTTAATTCGTGAAATTCTATTTAGTGTACTCATTACTAAAAGACCGCATGATACTGTAATTTGCAATTTAAAAAGATTTAACTATGCTCAAATAATACGTAAACAATTTAGAAATACGTGTTCAAGTAACACGAAGAGAGTTTGAATAAAACAACCCTACAACGAATCCCATACCATAGAGAAAAGAGAGAGAAGGGGCTTGGAGAAAAATTATTTTAAGTTGAATTAGTCTCTGAATGCATGCAGCTAGATGTAATTGTTTCACCGTGAATAGTAATAAAATTAGTTCTTGATCAAATTAAGCAACATTAATGACTGCAGGAGTTTCTGCGCAATTAAACTATTAACGTCTAAGAATAAATTCATTAAAATAGCTTACTTGCTATAAAATTATTAGAAGTAAAACGAACAGACCGAATATTTGGAGAATTAAGTAGCACGTAAATTACTTTGCAGAAAACAAGTCATTTGTGTTAAACTAAATCTTATACGTAATAAATATCAATAATGTCGAGCAATTTTTTATGTTTAAATAGTTGTTAGATTTTTTTAATAAAATCAGATTAGTTAGAGCCACCGCGAGGCTACAATATGTTTTAACATTGAATCAACTTTTGTAAATATACATGAAAAAATGTTAAAGTCAATTATCATACTTTCCCCCATTAGTGTTATTTCTCGCGAAGTTTACATTCTAAAGTCTGAACGATACACATACATTTTATTTTCCACAATTCACAAACCACGAACTATTTTTAACAACATGGCAGTTCTGCCATTTTGGTAAAGTATTTGTAGAGATTTGATAAAGTGTTAAGGTTCAAAGATTCTTTAGCTATATTTTTTTTCTGAATGTGTATTTGTTTTCTTAATCCAGTTAAACGGAACTTACTTTGTGGATGTACTACGAATTATAAGCCTGTATTTTATTTATAAGTACTTTAATAATTGTAGAAACGAATTTATATTATATCAATTTAAAAGATTCCCAAATATCAGAGTTGTTAAAAAACGTTTTTTTTTTTCATTGAAACAGTGTCTAAAACATTAACAATTAAAAACGTGTTTAAAATATATTTAAAACACGTTTAAAACGTGTTTAAAACGTATTTAAAACAGAACATACAGGGCATTTTTGTTTTGAGTATACATATCCCGATAATTACAGCGTTTTTTAAATTTGCAAGAATTCGTTGTTTTAAAGCGGTCAATTTGGGATTTTTAACGAGTGTTTTCCACTCCCAGACTAAGCATGAAGTAAAATTTCGAGTTTAGAAAAGCCTAAGAATTTAGATTGGCCGCGTAGCGAAGTGGAGCGGCCAATCCAAATTACGCTTTTCTAAACTAGAAATTTTACTTCACGCGCCACGCATAAAAACACTGATTTACTGTGAAGTTAAAAAACACACACATACAACCACAATTATAGGCAACCTAATATACGTTAGATTTATTGGGTTGCCTATAATCACTATTTAAACAATTTGTTCAGCGCAGAATTTGACTCACATCTACATATCAGATCGTGAAGCCGTATATTTTAAACTTTGCGATATTTCAGTGTTTTATACGTGTGGCGCATAAGGTAAAATTTCGAGTTTAGAAAAGCCTAATTTGGAGTGGCCGCTCCGCTTCGCTACGCGGCCAATCCAAATTTTTAGGCTTTTCTAAACTCGAAATTTAGTCTGGGAGTGGAAAACCCTCGTTTAAAAATTTAAATTGAAATCTTTTAAAAAATCAACGAATGTCGTAAAATTTACAGTATATGCATACGTATACCTGAAAGAAAAATTCCCTGTATTTAAAAATCACATTTATGCACACACAATTGTGATAGTTTATTGTAATAAAATCTTAAGCTTAATAATGTAATTTGAAATATCTTCAACAATTAAGTTAAAATTTTAAAATGTAAACAAAAAATCTTAGTGAAATAGTACAAAATATAATTTAGCAAATTTAGGATAATAACAAAAACGTTTTAAACAAATTTAACGTTTTAAACAAATTTAAGATTTAAAACATGTTTTAAACAAAATTGTTTAAAACACGTTGGCCGTTTTTAAACATGTTTAAAACACTGTTTTAAAACAAAGTGTTTTAAGCATATCAACCCTGCTAAATATTGCATTGGATTTTGTGCAAGAAATGAAGAAACTATTGATTGAGGAGTATTACTATTTTTTTTTGCTGCATAGAAAACTAAAATGTTTTGCCGAAAGTTATGTACCTTTAGAGCAGTGGCGGCTCGTGAGAATTTATATTGGTGGGGCTGCAGAGATAAACAAACAATTAATTTTTCTATTAAACTTAAAATTCGTTTGTAAACTTGAAATTTTGTTTTATGCGTCAAACATATACAGCACTGAAATATTGTGAAATATAAAATATTTTTGTTTAGCATTATATTTTTGATCCTGGTTTAGCAGTTTATTACTTTCCCCTATATGTAAAAGTTAAAGTATTGTATTTACAAACATTTTTAAATTAAAAATGTTAGTATTTTGAGATCCCCTGAGTTGATTAAAACCATTTTAAAAAAATGTCTGTCTGTCATCTCGTCTGTCTGATGACACTGTATACTTAAGCTTTCTATTACAATCCTAGAATGGGATAATTAGTTCTGAAATAGGAAGTGGTTGTTTACTTTGATTTTTCTTTAATATTAATTATATAAAAAACATTGTTAATAAAAGTTGTAGATCATAAAAAATTGCATTTAATGTATACAGGGTGTCTCACCGAAACCGCACATTAAAAGTATATGAAGTTCTAGTTTATGTTTTGTAATGAGCTTTTCAGTATAAATGTAATCGAGTATTAGACTTCTGGTTATACCGGAAATTAACACCAACTTCCTAATTTAAACAGAATGTTATATTTTTTATTTCTAGTTTGACATACATGGCAGATTGCATACAATAAACGTCCAGTTACAATTAGCATACTTGAAACCAATGCCTTTTAGAAGTGCACCTAAATTAATTTTAAACATATTTTTCTTATGCCTTTCCATAAAATACTAATGATGTCAATGCCAACTACCGTCACTAATAATAATGCTTACTGATTTAAGGCAATAAATTAAAAAAATTCACATTAAAAAAGTATTAAAAAAAACTAAAAGAGCTACGACAAAAAGTGACCTTCCAATTAATGTATTGTAATAAGATTTTTGGTCATTATGTAATCGTGTGTGCTCTTTTCAATGAATATTTTACTTCCAGTTATGCCGAAAGTCAGCATCAACTTCCTTGTTTTAAATAGAATGCTATTTTTTTTTTTTCGGATTTGGATTCTACATAAAATTTGGTGAAAAAATCATAACCTCAAAATTTAACCGTTTACAGTTCAGGCTATAAAATTTAAATAGAATTGTTGTGAACTTTTTGTGCATTATGAAATGCTGCAGACACTGAGTTTGTTAAGTCGATTTAAACATTACCTTTTATTGTGAGATTGGGACGGCGGTGGCCGAGCGGTTGAGTCGCTGGGCTGGACTAATCGGTCACAGCGGATAATAGGCGAGTTCGAGGCTCGCCCGGGGCGAGTAATTTTTCTAACGAAAAATATTCGCCCCGGATTCCATGGGTGTTTGTGAATGTGTTGTGACGTCCAAATATATAAATGTGTTACATAGCTTAGAAATAAGGTAATAAACGAATTTTACAAATACAATTGATAATAGCTAATAGTCTAGTAACTAAAGCCAGGCAAAAGCCAAACACAAAAAAATAGGTCGGGGCAAAAAACCTTGTTAACACATTGACACCGAACACTCCGATGCATGAACATTCGTTCTTTTCATTTGTGATGCCGGACATTGAGACTAGTGTGTATGTTTAACGTTTTACACAGAATTACATTATTGTTTAAGAGTACTGTAAAGTAGTGTTAGTATTTGTAAAAGTTTAGAGTGCAATTTAATACTGTTTATTTAGGTGAAGGTTACTCAAGTTTGCTTGTTATAATATTATGAAGGTCATTGCTGGAGGATACTAGGATGTCGATTAATGGTTTAAGAACACACTGACAATAAAAGACACATAAAACATATTTTAGTAATTAATCGTTTTGACATAAAAGTGAGGTTATGTTCAAGGGTGGGCGACTCCTTAACTGTTGGCCGTTGCCAACGTAGCTGGAAATCAGGGATGTAATATACATTTTTAAAATTTGTATAACTAAGTAAATTATAAATGTTGGGTTTTATAAATCTGCCTACATTTCTTATTATATTTCTTTCTTATTATATCACTTCATTATTGGAAAACTTAAGCATACAAAAATGCTAACTCTAAGAAATGATTTATTATGCGAAATCATGGACACATCACATCACCATTTTTAAATTCAGATTTTTTTAATTTCACAATATTTCTGTATTATACGCGTGGCGCATAAAGTAAAATTTCGAGTATAGAAAAACCTGAAAATTTGATTTGATCGTTCCGCTTCGCCACGCGACCAAACCAAATGTTTAGGCTTTTCTAAACTCGAAATTTTACTTTATGCTTAATCAAAGAGTGAAAATACTCGTTTGAAACTTCAAATTGAACGAAATAATTGACTGAAATTTTACAGCGCATGCATCGAATTCTGTACACTTAAAAGAAAAATTCCGTCTACCAGAATCACCTACCTTTTTTTAAATGTTCAACAGATTAATCCTGTTTTTTACTTTTCGACACTACTGTGTGAGGAAAATATTGTAATCTGTGTGTATGTATAGATGTGTGTGCACCTTAGAAACGCGCTAACTTCTAAAGAGAATGATCGATGTCAAATTTTGCAGGTATGTTTTCTTCTTCTGCGTAATTAATGGCCTTGGCAACTAGACCCTGTTGACCAGTCACAGTAATTTCAAATAATTTAATAAATAAAGTTTCGCTATCCCCGAAGAAATTAAAGGGATTTGCGGAAAATACAAACGTGGTTGTAATAATGCGTAATAAATGAATAGATTTTCAGGATATAACTAATTGTAAAGGATGACATAGATAGGATGAAAAAACAAATTCTTTTTGTGAAACAACCACGTGTGGGTCAAACGCGAGCGGGAATGAAATAATACTCCAAAATATTAAATTGTTAGATTTGTTAGTGAAGCTTGGAAGAAAAAAATCACTACATCCGGGGTGGGATCAACCTGGAAATGAATTTACCATGAGATGATAGAGGATACTTGGGACTATCATATATTGAAAATTAAGCCACATATTTTTTTTAATTAAACGACATTTACCCTTACAAAATCAGAAATCAATTTTAAATATAAAAAGATTTCAAGAAATCTTAGATTAAAACTGTATAATGTTTTTGTTTTAATTAGTATCATTAAATCGAATTTCTATTCTATTTTATGTGATGTAAAATTCATTTGAATAACGTTTAACAATTTGATAAAAATAATGTTTTATTAATACTCCAATATATCGTTGAATTGTTCAATTTTTAAGCGACTCGCGAGGGAAAAAAATCACTACACCCGGAGTGGGATTAACCTGAAAGTGAATTTGACTTGAGAGGATAAAGGACATTTGGAACTATCATATATTGAAAATTTAGAGACAAGACTTTTACCCTTGCAAAATTAGAAATTTATTTTAAATTAATACAGATTTGAAACATTTCTAGCTTAACACTTTATTAGTCATTTTTTTGTAATTAGTGTCAATAAATCGCATGTTTATCCTTTTAACTTTTTAAAATTCGATACAAATATTTTTTTTATTATTATTATTTCTAACACCGAAGTCTTACAGACCCATCAGCCTCTCTTCATTCCTACTGAAAACAATGGAGAGACTGGTTGACAGATACCTACGAGACGAGATACTGAGGAAAGATCCTCTCAGTAATCGTCAGTACGCTTACCAGCCAGGAAAGTCTACGGACTCGGCGCTGGACGACCAAACAGGCTCATCACAAAGTCAATGGAGGACAAAGAGATAGTATGGTCACATTCCTAGATATAGAAGGGGCGTTTAACAATGTCACAACCAACTCGCTTATAGAGGCACAAGCAAGAAAAGGCATCCCGCCAAGCCTCTACCAATGGATAAGAGCTAGCCTGGAGAAAAGAACAATCATATCCACTCTAGGAGGGAACACCATTGAAGCTAGAGCTGGCAGAGGCTGCCCGCAGGGAGAGGTACTATCTCCACTGCTACGGGCAACTCTAGTGGACGACTTTCTAAGGAAACTGTCCGAAGAAGGCATCCACTGCCTAGGGTATGCGGATGACTTGGCCATAGTCATCAGAGACCGGCTCGCAGGAGTTATCTCACAACGAACACAAAGGGCCCTAAACATAGTAGACAATTGGTGTCGACGGGAACGACTGACGTCAATCCCGAAAAAACATAAATTGTCGTGTTCACAAAAAGAAGAGTGTTAGAATGGCCTTAGGCCACGCTCGGAGGCACAAAAATTCCTTTCGTCAAAGAGGCGAAATACCTAGGGGTAATCTTCGACGACAAAATGACGTGGAGGACGAACATCACGAAAACAGCTAAAAAAAGCCTCAATAGCATTGTCAAAGAATGTACGGGAAAAACTGGGGGCTCAACCTCAAAATGACCCTCTGGTTATATACAAGGGTGATCAGGTCTATGATAACCTACGGGGCAGTAGTGTGGTGGACAAAGACGGAGCAGCAGGGAGCGATAAGGCTCCTGAACAGCATACAAAGACTAGCATGTCTCAGTGTCACAGGAGCCATAAGCACTACCCCAACAGCAGCCCTAGAAATCATCCTGAACCTACTAGCACTGCACATCTTGATACAAGGGGAGGTCAGGGCCGTAACATACAGAGTAATGCAAGGACAGGCTCCCATAAACCGATCACACGGGAAAAAGTACCAAAGGCTAGAAGACGAGCTGAAGGCAAACCCTACAACAGGAATGCCAAGCGATGCCATGGTCAAGAAATTTAATTTCGACAGGAAATACAAAGTGATCATCCCGCAGAGGGAGGACGGTCCACCTACAAAACTGGTATACTGACGGCTCAAAGCCAGATGAAGGAGTCGGAGCCCGAATATACAGCACAAAACCCGAGACAAAGATTTCACTGGCGTGGGACACTACAGTGTTCCAGGCAGAGGCGATGGCGGTTCACTTCTGCACTGAAGAAATAGCAATGCAAGACAACAAAAGTCGATCAGTAGCTATTTTCTCGGACAGCCAAGCGCTGCTAAGGGCACTAAGCACCACACAGGTCGATTCCAAGCTAGTGTGGGACTGTGTAAGCGCTCTCAACGAAATGGGCGGTCGCAAAAAAGGGACAATGATATGGGTTCCAGGACACAAGGGTCATCAAGGGAACAATAAAGCAGACGAACTGGCCAAACAAGGCTCGTCAAGCAAGGCTCGTCAAGGCCCGGAACTTTCCTGCGGTATCGCAAAAACCACAGTCAGAAAATCCATAAAAAATGGACGGAGACACAAACTCAAACTTGGTGGACGAACAAACCAGGGCAGAGGCAGACGAAACAGTTTCTCAAAAAACAATCGCCGGCTTTCACGACGGATCTTCTCAACCGAGAGAGAAAAACGGTGTAAGCTTTAGACTACTGACAGGACACTGTAGGCTTAACAAAGAGATGAGCAAAATATGTCTGGCATAGGATACAATATGTATATTCTGCCAGGAAGAAGAGGAGGACCCTTTGCATATCCTGTGCCAATGTGAGGCCCTAGCAAGGGTTAGATACCTAAAGCTGAGCAACACTAAACCAAGCGCAGAGAGCTACACCCAAGGCTGACTGTCAGGGTTAATAGGGCTCATCAAAGAGGCGAAGCTCAAGCACGTCGTCTAGGATAACAGGGATCCACAATAGATCTGCAAAGGTCGCGGTGGTACAGGCCAAGAGGCCACTGCTACAAATAAATAACCTAAGTCCCATTTAAAATGCATTGGTTATTTAAGCACTAGTGATAAAAAGTAGAGCTTTGCGCTTAATAATCGATGCATAAATTAAGCTTTTTGGTGAGATCGTAGATAAAATCATTTTTAGTTCACAAATATTAATAATTTCTTGTTGTATTATCGTCTACCTGTTTTTAGAATAAGGTAAGTTCTTTTAAATTATTTACTTAAATATTGATATTAACGAGTATTATCGAAAAATGTTTTAACTTTGTAAGCCAAATTTGGTCGCAACAGATATACACCATTAATTCAATTACATTTTAATTTAATGTAATAATAATTGATTTTATTTTTAGATGTCCCAGCGCTTATTACATCACACTTCTCTGATGTAAACAGTGGGGTGGCTACCTATTTATTCGGTTAATTTAAGGACATGAAACAAGTTCGTTTGCAAGAGCATAGCAAACAGAGTGTACTTTTTAAAAAAATCTATTGTTTACATACGATGAAATAAATACTACTAATGAAATCATGTTGTTGAACTTTATTCTTATCAACGATGAATATAATTAGTAAACACGAGATAAAAATATAATTGAATACATAAGAACGGGTAGTTGTAAAATATCAACATATTAATGAATGTATGGTTTTAATGACACATGATTAAAATATTTGACGTTTCGCCGATTATTAATTCGTATTTTAATCATTATCGTGCCACCACGCCACGCCTGTAGTGCATTTTATAGGCATTATTAGCGTAAGTTTTTACACATTTTATTTTTACACATTTAACATTGCAGTCAAACAATATTTAAGAATAAGTATTTTAGTTTGTGTGGGTATTTGGAATTTAAACGACCTGGTGTATTTATTAGTGCCGTCAACACTTATGGGTATATGGATTATAAATATTAAAGTGAGTAAAGTTTCAATGGGATTTAGATAAACTCTTTAATGCTTATTTCAGAAGCAATACGGTTTAAATTTCACTGATTAGAGATTGCGCATTGGGTCAGCATTGTAACAGTAAAAAAATGCATTTTTTTATTACGCGTTCTTGTTATGTGATAAGTAGTGTACAGGTTGTATGCAAATGCATATCTATATTTTAATTTCAATATTCTATGCCAGTGTTTCTTAAACTTTAAGGTTTCTCGGTCGAACTTTGCCAAGCGCTGTAGAACTATCTAGAAATTGTAATCGTGGGGGCAGAACATATGAAACCATGATGTATGCAGCGTCCGGCAGGTTAACGGGCGATTTTAAAATGGCTGTGAAAAAAATAATCAATATTTCTAAAATGTATTGACACCACATTGAAGTATATAAAAATGCATTTCATAAAAGTTTAGATCTGTTTAGATTTGGAAGTTGGCTTTGTTCTCAAAATGGCATAATGCAAATAAATGTTGTAATTAAGTTCTAAAGTAATGACCCGATGTTCTAGCGGTGTATTTTTTTGTTATGAAAACTGTTTATGGATTATGTTTATTTAGTCCTTTAAATTTTATTTTGTCAAGTCGAAAAAATAATATCGGTTTTAAAGCATTTTTCATCACTTTCCAAACCTCTTGTTTCCAAACTACGTCATTTCACGAATATTGTTTGCCCCCCGTTCGCCGGACATCACAGCTCGCGACTTCTTCCTTTGGTGTTTCTTGAAGAAACGAGTTTACCGCGAACAATCGTTGCCCTAAGGCAATGCATTCGAGATGAGTGGCTGAAATCCCACCTAAAATGCTACATAATGTGATGGTAAGCGTTAGAATCCGACTTGAACAAAGCTTAAATTTAAATGAAGGCCATCTTTCGGATATAATTTTTAAAAATATGGAGTGGCCCCACTCGACTTTCCGAAGACTCTGATTGCGTATATATTTGTAAGAAATAAAAAATTAAATATTTTAAATAATGTCCAGTAGATGCTCAACTAAATGACGTTTCATATCTAATGTGAAAATAATACCTGTTAAACGGGACTTTTGATTTAGATATGCAGGATGCCAGTTGTCAAAATGAATGTCTTAATAACTTTGTTAATTATAAAGATATATTTATGAAAGAAACCCGACATTTGCAGAATTACATGTACTTTCTATAAATCAAATAAAATTACTATGTAACTATCAGAGCTGAGACGAATCCTCGTAAAAAGGATTCAAATCACGAATCCGAATCACCTTATATGATTCGAATCACGAATACGAGATAAATATGATTCGAATCAAAGATTCGAATCCTGTTTTTTTCTAATCACGAATACAAATCCGTGAAAAATAAATTTGATTTTATTATTTGTTTCAACCATTAATATATAAATATCGTTACCGGTTGTTTTAACAAAAATATTCAAAACCTAATTATTTATTATTAACACTAAACATCGTTGATAACAGACTAAATATCTGATTCCCTGTTACTCTAATTAAAGATGTATTTGTGTGTTTCTGAACTTCACTTTAAATCAGTTACATATACTTTAATAGAGCGTTGTAACAAATCAAATTAAATAAGATTTTAAATATTTCATTGTATAATTCAATATCCGGAGGTGTATTTGCACGGGAAGTAGTTGTTTCAATGGATATTTATCGTCTTGAGTTGTCTTATTAATTAAGACATAGTATTTTCACGAATAGTTTTTTCGTAATTTTATATATTATGTTTAAAGTGTGCAAACTATAAGAAGCGTAAGCTTATTTTCTCGAATTCAAATATTTTTGAATACTCCCTCCATTTTTGAATATTTTCTTGTATATATTTTTCTTGTAAAAATTCATTACGTTTTTAGATCTGTAAGCGTTAGGTTGATTTTGAATACACGAGTTGTTTAGAAGTTATTATTTTATTCGGTGACATTCATTTATTCCGGTCGTTACAAACAGTAACCTTACAAGTAACATAAGTCGCGAAAGCTACAAAATTTACATGGTCCTTCGAACCGGATAACGAAGAAATTATCCAAATTCCCGTGACCGGAAGACTTGTTGTTTGCCGAGATCTTCGTCTGAAAAGCTGTCCAGGTCCTGTGTTTATCGCCGAAAGTGACGATTCCAGTAAGCCGTGAGAGCAGTCCAAGCCGTGATCAAGATCAAAATCCAGGAAGCTGTTTTTTGGAGGAATTGGTGAGTGAGTCTCTGACAATTTCCATTTCCTACCTTTGCCCTGGCCTTTGATTAGATTTAACTTCTTAACTTATATTCACGTAACTATTATAGTGTATTTTTTACTCATATTCAAATATTTTAACCTTTTAATTAAATTTAATTAATATAATGAATCTAAAAGTATTAATCCAAGAGCGCGGTATCATTAAAGGTAAAATCACGCGGTGTAAAAATGCAGTTTCCGCAATGGATGAAAATAACTTAGATTATTTTGACTGAAGTGAACGATTAAAAAAAGTGCAAGATAGTTATGATCTATTTTTAAATATAGTCACGAACATTAAAACTATAAAAGCAGATGAGGTTAATGATGAGGAGGCTTTTGATACGTTATATTATTCAACCGTTAGTTTGATTAAAATTAGGGAAAACTGAAAAAAGTACTCCGTCAGTTATTGAAGAAAATATTATATTGCCTCAATTAAATATTCCTACTTTTTCCGCAGATTTATCGGATTGGTTAGGTTTTAAGGAATTATTCGAATCAATGATTCATAATAATCGCAAACTTAGTTCTTTACAAAAACACCGTTATTTAAAGTCAGCACTTGAGGGCGAAGCTGTGAAACTCTTAACTGGGATAAGTTTATCAGAAAATAATTATAAAGAAGCGTGGGATGCATTAAATGAACGCTACCATAATGTTCCAAAACTTGTTTACAATCATTTTACCGACATTTTAGAAATTCAACCGATTCATAAAGAAAACTATGCGGATCTTAGAAACGTTATTGATATAAGTAATCGTAGTATTCGATCGTTGCGTGCATTAAAGGTGTCGGTAGATAGTTGGTATGATATATTAGTAGTTGTCTAATCCCTAAGATTACAGTATTAACTGTTTCTAAATTAGATTCAAATACAAAACGTGAGTGGGACAGAACACTAGATCGCGTAAAATTACCAAAATTTACAGAATTAATTGATTATTTAAATAAAAAATGTGAATCATTAGACTCAAAAAATAAAACAAGTAAACCTAAAAGTGTTAATCACATAAATCAAATCGATAAAAAATGTGCAATTTGTGAAGGTTCTCATCAAATTTTTAAATGCGAGATATTTTTAAACCTATCCGTAACAGAAAGAATAACAAAAATCAATGCTATTAATTATTGTTTATGTTGTTTACGTCCAGCCAACCAGGGAATTCAAAATTGTTATGCTCGCCCGTGTTCAATTTGTAAAAAAAGGCACAATTATTTATTACATATTAAAAAACTGGAACCTACTAATTCAATTGCATCAACTTCAGCGCATTGCAGATTTGATGGCGAAGTTCTGTTATCCACCGCTATCGTTGATGTATTTGATCAATCGCGTAAAAAACACGCGTGTAGATTATTATTAGACAGCGGTTCTCAATTAAATTTGATCACATCGAACTTTGCTGATAAATTAAATTTAAACAAGGAAAGGGTAAACATAACAATAGGTGGTGTTAACGAAGAGGTTTCAAATGCAACCGAAACAGCAAAACTTGAAATTAAGTCGCGATTAAACAATTATTCAGTAAATATTACCTGTTTGGTGGTTCCAAAAATTACAAATTCATTACCGCATAAAACATTCCGAAAAAATGTTATGTTAAAATACCGCATAATATTAATTTAGCCGACCCTTACTTTAATGTATCCAGACCAATTGATATGCTAATTGGGGCCGATTTATTTTGGAGAATGTTATGCAGTGGGCATGTAGATTTAGGTAAAAATAATCCTATTTTGCAAAAAAACTCAATTAGGGTGGATTATAGGGGGAGGTCAGGCAAAAAATACAGCACAAACATGCAATTTGTCAACAAATTTAGAAAATTTTGATTTGGAGCGTTTTTGGCGAATTGAAAATGTATATGACCGAATTAAAACTTTAAATCCACAAGAAATTAAATGTGAAAATCATTTTGTTAATAATACAACTCGTGATGAAACAGGTCGTTTTACAGTTTCCCTGCCATTTGTTGATAATAAAATTGATTTGGGGGATTCATGTAATATTGCAATAAAACGATTTGTCAATCTAGAGAATAAATTATCAAAAAATGCCGAACTTAAAGTAGAATATTAAAAATTTATTCAAGAGTATTTGGACTTGGGACACATGCAATTATTGAACCTAGATGATAAATTCGGTTATTATTTACCCCGTCACGCGGTATTTAAAAACTCAAGCGCGACAACTAAATTAAGGGTTGTTCTTGATGGGTCACGTAAAACCTCTAATGGTAAATCATTAAATGATGTCTTATTAAAAGGGTCCATCATTCAAGATGAATTATTCACCATACCAATTAGATTTCGCTCTCATGACTATGTGTTATCCGCGGACATATCAAAAATGTATAGGCAAATTAAAGTAGACGACGTGTCATCTAATTATCAAAAAATATTTTGGCAATTTAGTCACATACGGGACTACCCCTGCATCATTTCTTGCTACCCGATGTTTACATGAATTGGCAAATGTTGAAATTATTAATTACCCTCAGGCTTGCGAGATAATTCAACGTGATTTTTATGTCGATGACTTATTGACAGGCAGTGACTGCACTACTGATTTAATTAAAATCCGCAATAGTTTAATAAAGGTATTAGAAAAGGGTGGCTTTCAACGCAATAAATGGAACGCTCACCATAAAACGATCTTAAATGGCATTCCATATGATAAAAATCAGACTTTAATTCGCCTAGACAAAGATTACGATTCAAAAATTTTAGGTTGTCAGTGGGATTCGTCACTAGATTATTTTACATTTTCTGTGAGTAAACAAAGCGAAACACGCATAACCTAAAGAACAATTCTCTAAGAAATTGCGAGTATATTTGATCCGCTAGGTTTAGTTAATCCCGTAATTGTCACAGGAAAATTAATTATTCAAAAATTATGGAAACTTAATTTACATTGGGATGAAAGTATTCCTTTAACTGTATATACCGAATGGAAAACATTTCAATCAACCCTTTGTTTAATTAATAATTTTAAAAGTGCCCGTAACATTAAATTTAATGACACTACATTTGAGCTACACGGATTTTGCGACGCAAGCGAATCCGCATATGGAGCATGCGTATATGCCCGTGTAAAAAATAATAAAAACGTATATTTCACGAATTTAATTTGTGCAAAATCGCGCATTGCTCCAATAAAATCACAAACACTTCCCAGGTTGGAATTGTGTGGAGCATTACTCTTTTCACGTTTAATGAACACAGTTCAAGTAGCATTAAAATTTAAAAATATTAATTATAATAAATATATGTGGTGTGATTCATCAATCGTTCTTTCATGGATCAAGGCTGAAAATGCTAAGTTTAGAACTTTTGTGTCGAAGCGGGTCGCGGAAATTCAGGAGTTAACTGATTTAAATAATTGGATGCACGTCTCTACCACTGATAATCCCGCCGATATATTATCTCGGGGTTCCACACCGGAAAATTTAATTACTTTAAATATTTGGTGAAAAGGTCCGTCATGGCTATCCAAAAAAAAGTTCAGAGTGGCCCGAATCGAAATTTAATTTTATAAATGACGTTTCTGAGATTCGCGAGGTTTTCGTTGCTAATATTATACCTAATGATTGTACCATTTGGGAAAATTACTCGAGTTTTACAAAATTAATCACAGTCACTGCATTTTGTACACGTTTCAGCAAAAAATGTAAATTAAAGAAAGCCGGTAACAAAAAATTAACTGGTTACCTTTCTGATGATGAAATTAATAGTGCCTTATTAGCATTAATACGGTGTGTTCAAATACAATCATTTTCGCAAGAATACAAACAATTAATTAATAAAAGCGAAATTAATAAAAATAGTAATTTATTAACGTTAAGTCCGTTTTCCTGCGAAACTGATCGTGTTATTATTAATAAAAAAAACATCCTATTGTAATACCTGGAAACCACAGATTGACTGACCTAATAATTCATCATGAGCATATTAATAATTTACATTCTGGCGTAAATGCTACACTTGCTGCAATACGAGTAAAATTGTGGCCATTAGCGACAAAAAATAATATAAAAAGGGTAATCCGTAAGTGTGTTCTGTGTTTTAAGGTTAAACCAATATTTAATAACCCTTTGATGGGCGAATTACCTGAACCGCGAGTAACAATAAATACTCCTTTTAATTCGACTGGGATCGACTTTTGTGGCCCTTATTTAATTAAAGATGGTGTTAGAAAAAATATCACTAAAAAGGCATACGGTTGTTTATTTATTTGCTTAGCAACCAAGGCGGTTTACATAGAAGTTGTTAGCAGTTTAGCAACCGAAGCATTCATTGCTACATTGCGCCATTTTGTAGCTCGCCGTGGAAGAATTTCCCACATATATTCAGACAATGCGACTAATTTTGTGGGTGCTGATAAAGAACTAAGGGAGCTTAAGACATTAGTAAATTCAGAATTGTGCATAAATAAATTAAATGATGTATTTGCTATAAACGGATTAGAATGGCACTTTATCCCCCCCAGGTCGCCACATTTTGGAGGACTCTGGGAAGCGGGAATTAAAAGGATAATGTACCATATAAAAAGAGTAATGAGAAACTGCATTTTAACCTTTACTCAAATCGAGGCCGTCCTTAATTCTCAACCCTTATGCGCTTTATCCAATGACCCGAATGGTCCCTCATACCTCACTCCTGGTCATTTCCTGGTCGGAGATTCGCTTACAGGAGTAGCAGATCAAAATCTGACCGATATTAAGGTTGGAAGGTTATCCAGATGGCAACACCTACAGTTTATGAAGCAGCACTTCTGGAAGAGATGGGCGAAGGAATATTTGCCAACACAGCTGCCCCGATCCAAGTGAACTAGGAAATCGAATCATCTTCAAGTTGGGGACCTAGTGGTTGTTAAGGATGGCAATCTACCTCCATTAAGGTGGATAGTAGGAAGTGTGCTGGAACTACACCCAGGAAAGGATGGAATCCCACGAGTAGCTACAATCAAGACGACAACCACTGAATTAAAACGAGCTATAACCCGTTTAGCTGTTCTACGCGTAAATTAGTCAGAAGAAACTGCATTTCTTCAGGAGGGGCCGATATGTTCGGATTAGACGAGGAATTTTTATTACTTTAAAAATTCTCGTCCGTTTACCGAAATAGGATATTCCATACACCACCAGTGGAGAAGTACGGACAATGGCGCAGTCGCTAATTTATGCGTAAGCACGGATTTGCTTGACCAGTTCATAGAAAAATGTGCACCCTTGCACGCCTTGGGACGAACGGGATAGTTCCTGTTTTTCTACCTGACCCTGCAACGATGCCAAATCTCCACCCTGGAGGAAACGAAGACGTTTTTGCCCCCCACTTTTAAATACTCCCTCCCTTTTTGTATATTTTCTTGTATATATTTTTTTGTAAAAATTCATTATGTTTTTAGACCTGTAAGCATTAGGTTGATTTTGAATACACGAGTTGTTTAGAAGTTATTATTTTATTCGGTGACATTCATTTATTACGGTCGTTACAAACAGTTACCTTACAAGTAACATAAGTCGCGAAAGCTACAAAATTTACACTTTGTATTATTAAAGGCGTAGACAAATCTTTACATTTTTTAAAGTAGTTACTGGGGACCAATTTCATAAAAGATCACGGCGTGAGATATCAATTAAAGCATTTTATTGTTAATCATTGAGAGTTACGAATGTACAATAGCGAATGCTGCCTACAAAAATTTTGCAAAAAAGCAATGAAAATTCTTTGTCGTTTACAAATACAAAACAAATACAAAGCATTTCATTATTTCAAAAACAATCAGATTCCAATGACACTGAGGTCCATCCTTTGTAGTTAGATTTCCTACTTACTATTTAAAAAGTCGTCTGACCCGTACCGATCCTTTATATTGATCCTGATTGGGAGTCGTGAACATTTTCCTTCCGTTGATAATAAGTGGATTAATTTCCAGCGCATCCATGATAAAAGCTACTAAAACACAAACTGGCTGCACTATAAAAGTTTATCTGCAACAGTAAATTCCTATCACGCACATAAAACGCTCGCGGATTTGTAAATTTACGTCATAACCGCGAGAATCATTTAACAATTAAGTTTTTAGACATTATTCTAAAATAATTTAACCGCTTTCTCTATTGAAATTTTATTTGTTTTTCAAAATTAAATTATACCGCCCGATGAACATAGGTTGAGGATGTGTACACACCATTTTATGTTTATTCATAAAATTTTCCACTAAAGAGTTCATAATATTCCGTGTATTTACTACTCAAAACGATGTTATAGAGGGATAAATATAGATGTTTCACGGTTTAGTTTATTTTGTGTATTTCGATAGACAATAAAAATCAAATTATAAGCTATATTAAATACCCTCATCAAACTATATATTTTAGTTATTGTTAAAACCGAAGTAATAAAGATTTATTTATTTTACATAGTATGTGGAACATAATATGTGGAACACAATTTACAATGAGATTACATACCTTAGAATGAAATATAATTCTGTGAGTAGCACATTTGGCTTAACTGTAGGTTATAGGCCGCCGGCTTTAAAGAATGTCTGCTATGAAAGCTAGTGTCATTGAGAGTCTCTTGCTTCTCTCTTTCACTTGCGTTCGATGTCCAGCGGATAATTCAGCGATTTCACACTGGGCGCTGAAAGTTGTGAGCAAAACTCGGATCTATCTCTAGTTTATTAGGAGCAATAAAATATGAAATAGATGGACGAGTGACGAGTAGGTACCTGCGAACTTACACGGTTTATGCCTATTTTCAGGGACGAGGGAAAAAATCCAACCCCATATTATATTTTATGGCTACCTCGCACTTTTGTTCCGATCACCACTAATCTCCAATTTATATTAAATAAACGAGCACAGTGTCTACCTCGCACTGTAATTTGTGGAACTACGCGGGGTGGAAGGAGGTGAGAGGCTTCAGTTTGTTTACTCACTCACACAGGCGTTTGAAATTTAAAAAAAAATGGCACATTTTCAGTTGTGGTTAACTCAATTATTTATCAATAAAATATTTTTTTCTTGATATCATATGAAATCTACTATTATAATGTTCGGAGTGACATATTACAAATATTTATTTTTCGTTCTATAATTTATAAAATGGCTCAAATATCATGAATTGGGAGGTAAAATGATCTAAATTAATTAGTTTCTTGGTTATTTTCCGATAATGAGGCAACTTTCTGATTCTGTGCATTATACTATTATCAACAATTATGGTAAAAGTCAGGGTTGTTAAAAAAACAGTTTTTTTTAATAAAACGTGTTTTTTTCATTGAAACAGCGTTCAAAACATTAACAATTAAAAACCTGTCTAAGGCGTGTTTAAAACACGTTTAAAACAGAACATACAGGGCATTTTTCCTTTCAGTATACATTCTTTTTAGTATACATATCCCGATAATTACAGCGTTTTTTTTAATGTTACTGAGTGTTTTCCACTCCCAGACTAAGCATGAAGTAAAATTTCGAGTTTAGAAAAGCCTAAGAATTTGGATTGGCCGCGTAGCGAAGCGGAGCAGCTAATCCAAATTAGGCTTTTCTAAACTCGAAATTTTACTTCATGCGCCACGCTTAAAAACAATGATTTACAATGAAGTTCAAAAAATACACACATACAACAACGATTATAGGCAACCTAATATACGTTAGAGTTATTGGGTTGCCTATAATCACTGTTTTAAACAATTTGTTCAGCTCAGAATTTGACTCACGTTTTATTCACATCTACATATTAGATTGCTAAAGCCGTATATTTTAAACTTTGCGATGTTTCAGTGTTTTATACGTGTAGCGCATGAAGTAAAATTTCGAGTTTAGAAAAGCCTAATTTTGATTTGCCGTTCCGCTTCGCTACGCGGCCAATCCAAATTTTCAGGCTTTTCTAAACTCGAAATTTTACTTCGTGCTCAGTCTGGGAGTGAAAAACCCTCGTCTGAAAATTCAAATTAAAATCTTTTTAAAAAACAACGAATGTTGTAAAATTTACAGTGTATGCATATGTAAACCTAAAAGAAAAAAATCCTGTATTTAAAAATCATATTTATGCACACATATTTGATATTTTATTGTAATAAAGTGTTATGTTTAATAATGTAGTTTGAAATATCTTCAACAATTTAGCTAAAATTTAAAAATGTAAATAAAAAATCTTAATGAAGTAGTACAAAATATAATTTAGCAAATTTAAAATTATAAAAAAAACGTTTTAAACAAATTTAATGTTTAAAACATGTTTTAAGCAAATTTAAGATTTAAAAAATGTTAAAAAAAACCGTATAAAACACGACGGCTGTTTTTAAACATGTTTAAAACACTGTTTTAAAACAGCGATGAGAAGTTAGCCACACATTTTTCAGCCATAAATGGTGGTAACCCTATTAAATTTATAAATTGCAAAAACCGATATTTTACTCATACATAGCGCTAACCATTGAATTGCAGTGTGTAATAAGAGTACATATTAACTATTTAAGACTTTACATTAGCACTTTTGATGTAAAAAGTGAAACTTGTATTGATATTTGATCAAGCGATCTCAGGCTATTATAAAACGTAAAATCTCTGTCTTAGGCCTACCTTTGGGGGTTGTTACTGAATTGTCCTATACTTAGGAAGGGTTGAAAAGCAATTTTAAGCAATAACATTTTAGTGGCTTAATACTGAAAAAATATGATTATATTATAACATAATTGAGCGATGCCGATTACATTATTTTCAAAGTGGAAAATAAATGTATTAGGCCTACCTTTGGGGGTGGTGGCTGATTTGCCCTTTATTTAGGAAGGGTTGAAGAGCAATTTTAAGCAATACAATTTTAGTGGCATCCTAAGACTGCAAAATTACGCTTATTTTATAAAATAGTGAAACGTTGCCGATTACATTATTTTCAAAGTGAAAAATGAATGTAATAGGCCTAACTTTGGGGGTGGTGTCTGATTTGCTCTGTATTAAGGAAGGGTTGAAGAGCAATTCTAAGCAATACAATTTTAGTGGCATCCTAAGACCGAAGAATTACGTTTATTTTATGATATAGTAAAACGATGCCGATTGCATAAATTTCAAAGGGAAAAATGAATGTAATAGGCCTACCTTTGGGGGTGGTAGCTGATTTACCCTGTATTTGGGAAGGGTTGAAGAGCAATTTTAAGCAATAAAATTTTAGTGGCATCCTAAGACTGAAAAATTACGCTTATTTTATGAAATAGTGAAACGAAACCGATTACATTATTTTCAAAGTGAAAAATGAATGTAATAGGCCTACCTTTGTGGATGGTAGCTGATTTTCCCTGTATGAAGGAAGGGTTGAAGAGCAATTTTAAACAATAAAATTTTAGTGGCATCCTAAGACTGAAAAATTACGCTTATTTTATGAAATAGGTAAACGATGGCGATTACATTATTTTCAAGGTGAAAAATGAATGTAATAGGCCTACCTTTGGGGGTTGTAGCTGATTTTTCCTGTATTAAGGAAGGGTTGAAGAGCAATTTTAAGCAATAAAATTTTAGTGGCATCCTAAGACTGAAAATTTACGCTTATTTTATGAAATAGTGAAACGAAACCGATTACATTATTTTCAATGTGAAAAACGAATGTAATAGGCCTACCTTTGGGGGTGGTACCTGCTTTTCCCTGTATTTAGGAAGGGTTGAAGAGCAATTTTAAGCAATCAAATTTTAGTGGCATCCTAAGACTGAAAAATTACGCTTATTTTATAAAATAGTGAAACGTTGCCGATTACATTATTTTCAAAGTGAAAAATGAATGTAATAGGCCTACCTATGGGGGTGGTGGCTGATTTGCTCTGTACTTAGGAAGGATTAAAGAGCAATTTTAAGCAATAATATTTTAGTGGCATCCTAAGACTGATAAAATTACGCTTATTTTATGAAATAGTGAAACGAAACCGATTACATTATTTTCAAAGTGAAAAATGAATGTAATAGGCCTACCTTTGGGGGTGGTAGCTGCTTTGCCCTGCATTTAGGAAGGGTTGAAGAGCAATTTTAAGCAATCAAATTTTAGTGGCATCCTAAGACTGAAAAATTACGCTTATTTTATAAAATAGTGAAACGTTGCCGATTACATTATTTTCAAAGTGAAAAATGAATGTAATAGGCCTACCTTTGGGGGTGGTGGCTGATTTGCTCTGTACTTAGGAAGGATTAAAGAGCAATTTTAAGCAATAATATTTTAGTGGCATATTAAGACTGATAAAATTACGCTTATTTTATGAAATAGTGAAACGAAACCGATTACATTATTTTCAAAGTGAAAAATGAATGTAATAGGCCTACCTTTGGGGGTAGTAGCTGCTTTGCCCTGCATTATTTTCAAAGTGAGAAATGAATGTAATAGGCCTACCTTTGGGGGTGGTAGCTGCTTTGCCCTGTATTTAGGAAGGGTTGAAGAGCAATTTTAAGCAATCAAATTTTAGTGGCATCCTGAGACTGAAAATTTACGCTTATTTTATGAAATAGTGAAACGAAACCGATTACATTATTTTCAAAGTGAAAAATGAATGTAATAGGCCTACCTTTGGGGGTGGTAGCTGCTTTGCCCTGTATTTAGAAAGGGTTGAAGAGCAATTTTAAGCAATCAAATTTTAGTGGCATCCTAAGACTGAAAAATTACGCTTATTTTATAAAATGGTGAATCGATGCCGATTATATTATTTTCAAAGTGAAAATTGAATGTAATAGGCCTACCTTTGGAGGTGGTGGCTGATTTGTTCTGTACTTAGGAAGGGTTGAAGAGCAATTTTAGGCAATACAATTTTAGTGGCATCCTAAGACTGATAAATTTACGCTTATTTTATGAAATAGTGAAACGAAACCGATTACATTATTTTCAAAGTGAAAAATGAACGTAATAGGCCTACCGTTGGGGGTGGTAGCTGATTTTCCCTGTATTAAGGAAGGGTGGAAGAGCAATTTTAAGCAATAAAATTTTAGTGGCATCCTAAGACTGAAAATTTACGCTTATTTTATGAAATAGTGAAACGAAACCGATTACATTATTTTCAAAGTGAAAAATGAATGTAATAGGCCTACCTTTGGGGGTGGTAGCTGATTTTCCCTGTATTAAGGAAGGCTTGAAGAGCAATTTTAAGCAATAAAATTTTAGTGGCATCCTAAGACTGAAAAATTACGCTTATTTTATGAAATAGTGAAACGATGCCGATTACATTATTTTCAAAGTGAAAAATGAATATAATAGGCCTACCTTTGGGAGTGGTGGCTGATTTGCTCTGTACTTAGGAAGGGTTGAAGAGCAATTTTAAGCAATACAATTTTAGTGGCATCCTAAGACCGAAGAATTACGTTTATTTTATGATATAGTGAAACGATGCCGATTGCATAAATTTCAAAGGGAAAAATGAATGTAATAGGCCTACCTTTGGGGGTGGTGGCTGATTTACCCTGTATATGGGAAGGGTTGAAGAGCAATTTTAAGCAATAAAATTTCAGTGGCATCCTAAGACTAATAAAATTACGCTTATTTTATGAAATAGTGAAACGAAACCGATTATTTTCAAAGTGAAAAATGAATGTAATAGGCCTACCTTTGTGGATGGTAGCTGATTTTCCCTGTATGAAGGAAGGGTTGAAGAGCAATTTTAAACAATAAAATTTTAGTGGCATCCTAAGACTGAAAAATTACGCTTATTTTATGAAATAGGTAAACGATGGCGATTACATTATTTTCAAGGTGAAAAATGAATGTAATAGGCCTACCTTTGGGGGTGGTAGCTGATTTTTCCTGTATTAAGGAAGGGTTGAAGAGCAATTTTAAGCAATAAAATTTTAGTGGCATCCTAAGACTGAAAATTTACGCTTATTTTATGAAATAGTGAAACGAAACCGATTACATTATTTTCAATGTGAAAAACGAATGTAATAGGCCTACCTTTGGGGGTGGTAGCTGCTTTTCCCTGTATTTAGGAAGGGTTGAAGAGCAATTTTAAGCAATCAAATTTTAGTGGCATCCTAAGACTGAAAAATTACGCTTATTTTATAAAATAGTGAAACGTTGCCGATTACATTATTTTCAAAGTGAAAAATGAATGTAATAGGCCTACCTTTGGGGGTGGTGGCTGATTTGCTCTGTACTTAGGAAGGATTAAAGAGCAATTTTAAGCAATAATATTTTAGTGGCATCCTAAGACTGATAAAATTACGCTTATTTTATGAAATAGTGAAACGAAACCGATTACATTATTTTCAAAGTGAAAAATGAATGTAATAGGCCTACCTTTGGGGGTGGTAGCTGCTATGCCCTGTATTAAGGAAGGGTTGAAGAGAAATTTTAAGCAATAAAATTTTAGTGGCATCCTAAGACTGAAAAATTACGCTTATTTTATGAAATAGTGAAACGAAACCGATTACATTATTTTCAAAGTGAAAAATGAATGTAATAGGCCTACCTTTGGGGGTGGTAGCTGCTTTGCCCTGCATTTAGGAAGGGTTGAAGAGCAATTTTAAGCAATCAAATTTTAGTGGCATCCTAAGACTGAAAATTTACGCTTATTTTATGAAATAGTGAAACGAAACCTTTAAGGGTGGTAGCTGCTTTGCCCTGTATTAAGGAAGGGTTGAAGAGCAATTTTAAGCAATAAAATATTAGTGGCATCCTAAGACTGAAAAATTACGCTTATTTTATGAAATAGTGAAACGAAACCGATTACATTATTTTCAAAGTGAGAAATGAATGTAATAGGCCTACCTTTGGGGGTGGTAGCTGCTTTGCCCTGTATTTAGGAAGGGTTGAAGAGCAATTTTAAGCAATCAAATTTTAGTGGCATCCTAAGACTGAAAAATTACGCTTATTTTATGAAATAGTGAAACGAAACCGATTACATTATTTTCAAATTGAGAAATGAATGTAATAGGCCTACCTTTGGGGGTGGTAGCTGCTTTGCCCTGTATTTAGGAAGGGTTGAAGAGCAATTTTAAGCAATCAAATTTTAGTGGCATCCTGAGACTGAAAATTTACGCTTATTTTATGAAATAGTGAAACGAAACCGATTACATTATTTTCAAAGTGAAAAATGAATGTAATAGGCCTACCTTTGGGGGTGGTAGCTGCTTTGCCCTGTATTTAGGAAGGGTTGAAGAGCAATTTTAAGCAATCAAATTTTAGTGGCATCCTAAGACTGAAAAATTACGCTTATTTTATAAAATAGTGAATCGATGCCGATTACATTATTTTCAAAGTGAAAATTGAATGTAATAGGCCTACCTTTGGAGGTGGTGGCTGATTTGTTCTGTACTTAGGAAGGGTTGAAGAGCAATTTTAGGCAATACAATTTTAGTGGCATCCTAAGACTGATAAATTTACGCTTATTTTATGAAATAGTGAAACGAAACCGATTACATTATTTTCAAAGTGAAAAATGAACGTAATAGGCCTACCGTTGGGGGTGGTAGCTGATTTTCCCTGTATTAAGGAAGGGTTGAAGAGCAATTTTAAGCAATAAAATTTTAGTGGCATCCTAAGACTGAAAATTTACGCTTATTTTATGAAATAGTGAAACGAAACCGATTACATTATTTTCAAAGTGAAAAATGAATGTAATAGGCCTACCTTTGGGGGTGGTAGCTGATTTTCCCTGTATTAAGGAAGGCTTGAAGAGCAATTTTAAGCAATAAAATTTTAGTGGCATCCTAAGACTGAAAAATTACGCTTATTTTATGAAATAGTGAAACGATGCCGATTACATTATTTTCAAAGTGAAAAATGAATGTAATAGGCCTACCTTTAGGGGTGGTGGCTGATTTGCTCTGTATTTAGGAAGGGCTGAAGAGCACTTTTAAGCAATAAAATATTAGTGGCATCCTAAAACCGAAGAATTACCTTTATTTTATGAAATAGTGAAACGATACCGATTGCATAAATTTCAAAGGGAAAAATGAATGTAATAGGCCTATCTTTGGGGGTGGTGGCGGATTTGCCCTGTATTTGGAAAGGGTTGAAGAGCAATTTTAAGCAATAAAATTTTAGTGGCATCCTAAGACTGAAAAATTACTCTGATTTTTTGAAATAGGTAAACGATGGCGATTACATTATTTTCAAAGTGAAAAATGAATGTAATAGGCCTACCTTTGGGGGTGGTGGCTGATTTTTCCTGTATTTAGAAAGAGCTGAAGAGCAATTTTAACCAATACAATTTTAGTGGCATCCTAAGACCGAAGAATTATGATTATTTTATGAAATAGTGAAACGATGCCGATTGCATAAATTTCAAAGGGAAACATGAATGTAATAGGCCTACCTTTGGGGGTGGTGGCTGATTTGCCCTGTATTTGGGAAAGGATGAAGAGCAATTTTAAGCAATAAAATTTAAGTGGCATCCTAACACTGAAAAATTACGCTTATTTAATGAAATAGTAAAACGTTCCCGGTTACATTATTTTAAAAATGAAAAATGAATGTAATAGGCCTACCTTTGGGCGTGGTAGCTAATTTGCCCTGTATTTAGAAAGATTTGAAGAGCAATTTTAAGCAATACAATTTTAGTGGCATCCTAGGACTGAAAAATTACGCTTATTTTATAATATAGTAAAACGATCCCAATTGCATAAATTTCAAAGGGTAAAATAAATGTAATAGGCCTACCTTTGGGGGTTGTGGCTAATTTTCCCTGTATTAAACAATGGTTGAAGAGGAATTTTAAGCAATAAAATTGTAGTTGCATCTTAAGACTGAGAAATTGCGCTTATTTTATAACATCGTTTAGCGATGCCGATTAGTTTATTTTCAAAGTGAAAAATGAATGTAATAGGCCTACCTTTGCGGGTTGTGGCTGATCTGCCCTGTATTTAGGAAGGGTTTATGAGTGAATTTTAGCAATAAAATTGTAGTGGCTTCATAAGACTGAAAAATTATGCTTATATTATAACATGTTTGAGCAATGCCCATTATATAATTTGTAAAGTGAAAAATATGTTATGAGCCTACCTTTTGTGGTAGTTACCCCATATCTAGGACTGGTTGAAGAACACATTTAATACATTTTAAATACAGAGCAAATCAGCCACCACCCCCAAAGGATTAATTTAATCGGCATCGTTCCACTATTTCATAAAATAAGCGTAATTTTTCAGTCTTAGGATGCCACTAAAATTTTATTGCTTAAAATTGCTCTTCACCCCTTCCTAAACACAGAGCAAATCAGCCACCACACCCAAAGGTAGGCCTATTACATTCAATTTTCGGTTTGAAAATAATGTAATCGGTTTCGTTTCACTATTTAATAAAATAAGCGTAAATTTTTAGTCTTAGGATGCCACTAAAATGTTATTGCTTAAAATTGCTCTTCAACCCTTCCCAAATACAGGGCAAATCTGCCACTACCCCCAAAGGTAGCCCTATTGCATTCAATTTTCACTTTGAATATAATGTAATCGGGTTCGTTTCATTATTTCATAAAATAAGCGTAATTTTTTAGTCTTAGGATGCCACTAAAATTTTTTTGCTTAAAATTGCTCTTCAACCCTTTCCAAATACAGGGTAAATCAGCCACCACCCCCAAAGGTAGGCCTATTACATTCATTTTTCCCTTTGAAATCTATGCAATCAGCATCGTTTCACTATATCATAAAATAAACGTAATTCTTCGGTCTTAGGATGCCACTAAAATTGTATTGCTTAAAGTTGCCCTTCAACCCTTCCTAAATACAGAGCAAATCAGCCACCACCCCCAAAGGTAGGCCTATTACATTCATTTTTCACCTTGAAAATAATGTAATCGGCATCGTTTCACTATTTCATAAAATAAGCGTAATTATTCAGTCTTAGGATGCCACTAAAATTTTATTGCTTAAAACTTCTCTTCAACCCTTTCTAAATACAGGGCAAATTAGCCACCACGCCCAAAGGTAGGCCTATTACATTCATTTTTCACTTTGAATATAATGTAATCGGGAACGTTTTACTATTTCATAAAATAAGCGTTATTTTTCAGTCTTAGGAAGCCACTAAAATTTAATTGCTTAAAATTGCTCTTCATCCCTTCCCAAATACAGGGCAAATCAGCCACCACCCCCAAAGGTAGGCCTATTACATTCATTTTTCCCTTTGAAATTTATGCAATCGGCAGCGTTTCACTATTTCATAAAATAAACGTAATTCTTCGGTTTTAGGATGTCACTAAATTTTTTTTGCTTAAAATTGCTCTTCAACATTTTCTAAATACAGGGCAAATCAGCCGCCACCCCCAAAGGTAGGCCTATTACATTCATTTTTCACTTTAAAAATAATGTAATCGGGAACGTTTTACTATTTCATAAAATAAGCGTAATTTTTCAGTCTTAGGATGCCACTAAAATTTAATTGCTTAAAATTGCTCTTCATCCCTTCCCAAATATAGGGCAAATCAGCCACCACCGCCAAAGGTGGGCCTATTACATTCATTTTTCCTTTTGAAATTTTTGCAATCGGCATCGTTTCACTATTTCATAAAATAAACATAATTCTTCGGTCTTAGGATGCCACTAAAATTGTATTGGTTAAAATTGCTCTTCAGCCCTTCCTAAATACAGGGAAAATCAGCCACCACCCCCAAAGGTAGGCCTATTACATTCATTTTTCACTTTGAAAATAATGTAATCGGTATCGTTTACCTATTTCATAAAATAAGCGTAATTTTTCAGTCTTATGATGCCACTAAAATTGTATTCGTTAAAATTGCTCTTCAGCCCTTCCTAAATACAGGGAAAATCAGCCACCACACCCAAAGGTAGGCCTATTACATTCATTTTTCCCTTTGAAATTTATGCAATTGGCATCGTTTCACTATTTCATAAAATAAACGTAATTCTTCGGTTTTAGGATGGCACTAAATTTTTTTTGCCTAAAATTGCTCTTCAACCTTTTCTAAATACAGGGCAAATCAGCCACCACCCTCAAAGATAGGCCTATTACATTTATTTTTCACTTTCAAAATAATGTAATCGGCATCGTTTACCTATTTCATAAAATAAGCGTAATTTTTCAGTGTTAGGATGCCACTAAAATTGTATTGCTTAAAATTGCTCTTCATCCCTTCCCAAATACAGGGCAAATCAGCCACCACCCCACAAAATTATAGATATTTCTAGATGTTACACAGCACCCCACCCATTAAGCAAAGTTTGTTTTAGACATTCCTCCGTCACTGTTCTTTAGTTGAAAGAATCATGATAGTCAATTTGTAAATTCCATTTTGTGGCTGCAGATTAACAAATGTATCCATGCGAGTCCCATAATTCGACTTTGTTCATAAGATTCATATTAAATTGCATATGTAGATAAAACTTCAAAATAAAAAACTTTACACAAAATTAAATTCTAAACTTTTTTTTAAATTCGATTTTACTTCTGAAAAATTAAAAGTTGGTTCTTTACGTCATAGTTTGTTGCTGTTGCTATAAAGCCATTTGTTACTAGAAAAAGATTATTTCAAAGGTATACTAAGTTTAGAAAAGGATTTTATTGAAATACCAATTAATGACGCATTATATGTTCTAAAAATTATCTACTGAGATTTTTTAAGTATAATTAATTTTGGTTTACTTAGTTAACTCTATTTAAAGAATTTTACTTTGTGTTTTAAAATTGTGTTTATATCAATAAATCACATGATAAAAATAAAAGCTATTTATTGGTGCTTTTATTAAATTTAATTAGCACTCTAAAAATATCAAAGAACAAATTGGAATTTTAAAACCAATAAATTGATGAAATATAATTCCATCAATATTTAGAATATGTATATTCAATTAAATAAAATATTTAATTTAATTGAAACGCTGGAAATATTCTCTTTCGAAAAGTGTAATCATACAATTTTATACAAAATAACAACTTTCAAAGCATCGTGCTGCCCGTGCCGCGACACTAGTATAACTATATGGACATAGAAACTAGGTGGCCTGAACGTTTAAAAACGTTTATGTTCCTTCAAATTTTTGTTTTATTATTCTGTATAATTGGAACATGAATTTAAGCTGCGGCCTGAGGTAATATTTTTATTGTTATAAATGAATAAAATGGCCTATATCATTTCATTCAATATTATTCATACTTAAGGGCCTTTACTTATACAAAAAAATGAATTCCGTTAGTGGATTTTGAACTGCATTTAATTCTAGCGGTTAGCAGATTAATTTCAAAATCTAACGAAAAAAAACAATACAATGTATATTAGTATTTATTTCAAAATTAATATCTGTTAGACAATTGACAATGTTAAAATGGCCACAGTGAATATTTAAATTATTTTTTTTCTAGACAACTTTTTTTAGTCGAAAAACAAATTTTCACATCAAATGTTTATCTCCTGATTCTGCACAACTTTTATTTGAAAGATTTTTCAGTTATGCTACTAATTTACGAGATACGAAGATATTGCTAAGAGTAAATTCCGCCAATGGCAGAGAAGATATTAATTTTTTCTAAAATCACAATTTTCAGTTTTTGGCGATAAATCAGGAACCTATCAATATAATCATATTTTTTTTCAGATTCTTAATCGTCATTAAAATGAGCTACTTTTCTCTAATTTAAGCGACCTCGTGTATCTTATCGTTTTAGTCGCCGTAAATGTTTAAATTTGAATATTCAATTAACAATTGTAGATTACCCGGTATTGAAACGGTTCGCGATTTGTGTGTAGTTTTTGACAGTCACTTGACCTTTGTTTCCCATTTTATAAATGTTACAAGTAAAGCTTATTGTACGCTAGGATTTATTACCAGATTTTCCAAACAGTTCTCTTTGGATACGTTTAGGACTCTGTTTGTTAGTTTGGTAAGACCGCAGTTAGAATACTGTTCGGTTATCTGGTGTCCTAATTACAAAAACCACATTGAGGCAATTGAGAAAGTATAAAATAAATTTATCTAGCTGGTTTCATTTAGAATGGGCATTGGTCGGATGCAGACAACAATAAACATAAAATCCCTACAATACCGAAGGGTTACACTGGATATGTGTTATGGATTTAAGCTGATGAATGGTCTTCTGAATTCCAGCCATTTAATTTCTTTATTGAATTTCATTTTTTTTTTTAAATACAACCGTTCGTTGTTCAGGTTATGGCAGTCATAGCCTGGTTTCACGCATAATGCCGTATTTAACCTACTGATCTTAAATCCAAATTTTATAACATTTTCAAATTCATATTATAAACACATTCTATGAATTTGAAAATGTTATAAAATTTGCCACTTATTTTTTATTGATCTCGATGTTATTAAATATTATTAACATTTCTGTTTAGTTTGTAATACTGTAAAAAGGAGAAATCCGCAAATAAATAAATAATTAATTAAATAAATCAGGTGTCGTTGACTTGCGGTCTAAAATGTATAATACTAAGCGTTTTATATTGGAAATCCAAGCCCCAGTGTATTTTAAACCTGGGTAAATAATATTTATACTTATTTACTATTTTAATATGTGATTGTTGGTGCTAATTATACTTATTACATATTTGTTAATAAAACTGATAGATGAAACGATTAAAATGGAATAGCTTGTATCTCGAAAAATGCACCGTACAGAAAAAATAGCAGGATCCAAAGTTTAATATTTTCGTGTGAGGAATCCCCCATTCCCCCTGTAGGAGGGGCGGCGTGCAACTTTAAAATCTTAAATAGGAACCCCCATTGATTATCTCATATTCGGATAGTACGTCAAAAACAATGTACTTTTTATACGAAACTTTTTTTTCTATTCACTACAGATGGAGCTGTAATCATGGTTAAAATGACTAAACAACCTTTTCTTTTTATACGAGGCAACCGTACATAAACTACTTTAGCGTAACCCAGGAAAATATCGGAACTCCCCCTCGGTGAGCGCATGGTGCAACTTTGAAATTTTAATAGGATTCCCCATTTTTTTGTCTCATATTCGCATACTACGTTGAAAAGTATCTATTTATTGGAAACGTTTTTGTTTTATTCGCGACAGACAGCGTTGAAATAAAAAAAATAACAAAAGGAACAAAAACAAGCAAAAACACTCATCCGTTACAACGAATGTTAATTCAGCCTTTGATACATGTGAAAATGGAATCTGGAATCTGGCAGAAATATTGATAACGCCGCCAACCTTTACGCTCAGCGTTTTCCAGACAAGCCGCGATCGCCTACATCATTTTTCCGTACTATTAAGCAGTTTACTACAAACGGAAGTGTGCAATCTAAAAAAGAACCCGTTGAGCAACAATCACCGGGCAAGGTAATTCATTCGCTATATTAGCTGAAGTGGCTAATAATTCCCATATCAGTATACGAGGAATTGCTCACGATTCTGGAGTGTCTCAAAGCAGTGTTTGGAGAATTTAAAAAAAGCATAAATATCATCCTCACCACGTCTCTTTGCACCAAGATCTTCATGGTGTTGATTTTGAAAATCGCCTAACATTTTGTCAATGGGCACGGGGTCAAATACAAACGAACCCTAATTTCTGTCGTTCGGTATTGTTTTCTGACGAATCAACTTTCACAAACCATGGAACTGTTAATTAGCATTACTGGAGTGTTGAAAACCTACCCTGGCTGCGTCAGGTTAAGCATCAGCGCTCTTGGTCTGTTAACGTGTGGTGTGGAATAATTGGCGACAAACTTATTGGTCCTCACATCATTGAACTCAATTTAAATGGTGAAATGTACCGAGATGTCTGGGACAATGAACTGCCACAGTTGCTCGAAGACGTAACTTTATATGTCCGACAGAACATGTAGTTTCAGCATGATGGGTTGTCCAGCGCAGTATTCTATATTAACACGCGAAATACTTAATCGTAATTTCTACGGACGCTGGATCGGAAGAGCTGGTCCGATTAATTGGCCTGCCAGATCACCAGATCTTACTTCGTCAGATTTTTTATGAGGATATCTGAGAAGCAAATTTTACCAGGAAGTACCAACAACTCGTGAGAATATGATAGAACGAATAGAAAATGCTTGTACCCTTAATAATAGAGACATACTTCTCAGTTGTGTACGGTCTTTTGAAAAGCGGATCGACAAATGATTGATGTTCAAGGTCACCATTTTGAGCATTAACTAGATTAGTAAGAGATGAAAGGACTCACTGTTGTAAATGATTAATCAAGCATTCCAAAGGCTAAGGACTTACGATGATTAAGCACCCCGAAGGTAAACGAAAACGACTACCCCTACGTCATTTATCCTGAGTTACGCTAAAGTAGTTTATGCTTGGTTGCTTTGTATAAAAAAAAAGTTGTTTAGTCATTTAAAAAAAAATCAAACATGATTACAGCGCTATCTGTCGTGAATCGAAAAAAAGTGTTGTATAAAAAGTACATCGTTTTCGACGTAGTATCCGAATATAAAATAAAAATGGCTGTTCCTGTTTAAGATATTATTGTTGCACCACGCCCGGCCTACAGGAAGGGCGGATGAGTTCCAATTTTAACTTTTTAACGGATTCCTCATACGACAATATTAAACTTTCGATTCTGCTATTTTTTCTGTACGATGCGTATTTTTCGAGATATACGCTATTCCGGGTTAAATGAATCACCCGGTATAGTATTGTGAAGTGTTATATTATTGATATTATGTCCAGTTCATCTATGGTCGCAGCTGCTCAAAAAGTTATGCGAAACAAGTGAATTTACGTCGGCGGAAAACCTGCTCCGCTTCCGGCGAAACCCTACCGTGTGCGAACACACGGCTCGCTCGGAAAACCCGATCCGTCTTGCCCAGCTTCCGACGGCAACCCGACCGTGTGCGACCAGGCTAAGTGCTGTCGCACACGGAGCGGGTTGCCGACATGGCGGGACGGGTCTGGTCGAGACGGAAAGTTTCAACACGGGACGGACAAGTTTTTATACATGGAGTTACCGAGCACTTGCATGCGCGTTTTTCCTGCATTGTCTGTGAGCGCTCGTTTAACTCCATGTACTGAAACTTTTCCGTCTCGACCCGCCCCGCCCGCAACCCGCTCCGTGTGCGACGGGGCTTAAACAAGCGATCGCAATGGCGGCGTGTTACAACGGGACAGGGCAGGAACATGCTGTGACCCGCCGTTGTTGAAACTTGGGCTGGACGGGACGGGATCGCGCGGGCTGCTTTTTGCTTTTCAACACATTATTTAATATCAGGTGTCGTAGAAGGGCGGTCTGAAACGTTCGATACCGAGCGTTTTATATTGGAAATTTAAGCACGGGAGTACATTTGAAACCTGGGTAATTAATATTTATAAAGTGTAAATGAAATTGTTAATACTTGGTTGTAGAATAATGGAATTTGTTTTTGATGATAAATTGATGATAAAGCTGATTTTGGCAATTTTTTATTTTTTTACACTTTTTATGCATTTTAATAATATGTAGTTAGTTTTAACATGAAGCAAATATTTTACAAGATATTTTTTTTTTATATGGACGTCAAATTTGGCCATATGCTCATTTTGTAGATTTTACAATCGTCTTTAATTTGATGTATCATATGATAAGTTTATTTTTTCCAAAAAATTAAATAAATAAATATATGAAAATATTTTTCTTGTAGGCTGTGAAATTTTATAATAAAGCATGAGAATAATTATAAATATAATAGAAGTAGGCAAGAAATTAAATAAGTTTTTTACACAATTTTAGTATAAAATAAATTACAAGACGAAAATATCACAGTTATTAAATTAAAGGACATAAGAAATGTACATAACTAACTTTGACGTACATATTAAAAAATAAAGTTAGTATGCATATCTTGGAAAATATCCCGTTCGTTATAAAACTAACTACATATTATTAAAATTCACAAAAAAGTGTCTTAATAATGTCAAATTATTCTGCTTCTCGCTTCTCGGGCATTGTGCATGCTAACATGTAAACCCTATGATTCAACTGGCTTCTTGTTCTAGTTTTTGTTTGATTGTGAACCAGCTTAGAGCTGCGCTACAAGGGAATTTACCTCGGCGGAAAACCCGCTCCGATTCCACCGACAACAGACCGTGTGCGATGGGCCTGCTCGGATTACTCAACCCGTCCAGCCCTGCTTTCGCCGACAACCCAACCGTGTGCGTTCAGACTTATAGCCCCGTTGTACATGGAGTTAAACGAGCACTCGCAGACGATGCTGAGCTCGTTAACTCCATGTATAAAAACTTTCCCGACCAGTCCCGTCCCTACCCACCCCGCCGGCTACCCGCTTCATGTACGACAGGACTATAAGTTTGGTTGCAGACTTATAGCGATAGGGGTCACCCGCACAAACCACCACAAACTTTCTGGTTAAGAGACCTCTTAGATGGACGTTTTAAACGCGAGGTGGAACGTGAGCGGGCGCAAGCGTTTGCGTTTTAACACATAGGTTTATATGAGAGTCCGTAGACGGACGGGTGCGAGGCGGAGAAAACGCCAGCACTCGCGTTTGTTTAGATTTGAGCAGAGCGGGACGGACGCGTTTTTCAGTTTTAACACATGGTTTCTTATGCGCCTTCTTATACGGGCGGGTGAAACGCGTTTTCAAAGCGGGCGTTTTTTGCAATATTTTTTAAAAAAATCTCCCAAAGCGAGTTAAATTCGTAATATTTTCCTTACAATATTTAGTCTTAACGCAAAAATAAATATTTTTGAGTTTAGATAAGTGTCCAAAATTAAAAAATAAATAAAGAAAAAATATAAATTATAAATTTTTAGGTAAACTTCCATCTCTAAAATATGAGTATAATTTTATTTAATATTTAAAAATTCTTTGATATTTTCTAGAAATTGCGAAAAATAAAATAACTAACAATTTAAAATCGCCCCCAATCTCTTGTAAAAATAGTGTGATGAGAACAAAATAATTAAAAGAATTAATAATCATTTTTTTGAGAGCGGTCTCTGTGCTAGTAAATTTTGTACCGCCAGCAGCTTCTCTTTTCCCTGACTGAAGGATTGGCTAACATACTAGGGAAATGCCTATTTCACAGTCTATTTTTAATATGCAGGTTATTACCCATCAAAGTGTGTGAAATTTTTGACAGAAATTTGTATGCCGGTTACGGGTTAAATAAAAGGAAAAAAAGTGATTGTCTATATCCTAGCGCTAAAACGTGATTTTATAAGTATGTTTGATACAGAAAGTTTTATCTTAGAAATTCAGGCACCGCCCAAGGAACAAATCCATTTAAGTAATGTTTCATCAACATTAAAACAATGTTTAATGTTGCTGCACTGTTGATATAACGTTATTTGTTTGTATTTTGCTCAGTGGGCGGAGTGCATGTGAAATTTAGGTAAGTAATATTTGTATTTATAAAAACATTAAATACATAAATACAGTAACGTCTATAAATAATAAAGGATAAATAAATAATAATATGACGCAATTAAATCTATTTCGTCTATGCTTATTACTCAGCGTAGCACAACTGAATGATAGACGGCACCGAAGGCTCGGCGGCGAACTCGCCTAGCACCCGCTTGCAAAACGCGTTCAATCCGCTCCGTATAAGAGCTAAAAGCGGAGCGGAAAAAACGATCCGTCCCGCTCCGCTATCGCGCTAAAAACGTCCATCTAAGACCGCCCTTACACTGCGGTGAAATATAAAAGTAAAAATATGTGAATCAATACTACGTAAATAATAGTTTAATAAATACAAACATAAGACGGAAAAACAAAATATATCTATAGATTCTAATAGTAATTTGTAATATCTATAAAATGTATCTCTTATAGTGTTTTCGGCTTACACGGAATCGGTGCGCACCGAACGCGGGCATGGCAGTCATTTCACTGTTCTGGTTTTTAAACCACGTTTTTTTATTCGCCAAAACATCTGCACTGGAACTGGAGCACTCACTAAATAGGCCAGTGTCGATTTCTTGCCATCAGTCGGCACATTTGCACATTTTAATGCAAAAAGTTCAGAAGCAGAAAACGCATAACCTCGATAAGTGCAGCACTAGTGCGCACTAGGGTAGTAAGCAGAAAACGTTATTAGTTACTGCAAATAAAGAAACAATCCAATAAATATAATCACTATCATTAGACAATAGCCACTTGGCAAACACAAATCAGTTATTATTCCAACATGGCGGCTGCAATTTCTCGTGCCTAAATCTCTCTGCTTACGTAACAGAAATGTTTGGCCTCTCTCCACTTTCAAAAAAGTATAAACAGGTTATTGTTAATTACTATGTATCTAACAGTAGAGTAAATAATATTAAGTGAGGTCATGAATAACAGTTTTCATCAAGGGGTAGTCACAGGGGTGGTGATGCACTATATTATGCTGAAAAAGGGCAACGCCGCATTTTTGTGATTTCTCGCGGGCGATTTCGAATGGGAGGTCGCACAACCACTCCATGAAAAACAACGGTTGTAAAAAAAGCTATGAATATATCGACGTGCGTCGCAACGCTTGCTGAGTTAATTGTGCAAAATGAATCCCGGATTAATAAAAAAAAGTGCAACAATAAGATGTTTACAAAAATATGTGCCCACGTGTCCCGTGCTATGCCCCGGAGATTGAACCTGTGATGAACCAACCGTTTTCGTTGGTTAGGTAACAGATTTAAAATGTAATTCTCTTGTTGCCATGTTTTTATAAAAAAAGTCACTTATCAAATATTAACTCAGTTAATACGCTTTGATTAAAACACTTGGTTTGTTTCACTGATTTTTTATTTTTACTCCAACTAGTTTCGACCTTAGGTCAGGTGAAACAAACCAAGTGTTTTAATCAAAGCGTATTAATTAAATATGTTTCACCACGGGTTAAGTGAGAAATTAATTCATCATATTAACTCAGTTAAATTTATATAAATATTTTATTAGAGTTTCAATGAAATGACATAGTTTGTTAAATATTTTATAATATATTATTTAATCTTGTAGTGTGAAAACCTGAAGAAGGAGACAAATAATCTCCGAAAGCTCGGTTGATTTCAATAAATTGATTACTTAAAATAAGAAAGCCTACTCATTGGTCGACGTCCCTGTTACTAATCCCTGAGCATTTGTTTATTATCTACCCTTTATTGTATAAACTCTTAATTTTATATATATCAACACCATGTATATTTGTTAGTCTAGTGATTAATACTTTTTGCATAATACGAACAAAACAAAAATAATATTTGTAGTAAAGTGAAGAATGGTCTTGTGGGCACAGAATTTATAAAACCACGAAGCAATATTTTGTAAAAAAAATAATAATATGAACATAAAGTTTAGGTGTTTTGTATTAGTTTTATGCAATAATTTACGTTCATTGTTTTATATTTGTTCTGCAGCAAGTACGGATTCGAATTATCGCATATAAGTGATTCGTTTATGACAATTCATTAAGAACGAATATCTTCTAAGGAACGATTCGGTTGATTCGATTCACATAGAATATTCGAACTTTCCATATCTACAGTCTACACTTTTACTTTTAACTAAATTTTATTAATAGTGTCACGATGTTTTATAGAATCAAAGCAGGTCATAATTATTAATTGGTATTGAACAGAACTGATACTATTTATACGCTGCAGTCAATAAACAACGATTATTTATGTGATCTTTTTCAATTGGCCAGGATAAATACTTTGCTGGTAAATACTTTATATTTTCAACTGAACCCATAAGTTTTAATTTGTTATATCCATTCACAACCACCAGTCAACCATAACGGTGTTCATTGCACTAAAATTTAACAAAATGGCCGGCAGGCGCTTATCACATCCAATTAATTTGCATTTTTCCTAATTTAGGCATGATCTAATCGTTTCCCAACGATGAATAGACAAACCATCATTGCTTTTATCGACTGACCATTATTTTTTTAGCGTTTGAAAAGCATGCAATTCGCGATAAAATCGGGCGGACGCGAATAATCGACGGGGGGATTTTAATTAAACAAAAATGGCGATGTGTCTATTGAAGAACATTTCTCATCAAACATATAGTTTTTTATACATCGTGTATTTAAAAAGTATTTTTTTAATTTTCAGGAAAATCACCATTGTAATTGTAAAAAGCATTTGTGTTTAAAATTAAGCAAGGGAGAATCATAACCTTTAAAAAGTTATCGAAGAGTTATGTACTCTAGCGACAGTTTATAAACCTTTTACACAATGTATCATCATAGATAAATTGGATAGATTTCTATCGTAGAAAGCAGAAGTATGGAAATTCATATTTGTCACTCCAGCAAGCATATAAACGAAGCAATAACTTCAAAAACATATCTGGAGCTGATTCGCCGGGACTAGGTTGAGTAAACTATGTAATGGCGTCTAAATTGATTGTTTATTTTTGTTTCTTCTTATGCGAGAGAGATAATTTCGAAGAACAATTTCAGTTTTGTTTTTCAATGTATTTGTAGTACCTGTAATCCTATCAACTTTCAACTAGCGACCTTCCAGCCAAGGTCTAAAACGTACCGGCAATTTGAGATCGATCATTTATACCCTTTAGAAGTGTTCACAGTATTCACACATACATACATATACACAGACATCATCGTAAAAATATCAAAATCGTACTCACGGGACCTAAAAACGTAAAAAAATTACAAAAATTGGATAGTCGGATTTTTGACATAATTACCACACTTTCCTTACACAGTAGTGTTCCGAAAGTGAAAATGTTGTAACCTATCAGCGGGAATCATGCGCGTGATATTCTCCTCGGAAGCGATTTATTAATTCAAAACTCTCCAACGTACTTTTAAATTAGAAAACAATTAACAAATGTATATGGTTGAGGGTTCTCAAAGTTTTTAAATTTAATTTAATGTAAGTTTGAATACGAGAGACTAAGGAAATAAAGTGTTCTAAATATTACAATTGTCATATTTTATGTAAGTGTAAGTAATACGCGATGTATTTTTTGTTGTTACAATATTTGTAATATAATACTTTCAATAGTTATGACGTTACTGGTGAGCTGTATATTTCATAATATTGGTTATGTTCACTACCGCAGTACGAGGCGTATTTCCGAATGTATTCAGTTTATAATTCGAATTTGAAAGATTATATACTTTTGTAATGGTCGCCAGTTTAGAGAAGGGCATAATACGTCAAAAATTGATAGTAATTAGTATGCCAAATTTAACAACGTAAAAAGGTTTTCAATAAACAGCATATAAGTGCTCCCCACATTATAATTCTTTATTATCTGCAAGGTAGCTAAATTAATTAAAATTGATGCCTTACAGGGCGTGGGATAGTTTTTAGCGCGAATTAATTAAATTGAATGAAAATATGATGAAAATTGTCAAAAGCAATCAAGTAGATCCGTTTCTGAGTTAATCCATATATTAATCAATGTAGTTTATTATCGTTAAAACGGACGCAAATGAACACACCTTCGTATAGCGTGATTGTCGAGCTTTCATTATTCTATTAATTCATTACTACTACACTAGGGAGCGTAGATAGGTGCTAACATGGAATGGAAAGAGTGATGCAAAACGTAATTTAAAGGTAGTTATGAAGTCTACTTTATTTTGTGAATATTATGTTGTTAATGCGATGCATGTATGAGTAAAATTATAAAATCTCTTGAAAAATTAATTAAATCAATTGGCAATAATTTATTTTCTTCGATTTGGGGTTGTTGTATTATATTCAATAGAATAGTTCGTTGGTTAATGTTTTTATTTAAAGCGGTGCGTATTTACAATGGATTTATTTACACATTTATATGGATATAGGCGCAGCGCTTCAGCTGCCCTCCTGCTCCTCGTTCGGACGCTGAATCTGCGGGGGTCCTGTAGGGAGACTCCTAGCGGGTCGATTCCGGTATATGGCAGAGGCGCGTGCAATTGCCGTAGTGTCGGGTAGGCTCTCGTGCTGTGTGCCTTGCGGGGTGACGGAGGTATAGGAGAGAGCGGACGTGGCACCACCAGGTATGGGGAGGTCCTTCGCCTCCTATGCGCCTTCCGGGTTGATGGAGGCAACGGAGACAGCGGCCGCGGTGCCACCAGGTACTTGGCCGACCTTCTGATCGCGTTTCGGAGCTCGGAGGTTGTTATGGTTGGGGCAGAATCCGGCATTACCGTGTAGATTCTGTTTTGGACTAGTGTGCTATGGTGAGCTCGCTTAGCCTGTTCCTCTACTTAGCTAGCTAGAGTAGAAGGAACTGATGCTGTTTGTGGGAGTGTGCGCCCTGTTTAAGTCTTGCGGTCCGGCTCTTTCATCCCCGCTCGTACCGCGTGACGTAGGTGGAGAAGCGTGCGTTCGCTCGCCGCAGGGTGGTGGGTGACCTACTGGCGAGCGCTCTTCACGCGCCCGAGCGTGCACTGACGTGTCTCCACATACCCCCTTCCTAGTGATGGAGTCACTGTTGGAAACGTATTGTCTTCTTGACTGTCCTCCTGGCCCGTGTTTTAGTTGCTGTTTCCGCTTCGAAACATTTGAACATTTGTCTAGCCTAGCTCCTCATGCCAATGTTGAATTACACGTCCGATTGCAGTGTCTGATGCGTCTGTTGTTACTGCCAGCTTGGCATTGGGTTGTGGATGCGCCAGCAATGTTGCTCTGGCTATTTGCTGCTTGCATTTGTTAAACGCTTTTCGTGCTTCTTCGTTCCATACGATCGGTTGGTTGCCTTTCTTTTTCCCTTTTAACAAATCGTTTAGTGGTGCTTGTACGCTTACTGCTCCTGGGATAAAACGGCGATAATAATTTAACATCCCGAGGACTTGTCGTAATTTTTTTGCTGTCTGCGGCAACCGGTATTCCTGGATAACTTTTACTTTGTCGTTCAGGGGTTTTGTTCCTTGTTCTGATAACATGTATCCCAAAAAGGAAACTTGCTGTGCTCCAAATTTGCACTTTGTCGGGTTTATTACGATTCCGTTTTCGTCTAATCGTTGGAAAAGTTGCTTAAGGTGCTCGGTGTGTTCTTCTTCCGATTTTGATGCTACCAAGAAATCATCTATGTATACGTAACAGAAATCGAAATCTCGCAGTATTCCGTCCATGAATCTCTGGAAAGTCTGCGCGGCGTTGCGTAACCCAAACATCATGTATGGAAATTCGAACAGTCCAAATGGCGTAGTTATTGCTGTTTTCGGAATGTCTTCTTCGGTTATCGGGATCTGATGATATGCTCTGACGAGATCAATTGTTAAGAATCTTTTTTCCGTGTAATTGTTGAGAAAAATCTTCGATGTGCGGGACTGGGTATTTATCAGGTACTTTTCTCGCGCTGAGAGCTCGGTAATCTCCGCATGGTCTCCACTCTGCATTCTTCTTAACTACCAGGTGTAATGGTGAAGACCAGGCGCTCTTGGGTGGTCCCGCTATTCCCATTTGACACATAGTTTTGAATTCGTTTTTTGCGATTGCTAGTTTATTAGGCGCGAGTTGTCTGGGCCTACTGGATACTGGTGGTCCAGTGGTAGTAGTGGTGGATGTTTTGCTTTGTTTCATGTCGTGGAAAGAACCGGCTGGCTTGCAAATCCTTGGAAACTGTCACAACATTTCGTGCTTCTCGCTGTTGTTGAGGGTGCTTACTCCAGTTCTGCTGGCTGTTTTTACTTGGCCTGCCGTCACGAGTTTTGTAGTGGCGTCGTGTAATTTTTTGTTCCTGATATCCGGTAATAATTCATAATACGATAAGAAATCAGCGCCTATAATCGCTTTGTGTACGTCAGCTACTACAAATTGCCATACGAAATTTTTTCGTAGCTTCTGTGTTTATGTGTTTATAACCGTTCCGTTTGCTGCATATAAGTTATACATAGCTTTGCTGCGTGCTTGCCTTAATAGATGTCGTGGGAAAACTCAAACGTCGTCTCTCATATCGATTAGGAATTGTACTTTCGTTTGTTGATCTATTGCCGCTTCTACTAACTGCCTCATTCGTTTCCCGTTTGTTCGAATTTGCAGGTGGGTTGACATTTTTGTGCTTTGTTGCCAAATTTAAAATGGTACCAACATGTATCAAAAATGCGACTTTTTGATTAGCTTAGTTCTCGTCGTCCTCTCCTATCCTGCGATCGGTCTCTGTCGGGGCCGTTGTGAAGTCTGGCAGTCCTCATGTTTCCGTAATTGCTCTCTAAGGTGTCCGATTTCGGTCACTAGATTACTCAGCGTGTCGCTGCTGGAGGCTTCGTGGATTGCAGGTGTTGTGGTGTATATGATAGCGTCGGCTAATTCGGCCACCTCGTCTAAGCTTGCTTTTGCTTGGGTCGCTAGTATGGCTTGTATGTTGCCCGGGAGTCTGCCCAACCAAAGTGATCGCAACAATGTGTCTGGAACTACTGCTCCTGCCAGGCGCCGTAGGTGTCGCAGGAATTGGAATGGTTTTCTGTCCCCTAGCTCCTCGTGTTCCAAAAGCTGTTTCGTCCGGTGTTCTTGACTTACGCTGAGGCGTTGGATTAGCTCGGATTATAGCTTATCGTATTTCCCGTACGGTGGTGGATTGGTCAGGACATCTCTTATTTCCCGTGTGTATCGCGTTACCAGATTTCCAGCTACGTAGCTGTATTTGGTGTCATCTGTGGTGATTTTTGATAGCTTGAACTGGCTCTCTACCTGGGCGAACCATACTTCTGGGTCATCTGCCCAGAACGGTGGGATGCGCACTTGCACTCCGTTCACTTCGTCGTTGGCCATTTCGCTGTTTGTTTTGAACACTTCACTCGCGAATCTATTCTCTTGATCACGTCGGGGTCACCAATTTGGAGTTGTTGTATTATATTCAAGGGAATAGTTCGTTGGTTAATGTTTTTATTTACAGCGGTGCGTATTTACAATGGATTTATTTACACATTTATATGGATACAGGTGCTGCGCTTCAGCGGCCCTCCTGCTCCTCGTTCAGACGCTGAATCTGCGGGGATCCTGTAGGGTGACTCCTAGCGGGTCGATTCCGGTGTATGGCAGAGGCGGCGCGTGCAATCGCCGTAGTGTCGGGTAGGCCGGTGTCTTCGGGCTGTTCCTGTAGACGGGCCCACGTCATCGGCCCACGTCATCGTCCCTCCGCGATCCTCCTGCGTACCTTGCGGGGTGACGGAGGTATCGGAGAGAGCGGACGTGGCACCACCAGGTATGGGGAGGTCCTTCGCCTCCTGTGCGCCTTTCGGGGTAATGGTGGCAACGGAGACAGCGGCCGCGGTGCCACCAGGTACTTGGCCGACCTTCTGATCGCGTTCCGGAGCCTCTTGCGAAAGCGGGCGTGTGTACCCGGTTCGGAGGTTGTTATGGGTGGGGCAGAATCCGGCATTACCGTGTGAATTCTGTTTTGGCCTAGTGTGCTATGGTGAGCTCGCTTAGCGTTCGCTCGCCGCAGGGTGGTGAGTCACCCTACTGGCGAGCGCTTTCGCGCGCCCGGGCGTGCACTGACGTGTCTACACATTCGAATTAATTATTTTTTAATAAAATAAAACGCTTTAACTTTGGTTGTATGACAAAGTTAAAGTGTTTTATTTTATTGAATTAACATGTATAACGAAGTAGAACCCTCCACTTTCTAATTGTTTTTCAATTTCTTATATTTTATTCATCTTGATAATTCATGCTATTTTGATATTCATTAGCTTGAAAACACAGTTTTGAAGTTATGCCTGTGTGTATATCTGTCTGTATGTGTGTGAACTTGTTAACTGTGACACCGAGACGTTGGATAATCAGATTTTGTTTTTAATATTAGCATAGAATTGCACAGGGCAATTTTAACATTATTTTAATTATAATAATTTATTTTGTGCAATTACATCACACAGATCATAACTATACAAAAGGTATACACTAGAAAATTACTATCAAAATAAAAATACAAATTACAACACATTAAAATAAAATTAAACGGAATACATAAGAAAATAATATTTAGATAAATTACAATTGAAATTTCAAATGTATCATCTGGTAATAGTTCAGTTATGCTATAAAAATCTTATTTAGAAGGTGTGATTTCATAAGTATTTTAAATTCTTCAATTAAAAACCCGACACCTTGGGGTAAAAGGATATTGACTGATTGGTTGATAAATGACATTGTCGAGTTTGAATAAAATGTGAGATGTAACATCAAACACTAATCAAATTCAAACTCAACTAAAATTTAAAAAAAATGAACCACTTTGGCTTCACAGCTTGGTCACTTTGAAGCCAAAGTGTTTTTTTTTTTATAAGATTGGGGACATACTTGGGGACATACTCGCAGCATGGTGCGGTCAAGGAGTGGCAAGCCGAGGTACGGTCGCAAGTATGTCTTCTCACATAAAAATGTGTGTAGAGCAACACTCGCGGCGACGCACAGTATGTTTCGCTCGAGCGGCCCTGCGGTAGAAGGGAAAGCCAATAAAATCTACAAAATTTCACACACTTACATCACATTCTACTAACATTAGAACCTAGGCATCCAAAATATCTATTAACTAAATTACAATTGAAATTTCAAATGTATCATCTGGTAATAGTTCAGTTATGCTATAAAAATCTTATTTAGAAGGTGTGATTTCATAAGTATTTTAAATTCTTCAATTAAAAACCCGACACCTTGGGGTAAAAGGATATTGACTGATTGATTGATAAATGACATTGTCGAGTTTGAATAAAATGTGAGATGTAACATCAAACACTAATCAAATTCAAACTCAACTAAAATTTAAAAAAAATGAACCACTTTGGCTTCACAGCTTGGTCACTTTGAAGCCAAAGTGTTTTTTTTTTTTTATAAGATCGGGGACATACTTGGGGACATACTCGCAGCATGGTGCGGTCAATGAGTGGCGAGCCGAGGTACGGTCGCAAGTATGTCTTCTCACATAAAAATGTGTGTAGAGCAACACTCGCGGCGACGCACAGTATGTTTCGCTCGAGCGGCCCTGCGGTAGAAGGGAAAGCCAATAAAATCTACAAAATTTCACACACTTACATCACATTCTACTAACATTAGAACCTAGGCATCCAAAATATCTATTAACTTAGTTCAACCACTGCCCCGCAAATAATTCACAAAGTTGAACAATTTGAATGTTGACAGAAAATAGCTGCGGATTAATATTAATATTTACCTATTAAAATGTGACTCATTCAAATCGACTTGTTTCTGTAAACAAATATAAGTATTTTACTTTAAAATTCTGCCAAGATTTAATGAAGTTGTGTTTATATAACCGTCTTATCAATTTTTCAAAATCAGTTGTAAACTTTGGAAAGCCCGCAATCGTTTGAGTTAACATTTAGCAAAGTTTGACTTACATAATAATAATCTGCAAATATTTCTCTTTACGCACATTAAAATTTATCACCGACTAGTACAGACAACGGAAGATATGATTTTTTTATCCTTGAAGCGCCCATATTTTTAAGCGATTCGAGGCATACGCGGCCGCCGCGCCGCGCTATTTTATTAACGCGCTATTCACTCCACCTGCGCTCGGACATTTACCAAATTTCCTCATTTAAAAATTATTTGTTACTACAAATAATTATGTCTTAGTGTAATACGACATATCTGTTATTATCATAAAAGGGTTAGCATAAATAATATTATTATATAAGAAAATGCTATTTGGTAGTTAACAAATTAAATAAAAAATTAAATTAACTTTAAATTGCCAAATTTTATTATAATTTAATTAATTAATTTAGTTTAAATGTTTTAAATTTATACACATTTTATCTCGTTGACGAATTTTAACCTTCTTCTACATTTGCATGATTTAAAATAATAAAATATATAAATTGACATTAAACTGAAATTTTAGGAGCAGTAAAAAACAGTTGTCAACAAGCTCAAATTTGTATAAATCAAACTGGTCAGCATTTTGAACATTTATACTAGTCATTTTAACTATAAAATAAAATTTATTTAAATTTGAACCTCAATTTAATTTTTCTTTAAATTTGTAAATTATGCAAAATATAAAAAAAAAATATTTTATTGAAAGCGGTTTGTTTTTAAAAACCTATCAAACAATACCACATTCGACTCATGTAGCCATTTAAAAATTCAAAGTTACTTCCGGTTTCGGGTAAAATAATAAATGCACGAATTGATTCTATGGGTTTACTTTAGTGAAACAATTTTTTCTTTTTAAAATAAAAGATACTCAAGGCCGTGTTATAAATAATTTCTCTTTTGAGTGAATGTTGTGACATTCTTTGAACCGATCCTCCAAAAATGACTCTCTGGAAAACAGATGTTTTCAATAGAATGATACCACTGTAACTCGATCTTTATGATACAGGATGGGAAAAAATCTCTGATTAGGTTTGATTCGCACATTTTAAATATATTTTTGTCACTATTAAAGTTAGCGAAGTTTAGTCAATCGACGACTTTTAAAGCGTTCACACAATATAATCGAGTTCTTAGACAATTATTTATGAAAATATTATTCTTAGTAGATCTTAGAGCCCTGCACGGGCCGTTTTTTGGGCCCCGTCCGGCCCGACCCGCTAGCGAATTTTGCAAGCCCGGCGCGGCCCGCTAGCGAATTTTGCAAGCCCGGGCCGGCCCGACCCGGTTAAAAATAATTGACTTGAGCCCGGCCCGGCCCGGTAAAAATTTTAGTCTGAATAATTCAAAATTTGTACAGTTTCAAAACACTAGTTAATAAAGATGTATTACACTTGTAAATATACATTTACTTGTTTATAGATATAGTTTTCAATTAAAAATAAAAACAACTTTAAACAAATCAGTCAGGCCCGGCCCTGCCCGGCCCGCCAGTTGGAGAAAACGCAAAACGTCGGCCGTTTTGCGTTTTCTGCTTCCGAACTTTTTGCTTAACAATGTGCATTCGAGCCGACTGAGGGCAAGAAAGCGACACTGGTTCATGTAGTGAGTGCTTTATTTCCCGTGCAGTTATTTTGGCGGACAAAATAACGTAGTTTAAAAAAAGACAGTGGAAAGACGGCACTGCCCGCGTCGGTGCACACCGATTTCGTGTAAACCGAAAACGCTATAAATCATTTACAAAAAATGTGTTTCTAATCGAAGAATCGAAGCATGTTTACCCGTCCCAACTACAATGCAAATACATATGCCAGTGATACTCAGTATACCGGGTGTAACACAAAAGATCAAATCAGAGTTTAATTATCACAGAAACTTTAGTTGCACTTCATATTTCAACGGAAGTGACATCGGTTAAACAATTTTAAATTGAACATCCTATATACACTGCCGAGCATAAAACTAGGGTCACTCCTTAATTTGAATTTTTTTTTAAATGTTTCGTTTCTTACGTGTTTTTTCGGTTGTAACAGTTCACTAACTGAATGAACTTGAATAAACAAAAAAGTTTTTGTAGTTCAAAGTTTATTAAAAGTAATGAAAATGAACAATTTCAATTTGATATTTTAAGTAATGAACATGAACAAGTTTACTTTCATATGCTTTTGTTGAAACAAAAGAAATTTTAAGGACTTCAGTAGTGAGTATTTCCTCCTCTGACAGTGATAACAGCTTGCAAACGACGATGCATGCTCTGGATCATATTCTACGGAAGATTGTCCCATTCCTGCACCAGTATGTCGCGAAGCTCTCTAGAATTTCTGGGGGCCGGCACATGTCTCTGAAACGTTTTCCCATCTCACCCCAAACATGCTCAATTGGATTTAAATCTAGACTGCGAGCAGGCCAAACAAATCGCGTGATTTGACACTCGTCAAGATACTCATTAACTATCCGAGCAGGGTGGGGCCTTGCGTTATCATGCATAAATGTTGCTCGTCACCAAGAATAACCATGAACGGTAAAATATGGTTTTCTAGAACCTCTGTCACGCTTGTGAAGTTAGCCATAAAGTTTCCAGCCATAAAGTATATTTCGTAATGTTTGTTCGTCGATAACTCCATAATTACTTAGCAGATGTTAATGAAAATACACACACTAATAGAAAAAGGGTTGCGCTTTAGATTAGTGCTAACCACAAATTGATACAATGTATACTTTATGAGTAAATCGCATAATTCGATTTTTTTATTACTCTTAATTACAGGTTAATTACAACTCCGATTTTCATGAAACTTATACATTCCATGTAGAATTTAACGCTCTATCCAAATATATAAAAACTATTCGCTGGCAAGTTAAACTGCAAAAGTTATTAACAAAAAACCACAAAACAATGGATTTTTAAATGTTGTCCGATTTAGATGAAATTAGCATATTAAACTCGAAATTTTATGCTGATTACGAAAATATTATTATTTTTCGCTGGCAAGTATTTTTTGATCAGTTATAGCACACTCATTGACGCTAGATAAACACTTTTACCCCTGAAAATGGTCAGAAATCCAACGAACAAAAGCGTACCGCTGACAGATTTATGACCGACCCTTCTGAAAGGCTTTCCTAATTCGAAAGTACCTTCAATTTCTTCTCTCTACGTAATCTAAATAATTGTTCCAAACTGTTACTTAATTTATTTAACAAATATACACACAACAAATATTTCAGAAATGCATCCGTCAAATAATTCATTAATATTAACGAACATAAAACGATGAATGAATTGATTTTTTTTTAATTATCTCATCATTTATTTTCTATTTTTACTCAGAATTTTATAAAATTTGGCTAGCTTATACTCTTGCATACGCTGATCATAAATATCAAAAAAGTTTTCACTGACATGTAAAATTGCAATAATTATTAACGTTTTAATCGCAGAAACAAACTTTTAATATATTTTATTTTTACTCGGATTTTAATAAAATTTGGTCACGTTGTAGCCCGGAGCACATTGATTACAGAAGTCTAAAAAGCTTTCGCTGGCAAGTAAAATTGCAACAATTATTAAGCCAGCCATAAACTTTAAACAATTTTTATTTTTTCTTGAATTTTAATAAAATTTGGTAATGTTGTAGTCCAGAGCACACTGATTACAAAAATCAAAAAAGTGTTCGCTGGCAAGTGAAATTGCAATAATTATTAACATTTTAATCGCTGCAACAATCTTTCAAAATTGTTTATTTACACTCCGATTTTAATGAAATTTGGCCAAGTCATAGTCCGGAGCACACTGATTACAAAAATCAAAAAAGTTTTCGCTGGCAAGTAAAATTGCAACAATTATTAAGCCAGCCATAAAGTTTAAACAATTTTTATTTTTACTTTTATTTTAACGAAATTTTGCAATATCGTAGTCCGAAGCACACTGATTACAAAAATTCAAAAAAATTTCGCTGGCAAGTAAAATTGCAATAATTATTAACATTTTAATCGCTGCAACAATCATTCAAAATTGTTTATTTATACTCCGATTTTAATGAAATTTTGCAATGTCGTAGTGCGGAACACACTGGTAATAAAAATCAAAATAGATTTCGCTGGCAAGTGAAATTGCAATAATTATTAACATTTTAATTGCAGCAACAAACTTTCAATATTTTTTATTTATTCTCCGATTTTAATAAAATTTGGTAATATTGTAGCCCGGGTCACACTGATTACAAAAATCAAAAAATTTTTCGCTGGCAAGTAAAATTGCAACAATTATTAAGCCAGCCATAAAGTTTAAACAATTTTAACATTTTAATCGCTGCAACAATCGTTCAACATTGTTTATTTATATTCCGATTTTAATGACATTTTGCAATGTCGTAGTGCGGAACACACTGGTAATAAAAATCAAAATAGATTTCGCTGGCAAGTAAAATTGCAATAATTATTAACATTTTAATTGCAGCAACAAACTTTCAATATTTTTTATTTATTCTCCGATTTTAATAAAATTTGGTAATATTGTAGCCCGGGTCACACTGATTACAAAAATCAAAAAATTTTTCGCTGGCAAGTAAAATTGCAACAATTATTAAGCCAGCCATAAAGTTTAAACAATTTTTATTTTTACTTTTATTTTAACGAAATTTTGCAATATCGTAGTACGAAGCACACTGATTACAAAAATTCAAAAAAATTTCGCTGGCAAGTAAAATTGCAATAATTATTAACATTTTAATCGCTGCAACAATCGTTCAACATTGTTTATTTATACTCCGATTTTAATGACATTTTGCAATGTCGTAGTGCGGAACACACTGGTAATAAAAATCAAAATAGATTTCGCTGGCAAGTGAAATTGCAATAATTATTAACATTTTAATTGCAGCAACAAACTTTCAATATTTTTTATTTATTCTCCGATTTTAATAAAATTTGGTAATATTGTAGCCCGGGTCACACTGATCACAAAAATCAAAAAATTTTTCGCTGGCAAGTAAAATTGCAACAATTATTAAGCCAGCCATAAAGTTTAAATGTTAATAATTATTGCAATTTTACTTGCCAGCGAAATCTATTTTGATTTTTATTACCAGTGTGTTCCGCACTACGACATTGCAAAATTTCATTAAAATCGGAGTATAAATAAACAATGTTGAACGATTGTTGCAGCGATTAAAATGTTAATAATTATTGCAATTTTACTTGCCAGCGAAATTTTTTTGGATTTTTGTAATCAGTGTGCTTCGGGCTACGATATTGCCAAATTTTATTAAAATCGGAGAATAAATAAAAAATATTGAAAGTTTGTTGCTGCAATTAAAATGTTAATAATTATTGCAATTTTACTTGCCAGCGAAATCTATTTTGATTTTTGTTACCAGTTTGCTCCGGACTACGACATTGCAAAATTTGTTTAAATACAAGTAAAAATAAAAATTGTTTAAACTTTATGGCTGGCTTAATAATTGTTGCAATTTTACTTGCCAGCGAAAATTTTTTTGATTTTTGTAATCAGTGTGATCCGGGCTACAATATTACCAAATTTTATTAAAATCGGAGAATAAATAAAAAATATTGAAAGTTTGTTGCTGCAATTAAAATGTTAATAATTATTGCAATTTTACTTGCCAGCGAAATCTATTTTGATTTTTGTTACCAGTTTGCTCCGGACTACGACATTGCAAAATTTCATTAAAATCGGAGTATAAATAAACAATGTTGAACGATTGTTGCAGCGATTAAAATGTTAATAATTATTGCAATTTTACTTGCCAGCGAAATTTTTTTGAATTTTTGTAATCAGTGTGCTTCGGACTACGATATTGCAAAATTTCGTTAAAATAAAAGTAAAAATAAAAATTGGTTAAACTTTATGGCTGGCTTAATAATTGTTGCAATTTTACTTGCCAGCGAACATTTTTTTGATTTTTGTAATCAGTGTGACCCGGGCTACAATATTACCAAATTTTATTAAAATCGGAGAATAAATAAAAAATATTGAAAGTTTGTTGCTGCAATTAAAATGTTAATAATTATTGCAATTTCACTTGCCAGCGAAATCTATTTTGATTTTTATTACCAGTGTGTTCCGCACTACGACATTGCAAAATTTCATTAAAATCGGAGTATAAATAAACAATGTTGAACGATTGTTGCAGCGATTAAAATGATAATAATTATTGCAATTTTACTTGCCAGCGAAATTTTTTTGAATTTTTGTAATCAGTGTGCTTCGGACTACGATATTGCAAAATTTCGTTAAAATAAAAGTAAAAATAAAAATTGTTTAAACTTTATGGCTGGCTTAATAATTGTTGCAATTTTACTTGCCAGCGAAAAATTTTTTGATTTTTGTAATCAGTGTGACCCGGGCTACAATATTACCAAATTTTATTAAAATCGGAGAATAAATAAAAAATATTGAAAGTTTGTTGCTGCAATTAAAATGTTAATAATTATTGCAATTTCACTTGCCAGCGAAATCTATTTTGATTTTTATTACCAGTGTGTTCCGCACTACGACATTGCAAAATTTCATTAAAATCGGAGTATAAATAAACAATGTTGAACGATTGTTGCAGCGATTAAAATGTTAATAATTATTGCAATTTTACTTGCCAGCGAAATTTTTTTGGATTTTTGTAATCAGTGTGCTTCGGACTACGATATTGCCAAATTTTGTTTAAATACAAGTAAAAATAAAAATTGTTTAAACTTTATGGCTGGCTTAATAATTGTTGCAATTTTACTTGCCAGCGAAAACTTTTTTGATTTTTGTAATCAGTGTGCTCCGGACTATGACTTTGCCAAATTTCATTAAAATCGGAGTGTAAATAAACAATTTTGAAAGATTGTTGCAGCGATTAAAATGTTAATAATTATTGCAATTTCACTTGCCAGCGAACACTTTTTTGATTTTTGTAATCAGTGTGCTCTGGACTACAACATTACCAAATTTTATTAAAATTCAAGAAAAAATAAAAATTGTTTAAAGTTTATGGCTGGCTTAATAATTGTTGCAATTTCACTTGCCAGCGAAAGCTTTTTAGACTTCTGTAATCAATGTGCTCCGGGCTACAACGTGACCAAATTTTATTAAAATCCGAGTAAAAATAAAATATATTAAAAGTTTGTTTCTGCGATTAAAACGTTAATAATTATTGCAATTTTACATGTCAGTGAAAACTTTTTTGATATTTATGATCAGCGTATGCAAGAGTATAAGCTAGCCAAATTTTATAAAATTCTGAGTAAAACTAGAAAATAAATGATGAGATAATAAAAAAAAAATCAATTCATTCATCGTTTTATGTTCGGTAATATTAATGAATTATTTGACGGATGCATTTCTGAAATATTTGTTGTGTGTATATTTGTTAAATAAATTAAGTAACAGTTTGGAACAATTATTTAGATTACGTAGAGAGAAGAAATTGAAGGTACTTTCGAATTAGAAAAGCCTTTCAGAAGGGTCGGTCATAAATCTGTTAGCGGTACGCTTTTGTTCGTTGGATTTCTGACCATTTTCAGGGGTAAAAGTGTTTATCTAGCGTCAATAAATGTGCTATAACTGATCAAAAAATACTTGCCAGCGAAAAATAATAATATTTTCGTAATCAGCATAAAATTTCGAGTTTAATATGCTAATTTCATCTAAATCGGACAACATTTAAAAATCCATTGTTTTGTGGTTTTTTGTTAATAACTTTTGCAGTTTAACTTGCCAGCGAATAGGTTTTACATATTTGGATAGAGCGTTAAATTCTACATGGAATGTATAAGTTTCATGAAAATCGGAGTTGTAATTAACCTGTAATTAAGAGTAATAAAAAAATCGAATTATGCGATTTACTCATAAAGTATACATTGTATCAATTTGTGGTTAGCACTAATCTAAAGCGCAACCCTTTTTCTATTAGTGTGTGTATTTTCATTAACATCTGCTAAGTAATTATGGAGTTATCGACGAACAAACATTACGAAATATACTTTATGGCTGGAAACTTTATGGCTAACTTCACAAGCGTCTCCCCATGCCATAACTGATCCTCCACCAAATGGAAGTCGCTCGGCAATACATGCTTAAGCATATCTCTCGCCTTGTCGTCGCCACACTTTTACACATCTATCTGAGCCCGTAAGACAGAATCGCTATTAATCAGAAAACAATACGGGACTCCAATCCGCTATTATCCAAGCCAAGTGTTCTCGTGCAAAATTCAACCTCGCTATCCGGTGTTCACGGGAAAGCGGCGGTCCAGTAGCTCTAGTTCGAGAAGATAATCCAGCAGCATGAAGTCGCCTCCTAACTGTCCACTCACTTATGTTTACATTTCTCACTTCTTGCAGATGATTTTGAAGGGAAACTGCCGTGACCGTTCGTACCGCCGCCATACTCGTTGCACACTCGAGAGACTTACATCAACCTTTCTCGCAGTTTCGCGTTGACCGCGGCCGTTTTCTAAAGCCGCCACATTTCGTGGCGCAACAACAGGATTTATGCTCATTGCAAAACACTAACAATGACAACAATACACAAACAATTTGCAACAGATAGATGTCATTACAGAAACAAAAACTATGCTTGTTTGTTTCAACAAAAGCATATGAAAGTAAACTTGTTCATTTCCATTACTTAGCATATCAAATTGAAATTGTTTATTTTCAGTACTTTAAATAAACTTTGAACAACAAAAACTTTTTTGTTTATTTAAGTAATCAGTTAGTAATCTGTTACAACAAAAAAAACACGTAAAAGTCTAAAAATTTCTAAAAAAATTCCAAAATAAATCAAATTACGGAGTGACCCTAGTTTTATCCTCGGCAGTGTATTTATTTTTGTTTTTCGATTCAGAAAGATAATTTACATTAAAAACAAATGTATTTGAGAAAAAAAATGTGTAATTTTTTTCCAAAAATTATTCTTACATCTACGTGGCTGTGGCCGCCTTAGTATGTTTTTTCTCAGTCCGGGGACATATTTGCGGCAGTACCGCGCGGCGAGGCCGAGGCGCACACTGTGTCAGCGCGAGCCCGCACAACCCACTGGTGGAAAATTAAGCAAAAATGATAAATAAAATTTGAAAAAAAGTTAAGTCAAGATCATTTCAAATCGCACTCAAGGGCACGATTAACATAAACTTCATATGCATGACGTTGTGACTTAAAATTATTAATTTAAGGGACAGGAGTATAAAATATTTGTTTCCATGAAAATAAGGGACAGTCTCATCTACATATATTTGAAACTGTAATTTTTGCACTACAAGAGGTCGAAATATTATCTTTATCTAAGAGGTAAAAAAGTGTGATTTCTTTCTTTTTCGGCATTCAGTTCTTTTGTTAGTGTGTTCAATATTTTTCTAATACACCTCTCGGGAAAGTATTGAGGTAGGGGGTGCAAGGTCATGTCAACAATTAATATTTTATCGTTAAAGGTTGTTCACATTGCCAATATGCCGCAAACATATACATGTTAGAAATACAATTTAATCAATCAATTACTCACAAACTCGGGCAAACACTTTATGACGTGACCCGTTCACAGTTCGGATCTGACTGCCCTTCCTGACATCTGTCATCCATATCCGAGTGTGCTGCGGTATCGCCATTAATGTGATTCTAATAATCTTTAAAATCCCGTTCTACAGATGGATCATCCTTATTGTTTCTAACATACACAATATATATTTTAAATTTGTAAGTTATATTATGTATCTGTTTATTCTTTCCAGTCAAAACAAACCCCAAATTATTACAAACCACGTCTAATCATTCTGAAAATATGCTTACCACATGTTTTTTTAACATGTCCACAATATAAACACAATTATTTTATAACGACGGCCCCAGGCGCTTTAAGCGAAGGAGGTGCCATTGGCGCCGATTATTTATGCAATTGCTGGTGGAGAGGAGTTGAGGGCGCGAATTGGATATTTCGCCCTAGGTAATATTTGGCCCCAGGCGAATTAAAATTAGAATTCTGAAACCAGTTGCTCAATATTTTCCTCAATCAATATTAAGTTGGATTATTTCTCAACATCCTCTATTAAAACTAAAATATTAAATTACGATAATGTGTATATACATTTTTTTCATATTCTCTGTGGGGATCTTGGAAACTATAAAAGATAGAGAAACAGTTAAATAGGCAAAGTAGTGCAGTTTTACGAGCTGAGTAAAAAGACATTAATACAAATTTCGAAAATTTCAAGGGTAACTAGATATTTTGAAAATAGTGAAAAGTGTCTATTTTTTAAATCAATTTCTCTCAGTTATTAAAAGAGATAGAAAAAATATAAATAGAAAAGTTTTAGATAATTATACACTGAATAATAAAATGTTATCAGATATTTTATATTGATATTAGTTTTCAAGATATAACACAATCTTGCATTTTTTAAATAGAAACCCTAGTTAGCTATGTGATTATTACAAAGGTTTTTTTTCCTCTTTTAACTGACATACTTTTTTCTAAAAATAACTGAGTTATTACCAATTTTCTATTTATTTTTACAACAAGGAAATAGCTGGCCATGAAAAAATAACAATTATAAAACAATTGCGGCTTTTGTAATATAGGAGTTTGCTACATTTTGTCAAATAATTTCATTTGGAAGTTATGTGCAGAAAGAAATGGAAATTGATAGGATAAAATGTCCATAAAAAACAATGCAATGCAATTGCCCATCACATTTTAACAACAAGTCCATAAATGCACAATAAATAACGTTAAATTGGTAAATGAATCCAGTAGTCATCAAATCAACATGTTGAAAGCCATAGAAATGAGAAAAAACAGGACAGAATTACTTAATTCGGGTTTAAGCCCACTAAATAACCATCTATTAAATTTATTATCAACTTTTTTACTTTTGGTTTTTCCGCCTAATCCAGCTAGGTATTTATTGTAAACATCTTATATTTGCACTTAGCTATTGATAATGGGTGCATAGTACCCGAAATGTATATCTAGCAATAATAAATAAAAGTGAAGAAAGGAATATAACTGTGTTTACTTAAGTGACATAAAAAACAGTTGTTTTTAACACTAAATAACTCAGATGTTTTTGTAAATAAGTATATCAAGTGATATATCTGACCAAAGGGAAAAAAATCCCTTTCTAATAATGACATAGCCAACTATAGTTTCCATTCAAAAAATGCAAGTTTGTGTTATATCTCGAAAACTAATGTTGATAGAAAAAATCTGATAACATTTTATTATTCAATGCGAATTATCTAAAGCTTTGCCATTCACAGTTTTTTTCTATCTCTTTTAACATAACTGAGAAAAATCGATTTAAAAAAATCGACAGTTTTCACAGTTTTCAAAATATCTAGTTACCCTTGACTTTTTCGAAAATTTTACAAATCAATTTTTATTCAGCTCATAAAACTGCACAACTTTGCCCATTTAACCGTTTCTCTATCTCTTATAGTTTCCGAGATCCCCATAGACAACATGACAAAAAAAGCTTAGCCTGTATATACAGAGTGAGTTTTTTCTTTAATATTGATCATAAAAAAAATCTTGCTAAGAAAATTTGTAAAAAATAAAAAAATTGTATTTAATGTATACACTTGTCGTAGCTTGTAGATGTTTTAGATATGTTTTAAACATATTTTTTTTAAATCTGACCATTTCAGTTATTTGAATTAGTTGCTCTAAATCAATAAGCATTGATATTAGTGACGATAGTTTGGCATTGAATTGATTAAAATTTTGTGGAAAAGGGAACACATACGCAGGTCCGGATACAAGGTATGAGATCGGCCCGGGAAAAATACCTTCCCACCGGCCCAAGATCCGGCCCATACCGTGCTCTAGTGGCAAGATTGCCGGCCTACTAGGAATTATCGCGGTGTCCCGCCGGTTGTATCCGGGTCTGAACATAAGTGAGGCTTACGAACAAAGTTACAGAAATAAGAAGAATATGTTAAAAATAAGGTAGGTGAACTTCTGCTGATTGTAATTGGACGTTTAATGTATGCAATTTGCCACTGCGGAATCCACGATTAAACTTTAACTGTGCTGGCTATTCCAAGATACGAATACGTGCAGGTGGGGTTCAATGAAAATCAAAGATATATTATTGAAAAATATAAAATTTATAACTCAATGCAATCAATTTAAATACTATCACTTAAATATTATATGTTTACCAGAGCTGGGCAGGATTCAAATCATTGAGAATTCGAATCCTGGATTCGTATCCTTTTAGAGGATTCAAAAGAGGCATTCGAATACTTTAGTTCAACTGGATTCGTGATCCGGATTTGTTACATTTTTTAAGAGGATTCGTATTCGAATCCAAATGCGAGTGATTCGAATCCTTATAGAACGATTCGAATATTCATAAAAGGATTCGAATATTTATGAAAGGATTCGAATATTCATAAAAGGGTTCGAATATTTATGAAAGTATTCGAATATTTATAAAAGGATTTGAATACTTACAAAAGGATTCGAATACTTACAAATAATCGAATACTTACAAATAATCGAGTTAATTGTTGGGATTAAATTAAAAAATTTCTTTTGTGCATTTTTAAATTTCTCGTTAAATCAGTGTTTTATACGCGTGGCGCATGAAGTAAAATTTCGAGTTTAGAAAAGCCCCGTGAAAATTTACTTCATGCTTAATCTGCGAGTGGATACCCTCGTTCGAAACTTCAATTGCTTTGATAAGAACATTAAATGACTGAAAATGTTTTTAAAGATAATAATCAAGTTTTCAAAATTTTGTTTAAAATTATTTGAAGTAAAACTGACATGGTAGACACAATCTGAAATGTTAAATTTTTTCGACATTTCCCTGGTTCAAGATTTTTGTCGCTGATCTTTTAATATAACTTTCTTCTGTGAGAAACCCCTATTTTCTTAAATTGTTTTTATTGTCAATATTTGAGTAGGTTTTATAACTACGTATTTTGTAATTTGCCTGTTGATTTTGACAAATTTAATAATATCATATGGGTTTTTTATTAGTGTTTTGGTCTTTAGACTTTCCCGGTTTTAATGATATTCAGTGAATTTTTTATTTACTCAATTTTCACGCATTCGTCGATTTTATAATAAAGTTCAATTTGAATTTTTAAACGAGTGATTCCACTCCCAGGTTAAGCATCAAGTAAAATTTCGAGTTTAGAAAAGCCTGAAAATTTGGTTTGGTCGCGTAGCGTTGGGCGCTACGCGAACAAACCAAATTTTCAGGCTTTTCTAAACTCGAAATTTTACTTCATGCGCCACGCGTACAAAACACCGATTTGAAGTGAAGTTAAAAAACACACAAGCACATCTTTAATCAGAGTAACATGAATGAGATATTTGGTCTGTTATTAACGATGTTCAGTGTTAATAATAAATAATTAGGTTTTGTATATTTTTGTTAAAATAACTGGTAACGATATGTATATGTTAATGGTTGCAAAAAAAATAATAAGATCAAATTTATTCTTAAAGGGTTTGTATTCGTGATTCGAAAAAATAGAATTCGGATCTTTGATTCGAATCATATCTATCTCTTACGAATCCTTTATTCGAGTATTCATGATTCGAATCATATTAGGTGATTCGAATTCGTGATTCGAATTCTTTTTACGAGGATTCGTGCCAGCTCTGGTGACTAGCACTAATCGCGTCTAAAATTGGACTATGCATACGGCATATTTTATTTACTTACTAAACCTTATTTAGTCACACGTTAGTATTGATTTGCGAGCTATGCATAAGGGTGTTTATACTGAAGAATTCATTCCCTTATTTAGAATATCGTAAGTCTTCAATTAAAATAGTCAATGCAATATATAAAATGACTCCTATTGGAGGAGTTGCTGCTTGCTCATGTTGAAGGAGTTGCTCAAATGCAATTTTATTATTTTTCACAACCGATCGGACCCGGATGACGCCGAAATTATTAAAAATTATTTGGACAATGGATTAATATTTGACATGGTTAATCTAATTTTGTCGAAAGTTTGTTCGCCGTATCATACTCCAGTGCATTAAATGTATACTGGAAGCGTTCCGTATCATCTTATTATCAAGTATAATAAGAATGTTCCTTAAAGAACTACATCTAATCAATCATCTCCCCAGAGAAAATAACTAAATCTTTATTACTAAAACTTAACATTCAATGTTAGCTATTAGTTATTATTATTATTATTTTAACGAAAACTTCGTTATATGAAGCAATTTTAACTACAGAACTTCAACTTAAAAATTATAATGTGTATAGATCTAACCGTAATGTAAATAGTGACGTTGGAAGGATATTGATTGGTACAAAGAACGATTTATAATCTTCTTTTTTAGTGAGTAATAATGCAATTGAACAATTATTTATTTAAACTATTAACTGTGGAGGCTTCTACTTCGCTATACATCATTATTTACACAAAAAACATATTAATTTATATAAAATTTATAGTAATATTTATACATGTGTATAATAGTATTTTCCATGCATAATAAATTGAACTCGCAATGTGAAAATTTAAACGATATTTATGAACTACTAGCATATTCTTTTCATAAAAACATGTTTTGTAAAAGTATGTACATTACGAGATGTTATTATTAGTATAGCTCATTTCAGGAGTAATGTATAACGATAGGCGGAACTATACGCACTAGACCAGTGGTGGGGAAACTTTTTTTAAGACGGGCCATTTGTAATAACCAGACAATCGTAGCGGGCCAAAGAATAATGCTTAATCGTAGGTAGGTAGTTTTTATGCGGGTCGTCACATTACGAAGTAAGAACGCGTTCAAACATTCTCACGACGGCACTCTTAAACGGGCCGGATTAAACCTTTCCGCGGGCCGGACTTGGCCCGCGGGCCGTAGTTTCCCCATCACTGCACTAGACGAACATACATTGTTTAATATCAATTCACACACCAGGGTAATAATTCTCCTCAAATAGGGCCATCAACTTTAATAATTCAGCAATGGTAATAGATAAAGCTCGAAATGGCCAAATGAATGGAAAACGTTGCAAAAGTAAATGGAGATTCAGTGAAAACTTTTTTTCTGAAATACACAGAATAAATAAATGCCCCTCGCGATAAAAAAAAAACAAGCCTTCCAGCAGGTGCGCCCGGAAACTATTGACGAAACTAGCCCCTTTATAACCCGCTCGTTGATAACAAATAAATCAGATAAAATATCAATTTATGGAAAAAAAACTTGATGTTTTAATCTAATTTTTGTTAAATTGAATTTTAACAGATTTCACATTTACGACGTTATTGGTTTCACACTTTATTGAATAGTGTCGAAAATCCTCTTTTTTTATTGCAGTGAGGGCGTAAAAAGCAAATAAATCGCGGTTTTGTGTACATTTGCTGAATGTTTCAAAGATTTATTTACAAATACTGGTCTAGTTTTATTTGCTGTGGTACAAAATACACACACGCTTGTGAAAATTATATTTGTTTTTTAAATATGAAAATTGAAATAGAAATCAGAATTGGCTCTGCACATAATCTTGTAGGTATTTTGAATATTCTTAATATCGATTCGTACTTGTTTAGTACGTGACTGGGATTCGAAAATTATAGTATGTAATACATATGGCCAGTTGCACATGAGATAACATACCTAGTAGCAAGCTTAATAATTTTATTTAGAAAAAGAATACGATCTTTTCTTATAACCATATTTTATTTAGGTAATGAGTTTTATACAAATACTATTTCAATACTATAATCTATTTAACTACGAAAATATTGAATTCATGGTCTACCAGCACATAATAAGTTTATCTATTAATAATGAGTACATAGTACCGGAAAAGTACATCAAGCATTTTAAAATAAAAAGTGATGAAACTACTATAACTGTAATTTTATTAACCCATTTGAGCCCTGTGTACATTATAATCTACAGAAAGAAATTGAGACCATTTCTTAAGATCTGCCCACGTTATAATTAACCAACAATAAAATATATTGACTTAATAGTTCTCTTTTAAATAATTCTCGTGATTCCATATGAAATAGTTTTATATTTAGTTTTGAGCTATTAATAAAATTAATGTGGTAACATCGCGTTTTCATGTGCTCCAACTTCACTTTAGTAACGTTTGGTCTAATTTAGAGGACTATTATAACATGTCAACACATTACTATTTTATTATGATGTCACAAAAACCAAAACGCAGTACCACAAACACATGTCTATATTTTTGTTTAATTTTATTACTTCATTTATTTAATTAACCTGTCAGTGAGCAATCAAATTGGTCCAAAATAAAGTTTTTAATAAAAAAAAAACTTTAAGAACAAAAACAAAACGTATACACAGATAGTCACTGAAACGAACATTTTTTTATTTTTTTATATTTAATTTTATTGGAATTATTAACTGTACCGCGAAACCACAGGATCTCATAAAAAATAGACATCATTTAATTTAGGTTTGGATTAGTCGCAATGTTGAGGAACATTTCTGTTTTCTATCATCTTTAAAACTTGTTCAATATTATTTCTTTGTCTTATCTTAAAGTTAATACATGACTACTGTGTTCCTGTAAGTCTCTAATTTTATAAATAATTGTGGAGTTATCAAGATATAGTAAACGTAGACGAGAATATAAAATAAGTTAAGGAAATATAGATACAAACTACTTAATAAAGAAAACGAGGTAATAATAAATTAGCAGATTTTTAACTGATTGTGAATAAAAGTAATTTCTAACCTATTCAATGGTTAGAAATTACTTTTATTCACAATCAGTTAAAAATCTGTCCCTTCTGAACTTTAATCTCTATTAGCTGCAATTCTTAAACTGATCGAAAAATTGATTACTATGCACCTAATGCCTATTCTACAAATATTAATATATATGTGCCAAGATGGATTCAGAGGTGGTAAATCAACATCAACTAACCTCTTAGTCTTGAATGGTACATCATTGATGGTTTTACAGAGAGAAGTCAGCTAAATTCTATTTACACTGACTCCTTGAAAGCTTTTATTACCGTCGATCACATCATTTTAGTAGACAAATTACGTAATATTGGTATTGGTGGCACGCTCCTGCAGTGGCCACAATCGTATTTGTCAGGTAGAGCTCAATACATTCGAATTGGAAATTGTACGTCTCGTTTAATTGATGTAACATCAGGTGTTCCTCAAGTTTCGCACCTAAGACCCTTGCTATTCAACATTTCATCAACGATGCAGTAGGCTGTTTGAAAAAACTACCATATGTTTACTATTTGCAAACGATATGAAAGTGATTACATGACCTGGTGCATGAATAGTAAGCTTACGCTTAACCTGAAGTGCAACTCAATCACTTTCTCTAGGCGACCATCAAATGTGGGTGAACCTTCGGCACGAGTCATCTGTATACGCGATCTGGGTACTACGTTTGATACAAGCCTATCGTCCACCACACATATAAATAACATAGTGGTTAAATCTTACCAACTATTAGGGTTCGTCAAGCGTAAAGCCAAAGATTTTCTTGATTTTCGCACGTTAATTCCAGTATACAACGTCTTGGTTCGCCCGTATCTCGAATACTGGAGTAGACCGATGTAAAGATAGCCACGGATTTTCCAGCCACGGATTTTGGCGCCTCCACCATCACACGAATTATGGAACAGATTCCCCAGATTTTCAAAAATTCATAACTCCCAAACCGCATATTTTATTTTCAAAATTTCTTTAATAATTGTTTAAACAATATATCTAGACCGAGCATACATGGTCAAAATGTTGTCACTCTTATTTGTTAATTATTTATATAATATATTGCTGTCCCGCGTATAGCACCGTTCATACCAAATATTAAAAAATCATATCTCTTAAAAATCCTATTTTATTTTCCAAATTTCTTCACTAATTGTTTAAACAATATATCTAGACCGAGTATAGATGGTCAATCTTATTTGTTAATTATTTATATAATATATTGCTGTCTCGCGTATAGCACCGTTCATACCAAATATTAAAAAAATCATATCTCTTAAAAATCATATTTTATTTTCCAAATTTCTTCACTAATTGTTTAAACAATATATCTAGACCGAGCATACATGGTCAAAATGTTGTCACTCTTATTTGTTAATTATTTATATAATATATTGCTGTCCCGCGTATAGCACCGTTCATACCAAATATTAAAAATATCATATCTCTTAAAAATCCTATTTTATTTTCCAAATTTCTTCACTATATGTTTAAACAATATATCTAGACCGAGCATACATGGTCAAAATGTTGTCACTCTTATTTGTTAATTATTTATATAATATATTGCTGTCCCGCGTATAGCACCGTTCATACCAAATATTAAAAAAATCATATCTCTTAAAAATCCTATTTTATTTTCCAAATTTCTTCACTAATTGTTTAAACAATATATCTAGACCGAGCATACATGGTCAAAATGTTGTCACTCTTATTTGTTAATTATTTATATAATATATTGCTGTCCCGCGTATAGCACCGTTCATACCAAATATTAAAAATATCATATCTCTTAAAAATCCTATTTTATTTTCCAAATTTCTTCACTAATTGTTTAAACAATATATCTAGACCGAGTATAGATGGTCAAAATGTTGTCAATCTTATTTGTTAATTATTTATATAATATATTGCTGTCTCGCGTATAGCACCGTTCATACCAAATATTAAAAAAATCATATCTCTTAAAAATCCTATTTTATTTTCCAAATTTCTTCACTAATTGTTTAAACAATATATCTAGACCGAGTATAGATGGTCAAAATGTTGTCACTCTTATTTGTTAATTATTTATATAATATATTGCTGTCCCGCGTATAGCACCGTTCATACCAAATATTAAAAAAATCATATCTCTTAAAAATCCTATTTTATTTTCCAAATTTCTTCACTAATTGTTTAAACAATATATCTAGACCGAGTATAGATGGTCAAAATGTTGTCAATCTTATTTGTTAATTATTAATATAATATATTGCTGTCTCGCGTATAGCACCGTTCATACCAAATATTAAAAAAATCATATCTCTTAAAAATCCTATTTTATTTTCCAAATTTCTTCACCAATTGTTTAAACAATATATCTAGACCGAGTATAGATGGTCAAAATGTTGTCACTCTTATTTGTTAATTATTTATATAATATATTGCTGTCCCGCGTATAGCACCGTTCATACCAAATATTAAAAATATCATATCTCTTAAAAATCCTATTTTATTTTCCAAATTTCTTCACTAATTGTTTAAACAATATATCTAGACCGAGTATAGATGGTCAAAATGTTGTCAATCTTATTTGTTAATTATTTATATAATATATTGCTGTCTCGCGTATAGCACCGTTCATACCAAATATTAAAAAAATCATATCTCTTAAAAATCCTATTTTATTTTCCAAATTTCTTCACTAATTGTTTAAACAATATATCTAGACCGAGTATAGATGGTCAAAATGTTGTCACTCTTATTTGTTAATTATTTATATAATATATTGCTGTCCCGCGTATAGCACCGTTCATACCAAATATTAAAAAAATCATATCTCTTAAAAATCCTATTTTATTTTCCAAATTTCTTCACTAATTGTTTAAACAATTAGTGAAGAAATTTGGAAAATAAAATAGGATTTTTTTAATATTTGGTATGAACGGTGCTATACGCGGGACAGCAATATATTATATAAATAATTAACAAATAAGAGTGACAACATTTTGACCATCTATACTCGGTCTAGATATATTGTTTAAACAATAACTGAAGCAATTTGGAAAATAAAACAGGATTTTTAAGAGATATGATTTTTTTAATATTTGGTATGAACGGTGCTATACGCGGGACAGCAATATATTATTTAAATAATTAACAAATGAGAGTGACAACATTTTGACCATCTATGCTTAGTCTAGATATATTGTTTAAATAATTAGTGAAGAAATTTGTAAAATAAAATAGGATTTTTAAGAGATATGATTTTTTTAATATTTGGTATGAACGGTGCTATACGCGGGACAGCAATATATTATATAAATAAATAATAAATAAGAGTGACAACATTTTGACCATCTATGCTCGGTCTAGATATGTTGTTTAAACAATTAGTGAAGAAATTTGGAAAATAAAATAGGATTTTTAAGAGATATGATTTTTTTAATATTTTGTATGAACGGTGCTATACGCGGGACAGCAACATATTATATAAATAATTAACAAATAAGAGTGACAACATTTTGACCATGTATGCTCGGTCTAGATATATTGTTTAAACAATTAGTGAAGAAATTTGGAAAATAAAATAGGATTTTTAAGAGATACGATATTTTTAATATTTGGTATGAACGGTGCTATACGCGGGACAGCAATATATTATATAAATAATTAACAAATAAGAGTGACAACATTTTGACCATCTATACTCGGTCTAGATATATTGTTTAAACAATAACTAAAGAAATTTGGAAAATAAAACAGGATTTTTAAGAGATATGATTTTTTAATATTTGGTATGAACGGTGCTATACGCGGGACAGCAATATATTATTTAAATAATTAACAAATGAGAGTGACAACATTTTGACCATCTATGCTTAGTCTAGATATATTGTTTAAATAATTAGTGAAGAAATTTGTAAAATAAAATAGGATTTTTAAGAGATATGATTTTTTTAATATTTGGTATGAACGGTGCTATACGCGGGAGAGCAATATATTATATAAATAATTAATAAATAAGAGTGACAACATTTTGACCATCTATGCTCGGTCTAGATATGTTGTTTAAACAATTAGTGAAGAAATTTGGAAAATAAAATAGGATTTTTAAGAGATATGATTTTTTTAGTATTTGGTATGAACGGTGCTATACGCGGGACAGCAATATATTATATAAATAATTAACAAATAAGAGTGACAACATTTTGACCATCTATACTCGGTCTAGATATATTGTTTAAACAATTAGTGAAGAAATTTGGAAAATAAAATAGGATTTTTAAGAGATATGATTTTTTTAATATTTGGTATGAACGGTGCTATACGCGGGACAGTAATATATTATATAAATAATTAACAAATAAGAGTGACAACATTTTGACCATGTATGCTCGGTCTAGATATATTGTTTAAACAATTAGTGAAGAAATTTGGAAAATAAAATAGGATTTTTAAGAGATATAATTTTTTTAATATTTGGTATGACCGGTGCAGCGATATATTATATAAATAATTAACAAATAAGAGTGACAACATTTTGACCATGTATGCTCGGTCTAGATATATTGTTTAAACAATTATTGAAGAAATTTTGAAAATAAAATATGCGGTTTGGGAGTTATGAATTTTTGAAAATCTGGGGAATCTGTTCCATAATTCGTGTGATGGTGGAGGCGCCAAAATCCGTGGCTGGAAAATCCGTGGCTATCTTCACATCAGTCTGGAGTAGTGTGTGGTCATATATACAATATACATAGCATTGAAAGCGTCATAGAAATACAACTACATTTTAATATCATTTAAGTTACAGTGTATATGGTTCAAGAGATATGTTTTTAATGTTTTTTAAATATATTTACAGAAGTAATGTTTTTAGATCACTAGATAAATTGGTTTGTAATTTAGGTCCCAATATATTTGGAGAAATATTGAAAGCATTAAGGCGATGGCGGGCAATATGTATGTCTTTAACTGTCCTCGCACTGTAAGGGTGAATATTACTGTTGATTGAAAATCTTTGCCTATTTCGATAAGTATATACTAACAGTTCAAAGATTACTAAACATGAAAACGGCAAAAATTTGAAAAAAAAAAATGGTTACATGTCTATGTCCTTGGGATACCGGCCATAGATCTTATAATTTGTTTTTGGGTAACAAATACGAAATGCCAGTGAGTTGAAGTACCCCAAAAACACAAGTCGTAGCCAGTCTAGAGTGTTCTTTAGCATAGTAAACATGAATTGTATTTAATTACTGCCGTTGAGTGGCATATTATTTAAATTTAGATTTAAGTCATCGTTTAGTTTTTGTTGTTTAGTCCTAAATCGCATGTAAAAAGTTTTAGTTGTGTAAAATAATAATTTATTATTAGAAAACCAATTATATAAGTTTAGAAGAGTATTATCACATTTATTAATCAACAAATCTTCATTCCAATTACTCACAATATCAGATGTATCGTCAGCATACATAAATACATCTCTAAGTACCATATCGACATTTATAAAAATGATAAATAGAATGGCTCCCAAGATAGAGCCCTGGGGCTACTATTTTCTAGATATTGGCGAAACCACCGCTGGACGACTCCTCTGATTCAGTTTTGCGGGCAGTATTTTGTTATCGGCATAGCCGAATGCACGACTAAGGTTTAAAAAGAAAGTTCTTCAATGAATTTCTTAAATAAATAAAAAATGGTGATGTGTTCGGCGAAAAAATTAATCAAAAAGCGTTTAAAAGAGGGGAGTTTGAATCAAAAACAAATATTTTCGACGATCAAAAATCAATGTACTTACAACATATTTATCTAACGTTTTTGCGCTTCTAGTCGAATACCAGATTAAAGGCTATGCTGGACCGCTTTACACAATTCTGACAGTTTCTGTCAGGTATCACGTTAACAGCATTTCATTTACAAAACAAACAATACTCTTTGTATTACATATGGGAAACTATTCACAGAAAAGTAAAATAAATAAATTTAACGTATTTCGATGAGCCGTATAACTTATCATTTACAAAATTTTGATATGATCAATATTTAAGAAAATGTCACGAAACATCTAAAAACAGTAACAGTAAACTGCCACTTTCGATTTCCGCATTTTCACCAAAAGCTATTCCGTTGGTCATTTCTAGAAAATTATAGACTTTAAGACTAAGAGGAATTATCAACAGTTCGATAGTTTCATTTCTTTCAAATAGGTATTTTAAATTACAATACAAATCAGAAACGTCTCATGAGTTTTCAGTTAACAAAGGGACTCCACAAGGAAACGTCTTGAGACCCTTGATGTTCATTTTATATGTGAATGATCCTTCTTAGTATAATTTTATCCGTGAATATTTTGTCCGACGATTACTTAGCTTTTTCTGCTTTTAGGACAGCAACATTTTAGATGGTGTATTTTACGTTTAGGTGTTGTGCTATACACAAACTTAACAATAACTGTTATACGATTTTATTTATTTTTCGTCATTTTGAAAGCACCGCTTTCTAAATACAATTATTTCGCTTGAACATTTAAAGAATAAATCTATTTTCATACATTTTATCGTTATAAATTATTGACTATGAACAAAATGTCATGTGCATGCATCCCTCCAAGGGAATTTAATTGCATCGTGGGATATAGCTAAAACGTTAAAACATAGTAATTAGGCAAGCGTGGAGGCTAGAGGCTTCGTGTGGACTGACGGGGAGTTGGGGGGATCCTTTTTACTATATTTTGACCTTTTTTGGGTTGAAACTTAGTAAGGCGCTTTGTGCCTTGTTCAGCTATCTTATCTCTCGATTGCAATCAAATATCTTTCCACTTTGCGTGCAATATACTATTATTCTGACCACATATACAATCTTTTTAAGTCAGTCAATTCAAGCTGTCGAGGTTTTTTTGGAAACCCATTTTGGATTATTGCCTTTGTGAAAAAGGCATTAAATGCTCTATATACAAAAATATTAGGGCAGTCACCGCCACATCGATGGAATAGTAGTTTTTGGAAAAAATATGAGTCTTTTATTTTTAACAAAACATTGATTTATGACATCTCGTAAACAAAGAAATGTATAGAGTCTTCGAAAATTTCACCGACTCTTTCCACACTAGTAGAGAGCATTTATTGTTGGTATTTTTTTACAAACAGGGAACAGTTCCTTGCACTATTATAGAAAATTAACAATTCACTAGGGCAGCAAGCAACATTTTACACCTATGCAATAATTTCTCTAGGCTCATAACCACTGCTAGTAACAAAGAGTACCAGAAGCCTAAATTTGGGAAGCAAAAATGCCGAAATTGTATTATAAGATTATTTTACAATAGACCGCCTATAATCTTTAGCCACAATTTAGGTTGAATATGGATGTGATACATAATAATCATTTTTACACATTAATGTTAAATACCCATATCCAATATCCATTGATATAAATATATTAAATTTAATTAGAAAAATTGGTCGATAATATTTTAAATTCTATTAACACATCAGCATAATATTCCCTCTTCAAACTCACTCACTGTACTTTTCTATAGTTAAATAATTATTTACCTTTAGGTAAAATTACCAAAGTCGAGAAATAAAAATTGGCACAAATGTTATAAACTACTATTATATATTCATACTAGCACCGCAATACTTTGGCGTTTTAAAAAATCTGACAAAGTGCAGTGCAAAGCCACACAACGAACACGAAGATAATTAATTCAGACATTGAATAATAAATACGCAAACAGACTAATGAATTAGTACACTCATAATGAACGTGAAATTGTTATACATATAAAATATTTAGTACCAACGATCATTTTAATTTGTTGCTGCAATAACATCAATTTATGCTATTTAATATTTCATTAGTTGAAATAAATCTGCCCACACCGACGCTTTTGTGAAGATGAAAAAATTAATATGTTAAAATCATATTATGTTCTTTTGTAACATAATACGGGGTGTCCGAATTTCGTGGAAATGCATGGAAATCTCGGTTGTTTGAATAAATACAGAATCAGAGCAAAGTTGGGGCAAAGTTGCTAATTTTAGAGCCTAATAATTATCTACAAACAAATTTTAAATATATTCATTTGAGATATAGTCAACAAACTGAATTCTAAAAAATTCATTTTAATTTTTTCATCGAACAGGTACTTTTTAATGAGTAATCTAGTAGCATATTTTATATTTTTAGAAAGATTTTTTTTTTGAATTCATAAATGTATCACACTCATAATTAATTTTATGCAAAATTATAACTTTTTGTTATTAAGAGTGCCTTGAAAACAGTTAAGTAAGTCCACTTATTTGAGTAAGTCCACTCATATGACAAAATTTGACAAAAGTGAAACATTTCATAGGGGCTCATCATTTGCTTACCCATCACCTTTATTAAGGACGGGCCTCCAGCCGGTTCGCTTATGTACTACTTGAAAATGTATTTGTTTATAAGTGAAATACTGGAAATAGTTATGCGTTAGTGTTACTAATAACAATAAAAACAAGATTTTTTTACTAAAGTGTAATTAGAAATCAGAGCCGGTACGAATCCTCGTAAAAAGCATTCGAATCACGAATCCGAATCACCTAATATGATCAATCACGAATACTCGAATAAAGAATTCGTAAGAGATAAATATAATTCGAATCAAAGATTCGAATCCTGTTTTTTCGAATCACGAATACAAATCCTTTAAGAATAAATTTGATTTTATTATTTTTTGCAACCATTAATATATAAATATCGTTACCAGTTGTTTTAACAAAAATATTCATAACCTAATTATTTATTATTAACAGACGCAATATCTGATTCCCCGTTACTCTCATTAAAGATGTATTTGTGTGTTTCTGAACTTTACTTCAAATCAGTGTTTTGTACGCGTAGCGCATGAAGTAAAATTTGGAGTTTAGAAAAGCCCGAAAATTTGTCTCGAGTCGCTGCGCGACCCTCGACAAATTTTCACGGGGCTTTTCTAAACTCGAAATTTTACTTCATGCTTAGCCTGGGAGTGGAAACACCCGTTCAACACTTCAAATTGAACTCTATTATAAAATCGACGAATGCGTGAAAATTACGTAAATAAAAAATTCACTGAATATCATTAAAACCAGGAAAGTCAGAGAAAAGTCATAGAATTATATTTAAATTGACCAAAACACTAACAAAAAAGCCATATAATATTATTAAATTTGTCAAAATCAGCAGACAAATTACAAAACAAGTAAAAATTTATAAAATTAACTTAAATATTGACAAAAACAATAAAAACAATTTTACAAAATGTGGGTTTCCCACAGAAGGAAGTTATATTAACAGGCCAGGGAAAAAAATCTTGAATCAGGAAAATGTCGAAAAAATTTAGCATTTCAGATTGTAGCTACCATGTAAGTTTTACTTCAAATAATATTAAACAAAATTTTGAAAACTAGATTATTATCATGAAAAACATTTTCAGTCATTTTATGTTCTTATCAAAGCATTCAGTTTAAAGTTTCGAAAGAGCGTTTCCACTCCCAGACTAAGCATGAAGTAAAATTTCGAGTTTAGAAAAGCCCCCTGAACATTTGTCGAGGATCGCGCAGCGACTCGAGACAAATTTTCTGGGCTTTTCTAAACTCGAAATGTTACTTCATGGGCCACGCGTATAAAACAGTGATTTAACGGAAATTTAAAAACACACAAAAGTATTTTTCATGTTAATCCTCACAATTAATTCGAATTATTTTTGACGATTCAAATCCTTCTGTAAGTATTGGAATCCTTTTATAAATATTCGAATCCTTTTATAAATATTCGAATCCTTCTATAAAGATTCGAATCACCCACATTTGGATTCGAATACGAATCCTCTTAAGAAAATGTAACAAATCCGGATCACGAATCCAGTTGAACTAAAGTATTCGAATGCCTTTTTTGAATCCTTTTAAAGGATTCAAATCCGGGATTCGCATCCTGAATGATTCGAATCCTGCCCAGCTCTGTTAGAAATTAAAGAAATTCATATAAAAATGTATACGCTACATTCGCTAAGCAATCCGGCATCATATATTCGGATTACAGAGGCGAGCTATCCAGATTTTCGGTAGCCCGGGGTTATCGAGATGATTGTCCACATATTTTAATAGATATTTGAATCTTAACGTTGCCATGCTTATATACATATTTACGAGTGTATTGTTTATATAAAGACGCATTTAAATACATTCCGAAGGCACGATTCCATCTATAACCATAATACCAGGCAAAGCAGTAACATATACCAAACATCATGTAGATTAAGCTCTTTACAGACGGGAGTTTGATATTTTAGAATAACATTTTATAATATTGTCCCTATCAATGTCCACAGTTTACCTCTTAAGAAATTTAGACAAACATTGAAGCATTTCCTAATAGAAAACGCATTTTACAGGTAGGAAGAGTATTTAAACTCCAAATTAGTTGATGAACTGAACGATGAACGTTTTATTAAATCATACATTTTAATTACGTATTTAATACATATTTATTTGCACATCTTTAATTATTTTTTAATTATATTTTAATAATTTTTGTATCGTAATTGTACATTTCGCTTTCAATTTGTCGTTTTGTTTATACTTGTTTTAATTGTCAGTATTTTTATTTGGCACCTTTTCTTTTTAAATAATATTTATTTATTATTTTGTTCTAGTGATATGTACATTGAACTTTTAATTCGTCGTTTGTTTATATATTTGTTTTGAGTGTTGTTTGCATCATTTATTATTATTTTAAATTATATTTATTATTTTGTTTGTACATTTAAATTTTAATTTGTCGTTTGTCTTATTTTTGTTTGTTATGCAAATATTATTTTAATAGTGAAGACTGGTTCTATTTGCACTAATTACACAATTATTTATTATTATTTTAAATTATATTTATTATTTTGTTTGTACATTTAAATTTTAATTTGTCGTTTGTCTTATTTTTGTTTGTTATGCAAATATTATTTTAATAGTGAAGACTGGTTCTATTTGCACTAATTACACAATGTAAACTTATGTATCACTAATATTTACACAGAAAAATCCCTAACGCGTTATTATTCCATCGCCTTCGTTTGTTTTATTTCTTGCAGAATTCCAACATTAAAAAATCAATGCAACCGACCGTGCATTTCTGAATTAGCACAGTTGGGCTGGGTTGCATTCGTGAGATAATAGGCGAAACTATACTTTAGCTATAAATTAACTGGAAAATGTGCTTATTCATCTCCGGCCTAAAATAACAAATGATTAGTAATTAGATTAGAGTTATTTCTCATATCGGGCGTCATAATTCGAATATTTTACTTAATTAATTAAAACAATTGCAGTTAACAATGCCTGCACTGAAGATTTAATAAATGATATGCTTAAAAAGAACCAGCGAAAATATTTTTATAGTGTGACAAATTCAGAATCAATAACATGGAATAAATAAAAATACATTAAGCCACTGAAAGAATAACAACGTCATTTTGACAAACACAACTAATTTAAGAACATTAATAGTTAATAATAAAATAAAAACTAAACATTGTAGATTAAAAAAAAGTGATATTTATGAATTAAAATCTGATGATTGTGATGCAGTATACATTCGCCGAAACTTGAATTGAAACGAAAAGCCATAAACAAGAGCGATTCTCGAGCTATTGTAAATGAGCGTTTAGGGACGTTTTGCTGATCGTAAATCTACCTGACTATTTTACGAGCAATGGTCAAGAGTTTAATAATAAGGATTTAATAGAAATTCTATGCAAAATATGCATTTTTAAAACATTATAATTTTACTGAAAACACAACTAAATTTTTCGGTTCGTATTTCTAGAAATGTTCTAGAAGATAGATGTACAAAGTGGTGCATTTTGGAGGTGCCACATATGAAAAACTTTTTTATTTAGAGAGATATTGAAAAACCGTTTTTGCGAGCCAGGGTCACTTTTTCCTGTTTTAATCAATGGCGAACAAAAATTGATCTATCTTTAACCGTTTCCGCTCTATAGCCGGAAGTTCATAAAATGACGTTTTTTATGAAGTTTATGAAGTTTTATTTCAAGAACGTTTCGTTTTTGTTTTCCTACACCAAATTCAATTTTTTTATGGGCGCATATGGAGATATCATTGAACAGCATTTTTGATGCTGATTTTAACGATGTGCTACTTATATACCTTTGTAAAAAAATATATTTTTTTGACATATACGACAAGCAAGGAAGCACTTGATGTTAATCAAGAGTGTTTATTTATAAACCAAACATAACACATCGATAGTAGTCATATTTTCAAAAAAATTGCAGGTATCACCTTGTAACGAAATTCTTTACCGGTTGTCATGGATGTGGCACATCATTAAAATCAGGGTTAAAATGCTGTTCAATGATATGCTTATCTCCATGAGCCCATAAGAAAAATGTGATTTTGATATAAGAATACAAAAATGAACATCCTTGACATAAAACAGGTGCGTCATTTTAATGGGCGGTAAAAGTTGCTATAAGAAACTTTTCAGTTTGATTATAACATTAAAAACAAATGAGTTACAGTAACTTCATAAAAACGACATTTTATCAACTTCCGGTTATAAAGCGGTAACGGTTAGAGATAGATCAATTTTCTCGCGAACATTGGATTTCAATATCTCCTGAGTTCACGTCCGAAGGTTATTTATGCGGTTGAAACTCCAGTGGAACTGCATGCAGTGGAGTTCATTGCAAACCTGATTGCTGGGAGCTTTGTGGGCCAACTTGTGTGGTGTGTTCCAACCTGGATGGCTAGTTGTGCTTTTAAGTCTTTATTTTCCTTTCGACGGGATTGGCGGCTGGGGGGCTCGCCCATTGGGTGATCTTCTCGGGGTTATTTCTTTTGAACGTTTCTATGACTTTTCGTAACTCTTTGTCTTTCAGCTGGTTCTAGCGGATGAGTGCTAGATCTTTTGGCGAGGGGTCCACGGAAATCAGGTTGATCTCGGTGTCGTCTAGAGGTGGTCTAGAAAGGTAATCTGCGATCAGGTTTGCTTCTCCGAGTATGTATTTAATTGTGATGTTGAAAGGTTAAAGCTAAAGTGCCCATCTTGCGAGTTGTCCGCTTAGGGATTTTAGCGTTATCAGCCATTTCAGAGATTGGTGATCGGTGAGAATGACGGCTGGACGGCTGGGCTATCCTTAATGTGTCCTCTGAATTTTTGAAGAGCCTAGACTACGGCTAGTGCTTTTCTTTCTGTTGTGCTGTAGTTTACTTCGACTTTATTGAAAAGGCAGCTGGCGTATTCGATCGGCCTTTCGCCCACTTTCTTCCCCTGCATCAAAGCTGCACCTAGAGCGTATGCACTTGCATCAGTACGTAGTACGAATGGGACGGTTTGGTCAGCTTGTCTTAGAATTGGGGCAGTTACCAGGGATCTCTTCAGCATCTCGAATGCTTCCTGATATGATGGTCCCCAATTCCAGGTGGCATCTTTCTTCATTAACTCCGTAAGTAGCTTGGAGATTTTGGCGAAATCCTTGATGAATTTACGATACCAAATACAGGCTTAAACGAAAGTCTGAAGCTGCTTAATGTGTTTTTGGGCAGGGGCGCTGTGTGATGGCGATGACCTTTATTGGATTTGGCTGTAATCCTTCTGGGCTAATTATATGTCCTAAGTAGCGCACCTTGAAGCAGCCAATTCGGCATTTCTTCCGGTTTCCCCGTAACTGAAACTCGCTTAAACTGTAAACTCCCCTGCTCAGATCTTCTATGTGCTTTTCTACTGAGCCGGAGAGTACAATGAGGTAGGCTAGGTATACTAGTACTCGTGTTGGTTCAGTTCCGGTCTTTACACTCTTCATTGACCTATGGAAAGTGGCTAACGCGTTGCGTAAACCAAATGGCACTCTTTTGTATCGGTCCTTGGGGTTTACCAAAATCTAATGGTATCCTGACTGTAGATCGAGAGTAGACATGATGGTTATTTCTCTCGTCGAATGGAGAGCCGGATCTTCCCCTCTGGTTTCGGGACCATGACGATGCTGGCGCGAATTCTTTTTCGATTAATTTCTTAGCCTCGTCCCAAGTGTTCGCTTTATCTGTGATGCCGTTCCACCAAACGGTGGCGGGTCCTTCTAAGATCATTTTTAGAACTTTTATAGCGACTTTATCGGGGATTCCTTCCGTTTCTTTGAAGAAATCAATTTTCTCGATGAAATCCTAGACTTCCTCAGATTTTCGGGGTCATTGAAAACGAACGAACGAAAACGAGAAGTCTGTTAGTTGTTTCATATTTTCAGCCGATCTGATGGCGTCAATCAGTTCCTTAAGTTGATCTGGAGTGAATGATATCTTGCCAGTTGTTTGCCTCCCGGTAACTGGAATTTTGTTTTTGTTGTCACTTTGTGGGGTTGGTCATTGGCTAATGTAGGCTCTGACAGTGGTATAACAATATATATAACATATCTTGCCGGGTCTTATGTCGTGTTCCTTTCGGTTTCGTCCAACGGGCTCGAGGCGACTGCTAGTCCTTCCGGGCTAAGCGACTATACCGGGTCTTTTCCGGCAGGGTGTCCAGGTGTCGGCTGGTCGGTGAGCATAGTCGTACTACTTGAGCAGTTTCACGGGCGGAGCTTCGTCACATAAAACTTAGGAGCTAGTCCAGTTCAGCTTTCGCAGACTTCTTAACCGCACAGGGATACTAGAAGAGACTAGACTGAAAGGTTGTTATGCTCTGATAATGGGTGGTGCGTCTGCTTTTATGCCGTCGAGTCGTGGCTGTTCTCCCTTCCTGGGTCATGATTCTGGGTAGGGGATGCAGAACGTCCTGCGTTTGGGTTAGACGGTGGCACTACTAACTAGAGAGGTCCTACGCTCTTTTCCTTACAAATTGCATTACATAAAAAAAAGTAAATCTAGATTTCATTATCAAATGTGGAATTAAAAATTGTATCGTTTGAAGATTCACACTCAATTCGTTTATTTTGACAAAATAAACAAAACGATCGTGATTTTTCGTTCCGTCAGCGTCGGTTTCGTTAGAGAGGAAATAATGTTAGACACATTGCTCTGCGGATTCGGTATACTAATGGGTTGGGAAGAGTGGGGAAATCTAGTAGCTACTCTAATGCTCTTCTTCTATGTCAGCACAGCCAACGTAAATACTCTAGTTACTACGTATTCTGTGGTATAAGTTATTATATTCTAAATAAAAAATGTAAGCATAATTTTAATGCGTAGATATTAGCAACTTAATAATAAAATTATATTTCCAATCGTGTATGTATTAATTTTGTATTATAGTAATTATTTAATAATACAGCCCCTTTTTATTCATTTTTACCTAATTATTACACAAGTAAAGGATAGCATATTTGCATAAACCAGTGCATATTGTTATAAATTTAGGCATATTTTAATATAATTTCCACTTTTCCTTTATCCCGTCATCATTTCAATAACGAGCAGAATAGAATTTTAACAATAGACATTCTTTTTTTAAACTGAAACAATAAGCTCTACAATTGGTATATCCCATCAGTTTTCAATATCAGAATAATAAATATTGTTCATTAACATCCTCCTTCGATTGCCATCAGCAAAAAACTCAAACTTTAGACCTTATTCCATTCTTTAGAGCGAAAAATTCACATAATAAATTTAATAATAATTCTAAAGACAAATCTGATAAAACCGCGAGCGCTGGCGTATATTTGTTGGAATATAGGGATTGCCTTTTGGTATACGTTGGACAAACTGCATGCAGCTTCCCAGATCGTATTTTAGAACATCAAAAATGCTTTCAATATAAGAAAACTTCCTTAACCTATGTGAACTGAATACCAGCATAATTTTAACCATAAGTTTAAATCTTTGCATGAATGTAATACAAGTCGTAAAATAAATCTGAATTAGAAGTTATTAAATATAACAAAAGAAACATTCTATTAAATGACTCAATAGAAGATAACAAATCCCTTTTAATTAATATTTAAAAATCTAATTTATTAAAATATAATTTTAGCCAAGTTTTAGACCTTCGAGGTCTAAAGGGTCGTATCGACTAGAATATTTACTCATTGCATAACAACGTAACGTAAAATTTGGTTAGACGCAAACATGTTACGGATTGCTTAGTTTAACCTGTATCATAGACGCGTGTTTTCAAAACAATCATTATACAAGTAGATTGTACGGATATGAGAGAGAGTAGTTCGAAAAAATTCGGGGATTATCGACGGGTGAATACGAATAGACTACGTTACGCCTTTACGTCCCAACTACCATAATGGGGTAACGTGGCTGGCCGATCGGCTCCGTTGCTTGCCAACGGGTAAGTAAATATGCTAGTCTATAGGGACCTTAACATAACTCCAAATAGTGATATATCTAATTTTTATAAAGTAAGAAATATAAAAAATGTGATTTATCCCCCCTTCTACAAATATTGTGATTTGTGAATAACTTTTCGGACTAATACCACGATAGATATTAAATTATAAAATAAAGATGAGTTTAAACTAGCAGGGCATAAATATTAAAATTAGAGGACAAAGATTTTCGTTGAGTGGTAAATATGATCGTTCTACTGTACTTGTTGTTACGGAAGGGTTTTATAAACGTTAAGGAGTTTTTAAACCTTTATGTCCTTTTCGTACGTTGCTCTAAAGCAGTGGTCTCCAAACTACGGCCCGCGGGCCAAATCCGGCCCCGCGACTTGCATGAATCCGGCCCGCGATTGTTTGTATTTTTTTTTTGTAAATGTCATATTTTGAAATATTGTAACAATTGTTCCTTAAATTTTTCATAATTTTATAAAATTAATCGGATCTTGGCCGACTTTTATTATGTAGAATTGTATTTGTGGCCCGCGAAGAAGATAGTTTGGAGACCCAGGCTCTAAAGGATGGAATTATCTGCCCTAGGATCATCAGATCTGTTGAAAAATGTAGTCCTGCATATGCAACCCCCACTACCTGGTTGGGCCACTGAACATCGTAGTAGTATAATTTAAATTTCAGAGAGTTTTACGTCAATTCGAAACTAAGAGAATTAAGTTCAGTGAATATTTCGGGCCATTATTACATATCCGAATAAAACATATACCGGGTGTAGAATTAACCGACGCACCATAGGGATTTCAGTGTAAAAGAATTAATGTTCAATTATTTGCTTCCCTAATTATTTTAGCCAAAAAGTCTATTTAACTTGTTTGTAGATTAAATAAATTTGCATTCTTACATTTTATTATTTTTTATTTTGCATAATAAAGTATGAAGAAAAATTGAAATTTAAAAGTGATACTTAGACATAAATATAGTGGTGCCATCGAATGATTGACGTTGCCATTAAGATTCGTAAAATGAAGTTGTTTTATTTTTTTTTTTACTATTAATAATTAAATGATTTTAGTTGCATTGTGTAAAAGTTTATTTTGAGAAATTATTACCTGTCAGTTGTAAATTATTTTAGAAAATCGATGTTTTTTGTGTTTTCACAATAACTTCGAGGTATTTCAAAATTTATATTTTTTCTTAACAGAATCTAAGTAGGCACAAAAACTTCATATTTTTGCGAATTTGACAGAATCTCTGCCATTAATAATAACAACGTGTATGGATAACGTTGTTATTATTAATGGCAGAGATTCCTACTCAAAGTGGAACACATGGTGTATTTGAATACATGGCGTATTTGAATAAATAAACAGGCTCTCTTCCATATATGGAGCCGCGTTTTGAAAACGATCTTTGCCATTGCACTTTTAAAAACTTTAACAAATAGCTTGAAATTAATTAGTGATTAAAAATAATTATTGTTCTGATATATTTCCGCGTCTTTATTTAACCGACAATAGTTATGATTTCATTAGAATCTCATGAATTCGGAATTCCCGGAAACATACCTCAGGCATTAAAAAAATAAAAACTAGATAACCAGAAGATCTTGATCTTTTTTCCATAATTTGGAGGTACATCGATCAAATATAAGCGAGCCTTTATTTTTCCCAAAACGTATATATTTCTGTAAATTATTTTCTACATAGTATCCTCTATTTAAAATACATTTTTGCTAAAGTTTTAGAAGTTTATTAACTTTGTTATCGTATAATGAAGCTGGGCAGGTACGTAACCAATTGCGGACAAACGTTTAGACTTCTTTTTGGGGCGAAAACAAGTGAAAATTGCATGAAGACAGGTGTGGATTGTAAAGTCGATGTTTAAGTGTTTGCCAGGTGAACTTGATCCAGGAAGCAGTAAAAACAAATTGCGTTGTTGGTTGGAAATCTGCGTAAAAAAAACACCAGGAGGACTCTTTTTCAGTCCCAAAAAACCGACAATCGAATTATAGCTTTCACCGCAATTCAAACCATTATTTCAAACTTTTTAATGAAAGGGTTTCTTTCCCATGCTGGACCTACAGTCTGGGGTAAATTTCGACTGGTTTTACATTTTCGCTAGCGATAAACTTTAGAATTACGGGTTGCGCAAAAAAGGCAGGCCCGCTCTTTACATTTATTTTTACAGCTACCAAATTAAGGACAGAATAAGCCGGCTGGTGTGGTTTCCTAACTCCAGGCATGCCAACCTAAAGACCTGAACAGCCCAATCACAAATAAATACCATTCTCAATGCCCAAAAGACAAAGGCTCGTTTATATTTGATCGACCCACGTACAGGGTCAGTCAGTGAAACGGGGCATTTCAAAGTAACCAATTCTTTTACGAAACATTTATTATCAGAATTTTTTTTACAGATTTGAGTTGAATAAAGTAGGCTATTTTACATTTTCAAAACAACGCCGCTTAAGTGAGAGCCCTTTCCGTGTAAACATTATTTTAATCTTGATCGAAAATTTTCCATCACTCGACAAAGCAAGTCATGTTGAATTTGCAATTTTTTGCCTGATATTCGTTTTTAATTCTGATATGGTTTGCGGTCTATCAATGTACACACTGCTCTTCAAAAATGCCTAAAGAGTATAACTTGTGGTGCCATTCTGCTGAAAAAAATTGAACCTAGGAAGAAATTGTATCAAGAATGTTCTGCCCATGTGTGTGTACCGGTCTGCATTAACAGTGTTTTTCCCTTTATCGTCTTGAAAAAATATGACCCAATAATGCCAGATGGCAGGGTTATTATGTTTAAAACACTTTGTTTTAAAACAGTGTTTTAAACATGTTTAAAAACATCCGTCGTATTTTAAACGGTTTTGTTTTAAACATGTTTTAAATCTTCAATTTGTTTAAAACATGTTTTAAATCTTAAATTTGTTTAAAACATGTTTTAAGCGTTAAATTTGTTTAACACGTTTTTTTTTAATTATCTTAAATTTACTAAATTATATTTTATACCACTTCATTTAGATTTTTTTGTTTACATTTTTATATTTTAGCTAAATTGTTAAAGATATTTCAAATGACATTATTAAACATGACATTTTATTACAATGAAATATCAAATATGTGTGCATAGATGTAATTTTAGGTATACATATGCATACACTGTAAATTTTTCGACATTCGATCTTTTTTTTTTAAGATTTCAATTTGAGTCTTTAAACGAGGGTTTTCCACTCCCAGACTAACCATGAAGTCAAATTTCGAGTTTAGAAAAGCCTGAAAATTTGGATTGGCCGCGTAGCGAAGCGGAGCGGCCACTCCAAATTAGGCTTTTCTAAACTCTAAATTTTACTTCATGCGCCACACGTATAAAATAGCGATGGGCAAGATCGACTATCTCAAGGATCGATCAAGCAATGATCGATCAGTTAAAGGATCGAGCAGATAGATCAAAAGATCGATCTGATCAAAAAGACCGAGCCGCTCGGAAAGATCGAGCCGCTCGCAAAGATCGAGCCGATCGAACTGATCGAAAAGATCGAGCCGCGCGCAAAGATCGAGCCGATCGAAAAGATCGAGCCGATCGAAAAGATCGAGCCGATCAAAACGATCGAGCCGATCAAAACAACCGAGCCGATCAAAACGATCGGGCCGATCGAAAATATCGGGCGGCTGATCATTTGCAAGGATCGAGCGGATCGCGCAGCTGATCTTATTTGATCATCACTAAACAATTACTTGTTATCAAAATACTATGACTAAATGAATTAATATAATAAATTTATTTTATGCTTTTTGATGTAATTATAATTAATTTTGATTGCAAATACGAAAAAATGAGTATCAATAAATAAATTGCAGACTAGAATTCTCTCAATCTGCCACAATACAATATTTACATTCTACGAGTAAATTGAATTAACGCTTGCAATGCAAGCATTTACAACAATAAGTCGTGTGTAAACAGGAAACGAAAGAATGATTACGTATAGTAAAAAAAAAAAAAAATCGGCAGAAATATTGAATGTGGTAATTATTCCAAAGATGTAGGATACGAAATATGATTCTTCCTCATCAAATATTTATATATTTAGTGAATTTTCCGAATTTTATCGCAACGATCAATATTTAATTATGTATACCTGAGTTACTGACAGATAAATAACAATTTACTTTTTTAATTGTCATTGACATAATTTGTAGTAGTGATAGAAATAATCGATTATTTTTAAGCGAAATATTTTAATAATTGATTAAATTAGTAGTTGAAAATTGGTATGTGGTTAACGTTTCATCACAAAAAAGTAGTAAAGTAGCGGGGATAGGGGCGAATAAAATGAGCAATTAGAACAACATGACATTTATAAACGGGGGTATTTTTGGGGGTGGTTTTTCCGGGGGATGATATTACAGGCAAAGTTTTTTTTATGGGTAGTTGTTTCGGGGGGTGGTTTTCAAGTAATATTTTTACAAGGCCTGGTTTTTCAAGAGGGTTTTTTTCGAGGAGTGTTTTTTATGAGGGTGGTTTTTTTTTAAGGGAGTGATTTTCCAAGACATATTTTTGTTTAGGGTCCGTAGTTACTAGTGTGGATTACAATTTTTATATAATTATAATTAATTAGTTTTTGTTTTCATTTATATATTATTATTTTATTTTATGAATTATTTAATACAGAATAACGTTTTATGTGATTTTCTGAACACATTTTGCCTGCAAAATTTAAATAAATCAAATTAGAAGTAATTCATTTACTTTGAAAGTTTAAGAATTACTGAATCGATCAAATTAAATTAAATTAAATCGTGTGATCGTTCAATGATACCTCCCCTAGGCCGATCGATCCGCTCGAAAATATCAAACTGCTCTATAGCATGCAGACAGACTAGCTCGAGCCGTACAACTTGATCAATTGTCTTGAGCCGACCGATTAGATCAATCTGCTCGAGCCGATTGATTAATGGACTAGCTCGACCCATTCGAAAAGATCGAGCTGCTCGAAAAGATCGAGCCGTCCGAAAAGATCGAGACGATCGAAAAGCTCGAGCCGATCAAAAAGATCGAGATGATCACAAAGATCGATCCGATCGACAAGATCGAGCCGATCAAAAAGATCGAGCCGATCAAAAAGATCGAGCCGATCAAAAAGATCGAGCCGATCAAAGAGATCGAGCCGATCAGAAAGATCGATTCGGTCGACAAGATCGAGCCGATCAAAAAGATCGAGCGTCATGAGAAGATCGAGCGTCACGAGAAGATCGAGCGGCTCGATCACTTGCACGGATCGATCAATCGATCTTTTTTAATCGATCTTGCCCATCATTAGTATAAAACACTGAAAAATCGCAAAGTTTAAAATATACGGCTTTATTAATCCAATATGTAGATGTGAATAAAACTTGAGTTAAACTTAGCGCTGAACAAATTGTTTAAAACAGTGATTATAGGCAACCCAATAACTTTAACGTATATTAGGTTGCCTATAATCGTTGTTATATGTGTGTGTTTTTTGAACTTCAGTGTAAATCAGTGTTTTTAAGCGTGGCGCATGAAGTAAAATTTCGAGTTTAGAAAAGCCTAATTTGGATTGGCCGCTCCGCTTCGCTACGCGGCCAATCCAAATTCTTAGGCTTTTCTAAACTCGAAATTTTACTTCATGCTTAGTCTGGGAGTGGAAAACACTCGTTAAAAGCCTCAAATTAACCGCTTTTAAACAACGAATTCCCGCAAATTCAAAAAAACGCTGTAATTATCGGGACACGTATACTCAAAAGAAAAATGCCCTGTATGTTGTGTTTTAAACACGTTTTTAACATGTTTTAAACAAACTTTAAATACACTTTAAACATATTTTTTATTGTTAATGTTTTAAACGCTGTTTCAATGAATGAAACACGTTTTGTTAAAAAACTGTTTGTTTTAATTGAAATGAAAAAAACGTATTTTTTTTAACAACCCTGCCAGATGATAAAAATACTGATGATGTAATACTGGATTTTCATGCAACTCACCTGGAATTTCATCATTTCAATATCAGACAAGAAATTGCAAATTCAACCTGACCTGCTTCGTCGAATAAGGAAAAATATTCTGTCAAGATTAGAAAAATGTTCACATGGAAGTCACGTGTTTTTTTTAATTCAAATTTCTGTGCCTTATCTTATAAACACTCTGTATACTTGTTTGATGGACAAAGTAAGTGATCAGAGGAGCAGACGTTTCGGCGCTGACATTTCAACGCCAAGACGTTTCAGTGTTGTCAGTTTCAGCAAATCATTGGGCCCGTTCATCAAAGACAACAGTTGGGAGTTTACTGCCAACTGTTGGGGAATGATGACCGGACTGTTAATCGTGAACGTGTTTAGGATTTTTGCAATCACATAAAATAGACCGATTGGTGTTGGCGATTAGTGTTGACAGGTTAATGTTTTCAAAATGACCGAGTACCGTTCATCAGATACTCAGATACTTGTTTGTGATGCATGTTATCACAAACAAATCCAAACATGTTGAATGCTGAACATTTTGATGAACGGGCCCATTGAAAATCATACATTTTTCAATATACAATTATAAAAAATGTTTTATAAAAGCAAAGTCATTCACGGCAAATAATCTGTTAATTTTTTAAATCAGCCACTGTATAATTTATCAAATAAATTAAATAAAGCATATCGCTCTTAATCTAGATAAATTTACATTTTATAAATAATGGATTACTGTATGACATTTAGATTCTTACATGTTTATTATAAAGAGTGCATTTTATAAAAATTATCAAATTCAATTACACCTTCAGCTTATCTTAGGAGTAATTATACAAAATCTCTAATAAAACATTAATAAATTATATGACAATTAAATAAAAATCTAAAATAATATTATTATTTTCCAATAAATGTGATTTGTTTAAATGTTATAAAAAAAAATGACATATAAGTCCTGATTTAACTTTTCCAATTCTACAAAATTGATAGTAATGATATGGTCAAGTCATTTATTTCTCAATAGTTTGATAAATACGCGTCGACGCATTCGTAAAAGTTGCTTGATTTTCCGAGGATTCACTTTATGTTCTGGCAATAAACTTGCGATAAATATGTAGTAGATTTAAATTAAAATCCCGGTATGAACTGAAGATATAATACAATTAAAAACAAGTTCGGGACGTTTTTTAAGAAATATTATGATGGATGGGAATACTTTAAACAAATTAAGTTCTTATTTGAAAGTGGTATTAAGTAAATGGCATAAATAACATCCTCTATGGTTGAATACTTGTCGGCTTTTATTTCTTGATGGATGAGGGCTTTTAAGAGTTACTCACCTAAATTATCAGAGGCTGATGTGTACACAGCACAGGAAAACACTAGCAGTAGAATCCACATGATTTTATTCAGTTGCACTTTTATAAATATATATTTGACAATCACTTAAATGCGCACATTTACTGCCGGTTTTCGGGTCTCGTGTATTTGTTTACATGTTATACAGTTCGCGACCGAAGACACATCGCGCGAGAACGAAACAGAAACGTAATCACCGGACTAAGGCGAAACGGAAATTTCAGTATGCCCTCCGAATCGGGGCGAACATTCACGAAGTTTTACACATTGTTAAAGCCCTTTAGTTTTTATTCTGGATATTCAGGATATTACTAATTATCAACGACTCGCTAACAAAGAATGAAGTAGTGTGAAAAAAGTTTAATGAACTAAAATCGATAACATATAGCTCTATCCCTTGGGTCACTGCGTTGTATTATAACTAGTAAACTCGACATCCGCCAGCAGTGCACAACTTCAAATATATTCAAGGCGGCCAGGGGGGGATATGGGGGCTCAAACCTCCCCCGAGATTTTAAAAATGTTAAATTTTTCCATGTAAAAGCGGCTTTATAAGATCAAAATCAGTATTTTTACGATTACTCGTTAATTGAAATTTTATTTTGAAATGATTGAAAATACTTCTAAACAGAGACGCCATTTAAAAAGTTAATAATTTCTGACAAAATTCGGCAATAAATATTGCTCTAATGTTAACAAACATATACAAAAAATCGCCCGGGCCTTTTCGAAGCAGTTATCACCCCCTCTCGGCGGTCCTGCTTACAAATAATAATAATGGCCATATAACCATCATTGTACTTCACCTATCATTTCCATTTCCTAAAAACCATGAGTCGTAACAAGAATAGTTTACAATTATTATTTCTTATTACTATTTACTTTTCAGCACTAGTGCTTAAACGGTCAATGCATTTTATATGGGAATTTCTTTTTTGAAAACTTTTATTTACAACTTCATCAAAATGCTTCATTTATGCATCGATTAATATGCGCGCAGCTCTACTTTTTAGCATGCAAAGTGAAATAACATACTAGTAATATCTAAATCATAATAAATACCATTGAAATTGATAATGATAATTAAATGTAGATAAATAAAAAATAATTTCTTATTCTTATTCTATTATTATGATCACAGTGCAGAGTTGGACAGGATTCGATTCATTCAGGATTCGAATCCTAAATTCGAATCCGTTTAGAGGATTCAAAAGAGGCATTCGAATACTTTAGTTCAACTGAGTTCGTGATCCGGATTCGTTACATTTTTTAAGAGGATTCGTATTCGAAACCAAATGTATGTGATTCGAATCCTTATAAAAGGATTCGAATATTTATAAAAGGATTCAAATCCTTACAAAAGGATTGGAATCGTCAAAAATCATTCGAATTAATTGTAAGGGTTAACTTGAAAAATGTCTTTTGTGTGTTTTCGAGTTTAGAAAAGCCCAGAAAATTTGTGTCTGGGAGTGGAAACGCTCGTTCCAAACTTCAAACTGAATGCTTTGATAAGACCATTAAATGACTGACATTTTTTTAAAGATACCAATCTAGTTTTCATTTTTTTTTTAATATTATTTAAAGTAAAACTGACATGGTAGGTTAGGTTAGGTTAGGTTCTAATGGCAGCAGTTAGACCGCTCACTTAGGCCCAAAGGGCGGGCCCCTTGTGATTCCATAAGGGTGAAAAGGAGTCAGATCTCCCCTTCCTCTCCACCTATACAAACCAATCTGAGCACCTAATGAACCCGATCAGATTTCTCACATCTAGGGGTGTGAGGTCCGTTAGTCCATTTGCATAGTGCAAAGCAAGGTACTTGATCCTTTTCCCTTCGAGAGCAGGGCATTGTCTCAGATAGTGGAGTACCGTCTCTTCCTCCTCCACATCCTGGTATCCTCGGCAAAAGTCGTTGTGCTCAAGATCCATCTTTTGTGCATGTCTGCCTAGGAGGCAGTGGCCCGTGAGGATGCCTATCCCCTTCTTTATGTCGATTCTGCTAAGTGCAATTAATCTGTTGCTGTTTATAGTATCCCATATAGGCCATAGCTGCCTTGTTATGAGACACGTATCTTCTTCTGTCCACCTATGGTTGACCGATGCTATCATCTGGTCCCTAAGTAGTCTCTTGCATTCCACAAGAGGAATGTGGATGGAGAGTTCAGTAGACAGGTCTTTCATTCTTGCCCCCTTCCTTGCAAGGTCGTCGGCAATTGAATTTCCCCTGATATCACTGTGGCTAGGTACCCACATGAGTCCCACGTCACAGTTATAGCCTATTTAGCGATTTATTACAGTCTCTGACCACCTTTGAGGTGCAGTACGGACTATTCAGTATCATAATGGCGGCTTGGCTATCAGTAATGAACCTGATACGGTTCCCCTGAAGGTCATTTTTGTGGATCCAGTCCGCTGCCACTCGGATGGCCGTGACCTCTGCCTGAAGAATGTTACAGTGGTTTGGGAGTCTAAAAGACTTTTTGAGGTTGCAATCTTGTGAGAAGATTCCTCCTCCTACTTTGTTATTAGACTTGGAACCATCCGTAAAGAGCCAGACGTCCTTGCCTTGGATTAACTTGCCCTCTAACCATTTGGTTTTGTCCGGGATGGAAGTGGAGAACTTATTTTTCAAAATTAAGTTTTGGAATGAAGCTGTCAGTCTTCAGGGGGATATCGACAAGCTCATTCAGGATCCTTCCATGGCCCTGTTTGCTAGTGCTCCATATCCCAACTGAGTTGATTCTGATCGCTGTGGTAGCTGCAGAATATCTGCAGTAGAGGTCGACTGAAGCTAGATTTAGTGTTATATCTAGCGCTTTGGAGGGGGTGGACCTGGCCGCCCCTGTTATGAGCAATTCGGCAGCTCTCTGGGCCTTGCCGAGTGCAGTTTGGTAGGTTCTTTTGTCGAGGGCAGTCCACCAGACTGCGGCTCCGTAGAACATAATGAGCCTTACGACGGCCATGTACATCCAGTGAACAACGGTTGGATTCAGTCCCCAGTTCTTGCCCACTGCTCTTTTGCAGGAGTACAGCGCGACGAGCGCTTTCCGTACTCTCTCCTGGATATTGGGCTTCCAACTAAGCTTCCTGTCGGTTAGAATGCCCAAATATTTAGCTTACTCTTTTACCACCAGTTCCGTGCCGTTTAGAGGAACTTTGAAGTTTGGTATTTTATGCATTCTGGTGAAGAGTACAAGCTCAGTTTTGAGGGGGTTTACCCCTAGTCCGCACTTCTCATACCAGCGGATTACCTGGCGGAGTGCCTGCTCCATAAGTTCGGATAGGATGTTTAAGTGTTTCCAGAGACCGTAAGAGTCACATCGTCAGCGTAGGCAATTGCCATACACCCTACAGACTCTAGTTCTTTCAGTAGATCATATATGCCTACGTTCCATAGTAGCGGGGAGAGGATCCCCCCTTGAGGGGTACCCCTATTAACCTCTCTTCTTGAGTGCGAGCCACCCAGCGAAGAGACAACGTGCCTCCTCGTCAGCAGCCCCCCTATGAAGAGGCATATCGACTCGTCCATGTGCAGGTTTCTGAGGGCAGACAGAATTGCTTCTGGCTGCACTAAATTGAAGGCTCCTTCGATATCAAGAAATACCGCCAACGTAAACTCCTTATTGCACATGGACTCCTCAACCTGGATAATGAGAGCGTGCAGCGCCGTGTCCACTGATCTGCCCTTAGTATAAGCGTGTTGGCTAGTTGACCAAAGGTTTGGATTGATGCGTTCCTTTATGTACGCTTCAACTAGTCTCTCCAACGTCTTGAGTAAGAAGGACGATAAGCTGATTGGCCTATAGTCCTTCGGTGTTGAGTGGGTTATTTTCCCTGCTTTGGGTATGAACACCACATTTGTCTCTTTCCATCTCTGAGGGATGTACGATAGAGTTAGGCAGGCTTCAAATATTACTTCCAACCAGGGATTTATAATATCTGAGGCTATCTGTAATTCAGCAGGAATGATCCCATCAGGGCCTGCAGCTTTAAAAGGCTTGCAGCTTTTTACACTCCAAGCCAGTTTAGAACTGACATGGTTGCCACAATCTGAAATGTTAAATTTTTCCAACATTTCAAGATTCAAGATTTTTTCTCCGACCTTTTAATATAACTTTCTTTTGTGGGAAACCCCCATTTTGTTAAATTGTTTTTATTGCTTTTGTCAATATTTAAGTTAATTTTATAAATTTGTACGTGTTTTGTAATTTGCCTGCTGATTTTGATAACTTTAATAATATCATATGGCATTTTGTTTTAGTCAATTTGAATATAATTCCATGACTTTTCTCTGACTTTCCCGGTTTTAATGATATTCAGTGATTTACGTAATTTTCAGGCATTCGTCGATTTTATATTGATTTCAATTTGAAGTATTAAACAGGTGTTTCCACTTCCAGGCTAAGCATGAAGTAAAATTTCGAGTTTAGAAAAGCCCCATGAATATTTTCGGGCTTTTCTAAACTCGAAATTTTACTTCATGCGCCACGCGTACAAAACACTGATTTGAAGTGAAGTTCAGAAACACACAAATACATCTTTAATGAGAGTAACAGGGAATCAGATATTTAGTCTGTTATCAACGATGTTCAGTGTTAATAATAAATAATTATGTTTTGAATACTTTTGTTGAAACAACTGGTAACGATATTTATATATTAATGGTTCAAAAAAAATAATAAAATCAAATTTATTCTTAAAGGATTTGTATTCGTGATTCGGAAAAACAGCTCTGTCACAGTGCCAATAAGGCCGCGCGACTCGGGTTTTAACTAAACGGTTTTAAGAAATGCAAAACAAACTTTTTTTAATAGAAATTCTATTTGTTTACATGTTTTTTGTTTTATGATAAAAAATGTATGTCAATGAATTACTTTTATGTATATTGTAGAAAAGACTGGTTGTAGATAAAATACAACGTGTGTGTGAATGGCTTTTGGGCACATACCTAACGGCTCGTGCCCTAAACTCACAAATTGTGACCAAAAGCAAAATTCAGTACTTTACGAACGATTTCAGCGAAAGAAAGGCTTATGGGATTTTCATTACATTTTGTGTTTGCGATCGACTGCATAATATGTCGAAATAATCAATTTTTGTGCTAAATGTGTAATCCGGAAGTGATTAGGTTAGGTTAACTTAGTTCAGGTTAAAAAGTTACATTACTTTCTAACCTGAACTAAGTTAACCTAACCTAATCACTTCCGGATTTTAAAAGTAAAACAATATTTTCCAATATCTGATGATTCTTAATAATTTTTGTTTTCAAAAATATTGATCCAAAAAATAAGTGAATCAGAGCCTTGTAAAGGGTTTAGTAAAATTCGACTGCCTGAAATAATTAAACTTGAAAGAAAATGGCAGTGATGCTAAACAAGAAAAATAATAAATATTTTCTAATTTATCGAATTTATTATCTTTTAATACCAAAAGTTTGTTTCCAAAATTTACTCAAATAATGAAATATGACAGAAACTGGCAATCAAATGAAGACACAAAAAATACAAGATGCCGCTCATCTTGTATTTTTCTTCTTTTTCATTGTTATTTTTTGTCAAATTTCATTAATTCAGTAAGTTTTGGAAACAAACATTTGATATTGAAAAGCTGGTAAATTCGCTAAACTAGAAAATATTCCATATAAGAGCTCTAAATGTGTTTAAAATAACACTGAGATGGAATGTAGTACCCATAATAACAATTGCACAGAAATTTAACAATAATTCAACATAAAAAAATAAAATATCAGTAAATTATCATCAGTATTAAGTATTAAGAGGGCAAAGTCGGGTATCGAATTTCAGAGTTAGTGGACTCTTCTTCCTTGGCGTGCGGGCTTCTTCCTAATCTAAACAAACACATGAGGTGCCCTACTCGGTTGGAAAGGACCCGATCAAAACATCGACACAGTCTCTCTGAAGAATGCACAAGAATGAAATCTTTAAGAACGGAGATTTCTTGTACAAAATTGTTTTTTTTTTGTTTTAGCAAAGTGGGCTTTGAAAACAAAACCAACACGGCATTCTATTAAGGATATTTCAAAACTTATAAAACTAAAGTTTTAGATTTTTTGATGAACTCCATGAGGCACAATTCACCCTCAAAGTTCATTTCTGAAAGACGGTCGGTGCGCAAAATTAGCGTTATCTTAAAAAAATCACAACTACACGACCGTACGTTCTATCGTCACAATTTTTTTGACGCAACAATAAAATTATATCATTCTACTAAATGACATGTAGTTTAATTGATTTAAATAATAAGTAAAGCTTTGAGAATTAATTAAAAACAGATAATTTTCACTACTAAATTTTAACTTTAGTTGGGCCGTAATAAAATTTAAAAAATAGTAGAGGTCTGACATTACCTGCAAAAAATCGGCCAATGTCTCCTCTGTAACCCTATGTAAAAATCTAATTTTTATCGATCCGACCCCGAAAATAATTAATATTTGTCTATCAATTCACATCATTTTCAAAAATGTACAACTTTTAGCTCAATCTTTTAATCGTTTTCATTTTTTAACACAACCCACTGAGCAAAGAAGCGTTGCATGACACGTTGCATCAATGCTACCGCACAACACGAAACGTTGCGTTTTAAGTTGCAAGAATGTTGAAAAAACGTTTATAAACGCTGAATGTCCGCCTGCAGGAACGTTGCATGCTAACGTTAAAAGAAAAATGTTGCTGCACTGTTGACAAAGCAACGCTTATGCAACACGAGCGATTAACTCTTATTTGTATGCAACCCAACATACGAATGTTAAGTTGCATACAATAAATGCATAGAATCCGTATTGTATACAACCCGATGTGCAGCAATTAAGTGAACGTTATTGGAAGGTTTCTCTCGTAATCTCAATGCAAAATTTGTGTCTCGGTTTAAATGGGCCAACAAATACAAATATATATTGACAACAAGAAAACAATAAAAAAAACTGTCTTACAAAAAGTAATGTATAGTCTAAGGGAGAGAGTACCCCGGAACCTAAGTACCTAGTACCGTTAAACTCTGAAAACATTAAAATATTGTTAACAAGTGCATGAACTACTATTGAAATCAGCGGCTTATACGGGTGGCGCATGAAGTATAATTTCGAGTTTAGAAAAGCCCAGAAAATTTGTTTCGGGTCGCTATGTGACCCTCGACAAATTTACACGGGGCTTTTCTTAACTCGAAATTTTACTTCATGCTTAGTCTGGGAGTGGAAAACACTCGTTTAAAGCTTTCAGTTGAACTTTTTAAAAAAAACAACGAATATCTGAAGATTTTCAGCATATAATTGGGACATGTTTACTTGAATGAAAAACTCTCTGTATGTTCAATGTCCATGAAATGTGTAAACCGCGATGCTGCATTACAGCAACAGTTTCAACAATTATACAATGTTACCATTTTCAATATATATTCAATGTTTACAATACAATGTTGCATAAAAGTCAAATTGTAATGATTATATAACGTTGTGTTACTTTGCCGCAATATTTTTGAAACGTTATAAAACAATGTTGAATTTTAGTATCATGTTTAACATTTCGGTAATGTATATAAATCAATATTGCACGGAAAACGTGTATACAATGTTTGCAACGTTGCTAAAACTTTGTTGTAATAATTTGAATACAATGTTTTATTTTAGTATCATGTTCAATATTCGTGCAATATTTAAAATGTTTTCGTGTTCAGTAGGAAAGGTAACATCATATCCCTTTATCAAATTACATGCAGATTTCTTCCTGGAATTGTTTAGGAAAGTTATTAGAGCTAGTTAAAAATAATTATCATCATCATTACATTTGAACTTTAAGAGGTCCTTAATAAAACCTAACTAAAAATAGAGGCATGGTACCATTTTAAAAAATGTGCACATTCTCTCTTTTATAACCCTGTGTAAAAATTATATTTATACGATCCGACTCTTATTGATTTGAGCGTTTCAAACGTGAGATGCGTTTATTTATTTTACATACGCGTCTGTTTATTATCTCATAAAGAGCACCTTTTCGAAATAGACTCTTGTAACTGTCATCTATCCATATCGGTCACTCCGAATCTAAATCACACCCTCTTGAAACATATTTTCGGTCTTTAATTAATAGGTTTGGCTATTTGGTGGTGTTTTTGATTATCGGTAATTAGTTTACTGTCGACTTTTAAAGCAAACCTATTAAATCCTCTCTATATACCTTTTATGTTTTATCGTGTTTTTAGTATGATTTAGTTGTGTAATATTTAAATATATTTATTAGTATATTTAATATACTTTTTAGTGTTTAATGTGTGTTCTTTGGATTATTGTGTTAAAATATTAGTGTAGAAAATAATATAAAGTGCAGTTAATTTTTATTATTTTCCTAATCAATTCAGACAAGAAATGTCATTTGATAAACAGATATGATGTTATCTTTGCGTCAAAAAATGAGAACGATTAAAAGACTAAGCCAAAAGTTGTATATTTTCGAAAATGATGTAAATCAGGCTCGCCAATTATGTGTTCGCTGATAGAAAAAATCCATTATTTTCGGGGTAGGATGGATAAAAATAAGGTTTATACATAGGGTTATAGAGGAGACATTGGCCGATTTTTTGCAGGTGCCAGAGCTCTACTACTTTTTAAATGTTATTACAGCCGAACTAAAGTTAAAATTTGGTTTTGAAAATTATCCGTTTTTAATTAACACTCAAAGCATTACTAATTATTATACTCAATGACATTAGAAGCGTAACACCCAGAAGGAGTTATTATTTTAACTTGATTTTTTGCCAGTATGGTAGTCTTACATCAAGAATAAAATGATTACATTTTCAAGAAATTTTATTAAAAAACAATCTAAAAAAAATTAATTATGTGTTTGGCGACCCCTTTGCTGTATACACTCCTGTAGACGTCTGGGCATCGACAAAATGAGATGGTCGATGTCTTCTTGAGGCATCTCGTTCCAAGCAACTTGAATTTCATCGATCAACTGTGCTAGAGTCTGTGGAGGATGGTGCAAAGAGAATATTCTTCTTCCCATGATATCCCACACATGTTCAATGGGATTTAAATCCGGCGAACGGGGCGGCCACGCCAAAACATTAACACCAGCTTCATTAAGAAAGTTCATAGTTCGACGAGCAATATGGGGACGTGCGTTATCTTGTTGAAAAAGTACGTCTGGGCGGCCATCTAAATAAGGCAACAAAGTCGGTCGTATGACGTCTTCAACATAACGCCCAGCTGTCATACTGCCTCGAATGAATACAAGAGTTGATCGACTACCATAAGCAATAGCCCCCCAAACCATTACTCCAGCAGTCCTGTGTACATGCCTCTCAATAGCAAACCTAAGATCAGGTCGTTCTCCACGGTAGCGTCGTACCCTTCTACGGCCATCATGCGTGCCTAGACAAAATCGTGATTCATCGCTGAATACGACATCGTGCCATTCTGCCTCCCAATGCTGCCGTTCTTTGCACCAGTCCAACCTTTGGCGACAGTGTCTCGCTGTTAAAGGAAGCACTAATCTTGGACGGTACGAAAGAAGACCAAAGGATTGAATGCGGCGATATAAGGTTCGCATACTAACGGGCCTACCTTCTTCTTCAATCCATTGATCACCGATTTGACGCGTAGTAGCGAAACGGTCTCGCAGGGCTATTTGTCTTAAGCGCCGATCTTGACGTTCTGTGGTACGCCTTGGTTGACCAATTGGTCTTCTTCTTGCTCCTCTACCTTCTTCTGTCCATACCTGATACACACGTATTACAGTTACTGCAGTGGAATCAATACGGCGGGCAATTTCGCGATAGGACATACCGACATCTCGATAAGCAACAACTCGACCCCGGTCAAAATCGCTCAAATGGTGATATTGTGGACGTCTTCGGACTCGAGGCATTTTATTTAAGCTTAACACACTCAACGGAAACACGAAAACTAAAAACATCTGTACTATACAGCTCATATAAATAGTTTTATCAAAAAAGAAAAAGTGAAATATTTTTTTTTCCCAATAAATATAAAAGGCACAAGGTTGAAATTGTTATCAATGTATGCTTTAAATATAGTCACTCTGTTGCTAAAATATGAATTCAAAAAAATCATTCCTTCTTGGTGTTACGCTTCTAATGTCATTGAGTATATTTAAATCAATCAAACTACATGTCATTTAGTAGAATGATATAATGTTATCGTTGTGTCAAACAATTGTGACGATAGAAAGTGTTGTCGTAAAGCTGTAATTTTTTTAAGATAACGCTAATTAACAACTTTGAGGGTGAACTGTGCCTCATGGAGTTTATAAAAAAATCTGAAACTTTAGTTTTATGAGTTTTGAAATGTCCTTAACAGAACGCCTTAAATCATATTTTAAAATTTTCAGTTTTCAATTTTACTCCAAAAAGCGGCAGTGGACCTCGCGAGCTCGCGCTGGCACACTGTGCACAGTAGTGTTCGGAAAGTAAAAATATATGGCATGTGTAATGTTGCTTCTGGCGAAACTGGATATGCAACTGAAGTTTTCTAATGACCACTAAATTCCAATTTATTTTTAGTGTAACTACCAAAATTTAAATTGTCTTGGTAAGCCACCAGGTTTACAAAAAACACACGTTAGAAGGGTTACACGAACCATCGTGTAACCCTTCGAACGTGAGTTTCTATTCCTTGGTAAAGCATGCAGTAAAATTTCGAGTTAAGAAGAGCCTGAAAATTTGGATTGGTCACGTAGCGATGCGGAACGACCAAACCAATTTGTAAGCTTTGCTAAACTTAAAATTTTACTTTAATGCGCCACGCGTATTAATGACTGATTTAAAATGAAGTTCAAAATATACTGCCAAAGCTGTATGCTAAAGCAGTATATTTTAAACATCACATATAATTAGTGGATTATACGCCTGGCGCATAAAGTACAGTTTCAAGTTTAGAAAAGCCTAAAAATGCTATGCGGCCAAACCAAATCTTTAGGCTTTTCGTAACTCGAAATTTTACTGCATGCGTAAACAAGGACCGAAAGCCCTCGTTTTCTAAACTCGAAATCGTACTTCATGATGAATCAAGGAGTGAAAATATTTACAGAGTATGCATCGGTACATGTATACTTAAAAGAAAAATTACCTGTAGTTATGAGTTGGTTTAAAGCATTTGCAATCGTTTATTAATAAATCCTATTAGAACATTAGTTTTCTTTAATAAAAAATTGACAAATGGCAAACTCGTAAAAGAGACTCATGTGTCACTGTCCGTTCCGCCGGCACTTTGTAAATGCCGTTGTTATATTGCTGAACTTATTTTACGTAACAATAACTATACAAATACTTGGTTGTCGTTTTGTTGCAAATACAAGCAAAAATCTGTATGACATGTATGCATACCCATCGGGATATGTACACTTGAATAAAAAATGTATGTTTGTCTCCAGATCCACCAATAAAAATTCTCACGAGGCGCCGCTGTTACGTACTAATATTTATTTCTTACGGATTTCTAGGTAATGCCATTAGTTTGTAATAAATAAAGTTTATAAATGAAATTGCCAATTCTTGGTTGTAGAATACTGATGAGAGATAAATCTCGAAACGCGTCTATAGATGGCCTGAATAATTTGACCCAAATTGTTACATTTGCAGTAGGTTACTGTATGTAACAGCAAACACTTGTTGTATAATTCAATGTCCGTCGGGGTATTAGCCCGGGAAGTAGTTGTTTTAATGAGTGTTTGTAAGACTAACTTGTTGTAGATTGCGAAAAGAATCGCACTTTTAATAATAAATAAAGTTTATATAGACACGCGTTAGAATCATTAGGAACTGTTTCTCCCATCCACAAGACTCAACTTTTTGTAATAAATCCAAACCCCTGCAACTTAACTAAATTCGAAAACTCGAAGGCCGACACAAACTAATTAATAAAACGAAGAGGAGAAGAAAAAATATACTACGAAGGATAATAAAATAGTGATTTACTGGTTCTGTACCGCATTGCCGCCCCTGAGCTTATTAACCAAGCCAGTCAAAATAGGGTAGGAAATTTAACTATTGGCTGAAATTGATTAACAGACGAACGAAGTCCCCATTTCCGAGCAAACTCGAACAGATGAGCTGAACAGAAAAAGTACAAAAATAGGAGAACCGGATCCCGGTTTCGCCTCGAGGGCGGAAAAAATAATTGATCAAATTCCGTACAGATTACGCGACACAAGCGAACCGGGCTCATTATTAAAGGAACTAATTAAATAACAAGTGAACTAAAAGAGGGGACCCCGAACAAGTTGCGTTTTATCGCGTAAAGTACATAATTTAATATTTACACAAATTCTATTTAAATAGTTAAATATGTTCGTTATTTAGTGGTTGAACTGCGGAATAATTAATAGATGAAATACCTATTTGCATTTTTTCCGAGGCGTAGGTTGACCATTTTCATTTTCAAATCAAACATTTGATTTAAAGGAAGCGCATCTTCGACGATCTAAAATCAATTTATTCACAACTTGAATTCTCTCTTACGGACAGGTAACAGATTGATGTGCACAGCCATTTAACTTCAGAAGTAACTTCATGGCGGACGTCTTTTCAGATAATGGATTTACTCTTTATTCGAAACGCTCTGTTTAACATTTAACGGAATATCTCAAAATCTGTTCACAAGATAGAACTTGTAGATCTTTCTATATCTTAGAGAGTTTTCGAGTTATTCCGGTTTTTGTCAACTATTGTTTGAAATGTTTTTCGATATTATCAATACTTGCCGAGATATAGCAAAAAAACACTTTTTTTAATAAATCAAAAACTAACAAGTACTACGACAAAAACTGTTTATACATAGGTACATATACAGGTTATTTCATTTAGATAGTCATCAAGAAACCACACCCCTCTATGTCGATACATTTCCGGTATCACACTTTCAGCACTCGTCGTGTAAGGTCAAAAAAGCGCACGCAAATTAGGCTGGCAGTGCTGATAAGGTTGGCAACGCTGAACTGTCAGCTGAATTGTCTGTTGAATGTAGATGCAACTACAAGTGAATATGTGTGCTGTGGATCCGACTTCGCTAGTATTGGAAAAGGCAGTAAACCTCTTTTAAATTCAATATTAACAATATGCTTAGTTTTAGATTGGTCATAATATTCAAGAACATATGATTTGTTCACAATAATTTCCTCTTAGTTCTGTGACAAATTGGAAGTGTTGGTCCTCTTTATTTCTATCATTTCAAATTATTGTTTCACTTAGTTGTAAGCAAACCTATCGCCTACTATTGATAATCAGATATGTTTCTTATTGAAATAGCTTTACCACGGTTGAAGTAGGATTAATATTGAGCATTTTCGTAAAACAGTTAAGAAATATATGAGAAAATATTAGAATACATATTAGATTCAGAAATAGTTCTATAGGACCAAAATAATAATATTAATAACAGCCAAAATAGCAAACACAAGACTAATGAGAAGTCAATATTTTGAAAATAAATGCAGAACGTAAAGATTTAAAAGAAAGCGATTAGCCGAGAAATATATAAAAAGGAGCTAACAGTGGGTAGGGTAGAAAAAAAATGTAATATAAGAAAAGGAAAGAATGTAAAACACTGAATTGATAGAGGATTGACCAAGGATGCATTTTATGCCTAGGGTACTAATCCGAGAGCAGCGGCTTAGTAACTATTACCCCCCAATCTGGCGCGTCAAAATAAAAAAAATCACAATGGGTATATAACTCGTTTATTGCGGTTCCGAACGCAGTAGATTGTTATAAAATGCTTTTCGTTTCACAATAAAATTAAAATAAACATTAAAAATACTTTAATTGAAGTGTATAAATTACAAATATCTGAATTGTGATAAAATATCTTTCCCCTTTAATATTATAATAAATAATCAAAAATAACGTGATTGCCGAAACATTTACGTTTAAACCAAATGATATTAACATATTGCCCCGGAAGCTTGCTAGAATCCATTTCAAAAACTTAATAAAGATTTTAATTGTTTACAGCTGCTGTCCTGGGCCCAACTTCAAAACTTAATTCAATTTATATGAAAGTTTAATAAGAAAAGCTTCAAGAAACAAAGGAAAACTCCAACACTTTTTTTGTAACAACAGCAACACATTGAGGGAAAAGCTTGAAGGTCCGCTTATTTTTTCCATCGCCATATCTTCTAAAATATTCAGAAAAAAATGATACCGTTTCAAAATTAAAAATATGAAAGTAGTCGGAAATATTAAAATGTTTATTATGAAATTAAAATGAACGAGTTTCATAAAAGTACTAATTTTACTCAATATATATGAAATGCAATATTGTTTACTATTATTAAAAATATTTAAATAACACTAAACAAATATAACTATTAAAATATTATATTTATTTAGGGTAGAGTTTAACATTGACCTCTATCGTAATAATAATTATTGACTAGTACTTTACTATATTGCCGAATATTTTCGACAATATTACAGCAAAAAATTAATTCATTTCAATGAAATATTCTAAACTTAATATACTCGTACTTCACATGCTAGTCTAGCTGTATAAGTATGTTGAACAACAATACCGGGTGTTTCATTTAACTTGATACTGCTAAATATCTGGAGAATAAAGCATTATATCGAAAAAAAATTAAATAAACGCCCATTTTTTTCTGGGAGCAAATTAACCTGTTCATTATAATAATTGCGGCCCCCCAGTTTAAATGGAAACTGTTGAAGTAAAACGTGTTTAATTCATTTAACTAATGATTAATTTGAGGAAGCTGTTTCTTAGTTGTTATGTACAATTATATAAAATTAAATAATCAAGTTGATACATAATCAGTGTCAGTTTTCTTTTCTGAATTATTTTGTTGAACATGGAAGCAGTGTGCGGTTCATAATAAAGCTACGTAGTGGATCTGTTGCTTTGAGACACTGCTAAATTGTGTTGTTACTTGTTTTTTTTGGATAGACAGCACGATGATGGAAATGCACAGTATTGAGAAACTACGGGGTATTGAGAATTAGAGCGTTAAGGAATTTACTGCAAGGGACTTCCGACGCATACGAGGTTGGCATGGGGGAAATCGAAAAACCAAAATTGTCAGTTGCAGGATCGAAAATGAGAATGAACGGGCTATGTACGAAGGGAAGCTCAAAACATGGATCAAACCAGATCAAGCTGCAAGTTAAATAATCGTCAAGTCTCTGGAGTTCAAGGTTATAACATTGTTAGTGACATGTGACATTCCGTTTATGAGCAGCAAACAAAGCAAGCCTCTCACACAGTTCAAGCTGAATTTTTCAATTTTAGTTAAAATCCTACTGACGATATGGTGGCTCACATAGCTCGTTACGAGGGGCTGGTTTTACGCATGCAGCTGGTAAAGGTAAGGCCGGATGAGTCATCGCTTATGGTAAAGATGCTAAATTCGCTTTCAGATGAGTATGAAAATATGCGGCAAGCATGGTGGGCTCGACCGGATAACCTGCAAACTTGATCGAAGTGCTAACGTCCGATGAAAAGCGTCGACAACAACGTTCCGAAAAACAGGAAGAATTGGTTGCACTTAAGGCTAGTAAAGGTAAAAATCAAAGCAAAAGTAGAAGCAACCGTGATATGCCAAAAGGGAAACAAATGTCATTTACAGGAATCTAAAGAAAATGAGAAAGTTTCTAATAAACCAAAATGTTATCGTTGCGGACGTATTGGGCACATTCGTCGATTCTGTAACTAAGAAACAAGAAATAAGAAAACACGAAAAGATGAAGCGTTTGTTTGGATCGTAAAATCGGGAGCAACGGATCGCAATCCTCATTACGAGGAATGGTTTTCTTCTTTCGGAAAATTTGCCTCTCCCGTAAGAATGTACATTAGGGATAAATCAACAGTGAACGCTGTTGACAAAGGCACAATAGGTTTTGACACTCCTGTTGGTGGGAAATAGCTGCAATGTCACATGGAAAATGTTCTGTTTTGCACCAATGGCTCGAAGGAATTTTTTCCCAGCAACGTCGGCACTTGAACAAGGCATGCAGTTCAGATCTTCTAGAGAGGTGTGAATTTACTAGAGAAGGTTGTCAAGGCATGCGGTGTTCGAGTTGGTAATCTGTTTAAGATGATTATACGAGTGAAATTGCCTTTAACACAGGAATGTGAGGTTAATTTTGCTTCGAAAGACACTACAAATATGGCATAATAGATTACGACAACAGCACAAGCGACACGTAAGTGAAGTTTTGCGAAGAAATGAAATTGATTTTATCGAAGATAATCAATTTTGCGGAGCATGCGTCGAGGCAAAACAATACAAAAGTAGTTTTAAAACATGAAATCAGCGTGCCACGTTTGTGTTTCGTTGGGCAAAGCAAAATATTTTGTGTGTTCTACTTGCGATAACTCAAAAATGCGTATGGTTTATTTTCTGAAAGAAAATTCTGAAGTTATTGGAAACATTAATGAGGTATTACAAACTGTGAAAACTCAGTTTCGAAGGCCAATAAAAATGATGTACTATGAACTTACTAATACTTTAGAAATCAAACGGAGTAAGTATAACAATGGCAAATCCTTATTCTTCACAGCAAAAAGGTTGTGCAGAACGAACAAACAGGACTATGCTATGCTCATTTCAAAGAATTTACTAAAGCATTTGTGGGCTGTAGCTGTAAACACTGCTGTCTACCATATATTCTAAACCATACAGGACCAAGTGGCATTGAAGGTAAAATGCCATATGACTTGTTCGCGGAGAAGAAAGTTCATCTTAATCATTTTCACGTCTTTGATACTAGCTGTTTTGTACACATACCAAAAAAAACGCAAGAAATAGGACAAGAAAGGAAATCAAGGAACTTTATTTGGATATTCAAACAATATTGATCGTTTTCGTGTTTGGTATAAATTGGAAAATCGTGTTATTCGTCGTATTTGTCGTATTTAAGCCTGAACAGACTGGTTAATTATCAGCATTATTTCCTAATGAACCCAAAATTGAGGAAGTATGTCAATCTAGAAAATTAGCCGATTTTCAATGAGGAATTTTCACGTCAATAAATTGAACACGAAACTCAAGAGTTCGAAGAACATGAGTGAAGATGCCAAACCGATTGACGTTCGCAATAGTCATTGAAGTAATTGAGCCAAGGAGTTACATGGAAGCAATAAATTGCACAGAAAAGAAACATTGGGTTAATGAAACTGGTAGCATTGCCAACGGGTCGCAAGGCAATTTCGAATCGTTGGGTTCATAGATTAAAACAAGATACTGATGGAAAAATCACTCGGTTCAAGGCACGTTTGGTTGTCAGGAGATTTTGTCAGCGAGAAGAAGCTAATTATAATGATACCTTCAGTCCTCTAGCACGTTTTGATACCATTCAGACGATGCTTAGCATTGCGGCAAAAGAAAAATTAGAACTTGCCCAATTTTATATTAGGACGAGCTTCTTGTATGGCACAATCAAAGAAGAAATTTACATGAAACAACCGGAAAGTTACCAGGATGGAAGTCAGCGTATTTGCAAGCTACAACGAAAGGATGGAAGTCAGCGTGTTTGCAAGCTACAACAAAGTCTGTATGGTCTGAAGCAGTCTCCGCAATGCTGGAACGAACGATTCAAAGATTTTGATAGGTTTTCAAGAAAGCTCAGCTGATCCATGTTTGTTTCATCGTATAACCGAAGCTGACAAACTGATCGTTGTTCTATACGTAGACGATGGGTTGGTGGTTGCAATAAGAAGAGTAATTATTGACGAATGAAGACATTGAAAGAAGAATTTAAAATAACCGATAAAGAAATGGGGTGTTTTCTTAGTATTAAAATGACTTAACTTGACAATTGTTCATTTTTTATTATTCAAAAATGTTATTGAGAGGATACGATGAAAAGATTTAATATGCAAGATGCAAATCCGGTATCCACACCGATCGAGAAATTGCAACTGCTTACTATATTTAGGACTGGGCATTGAGAATTTGGAACTGCTAAGGCAGCTTGTGCTTTTCGCTCTTCCCCCGGAAAGTAGGAGTCAAACAGTAATTGGAGCGTTTCTTTACATGAGCACGTCCAACTGCCGTATTCTTTCATGACAAAGCATTGGACTGCTGACTTTTTATAAAGGATTTTGCGTAGTCGGCATTCATCTGAGATTTCTCATATTTGGTTAGAAGTTGCTCCATGCTGATCGCTTCGCTTTCTTAATTGCTTTCTTAAAATTACTAGGACTATCCTTATTAGCTGCCCACTCGTTGGTGTTCTTGGCGTTGTTAAGTAGTCTTCTGCACTCCTTTCTTATAGAGCTAACTTCGGAGGTCCACGAGTGTAGTTTGCCCTTAACTTTTTTTTAGCGCGCTTAGGGACGCTGCTTCAATTTACTTGTTGCAGGCAGAGGAGAATTACTCCACCATCTAATCCAGTTGCTCCCTTGTGTGGGGAATGGTTAGTTATTCAGATGGGAGGGCACTTGATAGGCCACGCTACTCAGTCCATCCTCCTCTTTTCTACAAATTTGGGGCATACTTGCATTTGAATATCGAGTTTGAATTCGATATACCTATGGTCAGAGATGGAGTATTCTTTCGACACCTTTCAATGTCTGATAATATAATATTAAACGAACGTTCTGAATCTAACGTAATGTCAAGGGAAGGTTATAAAGGCATTACTTTACATATAGAGAGGTGAGAATAAATTCTAAGAGTGACTCACTTCTAGTATTGGTATCCGAGCAGCCCCAAATGTCATGATGGGCATTCGCATCGGCCGCAATGATGCCGCCTACTCTTTCACGGTTGGCTGTGCCAAGAAACCCACACAGACCCCTAGAAGGGATGTCTGCATCGTTGGCGAAATAGTGCCACTGTTACTGAAATTAGGCAGAACAAATGCACTATATCTTTTATTTATAAGCAGGCAGGAGCGTGGCTTACCTGACTTCTGCAGGTGGAATAGCCTGTAGTCTTTCCCCAGGTTCCTGTATGAGAGCGATGTCCTCTCCACTCTCCAGAGAAGAGCAGCAGATTTTCGTCCGTTGCGCCGTCCAACCCAAATATTAAACTGTGACTCACTGTCCGATGTTGGGGCCCGTGTAGTATTCATCCACTGTGCTGAGACCTCTTCCTTATTGGGACTGGGGGTCTTCTGGTCCATGTGTGAGATAAGGGGCGAACATATGGATTTAATATGTATAACCACATTTATTCATTTCTTGCTTCCAGGCTCATTTTAGAGGAAAAGTACAATGCGGCGTCGTTTACTATTGTTTAATTTTTAAGAAATACGAAATTGTAAAAATTTTCCTTATCAGACAAAATATGGGCATTTTCAGCACGTGATTACGGCCATTTAAAGCTCTAATACTCGATTTGTATGCTTAAATTCATCAACGCAGCACCCGTAGCTTTTATTTAATGTCCCTTCCGCGATTCTAGAGCACTAGTATCAACAATTATGAATGAAGACGGGTGTTCCTGAAGCTATTTATTTTAAATTTCAAAACTAGATAAAAAAATCTGCTGTGACCAACACAGGTGCCGACCGCAAATAAAATTAATATAAGATTATTAAATTTATTATTACCATGCCTTAATAAAATTCATTTGTACAATAAAATATCCGCTACTAATAAAATGTTTTTTTTATAACTTTGTCGTTTAAAAAGGTACTTCCCGTCGGCCCAAATAAATAAAATATAGCATACACACCGTAGAAAAAAATAAAGAATTGGTAGCAGTAAAAAAAATATTTTTTTTACCAAGAAACGAAAGGGGTGGGTCGTAACTCAAAATTTAACATTCAAACCTACATAAGTCTATCTCTCTAAGTTTTTTGTTGACATTTCCGGCAATTTTTTATCACATTACATTTTAGAAATGTTAATAATTCTAATATAAATTTATTTTCTACCAGAATTTAGTACATTTTAAAATGCATGTTTGAACCGAACGGAAATAAATCGTATTTTTTTTAGTTCCGGTTTTTGTTCCGACCGAAATAACGGGTTTTCCGAATTCCGGTTAAGTTCCGGTTCGAAGCTCTAGTAGTAACTCCAAATTGTAAAAAGGTAAATTATTGGATGAAAATAAATGTATCGTATACTGCTATAATGACACGTAAAATAATTCAATTTGCTCATTAAGAACTAATAATAAATTTCAATTTTAACAATGTATACTACTCATCAGTGTATAAGTGTTAAACTATGATTATTAAAAGATCATCAAATAGTCATAACCACTAAAAAAAAATCATAACTTTAAAAAAGGAAAATATAACAGAGAAATTCCACCCGCAGTTTTTTGCTTACATATTTTATTGTTGCAATATATTATTTAGATTGAAAGGGATGATTTGTGCGGATTCCGTTTTTGAGGGACAAACGTAATCTATTGTTAGAGGCAAACAGTTTTCCAGATTTCCTTTCGGCATGCCAAGTCACCTGGCGTATTGACTTTCCGTCTGGAAACTTTAATGCCGCACAAAAATGTTTGTAATTTCTTGTGTGTCCTGTAGTATTCCACGCCAGCCTTAAATTAAATTTATGATCATCCCTGAATCTGATAGAAAAATCCCTAAATAATGCAGTAAAAGTAAACGTATCCCAGAGAAAGCATAAATAGTAACACTCAATATAAGCGTCGATGCATGACTCACGTTATACCATTAATCTATCGATCAGAAACTTACTTTTTGATTAACTTCGAGAAATCTATTAAATTCTTACGTTAATATTTAACTTTAATAACGGCCATGTTTTTGCGAATACGGTTAATTAAATGTTTCTGTAATACTGGAATACTTTAGTTATTAACAATATGAATTTTAAATGCACTTTTTCAATTAAAAATAGTCTAGATTTAGTTAACAAAACCAAAAAATTACATGTGACATATAATACCACACCGACGGAGAAAAATTAGCTCGAGAGACAGGTGGATTCGGGTGAAAAATACTAAGAAAAGAAAAATAGATACCTCGCCATTACCACCAAAACGAAGCACTAGCAGGGCTAAACTTAAAAAAATACTTGCACCTCCACCTAACGCTTTTAATGTGTTTATCATTAAATTCATTAATGATAAACACATTAAAATGAATGCCCAAGACGAGACAGATTTTAAAAAGCTCTCAGTAGCATTAAACGAAAAGACATACGTTTGGCATTCTTATGAGAATAAACAAAATAGTCCAATTAAAGTTATGGCTAACAAACTGTATCATTCAGTAAAACCAGATCATATTGTCCAGGAAATTAAAAAAACGTGGCTACAAACTCATCGCAGCCATCCCTAAACTAAAATTCGGTACAAAGCAACCTCTAAATATGTTCATGCTCACATTTAACCGCGATGAGACTGATGATAAAATCTATGAAATAAATGTTCATAAAATATGATATTTTTTTAAGTTTATGCAATTACAACAATTTAAGTAAATATTGATGATTTTTGTAAGTTTCAAAAATGCTAAGACTTTTATTAATTTACAGGATTTTGTAAAATTTTCAATTTTTGATCATTATTCCTCATATTCAGCTTTCAAGAAAACTTAATATGTCTTTAAATTAGTTAAATTTACACTTAATGTGCAAATTTCACTAATTTAGACACATTTAACTTTTTATAAGAACTTGATCATAATTGATTTGAAAACTTTGATTTGTAAATTAAAAAAGTAAATAAATAATTAAATTTTTTTTTAAAATTCATTTCTCGGTAACAAGAAAGTTAAATTTGTTCAGAATTACAGAAAATATTTCATATTGATTGAGTGATGTTTAAAACGACGTGATGCTATTATTAGATTTGCATAATTAATTACATGTTATTGTTTTCTACCTGTTATAATGTACTGTTGGCATTGAACATTTTTAATTGTTGTACATGCAAAAATTGATCGCTTTAAAATCCTCTCGTACAAATAATAATGTGAAAATTAAAATTTATTTATTTGTTTTTATAGACATTTTAAAAATATATATCTCCAAATAAAGCGAATAGTCTATTTTACAGCATTGACATCAAAATCATAGGATTATAAATAAATATCCATCTATTTTTTTTAACGGGACTGTGAGTATGAGCAAAAGAGAGGTTCATGGATCACTTTTCGGTCTCGTCGTACAGTGGTCTGAATCTCAGAAAAGTTGGCCGAAAATAGAAAAAAGTTTGAGATTTAAACGGTAATTGGTATAAAAGGGTTTTCAAGGTCGCTGATTAAGAATTTCATAGTATAATTTCAAAATTTAAAATGGCGGATCCAATATGGCCGACCACTTCATTACAATTTGTTCGGAATTTCATATAAATTGATATATAGGGGTTTTCGAGGCCGCTGATTGAGAATTTCGTAGTATTATTTCAAAATTCAAAATAGCAGATTCCGATCACTTCATTACAAATTGTTCGGAATTTCATATAAATTGGTATATAGAGGTTTTCGAGGTCGCTGATTGCGAATTTCATAGTATAATTTCAAAATTCAAAATGGCGGATAAAATATTACCTGTCACTTCATTACAAACATTTAAGTTGCATGTCCAAGTTCGAATTCAAATCGTTCCGTAATATCTTGAACAGTTCTCGACGAGTACACATTATTTTATCAATACTAACTTAACAAAGCGGCTGCTTAGCGTTAGGTATTTCTAACCTCAAAAGTACAGGGGCAAAGTTCAAACTTGTTTTACAAAACATCGTAAACTATATGCTCCATATCTCAATTTCTTGTTTCTCGCTGAATAGATAACTTTTTGCTAATTTACGGTAAAATTTTTTACAAGAAAAGCCATTATGTAGACACATCTTTGACATGATTTTTAATACACGCGAGTATAAATTAATAAAAACGTTGTGTACGGAAATATTCTACATACCTTCCATAACACCCTTCATCAAACAGAATTGAAAAAGAACACTTGAATAAAAAGTTACACTCACTTGTAGTAATAGTGATATTTCGGAGCCGCTACACGTGGTTCACGCTGTGCAGAGAACGGGAACTTTGAACTAACGTAGCGTCTCGGGTATAAATCATATGTCACTTTCCCTTTAGAATAACATGCACCAAAGCTTCCTCTACGAGATTCCTTGGAGTAAAAATCATTCGGTGACTATCATTTTTTCGATTTTGGCCACCTTTTTGCAGATCCAGACTACTGTGCGTCGCGCTATGTATGAATTATGTTGAACTAGCTCACACAAGGTTTCCCTTCCCACTCTAACTTGAACACTACAAGAATCCGTCTCTCTTGTGTATCCAGTAGCGTAGACTCTCGCTCTAAGTTGGGAAGAAATTACTATACGCAAAAATCTCTCTCGTTTAACAGGCAATTTGCAATTTTTTTTAATTAAATTCTGCTTGATTATATGCTATAATATTGTCACTTGCACTAGTATCTATTTTAAATCTAGGTCTTACAATAATTAAAATTTTTATTTCATCTGTAATTTAATTTAATTCTAAGAAAGCTACTGAGTAATCTGTTGGTAGAGTTTAAATTGGATTAACATGTTTTTGTTTCTTTCTACACAAAAGTGATTCGGAATTTCACAAATTCTGCAAGTCTTCTCATATCCTGGACATCTGTTAACTTAATGATTCCAACTGCAATTTCGACAATTATTTATTAAAATATAAAAACGAATTAAAATTAATATCGACTTTCTGCAAAAAGTTTGTCTCCAAATATTCATTGAAACAACTACTTCTCGAGCTAATACCCCGACAGATATTGAATTATACAATGAATATTTGCGTTACACGACAGCACTGCTGTTCTATGCATAATTTATATGCAAAATGCAACATCAGGTCAAACTATTCTCTAACCAAACTAAATGAAACAAAAGGAAATTGAAATAAATTGACAAAATTATAGGGAATGAATTTTAATTGTCTTAAGCCATCTACAGACGCGTTTCGAGATTTATCCCTCATCAGTATAGCTTTGCTTTAGACTTTCAATGCAAAAATATTAAAATAAACAGGAAACTTACAGGAATGTCGAAGTGTGTCGTCGAAACAGGTACACAAAACTGGGGCGAGTGAAAATGAAGGAATGTTATTTATAGGTAAAGGATTAAGTCATTAGTAGGTGCAAACAATTTGATACCTGAGAGAGAGTGACATACCGCCTTTAACGGTACAATTTCACATAAAGACAATTTATCATAAAGAAAAATTGAGTTTGTCAATAGGTTGCAGAATATTTATAAAATATAAAAACGAATTAAAATTAATATCGACTTTCTGTCGATGAATATTTGCGTTACACGACAGCACTGCTGTTCTATGCATAATTTATATGCAAAATGCAACATCAGGTCAAACTATTCTCTAACCAAACTAAATGAAACAAAAGGAAATTGAAATAAATTGAAAAAATTATAGGGAATGAATTTTAATTGTCTTAAGCCATCTACAGACGCGTTTCGAGATTTATCCCTCATATTTATTAGATATCTATTACTTGCATTACCTCTGTAAGTTGGAGCGCTTGATTTGACGGCCCCGAAGCTATTGAATTATTCTTGTCCCTGTTATGTTGGTACTATTCACTGTCTTTAACCTTTGCTGCTGACACATTGTGATTTTTTCTCAAAATAGCGTTGATTTCCGGTTGATTCGCGAGGTTTGTCAATTCCTTGTGTTCGTTCATATGTTTTAATTGCATTCTCGCTGTTTCTGTCGCTATACATGTATTTACAGCTTTGTCCAGTGTGAGATTATCCCCTTCTTGCAGAAGTGTCCCACGGATCGCTTCGTCTTTTATGCCAATTATAAGCATTGTTGTAGTTAATTCTTCAGAATTTCCACTTTGTGATGAATTACTCGAACGTCTCTTCATGTTGACGTCCCTTCATGTTAAGAGTTTTAAATAATTTGTATCTCTCGTACGGTTTATTTTTCTTTCGTATGAAGTGTTCAATTTATTTTTCAGAATTTCATTGTTTTTTCTCCTTCATCATATTTAAAGGAATTATATAATTATTATTACATCTAACGAAATATGAGGAGATTATTTCCCGAGGTTGGCTAGTTACATCCCGACGGATCAAAGACGGCGAAGCCGGAGGGATGTATAGCCAACCAAGGGAAATATTTCATATTTCCCGTGTTGTAAGAGCCATCTTTGTAATTATCATAATAGACTGGTCTGTCGTGGACTTTTTCATTATGTCATAATTTGAAATATCATACGTGGTAACGCTAGCGGCGCAATCCCGTAAATGTTTGGATCTAGCCAAATCTAAATCTGCATATAAAAAAATGTATGCAATTTTCGAGGAGCCACAATCCGTGAACGGTGCCGCAGCAAATATTTTACTGGCACTTTTTGAAGATTTAGTATGTTGTTATAATTTTTGTTATTTTTGAGGTATGATTGGTTATTCTATCCGTAGTCACAGAAATATTCACTAAATACGTTGTTGCCCAATATATTAATGAGCACGTTCATCAGAGACAACAGTTCGAAGTTTACGGCCAACTGTTAGGGAATTCTCTGATGGCCGGATTGAGAATGGGGCACGTGTTGGGAATTTTTGAAATCGTACAAAATAGACCGACCAGAGTACCGTTCATTAGATACCAACATATATCACAAACAAATCCAAACATGTTGAACATTTTGATAAACGGGCCCAATGCTAAGATTAATGTTAGCGATGAAAGAAAAAGAGGGTGTTCACACGCGGCTACTATAAGCCACTAAAAACGCTCGTACATGTGAATGCGTCAATTTGATTCTGTACTTTGTGAGCAATCGCGCCACATTTTGTGGCGTGGCTGTGTGTGAATGCTACTATTTACGTGCAGCCTTCGTCATTTGTCAGGCGTTTCTGAAGCGACAAAAAGTGGCCAGTGTGAATGCACTCAAAATGTGAATGGTATCGAGGAAAACATTTTCTTGTCACTTTTTGACAATTTATATTTCCCTAGGTAAATATGGATTGTCAAAAAGTTTCATATTTCCTTAGGAAGATATAAGTATGTTAGAACATATCGTAACCAAGGCAAAATTACTCATTATTGTATCAATCAAAAAATCATTTTTTACACTGTTCCCCCAACACAGTAATTGTGCACATTGTACATTTTCTGGTTTTTTATCGAGTCCCGTTGCAATTGCAAACATTTCAAACCGCTGTTTCCACGTGGTCCAGTTTGTCGATACATTCCCTGTCAAGTCGAGGGGTTGCAACAGTTTTGCTTCTATTTTTGTGTTTGCTTCTATAATGTTTATGCAAAATATCTGGCCTGTTAAATATGTCTAATAATCCAATATTTATTGAGTAATTATGATTTGTAATCTGATGTAGTGTTTTTATTTGAAATAGATCGATTTCAATTATGTCTGTAAGATATTTCTCCGCAATTTCTTTATTTATTAAAGTTCTAGTTGATCCAATATCTATCATAAATTTGGCATTCATTTTGGAAATTTCTATATAATTTAATTTATGAAAATTTGCTTTCTAGGTATTGGAATTGTTTGAGGCTGGTGTTGTAAAATGTTCTTCTGTTGAATCATGAATATTTTCTTCATACTGTCCTTCGTCGTATATCTCTTCTTGTTCGTATTCTTTATATTGCTTATACAATTGTTCGGAGTCTTTTAGATGGTCAATTCGTGTGCTGCATATCTAGGGTATTGTGGGTATATCATATCAGTATTTCCTAAAGAAACTTCTATTGGTTTTGGTGTTGGTTTAAGAAGTGTTCAAGTTCTTGATGTATGTTACTCCAGAATAGGTCATTTTAAATTGGGTTTGGTCTAATATACTGTGATTTTGGTTGAAACAGTCTGAATTGTTGTGGATATGGTTGAAACTGTTTGAATTGTTGTTGAGGTTGCTTAGTGTATAATTTTGTCTGAGTCGAGGAAGTTTTTGATTGCTGCTGATAACTTGGATTATTTCTTATTGGCAAGGGTTGTATTCTTAAGTTATGATTTGGTGTATTGTTATGTTTTCGTTGTTGTTGATTGGAATGTAATTAGGTTCGATGATAAGTCATGTTTTCTTCTTTTCTTTTTGGGGGACGGGAATCCGTCGGAGAGTCTGGTCGATCCAGCTGTTGAGCACCATGTTCCTCTCACGTAGTTGACTCCAATAGTCACGGGAAATTTGTTACCGTTTGAAGAGTCTATCTTCCGATGTTGAAATTCAGTTATCTTTCACGGACCGAAGATTATCTTTTAAAAAAATGATTTTATTTGGTTGGGAGCGACAACGACTGTACCTGCTAAACGTCACATATTTATCATCAATAGTCGAGATAAAAATAAAACGCTAAGTGACGGCAATTCCGTATGTGCAGTGGAAGGGGTTGTTATAGTGAAATGTATGCGAATTTACATTTGTTGTAGCGGTGCAGAGAATCTCATGACTGAGCTTCCGGTCTCTGGGCTTCCTGGGGCGTCCGGCACGTGTGCCTCCTTCTTTTTCTAACGACCAACTTAACTAACTAATAACGATTATACGTTCCAAATACTGACGATGTTCTGTCGACCACCATCTTTGGTCTTTATGCAAAGTCGGGCATGAGCCTCTAAATAGGCCTCAAAATAGACTGCATCAACGCAATACACAAATATACAAAACGCGGTAAACTCATTGATCCTTCTCAATGCATTACCGAACACTAAGAGTAAACATCCACTTCTGGTTTCCTCATTTTACCCAAAAGTTGATTATTTTAAGATATTATGGAGTAGAACCCAAATACACAATGTTATGAATATCCCATGAGCTGATTTTGCTTAGATGGATACAAAGACGGACAAACCGACACTATTCGGATAACGCTTAATTCGTGTTCGTAAGACCCGAAAACGTATATTTCCGTGAAAAATAGGGGGTCAATTTTTGACCGATCACAATACACATTATTGTGCTGTCAGTAAAAACGCAAATATATGTAGATTTATTGAATAGTTCATATAAGCAATTAAAGTAAAATATAATATTATGTTTATTAATGCTATTTATTTATACCTGAGAAGTATAATATGGGCCCGAAAATCCTAATTTACCCCCATGTTGGGGATAAAAACCACCAATCTGGCAACATTGGTTTTGCAGCATCAAAGATGTAATCGTGTAATTTTAGACGATTCGGTCTACACATGCAGGTAATTGCTATAGAACACACACGAACTAAATTTGTTTATAACAAAAGTATGTCATAATTGTAGCCAATTCAATTGATATTCCTTACCGATAACAAATTATATATAATTTTTGCGTCCGGATTTATTTTAATTTACCTTAGGTTGCAAGTATGTTCTATTTTGTTTTTATTCATTTTATGTGAACGCACGTATGCTCTATATTGTGCCGTTATATTAAAAATAAAAGTGTCATAAGTGTAAATGTGCTACTGATTAAAGTACTAACAACAAATACAACTAAATATTTAGGTAATGTAAGTATACATAAACTGACTTTTTATTTATAACAAAATTAAATAGTGATTATTTAATTAATATTATAATATTATTTTGTACTACTAACCTTAAAACGTGTTATTGGTATACCTCCTATTGACATGTAAAAATAAATTTTAACCCAAGGTAAATAATGAATAATATCTAGTGTTTAGAAAGATAATCAATGATGATAGTTATCTATCAAAGGGAATATACATATACATATTATTGTATTTATATTCATTTATTATAAAAAATAGGGACTTCATTTGTAAAATGGTTTTCAGTTTACATCTAAATTTTAGGTAGACTTTCTAACAGGAAAAATACATATTAAAGTTATAAACACTTTGCGTTGAAACAATACTTGGTATGAATGTTTATTGTTTTTTATCAGTATCAGCAAACTTATAAAAAAATGATTCATATTGAATTGTTTATTAAAATTGTATGCAACAACTATAACCCAGGTTTTTTTACTTTCCCCGTGTGTAATACCAAGGAAAAGTATTATTTTCGTGTAAATTTCAAATCTAAAATGTTAGCAGAAATATCCGTTTTGAGGTCCCCTGTAGAAATGGGCAATCCGCTCCTGAACCACTTAAATTAACCGGTTCACTAAAAAGAACACTCTGAAACCGGTTCACAGAAAAGGAATTGCGGTTCAGTGAATTTGGATCCGTTACTGATCCGGTTAGCGAAACGGTTCGTGAGCGAGTTGGGATCCGCTCCTGAAACCGCTCGCGAAATGAGTGGTTCAGGACGTTCCGGAGTGATACACTCACGAAACGGTTCGTGAGCGAGTTAGGACCGGCTCCTGAACCGGTTCACGAAATGAATGGTTCAGGAGTGAGGTCTTTACCGGCTCGTGAAGTGGTTACACCCGCTCATAAGAGGAGTGATTCAGAAACGGACTGAATTGGTAAGCGCAGTAGCGATGATGATGTATATTTTTATTGATGCGGTTGTTCGTTTTATAATCGTTTTTCGTATCATTTTAATGCGATATGAAATTTATTTTCACATACGTTTAATATTAAAAACCTTATTATAGATTTTAAAAATGTCAATGTACTTATACTTTGATTAATTATAAAATTTCTATTTTAATAAAAAATAAAATAGTTCGCCATCAAATAATGACTACAATAAAAACAATTGCAATTGTTGGTTTTAGGTCACCTATTACAAACATTAGGTATCCCGCCGTTAATGCTGGCTACTGGTTTAACGATTAGTTGTGATTTTACAATCTAAGAGTATAACGTCGTTAGGTTAAGATACATTATTTCACAAGAGAAGGCATAATCAAATTCTTAAATAAAGCACCAGATTAAATCTTTCTAGTTCATATGGTAATATAAAATTACTTCAAAATTAAGGTAGGTAATACTTAATTGTATATTTAACTTAATTATATAGTAAAATTCATGTTTTTTATTTACTTTTTACTTACCTTATAAAGGGATTCGAATATTTATAAAAGGATTCGAATACTTACAAAAGGTTTTGAATCGTCAAAAATAATTCGAATTAATTGTGAGGATTAACTTGAAAAATTTCTTTTGTATGTTTTAAAATTTCTCGTTAAATCACTGTTTTATACGCGTGGGGCATGAAATAAAATTTCGAGTTTAGAAATGCCCAGAAAATTTGTCTCTGGTCGCTGCGCGACCCTCGACAAATGTTCACTGGGCTTTTCTAAACTCGAAATTTTATTTCATGCTTAGTCTGGGAGTGGAAACGCTCGTTCGAAACTTCAAACTGAATGCTTTGATAAGAACATTAAATGACTGAAAATGTTTTTAAAGATAATAATCTAGTTTTCAAAATTTTGTTTTAAATTATTTTAAGTAAAACTGACATGGTAGCCACAATCTGACCTCGACAAATGTTCACTGGGCTTTTCTAAACTCGAAATTTTATTTCATGCTTAGTCTGGGAGTGGAAACGCTCGTTCGAAACTTCAAACTGAATGCTTTGATAAGAACATTAAATGACTGAAAATGTTTTTAAAGATAATAATCTAGTTTTCAAAATTTTGTTTTAAATTATTTTAAGTAAAACTGACATGGTAGCCACAATCTGAAATGTTAATTTTTTCCGGCATTTCTGTGATCTAAGATTTTTTCCCTGACCTTTTAATATAACTTTCTTCTGTGGGAAACTCCCATTTTGTTAAATTGTTTTTGTTAATATTTAAGTTAATTTTATAAATGTTTACGTGTTTTCTCAAATTTAATAATATCATATGGATTTTGTGTTAGTGTGAATATAATTCTATGGCTGAAAAGTCTGACATTTCTTGTTTTAACGATATTCAGTGAATTTTTTATTTACGTAATTTTCAGGCATTCGTCGATTTTATAATAGAGTTCAATTTGAAGTTTTGAACGGGTGTTTCCACTACCAGGCTAAGAATGAAGTAAAATTTCGAGTTTCGAAAAGCCCCATGAAAATGTGTTTGTTGTACTTCATGCGCCACGCGTACAAAACACTGATTTGAAGTGAAGTTCAGAAACACACAAATACATCTTAAATCAGAGTAACAGGGAATTAGATATTTAGTCTGTTAGCAACGATCTTCAGTGTTAATACTAAATAATTAAGTTTTCAATATTTTTGTTAAAACAACTAGTAACGATATTTATATATTAATGGTTGCAAAAAAATCATAAAATCAAATTTATTCTTAAAAAAATTGTATTTGTGATCAAAAAAACAGGAGTTGAATCTTTGATTCGAATCATATTTATCTCTTACGAATCCTTTATTTGAGTATTCCTGATTCGAATCATATTAGGTGATTCGTATTCATGATTCGAATCCTTTTTACGAATCCTTTGTACTTACCGTTCGCCGAACGGTAAGTACATACTTACCGTCGTGTTATTCATAGCAACCTGGTAAACACAACCTACCATTCTAGAAACACACATGGTAAGTACGTAGATATGGCCGATCGTGCAAAAAAATTAAAAACAGCATACACACCGTAAACAAAAATTAGGAATTTTTTGGTAACATTAAAAAAATATTTTTTTAATTATTAATTTATAATTGTGATAATAAGTGGTGTTCTTAACAGAAATAAAAATGTGGTGCCTTCTTAGCCTTATATTTTGTAATCAGTATTTACAAAAAGTAACCAGGTAATGGATATTTTTTAAATATATTTGTTCCTAAAATCAAGAAAACATACCCATTTGTAATATTCAAAAATAATCACCTGATTTTTCTATTGTTTTTAACAATAGAACCAGTTTATTTTAAACAAAGTAGAGGCGCTATTTTTGAATTACTCGTCGGCGAGCGCGTCGCACCTTTTTTATGTTGGCAGCATCTATAATATTTAGCGGGGCATTGCCGAACGCCGTTTCACATCATAACATAACCTCGCTCGTTTATGTCAAAATGAATAATTACTAGACATTGTTTTAGGTGGATTTCCACGACAATCAGTTAGTGTCAGTGTGTCTTCACACAATAATCGATATCCTAGTGCCTTCCAGCAGTGATCTTCACAATGTGACAAAAATCTGAAAAAATTCCGAACACTTTGATTGGGTATATATTTGTTTGTAAGAAATAAAGAATAAAACATTTCAACTAACGCCCGATGTGTGCTTAACCTCTATGCTATCGAGTGTGATGACGTTTCATATCTAATGTGAATACGATACCTGTCAAAAATGACTTTGTAATGGTTCGACCCCCGGTGTTGTACAAATTTATAATTTGTATTTTTATTTGTACGTTGTGTTGTGTATGTAGTAACCCTTTTAGTTAAATAAATAAAAGGGTTACTACATACACAACACAACGTACAAATAAAAATACAAATTATAAATTGTTGCTTGTGTCAATATGTATTATCGTTTGCTGTTCTTTCCTTCTTATTCATTTTGATCAGGATTGTGTGTGGACAAGAAATAAAATCAGGAAGTGAGTAACAAATGGGAACTTTATTCAATCAAAATTATATCTTAATTTATAAAAGCAGGGATTATTTCAAATTTCCGTGCGCACTCAAAAACAATCCTACTCTACGTGTGGGTGCAAATTTCAGAGATGTCATTTAACTTACAAGATGGTAAAACCCACGAAACCCATCTCAGACCTGATTCCCTTTCTGAATACCTCTTTCTCCTACATTTCTCATAAACGGTAAGAAACATGGTCCGCGATTTTAATTCGGTGTTCCTCTTTTTTCCCAACACTGTATTTTTAATCACTTAGAAAAGATTTCCAATTTACCTTTTGTTTCCTGTACTCTATACTTCTGTTTTTTTGCCCCTCCCCTCGTAACCTCTTAGCTCGAATTCTCGTGAAGCAAGCCTTTAGTGCTTATTAATAATCTGCTTTTACGTTTGAAATATCTTTAATGGTTTCGTTATATTTTGGAAAAAAAACTGAAAATTTCGATGTTTTAATGTTGTCCATATCTCCGCTATTTTTTTTTTTTTTCATATTCTGGTTAAAACTTTCTCACGGCAACTTTTTATGACTTATCGAATGGTTAACCTTTAAAATATTCAAAGCAATTCGTTTTTGTTATATCTACTAAACTTTTTTTTTTCTTGTGTAAACATACAAATTTATGCACATCATTGAAATACATTTTAATTCTAATTTCAACGAAATGCCACAGGTAAGCTTTCGTTTAATTATTGTTGTTGTTCAATTTGCCATGGCAACCAAACAATATCAAGTTGGTAAAAATGTTATTTAAAAGAAAGACTATTAATGATTGGTTATCCTTTTTTAACGCAAATAAGAAAAAAACAAAAGTTTTATAACTTATTCCATAAGTCGAGTCATACAAAGTTTCCCAAGAATGTTTATAAACATTTGGAATAAGATCAAAAATAATGGAGATATAGGCAAATGTTGAATATCGAACTTTTCACTTTTTTTTTAAATTACATAGAAACAATTGAAGATATTTCAAATGTGAAAGCAGATTATTAGTAAGAACTAAAATAACCAACTTTGACCCCATTTAACCGATTCTCTATCTCTTCAAATAACCGGCATATCTCGATAGTGCCGCTCGAAAAACGGGCACCCTGTATAACTTGGCTTTCTTGGTGACATAATAGTACTTCAGACTTTCGTACAAGAGACTTTACTGAAGTTTAAGTACTTTGTGCCTTAGTTATAATAGACGAAGCCATGATACGAAGTGGTCATTATTTGAATTTGGAAGAATTTCTACCACATTTTCGAAAACGGCTACAAAATAACACTGGCCGACAAAAGAAAAAAAGTTGCTATCCTTCAGATCAAACCTATCATTTCTTATGTATTTTTGCCCACTAAATCCGAATTTCTATCTTAGAATTTCAGGGATTTTACTCAAAAACTACGCGGTCGAAGTGTTTCTAACATGGATTTTTTTCGGATTAAGCGAGCAAAAATACATTTCTTATGTATCTTATAGGTTTGATTTGAAGGACAGCAACATTTTTTTGGTCGGCCGGCAAAAAAAAGTTGCTATAAATATTATAGAATATTTATATCTTCAAATTAAGTAATCTTATACAGGAGAATAATATACGTAACATATGAAAAAATGTTTTTTTGCAGTACATGCCGAGAATTAAATTGAAGATGATTTTCTCCGTCTCGAGTAGTGAGCGCTTGGCGTGGGGTTTTCCTAAACAACAATGTGTCCCTACAGAACAATCCCAATTATTTTTTATTTTGAGGAAAATATAATTTGTATACCATTTCAATTAACTAAAAATACAGCGAAAGAGGACATTGAAAAGAATGTCTCCTTTTTCTGCAATGCACAATCATTGTACAATCACATCGTTGCTTTGCTCATTGTATTTATTTTTAATTGAAAATATAACATTTGCAGTTTCGTACCCACAATTATTCATGATTTTTGAAATTTTCACCACTTTATATTAAGTTGTATTTTTAGTTTATTGAAATGGTATAAAAAACACAATACATATCAATGAAGCATTCATAAATGTACCTGTTTTTTTTTTTAATAAAATGGTAAAGTGTATACCCAAACATATTGAACGGTGTACACAAATTTACATACTTAATTCATTCCAAGCGTAGTGTGTGGAGAGCAACCTTACATGTTAAGGAGTTAAATTAGTTTTACAAGTCCATCTTAAACACATGGCAAACCATTTTACAGGTTCTTTATTGTTAAACAGAATTTATTCAAATTATAATTTTGTTCGGATCATCGGTTTGGGCTTTGTCAGTTTGAATTACTAACTGTTCAGATTAAAGAGTCTTTAAACTTCATGCAAATTATTAGTTATGTAACTCATTTGTTAATAATTTAGATTGTTAGAAAATATTATTATTACGAATAGATTTCGTTTAATACAATCTTCAATCGTAACCTAAAACTTATTCTATAATTAGTTAACACTTACATTATGAACAAATATGAACACAAAGAGTATTACCCTACTTGTTAAACTAAGTTTAATTAATTTCCAATGAAATTACTAAAGGTAATTGAACATTATTTATCATTGCCGCGGAATATTATTATATCCAGGAGGCTATATTTTTCACTAAGATATACGTCACAGTTGGCGCATGCGGAATTGCATGAGGTAACCCGTCTAAGAAAGATATACCCTGCCAACTTTGCTAAATAGCGACCGTCTGATGCGGCCATCTTGCCAAAAAGTAATCATTATCAAACTAATTTGACAAATAAAGCACTAATAACCTTTCTTCATACGTTCATTTGAATTACTAAATGTACATACATTTCATAGCCAAAGTGACCATTATCAATGGATTAACAGTGTTAATCAATGGTCAATGGTCACTTTGTGTCCGAAATGTATGTAGATTTGGTAATTCAAATAAACCTGTGAAGAAAGGTTATTAGTGCTTTATTCGTCAAATTAATTTAATCTTCACATAACTCAATCAATCAACTAATTATTAAAGTAACTTAGTTATGACCCCAAACTAGTTTTAAGTGGATAGTTTTAAGAACATAGTAAGCATATTAATTATTTATCTTTATAAGACTTTTATAAGTCCCTACTAAAATCGATTAATAATGTAAATTTAGTAATAACATTATAGCCCTCGGCTTTATGGGCATTCTTCACAACCTTGGCTGAAAATATACTATTTTAGTTAAATTCACAAACAAAATGTATAGAATCAGGTAGAAATACATAGAGTGCGTTTAAATTAAATTAAAATCGATCACCATCTGATGCCTTTAAAGGCCCGTATTGACTAGAACATTTGCGCGTGTCACCTTAATGTAAAATGGTGACAACCGATTGCTAATTTAAACCCGTATCGTGGACGCTTGTCTTCAAAATAGTCATGGTACGAGTATACGATACAGAGTAAGGGCGAGTAATGCGTAAATATTCGTGGTTGATCAGCAGGTAAATAAGAAAATACTGCGTTGATACGCCTATCCGTCCTAACTGACATAATATCGTAAGGTGTCAATTCCTTTGAAGCAATGGGGAAAACCGCCAATTGTCCGATTGGATACGTTGCTTTGCGCTGTGTCAAAGTTTGACGTAAACGTTACGGTGACACGCAAGGGGCAAATATTCCTTAAGATTTACTTTGGCAATATATGAACACATTAATTTGTAGTTCTCATTAACTTACATACTTATTTTACAATGCCAATCGACCATTGGTCTTTCTTCCCCTCTTTGTCTATAGTCATGTCTGTTAGGTACTGCAGTGCTTTTTAACTGGCGGCCGCTATATACTGCCAGGATTTTGAACAAACTTAAAAATCTTGTCAAATGTCTTTTCACTTTTATTATACAAAGTAACCATTATCAATGGATTAACATAGTGTTAATCCACTGATAATGGTTACTTTATGTCCAAAATGTACATCTGGTAATTCAAATAAAAGTGTGGGAAAGGTTATTAGTGCTTATGTGAAAATAAAGCCCCCAGACAACAAATGTTTGAGCGAACTTTATAATTATAACGGGAATGATCTACGGCGCTGAGTTGTAGAAACGACGAGGTAGAGGGATTTAGTCAAATGCGGTTATTAATCCATTTGGGGGTTGTTGTGCGGGGGAGAAGCTTCTCCACCCACTTCGATGCGAGAGTCAAAGAGATATAGAACGTATCAGTGTTATTTATTTACATATATTTACAAGGTAATTAATCGATATTATTCATCGGCGATGACGTCGGAGTCGGTGGTTCGTCTGTATGCGGCTCTGACGTGGTATATCGTGGTTGACTGGCTGACAACGCTGTCAACTGGAATCCTTTCCTCGGTGTCCTCGGCAGGGGTGTGACAGGGCGGCTTCAGACGTCCTGTAGTTCCGGTTCGTCTGTGAGTGTGCACCAGGTGTTGCTGGTCCAGGGAGTGACGTCCTTGTGCGTCGGGGACTGTTGCCTCTCCTGGGTTCGTCGCGGTTGCCTCGGCGTCGGTGGCAGCGGGTATATCGGCCTCGGTATCGCCGGCTGTCGTTGCGCTTTTCGTCGGAGGTTCCGTGTGTGGCGGCTCCTGTTCTTCGATGTGGATTGAGATCTTCCGGTTGCCATGGAACTTGTGCTGTTCGATGATTTTAGTCGTTTATGTAAAAACAATGGTTATAGCGGCTATGGGTGAACACACTAGGTTGGTCTGATTTCTAGCGGCTATGGGTGAACACGCTAGGTTGGTCTGGCTTACTGCGGCTATGGGTGAACTCGCTGTAAGTGAGCCAAGCAGACTGATTTGTTATCGCCAGGGCGAGCGTTTTTATATCCTTCGGGTTCCACCCTGGTAGCTGGTTCGAGCGGTGGGGTTGTATTTTTGAGTGCGCGCGCTGTCGTGGGGGTGTACGCGGGTCGCCTCGGGTGCTTGCGTACGTTGGTGAGTCACCCTACTCACGACGTTGTTCCGCGCGCCGGTTCTCTGCACGGGTGTATTAAACCCCACATACCCCCTTCCTAGTGATGGAGTCACGAGGAGAATCGGACGACGGGTTTTGGTAACCTCCCGGAGCGCGTGCGGCTGTGTATTGTTGCTGGGCTGGGCTCCTTCGGCTGTGTGTCGTCGGGTATGTGTTCTATGAACGCTGCTTTTACTCTGTGTGGAAACTGTGGTTTGTTGTCCATCCTTGTTGATTGTAACTGTATGTTCATCTCGACCGATTACTTCGTACGGTCCGTCGTACGGTGGTTGCAGTGATTTTCGGTTTATTCCAGGTCGTACGAATACATGGGAGGCATTCTGTAGGTCCTTGAATATAAATGGCTTGGTGCTGTTGTGGTTTGCAGCTGTGCACGGCTGGGCGTTGTTGGATGCCAGTAATTCTCCAGGTAGGCGAAGTGTTTGTCCGTACACTAACTCTGCTGTGGTTGCTCTCATGTCCTCTTTCCAGGCGGTTCGTATTCCTAGAAGTACTATGGGTAGAGCTTCTGTCCACGTTTCGTTGCTGTGACACATGATTGCTGCTTTGAGTTGTCTGTGCAATCGCTCCATGAGTCCGTTAGCTTGTGGATGGTACGCTGTCGTCCTGATAATTTTGAAACCAATTAACTCCTCCAGTTTTTTAAACAGTTGGGACTCGAATTGTCGTCCTTGGTCTGTCGTTACTCGGAGTGGTGTTCCGAACCTTGCTATCCAGTTGGTGATGAATATTTTGGCCACGTTGTCTGCCTCTATGTTTGTCATCGGGATTGCTTCTGGTCACCGGATGTATCGATCTATACACGTCAGGATGTATTTCCTCCCGTGTGATTCCGGTAGTGGTCCTACGATGTCGAGATGTACATGGTCGAATTTTATTGCTGGTGTTGGGAATTGTCCTGGTTCGGGTGCGTTGTGTCGTGAAACTTTTGATGCATTGCCGGCTCCACTGCTTGCAGTCCTTTCTTAGGGATGGCCATACGAATCTCTCTGCTACGAGTTTGGTTGTGGCTTGGCCTCCGGGATGTGAAAGTTGGTGTAGGCTGCTGAATGCTCGTTGCCGGAATTTGCTGGTGATGAATGGTCGGACTGTGCTGAGTGAAATGTCGCAATAGACATCTGTATTATATTCGTTGAAGTGGATTTTCTTCAGCTGTAGACTCGTGCTATCGGGCTGTTGTAGTATCCTTGCTAGCTCCGTATCGGTTGCTTGATCGGTCGCTAGCTCGCGAAGTTTATCCCTTTGGGTATCTCTTCTATTCTACTTAACGCGTCTGCGACTACGTTGTCCTTGCCTTCAATGTGTTGTATATTTGTTGAAAATTGTCCGATGTAGTCCAGGTATCGAAATTGTCGTGGTGAACTTTTTTCGGGTTTTTGGGCGAAAGCAAATGTTATCGGTTTGTGATCCGTGTAAATTGTGAAAGTTCGGCCTTCTAACATGTGCTGGTACTTTCTTATTATTGCGTATATGGCTAGTAACTCTCTATCGTAAGCTGCATACTTTTGCTCTGCGGGTGTTTTTTTCTTGACATAAATGCTAAACGCTTCCATTCTCCGTTCTGCTGTTGCTGTTTCACGCCTCCTATTGCTGTGTCGGATGCATCTGTGGTAACGGCTAGGTCTGCATCGGGTTTGGGGTGCGCTAGCAAAGCTGCTGTTGCGATTTGCTGTTTGCATTCGGCAAATGCTTTTTTGGCTTTGTCCGTCCACAGGATTGATTGATTTCCTTTTTTCTTCCCTTTAAGCAGGTCACTCAGTGGTGATTGCACGTTTGCTGCTTCGGGTATGAATCTTCGGTAGTAGTTTATCATTCCAAGTACTTGCCGTAGTTTTTTCGCTGTTTGTGGCAGTGGAAATTCTTGGATTGCTTTGACCTTGTCGTCCAGGGGCTTGGTTCCTTCTCCGGATACTCTGTATCCCAGGAAAGAAATTTCCCTGACTCCGAATGTGCTTTTGGCTGGGTTGATAACTATGCCGTTATCATTCAGTCGTTAGAATATCTGCCTGAGGTGTTGGTCGTGGTCTTCCTTTGATGTGGATGCTACTAAGATATCATCGATGTATACGTAACAGAAATTTAGATCTCTTAGTATCCCATCCATTAATCTTTGGAATGTCTGTGCAGCGTTGCGTAGTCCGAATGTCATGTATGGAAAGTCAAAATAGTCCGAACGGTGTGGTTATTGCGGTTTTTGGTATGTCTTCTTTGGCTACATGTATTTGGTGGTAGGCTTGTACCAAATCTATTGTTGACAATACCTTCCTTCCGTGTAGTTGCTTAGAGAAATCCTCGATATGTGGAATAGGATATTTGTCTGGGATTGTTCTAGAGTTGAGGGCTCTGTAATCTCCACACGGTCTCTATTCATCGCTTTTTTTTGGGTCCAAGTACCATGGGGATGGCCATGCACTCTTCAAAAGTCGTGCGATTCTCATTTCACATATTGTTTTGAACTCTTTCTTTGCTACCAATAGTTTTTCCGTGCTAGTTGTCTGGCCTTGCATGCTACTGGTGGTCCATTAGTGTTTGGATGTGATGTTCTGTGCTATGACGTGGGGACATTGGTAAGCCTGCTGGCTTGCATATTCCGGGGAATTCTCGTAGGATTCGGTGATACCGTTGGTTGTCGTCTACCGTGGTTATCCTTGTTGAATCCTCTTTTTTTACTGAGCCCGGGGCCGTGATGTTTATCCTGGCGTCGTGTAACTTTCGGTTTTTCACATCGGATAGTAGTTCGTAGTGCGCTAAAAAATCTACTCCTATGATTTCTCCACGTCTGCGATAATGAATCTCCAGGGAAAGTTTAGACGGAGTTTTAAGTTCAACTCCATGTTGATTGTCCCGTACGTATTGATAGTAGTTCCGTTTGCTGCGTAGAGTTTGTAAGTAGACTTTTTGTAGGGTTGTGTTGTCAGTCGCCGTGGATATACGCATACGTCTGCTCCGGTATCAATCAGGAACTGAACCTTTGTTTGCTGATCGGTAACGTACAAGTGGCGGGATTCGTTTGGCAGCTCGTCAGTCGCCGCTACTGACTGCCTAAGTCGTTTCCCTGCTTCGACTTTTTGCATGGGGGCTTACAGTTCCGCGCTTTGTCTCCGAATTTAAAATGAAACCAGCACATGTCGTACGTACGGCTCTGTGACCTACTCTGGCTTTGACCTCTGCTGTCGTTAGAACAGCAAAAACCATTGCAATTCCTACGGTGTTGGTTCTTTCCCTTCTCTATTTCTTGCAGTTGGGTTCTCAGTTAAACGATTTCCTGTACCAGAGATTTCAGAAGATCGTCGTCTCGGGTTGCCATTTCGTTAACGGTAAGCGTTGTAGTATTGCTGATGGCATCTGCAAGTTCGGCTACTTCTTCCAGCTTGGATTTGGTTTGCGTTGTCAATATGGCCTGAATGTTGTTTGGTAGTCGTCCTATCCATAAGGAACGTAGGAGTGTTTCCGGGACTGCTGTTCCTGCCAGATGCTGCAGGTGACGTAGGAATCGCAATGGTTTTCTGTCCCCTAGTTCTTCGTGCTCCAACAATTGTCTCGTCCGGTGTTCCTGGCTTACGCTGAGTTTTCGGATCAGCTCTGTTTTCAGTTTTTCGTATTTTCCGTGGGCTGGCGGGTTGGTCAGTACGTCCCTGATTTCTTTCATCTTGTTCTTGTTTCATCTGTTGTTATTTTCGCGATCTCTAATTGGTTTTCCACTTGTGCGAACCATATTTCCGGATCGTCTGGCCAAAATAGAGGGATGCGGACTTGGATTCTGCTTATTTCCTCGTTGTTAGTCATTCTGATATCTCTCTCCTTCTCGTGAAATCACGTCGGGTGGTCACCACTTTAGGGGTTGTTGTGCGGGGGGAAGCTTCTCCACCCACTTCGATGCGAGAGTCAAATAGATATAGAACGTATCAGTGTTATTTATTTACATATATTTACAAAGAAATTAATCGATATTATTCATTGGCGATGACGTCGGAGTCGGTGGTTCGGTTGTATGCGGCTCTGACGTTTTACCGGCGTGGGTCGCAGGAAAGGATGCGGAAGGGGTCCACACCGTGATATCGTGGTGGACTAGCTGACAACCCTGTCAACTGGAATCCTTTCCTCGGTGTCCTCGGCAGGGGTGTGACAGGGCGGCTGCAGGCGTCCTGTAGTTTCGGTTCGTCTGTGAGTGTGCACCAGGTGTTGCTGGTCCAGGGAGTGACGTCCTGGTGCGTCGGGGACTGTTGCCTCTCCTGGGTTTGTCGCGGTTTCCTCGGCGTCGGTGGCAGCGGGGATATCGGCCTCGGTAACGCCGGCTGTCGTTGCGCTTTTCGTCGGAGGTTCTGTGTGTGGCGGCTCCTGTTCTTCGATGTAGATCTTCCGGTTGCCATGGAACTTGTGCTGTTCGATGATTTTAGTCCTTTATGTAAGAACAACGGTTCTAGCGGCTATGGGTTAACACGCTAGGTTGGTCTGACTTCTAGCGGCTATGGGTGAACACGCTAGGTTGGTCTGACTTCTAGCGGCTATGGGTAAACACGCTAGGTTGATCTGGCTTACTGCGGCTATGGGTGAACTCGCTGTAAGTGAGCCAAGCAGACTGATTTGTTATTATTTTTTTTTTTTTTGGGAGAGAGGAGGAGAAAATCCTCATGGATACCTTCTGTTATCCTGCCCACGGATGGGAGGGATAACAGTAGGTTATGTCAGACTCTTACTGACTAAAACCCCCTCTTGTATGTCAAGTCCAATGAAGAACTTTTTATACTTTATAGGAAGAAGTAGTAAAAATGGCTTTGTAGAAATTGACTGGTGTGAGTACTATAGCAGTATTCATATATTGGTTTCGGGTGACTGATTTGTTATCGCCAGGGCGAGCGTTTTTATATCCTTCGAGTTCCACCCTGGTAGCTGGTTCGAGAGATGGGGTTGTATTTTTGAGTGCGCGCGCTGTCGTGGGGGTGTACGCGGGTCGCCTCGGGTGCTTGCGTACGTTGTTCTGCGCGCCGGTTCACTGCACGGGTGTATTAAACCCCACAATCCAATCTAACACGTGAGCCCCCAGAAGCGATGCACAAAAATACAAAAGCCGACGGCGATAATCCAAAACTACCTCATATCGTATCACGATGCGGTGTAACAAATGCGGTGTAACAAAAGCGGTGTAACTATGGCGGTTTTACGATGCGGTTTCAACAATTAGTCGATCACTTACGGCGATTCTTCTTACGTATTTTAAGTTTTCGGGCTTGAGGTAAAACAGCAGACAGGCGCGGTGTAATTTATTGTGCTCATGTACCACTCATTATTCGCGCATCTTTTCTTAAAAGGGCCAATTTTTGCCGGTTGTGTGTTTCTAGGATACGAGATGGCGCAGAAATGGCAAAATCGCAAAAAGTAGTTTTGACTATGTATTGGTTTATAGTGCCTGCCGAATTTTATCAGAACGAATAATTAAAATGATGAGTGCGGAGCGCGTTGCTTGTTTGCGAATGAATGAATAGGTATTGAATGACAGAAGACACAAGTAAACTGGATAAATATTCACGATTTTAATTTCTATCGACATACATACAGCTGTATAACGATACAGATGCCTTTTTAGTTTGATATTCCATTTGAGTATATACAGGGAGTATTTCTGTAAAGTATACGTATTCTAAATTCAGATTATTTTCTTTAAACATTTAGATATTTGTTGTTTTTGAGTTCAATTTGAAATTTTAAACGAGTGTTTTCCACTCCCAGGGCAAGCATGAAGTAAAATTTCGAGTTTAGAAAAGCCCCGTGAAAATTTGTCGAGGGTCGCGCAGCGACCCGACACAAATTTTCTGGGCTTTTCTAAACTCGAAATTTTACTTCATGCGCCACGCGATTAAAAAACAACGCATGTCAGAAAATGTTTACCTAAAAAACAATGTTTACCTAAAAGAAAAATTCCCTGTATTTATATTGTAGACAAACAGTTAAATTCTGGCAACATAAAACTACATAAGTGATTTAAATGATTACTATCAAAAATCAAATATCGTACATGACTGTCGCGTGCTGTACTCCTCAATTTGGTAAATTGCAATGAAGCACACAAAAGGAATAGATGCGAACACGAGAGGAGGTCTACCCGCTAAGCTGAGAAATTACAATAACTTAATTCGAACTCTAGTCGCTAAGTTGACTAAGTGCCTCGGTAATCAAATTGAGGAGTGTCGCACATTCAGTTTGATAAATAAATTAAAAAGGATTTTTTCCGACTCATCACTTGAATCAACATATACCAAGATTCCACATTCCTATTTAAAACATGAATCCAGAAATTCATCCAGAATGTATTGGGCAATATTTTAATAATGTCTTTTTTTGTTGTGTATCAACAACATAAATTATGAACAGTCCACGTCATAAAAATTACATTCGCAATTCAAGGCCGCGCACCGGGAACCCGTGTCGCGACAAATGCCGTACACGAATTCTACATATGAAACCCAATTTCTCTTCACATGTTTTTGGAAATTACAGTATAATTTACAATATTACTAAAATAGTACAATGCTGCTCCCTATTTATTAAAAGCATAATCAAAATTTACATTGCTCTTATGAAGATTTCTAAGCAACGATTAATTTTATTTATCATTTATTTTAGATTAATCTATGTAATACAACATGTTTATAATAATTACTTCAATAAATTAAAGCAATATGAAGAAGAAATAATGTTTTCTATGGAAGTATTGCACAGATTTATGTGATCACTTAAGAGTGTTCCATTAGTTGATTTATATATAATCTAAGAAACATTTTAAAAAAAATAATAGTGTCAATTTAGCCGCAAAAGTTCAATGTGCAATATATATAAGTTTCAAAGATCTATTATTGTGGAAGATTAATCGTTGCTCGTTCTTATGGCCAAATAACATGTGAATTTCCAACCTTAATTTGAATTTAGCACCGAACAGTACTATATTCGTCAATATTATTCGTCAATTTAATTTTATCCACGTAGCTCAATAATTCAATTTATGTATCAACTAATAATAATGTTTATTATTAGTGGCAAAAATTAAACACACGTTTCCGGACAAGTTCGTTAAAATGTAACTACGTTTATATGGTGTTCATTTACTTATGGCTGCCAGTATATTTCGCGAGGGCCACCTTTGGCTACAGCTCTGCAAAAACCTTTAATAAAAATACTGAATTCTCCCAAAATAGGAAACGAATTTATTCTGTCTTCAATTTTCTAATACTTTTCTTAGACATTTTTAATTACTTCAACATTCCGGTATTTTTAACAATTTCTTAAAATTGATTCAACGTTTGACTTTCATTTGTCTATTTTTGAGTGTTAAAATATAATAAAATAAATTGATTAATAACCTTTCTTCACGTGTTTATCTAAATTACCAAAAAGTGTTAATCCATTGATACTGGTCACTTCGTGTCCGAAATGTATGTACATTTGGTAATTCAAATAAACGTCATATTATAATAAAATAGATTTATCTTTCAATTTCAATGAAGTATTTTATGCTTTCCATTCTGAATTAAAAAAAATCTTTTTTAATTTTATTCATTCATTTGAGGTTCACTTCAACAACTATTGACACTTGCGTCCGCTTGATAAAAATCTGTTCAGTTATCAACTATGATTGTGTAAATGTAAACCTGTAACTGTTAGGTTACTTACCACTGATTATTACGAAATATGGTTTCTTGCGTTCATTTTGGTTGTCATCTTGTGTTAATTGATTGTAGTTAGTTTTTCGTTGCTTTTTTCGGAGTTTTTTTCAATTTATATATGATTTTAAAAGTCGGTAAAATATATTTTTAAAGGGCTAAGATTTTTTTCTATCGACGATTAAATTCATTTAATTATGACCGGCATTCCAAGGGTAACTGCCCTCCCCTGCCACCTTGGCTACGGCCATATCTACTTCTTTTGAGCAAATCTAAATGCTGGTTTTACTGCAAATATTCTAAACTAGTGGTCCGCGAAAATATTTTAGAATATTTAGTGGGCCACGTTTACTAAAATGTTAAGAACCACACGAATTTATTTTGTAATAAAATTGATTTGTGTCGTTTTGTGATAAATTTTTATGATAGGTATTCTAAGCGTTCTTAATAGGTGGGATGTTAGTTATTTCATATAGGAGTGTGTATAAAGGATTATACTGCCCTTTAAACTTAAAATGTAAATGCATAAACGGAACTGGTTATATCTAATCTCATTAGATTATTTAAAGAATAACGAACAAATTCTTCCTTACAATTTATTGTAAGATACCGCTTAGTATCAAAGTTATATAACTTTGATACTAAGCGATTAATTTCGTTGCGATTAATTTTTAATAATTTGTATGCAGGTTTGAAAAGCAAAATGGAAAAAGGGAAGGAAAAAGGAAATGATGAAACATCACCAGTGGATGTCGATCAGATGCTCATGAGCGTCGGCGATTTTGGGAAATTCCAAGTTATGCTTATGGCTCTATTTAGCGTAATGAACGCATTGTCGGCCTTCCATTATTTCGGACAAACATTTGTCAATTTGGAACCAGAATTTACATGCACCACTAAGGATTTCAACTTAAACTATAATTATTCCAGTGTTGAACTCACCAAATGTGGCCTCACAGTATTTTTAGATGATAACAGAACCATTACACAACCTTGCAAAACTTGGTACTATAATAATACTTACGGATATGTAAGTTTAGTTCAAGAGGTAAGTTTATTTTATCAAGCATATTTTATTTTTAAGTTGATAAAAATGTTAGAAATTAGTGAAAATTATTAGTAAATTTGTTGTATAAAAATTCGAAAATATTTTTAAATGAATACGTAGTGAAATTCCACGATTATTATGAAAATTGTTAAAAACATGGAAATGCTGAAGATATGGGTTGACGCAGGCCTGGACGCCACTGTTATTATTATTATTACAATTCGATATCACATTATCTAGACATGTATTCGATGTGCCATTAACTCTAGTGAGTTGTTTAATCAGTAATTTCAACAAAAACGAGTTTAGGTTTAATATATTACAACCAACCATTTGAATTAAGTGTGTCGATATTAAAATATGAACGGTAAAATTTACTATTAATTAATCATTTGTGTTCTTAGTCTGGCGCCGATGAAAAATCATGTAAGATATGATCGTCAAAGCCACAGGTTAGCCTAATAGCCCCCTTATCAGCACCAGTGCAAATATTCATGCCGCTACAGACAGGCTAGATTTCGCCACCGTAGCCTAAATAAACTTCTTTACATACAATGATTTTTCAGACTACTTAAAAAAGCGTAGCGTCTACTTTAAAATAAGTATATTACGAATTCAAAATTAGTTTGAATTCATTAAAAAATAGGGTACGCTTTTAGTTTGAAGAACTTTAAATATTAAATATAAAATTACAATAATATTCCTATATACAGCAAACAGTGTGGGCCGGAGCAATTATTCTAAAGGCAGCACCGGCAGCAGAAGAACTCGATTTTAATTGACAGGGTGAACTCACTTAAGAGGTCAACAAATGCATTTAGTCTTCTTTAAGAGCAAAAAAGACCTTGCTTGTTCAAGCAGCTAACATTTAGTATTATGCGAGCTGTTGGACTAAAGTCAGAAACCAAGGGTTTCATAATGACATGCTAAGACGAATGTGTGCATAACACCTTGGTCTACCGTGGCCGCATTATAGGTGTAGAAGTGCCAGATAAACGCTGCCGGCAGTGTCATGGGGCGCCAGAAACAATAATGCATCTGCTTATTTTCATGCAGTGTATATGCGTCTTTGGCCTACATCCATATACAGAACGGTGCATTACAAGTGCTATACTACCATCTTAAAGCACTCGTACCGTATTGACGAAACGCCTATGCTACCATATGCTCCGGATGACATCAAATGCATGGTTCAGAACGAGAGGTGCCGAATTTATTGGATTTATTTATTGGTATGAAAATTTGTTTTGACACTATGAATTTTATTTTAAATGTTTTTTAGTATTTAACAAAATGTTAAAACGAAAAATACTCCAAGAATAAACATTTGCTTTCCGTTACTAGATTTTTAACAAAAGCTCCTTAAATCATAAATCTACTGCATTTTTGTTACAACCCTAAAAAATACTCCTTGTTAACTTAAATATTTTTGTAAATGTGGATAGATAATTTATTTTATAATAAAAGTAACTTTTCACTAATTTCATATTTGACATAATTTGTCTGCGAAAATAGTCTTTCGAATTATTTTATTTTTATCTTTGTTAAATTTGGATTAACTACGTTAATATAACAAAACTAGTTTTTTTTATTATTTTAAGTTTGACACCTATGTAAATGTACCTCATATTACAAAACAGTCTGTATTTTCGATCGTTATGTAATTTTAAGTACGAACGGATGGCGAACGTATAATAATTATTATGCATTACAATAGATGAAACATAAATTCTACTGCAATCTGAGAGTAAACCAAGCATGCCCTCATTATTTCTGGCGTGAGCAACATGAATTCCGTGAAAATAAATAACGAGTACTGGAAAGAAACACTGTTATCCTTTTTGACAACAATTCGCTCAATTCTAAAAATATTTCCAATAGACGTGTATGTTTGTAACCATACAAACTTTGATATTCTATTAGGAATTGTTAAAAATTACTTTAAAACATACATATCTATCGAAAATATATCTGTTTTTATTTAATATACTTGTCTGTTGTTATGCCAGAAAAAAGTTTGTAATAATTTTCTTACAAAAATCCTACTATTTTTAATTAAAAATTGGTTATTGTAACATTAGTTACATTTGATTAAATACATATGTTTATTGCATTTTATTCTAGATCAATTAATAGTTATTTGCAAACTATATTCAATTTAAAATACCTATTCATTATAAACACAAGGGCGATCGGAGAGAAAACTCCTTACGGGGCGATTGACCAATAAGGGTGAGGATTTACTTCTTTTAAATGTTATCGCATGACCAAGCTTTCGTGATATAAATTAAATAGAAAAACAAGTTCATTATTTATAATTTTTGACAATAATAAGAAGTTATTTTACAGTTGTTTGATGTGTTTCTTGACGATAAAGAACCGAGCGAAAAACATCCCGGAGCAATGAAGGGTATTTAAAAAAAAAAGTATGTGACTGCAAAGAGAATTAAAAGCTTTGCAAAAATTGGCAAATAATAAAAAAACAAATTGTAGTGTCATTAGTTCATTAAAGGGGGGGATAGTTCAGGTAGCGCAAACATTATGCAAATGCTTTTCTCTTATTATAAGAGATTAGAAACGGCTGCAATTTTTCTGGATTTTGAGGCAACTTACCACAGGATACTAAGCAATAAAAGATTAAAGAACATTTTCACGGACTTACAGACATAAAAATAATTATAGTTAATAATATAATAAGTTTGTACAGCTGTTTTTGTGGTATGTTAATTAACTGTATTCTGTAAAAGATGTATAAAGGAAATAATACTTTATCACAATATTATTTATAACAGTATCAGTATTTTATAATTCAATCATATTATAGGAAATAGAAGAATGGGGGAAAAGTTGCATTCTTTTGCTTTGTAAATAAACACATGTTCTTGACATATACCGTTAGATACGATTAAAAAACTTTTAACGAAAGTACACTTGTAACGTATCACTAAAAAACATAAACATGCAATTCAATTATGTGCACATTAGAATTAAAATATTCAAGGGCAGGTAAAAAGGGTATTTTCGAAAAAATAGGTGTCCTTCTTGTCGAGAGTGTTAAATACGGTCATTGTGTCACATTATCAGGTATAGTGTATTCATCGCTCTTTTGCTGAGCAATAAAAATCGAACTTGAAGCCAATGCTTATGGGAGAAGTGGAAATCGAGTACTATTGTTAGAATGTGGGGTACGAGTAAGACAGGCGACTATATCCACCAATCACCGGTCTCGATTCTGGATGCAGCATCCAAACGCTGTTACCAAATTTTATACAGAGACTGGCTAACTGGATATATATGAACTGTGGCCCAACGTAGTCAGGTTCTACTTTCTCATTTTTTGAGCAGCGGAAATCCACGAACGGCGCCTCAATCTGGGCATGAGAGTGCCTAATTTGAAAAAATCCACTATATTATACAACCTTTCGGCTACCGGCACTGCGGGTGACTAGCGCGGAGGGTAGTTTAAGTGGGCCGACAAGGATGCTAAATCGTTTCTACTTCGACTGGCACAAAATGTATTTATAACTACCTGCGATGTATTATACCTACGTGTTTTTGGAAAGCAAAAATAATCTTTTTCGAAATGTTCCCTGTAACCGACACCGATCCAGGTTTAGATGCTTTATCCATTGGATTTCCAATGGGAAAACCCTGTATACATTTCCAATTATTTTTGAAATGTATTTTTGTGAATTGTTTTGATAATAAGCTTTTAATGTTCTTTTTACCCCCATTTTTATCAGAACAGGTCGTTTTGCTTGGTTTAAAATTTATCATTTTATCAGCAATTGTGTGCATATTTCGTCCTCAGTTTTCTCATTGTTTCTTATTGTGCCTACTTTACTTACGAGTTCGTATCCAGACGGATTTTGTTTATTTTTTGCTTGTGACGACTACCTATTTTTTGATAAAAGATGTGGCGACCCTGGGATAATTGTTTCACCATGAACCAAAATCTATGGATTGAGGGCGCCGTTGAAGCAGATAATAGCAACAATAGAATTTCAGTAATGAGCCAGGGTATGTATTTAAAAATATCATAAATATACTAATATTTTTAAACCGGAACATAAGAATGTTCATTGAACAATTTTTGTTTTTGTCTTTTTGTAACATAAACATGTTTTTAAAGAGAGGTATTTTGAAGTCGGTTTTCTATGACCATGTAACTTCTCACATGAATATGTTGTAATTACAATGGTATAAATAATCACAAGTATTTATTAATACTTTATATTTTAAAACTTAATTTATTTATAACAAAACTTCTTTAATATCTAATAATATCTTTATTACATTTTTTATTATTTTGACAAAATAATATCATATTTTTATGTAAAATAAGAAAAACAAGATTACGAGTATTGTTTTCGTAAAAAGCGAATATTTCAGTTTGCCACGCTACAGCAAAACAATATAATAGTATATTATGCAACGACCACATTATGACACTTATTATTGCATGAGTACGAAGTTTACAACTCGAGTGAGCTTGCGAGCGAGTGTTGTAATTCGTACGAATGCATTAATAAGTCATAATGTGCGAGTTGCATACATTACTTTTTCTACGGACATGCAGATTTTTATTTATGTTTACTGTTCTAGGGGTAAATTGTAAAAAATGCAAGAGAATACATTTTTATGAAAATACATAAAAGTCTTAGCTTGGACTTACTTTTACTAGACGATATTCGTAATTAGGTGCTTTATCAATAAAGGTTTTTATTTCATCAGATGTTAATAATGTCTTCGACTATTTATTCCTCAAGCTTTCTGATTTACGTTTTAGTAGAGCTAGTAATTTTGCATATGTTTATTTGTTTGATATTTAACGTCAACTTTAACATCGAATAATGCTTTCATAAACTTAAACTCCTTATTTTGTTCGCAAGCTCTTCAAAACAAACAATTAAAACATTTTCAGACAAAGACCTATATTGCCAATTCGTAAATAATTTAGATGGATAAATTACTTCTTACATTTTTTTGGAAGAACATTATCGCAGGTTTTTTTGCCTTTTCTAGTATATCAGGTGGTGTCAACTGAATCTTACTGTTGCTGTGACTCTCATTCATTTTATAATAACAACTGACCGGACGAATGAATTATGGCCGTAGAAAAAACTTTAAATGGGTTTTTTGCAATGATAGGAGCTGAAACTCTTTTGGTTAACGACGGAACAACGGAAGTAGCAGTTTACGCTTAGCTTTTTTTTATATTTTGTGTTCATAAAATTAAAAATTATTTAATAATAAGTTGTAGACAAGACAAAACATGAACATCTAATATAACGATCGTATTTTTATCGTGCTCACTCACCATTGGAATTTTGTATTGAATTCAAAATCCCAAAATCTCTATTTGTATTAAAGATATTTCCGTTAAAGTAGACAAAAGTTTGATAAAAATTTAAACTACATTAACATTTCAACAAACTTCATTCGTTTTTAAAGATAGTAGCTCAATTTTTATACACCGTGCCCCCTACCCAAGATACGATATCAGATTTCAGTTTTTCTTGTAGCAGCTATATTTGATTTTTACACCATTGATGCAAGTATTAATTAGTCCAATTTTTAAGGGTAGAATTAGGTTACGTACAAATGTTCAAATAATTGAAGACCTTAGAGCAACAACGATACATGCCACACTGCTCACTTTTTGAGAAAACATTTTTTCAAGAAGTAGAACTGCTTAGTGGTCGATGCATTTTTAAAGCAACAAAGCAAATAATAGGATTGTGCCTCTGTCTCTGCATAATGTCGATAGCTTTTATACATATTGGATAATTTTTTTGAGATTGTGGCATGTATCGTTGTTGCTCTAAGGTCTTCAATTATCAATTTCACAACTTTGTGCAAAACGCTATCTATCGTTTTCTTTTGTTTCCTTGTGATATTTTTAAAATAAATAATGTTGAATAAATTAATAAAATTACCATGAAATTAGATAAATTGCATGAAAGTTTTTATTTTTATTTTTGACAAATAGCTAATGGATCTTATTTTTACATTATCCATATGTATTACAAAGGGAAAGTATTGTTTTCGTGACAATATTAGCGGAAATATGTGTTTTGAGGTTCCTTGAGTCGTTATAATTTACAATCGTTGTATACTACGAAGGCACATAAAATGGTGGTTTAATAATATATATTTTGGTACATAATTGTCAACTCTTGCTTGAAAAAATATGAATTGTCTAATAAAATTATCTGTATTGATATTATGAACAATTAATTTTTTTAATGGAAAAAGTTGATTTTTAATAACTATAGATGTCATGAGAATATGATATTAGAATTATACCGTACGTTTTATTTAAGTATGGCCATAGGAATTTACATGGTAAAAATTGTACCCCATGTTAACTTTAGTTGTCGTCCAAATTCGAAACATTGTTTTTGTTTTTATTAATAAATCAATCACTTTTCTACAAAATGTTCGTTTTTAGAAGGACATAAACATGTTAGAATTCTTTATTTTGGCTTTCAAGTTTAGCAAAACAAATACTTACATTATGACATTTTCGCCTAGTTGATTTTGTGGCTTAATTATTTGTATTATTAATTTTAACTTTGAAAGCTAAAATAAATAAACCTAACATGGTAATCAACATTTTTTCTACGAAATGTACAATGCTAGATGAACAGCATTGTACATTTCGTAGAAAAAATGTTGATTTATCAATAAAACTAAAAAATTGTTTCAAATTTATACGACAACAAAAGTTAACATAGGGTACATTTTATACCATGTAAATCCCTATGGCCATACTTAAATAAAACGCAGCCCACTGAACAAACTCATTCAAGTAATGTTTATTCAACATTAATACTACGTTTAATGTTGCTAAAATGTTGATATAACGTTATTTGTTGGTATTTTGCTCAGTAGAAGTGTATAATCATAAAATCATTATGGAGTAATAAAAAATAAAATTAAATGAACGATATGTAAAGAAAGAAATAAAATATTCAAAATAATAACAAAAAAATCTGTAATCTTAGTTTTCATAGGGTAGAGCGCACTCTTAAAGAGCGCATTATAGCTGGAGATATATAGAAAGGAAGAATACGCAAAGCTAATTCTGGTAACACTTATTTCAACCTTGACCGAAAACTATGACAAGAAGTGTGATTACAATTTATGTTTAACTTTTCATTATCTACTTTATTTAAAGCAGTTTTCAATATTACCAACAGTTTCACAGATATAAACCGATAACCAGATAAAAAGACACAATTTTTTATTATTTTTTTTTACATACATTTACTGGATATTACTCCCAGACCATTTCACCATTTCACCTTTTTATATTTTTGTATTTAACTATATTTAGACTCCACAAACACATTCACACACATCCATGGACCCAGGTGGAATCATTTTGTACTTTAAAATGACCCCACCCGGCGGGAGTCGAACCCGCGGCCCCTGGGTTATAAAACACTATTTTTAATAAATCTCACATATTAAGAGTGCTATGACAAAAATATATTTTGTTTTAGTAAAATTGATTTTTTTTTGTTTGGTAAATGTTTAACAAAATATCGGGAAACATTTAAAAAACGCTAAGAGTAAACTATCACTTTCAGTTTTCACCAAAATATTTTTAGCACCTACAAATATAATAAGTTTTATGTCGATATCTCTAATGGTTTCCTCCAGCCGGGCAGACAGACATTTAAAAAAATGGTTTTAATCAATATATGGATGTAAAAACGGAAATTGTCGTTAAAATTGTGATTATACAAGGTGCGGCAGAGAAACTTGCTGATTTGAATTGGGCGCCAATGAGCGAGTGGTCAGAAAGGGGTAGGGAGCGTCTCATTCGATAGAGGGTTTTATTACCGCTCAAGCCAGTTTTCGTCATGCGTTGGACTAAGGAGGAGCGTTCGGTGGTTGCCACCCAACGTGCCTTTCGAACTCGGTTCAATATTCATCTCACGGGTTTCGTTTCGTTTCGTTTCTCGGGTGGACGTATTCAGGGAAAGTGGCAGTGTGGCAAACAATATTTTGAAAGAAAGGAAAATTAAATCGTGTAGTCCAACAACATTATTGAAATCCTGAAAGGACAATGGATTTAAATTCGCCACTATACATAAAAAGAAGCATCAATGGAAAGGGAAAATATAAAAAAATGGCGGTCCGAATATTTACAGAAAATTAAAAAATATAGAGACGCTGGAAGGAATATTTGTTATTTAGATGAAACTTGGTTTGATACACATGATACTTTAAAGAAAATGTGGTCAGACCACACAGATAATAGTACCACGAAAGTTCCTCTATCTAGAGGAAAACAAATAACAATTTTACGCAACGAAAATGGCTGGGTAAACGATTGTTTACTTCTATCGGGAAAGCAGATCTCTAAATGCCACCTTGATTATCAGGACGATATGACTGCCGTGTTATTTGAAAACTGGTTTGAAAATAAATTGATAGCGAATTTGGCCAAAAACTCCGTAATAGTTATAGATGCATCATACCATAGTCGACAAATTGATAAGGCACCGACTACGCCCAGTAAAAAATCAGAAATATCTGATTATTTATATAAAAATGATTTATTTTACGAGGACAACTATACAAAAGCGCAGCTTCTGGAGGTGTTGAAAACACAAACAAACAAAAAACAATTTTATATTGACACATTGACGGAAAAACATGGTCATACGGTGGTATGGTTACCCCCGTACAGGGTTGTAAAGAAAAAACGTTTTTTTAATTCTAATTAAAACAAACAGTTTTTTTTTTTTAATAAAACGTGTTTTTTTTCATTGAACCAGCGTTTAAAACATTAAAAATTAAAAACATGTTTAAAACAGAACATACAGGGCATTTTTCGTTTGAGTATACATATCCCGATAAGTAGTGCGTTTTTTAAATTTGCGGGAATTCGTTGTGTAAAAGAGGTTAATTTGAGGTTTTTAACGAGTGTTTTCCACTCCCAGACTAAGCATGAAATAAAATTTCAAGTTTAGAAAAGCCTAAGAATTTGGATTGGCCGCGTAGCGAAGCGGAGCGCCTAATCCAAATTAGGCTTTTCTAAACTCGAAATTTTACTTCATGCGCCACTCTTAAAAACACTGATTTACAGTGAACTTCAAATAACACACACATACAACAACGGTTATAGCCAACCTAATATACGTTAGAGTTATTGGGTTGCCTATAATCACTGTTTTAAACAATTTGTTTAGCTCAGAATTTGACTCATGGTTTATTTACATTTACATATTGGATTGCTAAAGCCGTATATTTTAAACTTTGCGATATTTCAGTGTTTTATACATATGGCGCATGAAGTAAAATTTCGAGTTTAGAAAAGCCTAATTTGGATTGGCCGCTCCGCTTCGCTACGCGACCAATCCAAGTTTTCAGGCTTTTCTAAACTCGAATGTTTACTTCATGCTTAATCTAAGAGTGGACAACCCTCGTTTAAAATCGAAATCTTTTGAAAATAACACGAATGTCGTAATAAAAAAAAGTTTTAAACAAATTTAACGTTTAAAACATGTTTTAAACAAATTTAAGATTTAAAACATGTTTAAAACAAAACCGTTTAAGACACGACGGCTGTTTTTAAACATGTTTGAAACACTGTTTTAAAACAAAGTGTTTTAAACATAACAACCCTGCCCCCGTATCACTGTATTTTTAATCCAATTGAATTGATTTGGGCCCAATTGAAACAATAACACTTCACCGAATTTAAAGAAAACAGTTATATGATTTGAAAAAGAAAACACTAATATTTTGGTTTTTTATTTCAACTAGTTTCGACTTTGAGTCATTCTCAAGGAATCACTCCTTGAGAATGACTCTAAGTGTGTTCCACGGAACCCTAGGGTTCCGCGATACCCCTATAGGGGGACTTTGAGTCATTCTCAAGGAATCACTCCTTGAGAATGACTCAAAGTCAAAACAAGTTGAAATAAAAAACCAAAATATTAGTGAAATTTAACCAAGTGTTTCCTTTTTCAAATCATAGTTAAATATGTGTTACCACGTGAAACATGAGAAAACAGTTATAGATAACATGAACAAAAAACAGTTATAGATAACACGAATATGGAAATGAAAAAAATAACCTCGCTTTACTGGCACACATGTGTAAAACATACCATTAGAGTGGAAAAGAAATATAATACATACTACTCAAATTTTCAATTTATTATTAATATAGAAGATGCAGACGACGAAATCGAAGACTCCTCAGATTCGGAAATTTAACTAAATTTTGAATAATAGTTATAAATGTACATTGAATTTTAGTAAAATGTTTAGTAAACAGTATTTAGTTTAAAATTTTACATTTGTATATATAAATATTGTTTTATTAAATGACAATGTAATTCAATGAATTAACATTTATTTCTAACCTTGCACATTCCCCTAAGTGTTAAATAAATATATTATGACTATTTTCAATAATACAAATATACGTCTGATCAGGGCATGCTTTGCATCCCAAGACCTATGTTTATGCCAAAAGTGTGAGGTTTCGCTGAAGAATAACAAATATTGGAAGATACGTTTATTTTACTCACGACCTTTGAATAGTACACAGGCGACGACATGAAAAGTCCTAAAATCGGGGCCTCTGGAAAATGTCTAAACCAGCAAATTTTGAAGAGAGACACCCTCTACAAGCGCGGTAGTACAATGGAAGAAAAGAAACCACAATTTATGGGGTGTTGATGTTACAATTTATGACCGAACCTGTTAAAATAGCAGGGCTCTACCTGCTATTTTAACAGATACGGTCATAATTTTTTTTTTCCTTTTTAAAGCGTTTTTTACAGCGTTTTAAACGGTCGTTCGTATTTATTTGATGACTCCAAAAATTTAACACATTAATCAATATGTTATGCAAAGGTATATTTGGTTACGTTTTAATCAAATCGATTAATAAAACACGCTAATCTGGCAATTCTCTTAAGTAACAACCGATTTAGGGTTACCTTAGCGCAGCCATACTCTAAGTGTGTTCCACGGAACCCTAGGGTTCCGCGATACCCCTATAGGGGTTCCGCAAGAATTTAGAAAAAAATTCAAAACACCTCTCTCTGGTCCACCGTTCTGACGCCGCGTATCACGATTCTCGAGGCGCTGCCGAACTTAGTCGCCTCGTACAATTGTACTATGCCGCCACCGCCGATATCTACTTGTAAGCGCGTAGTCGCTTTGATAAAAACCGCCACTGAGATTAGACAATATAATTGTGAACAAGCGACTTTCGGCTTTAACTTCAAAACGTAAAGTCGAGATTGTTTACACCGCATTTTTTGTATTTCTATTTTTATTTCGGCTTTTTATTTATCAAAGGCGCCGACTCGAGAATTTTTGGGAATGTTCGAGATCAAGGCTAAGACTATAAAAGCGACGATTGCTCCTCGACACTTAGTCAGTCGACGATTAGCGTTCGCAGCAATAAGTACCTACCTGCTAGAAACAAAGTGTTTATTGTTCTACTGCTGTATTCTGATTATATCAGTTTTGTACATTTATTCTTTGGACTAAACTCTTCCACGCAGTAACGATGGTGCATTATTTTGACCCCACCATCCTGACATGTAACATTATTAATGAAGAAGAATGGAACGTTGGCTTAAAGGCGTTAAACGAAGCCGAATGTTCAAAAGCAGTACGCGCGGAGTATACAGCAATTACCGATTCAGACGATGATGCAACGACGTCAAGTTCCACGGTTACAAAGGGGAAAAAAGGAAGTATGATGAATCATATATCAGTTTCGGATTTGTTAATTCCAACGAGTCACCTCTCTGCATGTTATGTAGTAAACTGCTTCCAAATAGTTCCATGGCACCTGCCAAGTTGCGCCGACATTTAGAAACTGTACACCCCGAGTCTAAAGACAAGAATAAAGAAATTTTTTACGTAAAAAAGAACAGTTATTGGAAAGTCAAAAAACTATGATGCATGTAACCTAAACTATCAATCAAAAGGCCACGGAGGCATCATATTTAGTTAGCTATCGCATTGCACAAGCAGTTGAAGCGCACACTATCTCTGAGAATTTAATAAAGCCATGTGTGTTAGACATAAAAAAATGTATGCTCGATGAAATGCAAAGCATCTTTCTACTGTGCCACTATCAAACGATACTGTTTCTCGGCGAATTCATGATCTGGCAAGCTACGTCAAACAAGAACTGGTTACACGTCTACAAAAAACACGATTCGTCTTGCAAATAGATGAGTCGGCTGATGTCGCTGGTCTGGCTATCTTGCTGGTTATCGTGAGATATCCATATGAAAGTTCTTTTGAAGAAGACATGCTTATGTGTTCACCGCTGCTCACAAATTCTACCAAAGAAGAAATTTTAAATAAAATAAATATATTTTTTGAGGAAAATAATCTCAGTTGGAACGATTGCATTGACATTTGTACAGATGGGGCTAAGGCGATGACGAGTATGACAGCAGTAGTGTCACGAATAAAAAATAAAGCGCCTAATTGTAGTTCCAGCCATTGTATCCTGCATAGACAAGCACTGGCGATGAAGCAAATGCCGTCAAATCTAAAATTAGTTATGGATGAAGCGGTAAAAATAATTAATTTTATCAAATCACGACCACTACAATCCCGATTGTTCTCATTATTGTGTGAAGATTATGGCAGCAAACATAAAACACTGCTGCTTCATACAGAAGTGAGATGGCTGTCTCGGGGTAAAACTTTAACAAGGCTATTTGAACTTGGAGCCGAATTACAAATGTTTCTTTCAGATACTTCTTTTAATTTGAAAGACCGTTTGTATGATAAAACTTGGTTGTTCCGGCTGTCTTTTATGGCGGATATCTGTCAAAAATTGAACGAATTAAATTTATCATTGCAAGGGAAACAGAAAACAGTGTTCCAGGCCTGTAACAAAATAACTGCCTTAAAAAAATAGATTATTGGATTATTTGCGTTGGAAAGAGAGAAATAGAAAGCTTTACGTCACTCAGTGAGATTGTTAGCGATAACGACTCAGAAATGTTTCAAGATGATGTATTCTACTTCGATGCGCGCATCTATTGAGAAGTATTTTCCCGAAGAACAGAATACAAAAATGAAACTGAATTCATAGATACATAATCCTTTTTTACCCAACTTACAAAAGCCCGAAAGTATGCCAAACACGATATATGAATCTCTTTTAGAAATGTCATCAGACACAAATATGGAGTCACTGTTCAAAACGACGCCTCTCAACGATTTTTGGTGCAGAATCCGTGATAAATATTCAACGCTTGCCAAAATGGCTCTGAATATTCTTTTCCCGTTCCCAACAACATATTTGTGCGAAACAGGATTCTCAACCTATGCAGCCACGAAAACAAAATACCGCAATAGACTGGACGCCGAACCTGATATGAGACTTCAACTGTCTTCTATCAAACCTGATGTCAACCAATTGATGAAAAATAAAAAACAGTTTCATACGTTCCATTAGTTAGATTTATTTTCTTTTTTAATATCTTATATTATTATACTTGTTATGTAAGTAAGTAACAAGTAACTGTTACATGGTACTTTTATTATGCTTATTAATAAAGAATACACTTTTAAAAACTATTGTTTTATTGTAGGGTTCCGTCAAGTATTTTGCTTTCTAAAAGGGTTCCGTCACCAAAAAAGATTGAGAACCGCTGCCTTAGCTTATTTAGTGTAAATTCTCGTTAAATAAGTTTTGTTTAATTTTCTTGACAAAGACAAACATTATTTTTATTACGCTTTAAATGTGCGGATGCTCATTTAAGGTACTATAAATTGTTTGTTTTGCATATGTGTGTGTGATAAGTAGAAAAGGGTGCATACGAATAATATTCATATTGCAATAAGGCAGTGGCCTAGATAGTGGGGGGGGGGGGGGGTTCTAGGGGATTAAATCCCCCCCATGAGTTTTGAAAATTAGGTGATTGAAACAAAAGGCTATTTTTCTGTTAGAGATGTATTTTGTTATAAATTTAAATCATGCGCTACGCGTATAAGACATTAATTTCAAGTGAAGTTCACTTGTTAAATATTATTTAGTGTTTTCAGTGTTTAATACGCCTGGCGCATAAAGTAATATTTCGAGTTTAGAAAAGCCAAACCAAATTTTCAGGCTTTTTTAAACTGGAAATTTTACTTCATGTTTAATCTGGGAGTGAAAAATGCTGATTTAGAGCTTTAAATTAAATTTAAAGAAAAAACGTATGCACCTTATCTTGATCTATCTACGTTTTTGGTAACATTCCATGAAACATCAATCATCTCCTTACCAAAATTCTGCATAGGCATGTTTAGCGTTGCATCATTGTAAACTGATGAGAAAAAATCGCAAAAAAGTTCACTCACTCCAAACCACCACTGCTAGTTTCAATATTATAATGCACCTCTGAGTATCAGGAACTGCGATTTGTTTTTTGTTGTTGTTATGTAAATGCGTCTGATTTTTTGGAGTACCCATTCTCCAAAAAAACAGACGCAGTTACTTCAATACCAAAGTTTATTTTAAATTTTAATGTTATATTGAGCTTTTCTCATACGTTGCTGATAGCCCCTAGGCGACAGAATTGCAAATCCGCCACTGGATCACGACCCGCAAAAGTAAATGGATTTACATTGAAAGTATTGCACATTGTAAATTATACAAGATATTATTTTAACAATAATATTTTTAGCACAGATATTTAAATTTAGATTTGATATTTCCAAACATCCTCGATTATTGATTGCTTCAAGTTTAATCGGCAAAATTTATTTAGACATTTTTATTTAGATTTTCTATTTTCAAACATTCCCGATTATTGATTGCCTGAAGTTCAACCGGGAAAATTCCTTGAAAGTTGCATTAATCAATTAGAGTCTAACCCGCAGGGAAATACGAGTACATTCACACCCGTCCCTCACATTCAATCCCAAAACAATAGAACATATTTACACACGCTCTCTAACATTCAATACACGAAGTAAGCTGATAATAACGCAACCTATCTGTAATAATAGCAGAGTTGTTATGTTTAAAACACGTTGTTTTAAAACATTGTTTCAAACATGTTTAAAAACAGCCGTCTTGTTTTAAACGGTTTAAAACTGTTTTAAACGTTAAATTTGTATAAAACGTTTTTTTTTACTATCTTAAATTTACTAAATTATATTTTAAACTACTTTATTAAGATTTTTTTTTACGTTATTAAATGTTAGCTAAATTTTTGCAGATATTTCATATAAATTAATAAACGTAACATTTTAAAACCACACTAAATATGGTTTTTAAATCCAGAGATTTTTCCTTTCAGGTATACATACAACTGTAAATATTACGACATTCGTTGTTTCATTTCAATGAAGTAAAATTTCGAGTTTAGAAAAGCCTGAAAATTTGGATTGGCCGCGTAGCGAAGCGGAGCGAAGCGGAGCGGCTAATCCAAATTAGGCTTTTCTAAACTCGAAATTTTACTTCATGCGTCACACGTATAAAACACTTTTATTTTTTGTAATAATTAATATAATATAATTAATATGCACAAATTCAAAATTAAACTTCATAATACCACCTCTCTTTCACCGATTAACCCCAACACAGATACAAAATTCATTCGATTCATTTATTCCCCCAATTCAGAAAACCACTTCAACAAATTATACAAAAAATTCAACCTAACCCCCGCGTTTTATGTTAATTCTAAACTACGGCAACTTTTGGGGAACACATTCAACAAACCAGATGAACTAGACCAATCTGGTATTTATTCAATCGATTGTTGTAATTGTGATAAAGTTTATATTGGTCAAACACAGCGTAATCTAAATACCAGATTCAAAGAACACTTAGCACACGCCAAATATCTTAATTATGAAAAATCTGCAGTGGCTAACCAATTACTATAAACCGGCCACAAAATCACAATAAAGAACATAAAATTATTAAAACAATCATAAAATTATCGATTAAACATGTTAGAAGCCATTGAATTGAAAAAACAGGAAAATAAATTATTGAATTTTGATTTAAGTCCACTTCACAATACATTATTAGATTTAATTGCACCACCTTAATCTGTGTTTTTTTCCCTAATCCACTTTAACTGGTTGTACCGCCACCCTCATTCCCTCGGCTCACCTCTTAATTTACGTGTTTTCCCTTTTTGCACTCCCACCGCCTTTGCATTATAATCTGCCTGTCTATATATAGTTCAAAATTTCCGTTTTGTATTTAGTGTTAATCCATTGATAATGGTCACTTTGTGTCCGAAATGTACATTTGGTAATTCAAATAAAAGTGTGAAGAAAGGTTTTTAGTGCTTCATTCGTTAAATTTACATGTTTCAAACCTTCTAAGAGATTTGTTTTTGTACATTTACATTCAGTTTATGTTATTTGTATAGATACATAACAAAAGATACACATAAATGAAATGCATTTTTAATGCTGATATCAAAGATAAGCCTCATGTATACTATTGTTTAATTTTTGCTGTGTTCATATCTCCATAGCAACTATACAATATTTTGTTGCTAAATAATATTTTAAAATGTATTTACAAAGTAGACCACTATAGATAGATTTTGACTTTGTTTCACCGCTAAATAATATTTACGGACATAATGAGTATTATTATTAAGAAGATAGTTTATTTAGATCATTTTTTAATTCCACTTACTAATCTTAAAATTAAAATATCGCCCAGACAGATGCATTTAATTTAATGTTACAATAAAATACATTTTGTAGCTATCATCACATTAAAAGCCAATTTAATTTTGTGTCTCTTTGAGTATTTAACATATTTAAAGAACGAACAATTATTTAATTGAAATAATAAATCCTAAGATAACATTTCTAGACAGATTACCATTGCTGTTTCTTTAATTTGGATAATACTCGCAACAAATTGAATTCCGCAGTGAAACGCAATTTAGCTAATAAAAGCTACAATTTTCCTGGTAGTGTGTTTCTGGGGTACGAGATGGCACAGAGATAGCAAAATTGCTGAAAGTAGTTTTGACTATGTATTGGTTCATAGTGCCTGCCGAATTTTATGACAACAAATAATAAAAATTTGAGTGAGGAGCGCGTTGTTTGTTTGTTTAGATAGCGCCGGGCGAATGACTGGGTATTACATTTCAGTAGATAAGTAAACTGGATAAATAAATATTCACGATTTCAATTTGTCTCATTTCCAATACTTATTTTTATTATATACATGTTATTTACAATCATTATAAAAAGATTTTACATATAAACATTTATTTATGTGTATGTATAATAATAATATTAATAGAGTTTAATGTCTTTATCAAGAATTTTATGCTCTGTCCGTGGTAGGAAAATCATGGAAAAGTGATGAAGTGTCATGGTACAAAAATCGAAAATTGTCGAAAATCGATGAAATGTTTAAATTTGAGAACAATGTCAAAAAGTGAATTTCCCAGATTTTAATTATTTTCAAAATTGTGACGACTCGTGAATTTTTCAATACGTTCGTTAATTTTCAAACTTTTTTTTCATTTCTAAGATTTATAACAATTTTTAAAATTCTGACAAAAATCATGCATTTTCCAAGATTATTGCTGACTTTCAAATTGTTGACTCCTTTCGTTATTTTTTTAAACTTTGACACCTTTCATGTATTTCCTAGATTTTTGTTAAACTAAAATAAACAAGTTTAGCGGTTGATACAGCAAGTAAAACTGCTGCGCGCTTCACATTTTAATTTGATATATTGTAACGAACCACACAAAAAGAATAGATGCAAACACGAGATGGTCTACACTCCAAGCTAAGTCTAAACCGCCGCGCGCAGTACAAAAAAGGGAAATTACAGTAATCCAATTCGAACTCGGGACTTAAAAAACGCTAAGCTGACTCGCTGCCTCGGTGATCAAATCGCCGAGTGCCGCACATTCAATTTAGTAATTTATTAATGAAATAGGAATTATTCCGACTTAGCACTTGAATTAACATTTACTGGCATTCCACATTCTTATTCAAAACATCATGAAATTAATGATCATGAATCCAGAAACACAATTATATTTACAAAATGTATTGGGAAATATTTTAACAATGTCTTTCTTTGTTGTGTATCAATAACATAATGAATGAATGAACGGTCCGCGTCAGAAAAAATACATTCGCAACTCAAGGTCGGGAGCCGAAAGCCAGGAGCCCGTGTCGCGACAAATCTCGTACACGAATTCTACATATCAATCCTAATTTCTTTTCACGTGTTTTTAGAAATCACAGTATACTTTTAAAATATTACTAAAGAGGCATGATGCTGCCCCAATTTACATTGCTCTTATGGAGATTTCTAAGCACCGATTAATTTTATTTATCATTTATTTTAGATCAATCTATTTAATACAACATGGTTATAATAATTACCTCAATAAATTAAAGCAACATGGACAAGAAATAATGTTTCCTATGGAAGTAATACACGGATTTATGTAATCATTTGACAGTGTTCCATAATTTAATTTATGAATTATTTTTGGAAAAAAAAATACTGTTCATTTGTTCGTAAAGCTTCAATGTACAATATGTATAAGTTTCAATGCTCTATTTTCATAATTGTGGAAGATTAATCGTTGTTCTTTCTTATGGCCAAATAACATGTAAATTTCCGACCGTAATATACAGGGTCATTTTATTCATGATCTCTATGGGGATCTCGTAAACTATAAGAGATAGAGAAACGGTTTAATGGGCAAAGTCGTGCAGTTTTACAAGCTGAACAAAATGTCATCTGTAACATTTTCGAGTAAGACGAGAATAACTCGATATTTTGAAAAGTGTTGATTTTTTCAAATCGAATTTTCTCTGTTATTAAAAGAGACGAAAAAAACTATAAATGGAAAAGTTTTAGATAATTTTACACTGAATAATAAAATTTTATCAGATTTATTTTAAATGGAAACCTATGTCATTATTAAAAAGGGATTTTTTTCTCATTAATCACTTGACATACTTATTTACAAAAATAACTAAATTATTAACTATTTTCTATTTTATTTACACACAAAAAATAGTTACCCATAAAATAATTACTATAATAAAACAATTGCGTTTGTTTGTAACAGTTACTTTCTTTGTTGTATTTTTATCAATTAATTTAGTGTTGTAACATCCACCCTGGACGCTCGCCACTAGCGACCATCCTTGTCGCACAGGCACTCTCGCGCTCGTCCACCACCCTCGCACGCTCGCCAATGGGACCCTTCATCCCCACCGCAGCTATCCGAGAACCGCGGCCGGACACCTTTAAAACCAGCGCACCCTGCCTAAGAATTCATTCTCTTGCTAGCGCTGAATACGGCCTAACCTAGAGAATCACTTCTAAGCACTGAGCACGGTCTTAGACATCTTACCAATTATCGTATTTATAGTCGTATCTGTATACTTGTACATACTTTGTGTTAAATATACGTTTTGGAACAACACCGGACTCTAAATATAAACGAACCCCTACAAACTGGCGCCCAACGTGGGGCCGGATATAACACAAGAGCAAAAATACGAAGCGACACCAAGGTAAATATGGCAGTCACACTCACAACGGAACAATTTCAAGAACTGATACGAGCCAACCGAGGAGACAGTAAGCCCGGATCCTTCGCGAACTGCACGGTACGCTTTTCGGGACTAAGCAGGAACCCCGTGGAAGTAGAGGGATTTATCAACACCGTGAAAGTTTACAAGAAGATAGAAAAGATAACGGACGAAGATGCACTGGAAGGATTATTACTATTGCTCACTGACGACGCTGCAGTTTGGTGGCAAGGAGTAAGAACGACGACAGCCACGTGGAACGACGCCACTAAGTTGTTACGAGAAACGTTTGCACCGCAGAAACCGGCATATGCAGTATTCCAGGAAATATTCGCGAGACGCCAAGAAAGCGGTCAAAACACGGATACGTTTGTCGCCGAAAAGAGGGCCCTCATCGCGCAGATTAAAGAGCACAATCTGAGTGAGGCGCTGCAAATGGACATGGTCTTCGGCCTCCTGAACGTTAACATCCGAGACAAGATACCAAGAGACGGAATCCAGACGTTCCAAAACCTCATCGCCAAGGCTCGCGAGATTGAACGCTCATGGCAGGAGAACAGCGAACAGGAAAATCCTCAAAATGGTATGATTATCGAAGCGAAGAAAAAGAAGTGCACCCACTGTCGCGCTCACGGACACACCTTCGCAGAATGTAGAAAAAGGAAGAAAGCCTTAGAAACACAGGCAAAAATGGCAGACGAAAAGACAACCACCCCGACGTTCGCATGCTACGGTTGCGGTAAGCCAGGAACCATCCGAGCTAAGTGCACAACATGCAACCCGACCGTAAACGGAAACAGTAAGCTATCGTTTTGCGCGATGAACACCGTTGCCTTACAACGAAGAAGCCCAATAGTTCACATCGACATAAAGGATTCAAAGGGAAGTGCGTTTCTGGATTCATGTGCTGAAAAGTCCGTCGCCTCCGCATCACTGTACAAACATCTACTACGACAAGGTACGAAATTCCACAGTGTACAAGGACAAGTTACGTTGGCCGATGGTAAACCTCAAGAAAAGGATATGCTCAGCACGGAAGTCATAGTCAACCTCAGAAACAGACAGATAAAAACCTCATTCCTCGTCTTCCCGGACAGCGAGAACAACGTCACCTTACTAGGAGTGGACTTTATGGAAAACGCGGGTATTATCCTAAACATACCCCAGAGAACATGGTCGTTTGTCGATACACCGCACGAGCATCACTGTTATGAATCTATAAGAGACTTAGGAAACGAAGTTGAAGCAAAAGAAGAACGACAGCTCAGGATGTGCCACCTATATGGACTAACGACACCCCTGACGGCCGACACATCTGAGCACATTGACAACGAACCGATGGATATCGACTGGGAAGAGTACCGACCACCACCACTGATGGATCCCCTACCAGACACCCCCGAGAAGGTTGAAACAGATGACACATACGCACCGGAGTATATCGACAATTTATTTGCGGATTATGTAGACGCATATCCCCCGGTACATACGGACTATTCGCGGAAGGTATTTCCTCGAGGAGCAAGAAGACCACGGGCAGTAGCGCTGTTCTACGTCAACGTATCGCTCCGTGACGACGAAGCCACCGATCTGGACGACCAAGAAAGAGCAGAGGTCAACCGGATGCTTCAGGACAACTCAAGCTCATTTGAGTTATGGGGCCCACCAACTACGGAGATAGAGCACAACATCACCGTAGTCCAAGATACCCCGATATCCACGCGCCCGTATCGGATGTCCGCCGTACGGCAGGCAGAGTTAAAGAAGGAAATTAAGGAAATGATGCAACAAGGCATCATCGAGGAAAGCCAGTCCCCTTGGGCAGCACCTGTGGTAATGGTCCCCAAGAAGGATGGAGGAACCCGACTATGCGTGGATTTTAGAAAACTGAACGCGGTCACCGTACCCGACATTTACCCGCTTCCCCGTGTGGATGATCTACTGCACGCAATGGGTAAACCAGACTGCTTCTCCACCATTGATCTACGCACCGGATACTGGCAAATCCCTGTGAGACAACAGGATCAAGTAAAAACCTCGTTTATAACCCCGTTTGGCTGTTACCAGTTTAGAAGAATGCCGTTTGGCTTATGAAACGCCCCATCGACATTCCAGAGATTAATGGACAAATTTCGTCGGAAACTACCAGATGTATGTATGCTCGCCTACCTGGACGACCTGGTAATCTTGTCAAGTTCCATCAAGCAACACTTAGATGATCTCCGGAAAGTTATAAAGGAACTAAACAAGTGGAACCTCCGCATCAACAGGGAGAAGACTTCATTCTTCTGCCAATCCGTGCGCTTCCTGGGCCACAGGATAACGAAGAGTGGATTTCTACCGGACCCAGAGAAGGTTGACGCCATCAGAAACAGAACGAAACCAACGAATAGCAAGCAACTGGTCTCCTTCCTACAAATGTGCTCCTGGTATAGACGTTTCATACCAGAATTTGCGCGCATTTCAAAACCACTGAGCAATCTCACCAAGAAGGGCACCCCTTGGAAATGGAGCGAAGACGAAGACGCCGCATTTGAGCAATTAAAGGAAGCACTGACCAAAGCCCCGGTACTACAAACAGCTGACCCGACAAAGCCACTCACCGTTAGGACGGACGCAAGCGCTTACGCCGTCGGAGCAGTTTTGTGCCAGGGGGAGGGTGAAGAGGAACACCCAGTCGAATACGCGAGCAGGCTGCTGACTCCAGCAGAAAGGAACTACGCCACCATCGAGAAGGAGGCATTAGCCATCATATGGGCTATGAAAAAGTTCCGAGGATATTTGGATGGGTCACAAATCACCATCGCCACGGATCACCAACCGCTCCGCTGGCTGATGAATTTGCAGTCGCCAACAGGACGATTGGCACGATGGGCCCTGCAGCTACAGGCCCACAACATCCAAATCAATTACATACCAGGGCGTGCGAACAGAGTGGCCGACACTCTATCCCGCCCCGTAACTGAGGACATCGACGACCTGTATCCATGGGAATTAAGAAGAATTTCCATCGACATGACAGCACGAAGAGAAAGTGACGTCAGAGAGGCTCAACTCCGAGACAGTGAGTTAAAGAAGATCATCGATGACCTAGAAGCCACTCAACCCACCGAAAACGCTGTCTACTGGTCAAGGAAAGGATACGTCATGACCAACGGTATATTGTATCGATATGACCCACAAAGCAAACAAGAAGATGCACAACAAGTCGTCCCCAAGGAAGAAATTCCCCGAGTACTAAAAGCATTCCACGACGATCCCAGCGCAGGACACTATGGAATCCAGAGGACACTTACACGTATACGCCTAAGCTATTTTTGGAAAGGGATGCAAAACAGCGTGGAGCAATATGTCAAATCATGCGAAGCATGCCAACGATACAAGGTAACAAATCTAAAACCCGCCGGACTGTTACAAACCCGCGCTATTAATCAGAGATTCGAGGTACTCGCATTCGACTTATTTGGACCACTGCCAGCCACTCCCGAAGGAAAGACGACCATCCTCATCGTAGAAGATATCTCTTCAAAATGGGTGGAGTTGTTCGCCCTGGAAACCGCCACCGCCGAGAAATGTGCCACAACTTTAATAGAAGAAGTTTTTCTGAGGTACGGTTTCCCACGTCGAGTAATAAGTGACAATGGCACACAATTCGTCAGTGCTGTGATGCAGCACGTCATGTATGTCCTAGGAATTCAACATGCATTATTACCCAGTTATCATCCCCAAGCTAACCCGGTTGAAAGGAAGAACCGAGACCTAAAGACACAGTTAGGGATACTCACGGGACAACATCATACACGATGGGCCGAGAAGTTACCAGCCATCAGGTTTTCCATGAACACAGTCATGTGTCAAACCACAGGATTCAGCGCTGCATTCTTGACCTTCGGCAGGGAACTCCGCACTCCTTACGAAGCCACTCAAGACCCCAAAGCCATCATCGAGTCCGAGAACTTCGTCGCTGAGATAACTCCGTATCTCTCCCGTCTTACGGAATACCTACGACAAGCTGGTGAAAACCAGGATCGCCAACAAGATCTCAGGAAGAAGAACGCTGATCAGACCAGAAGAGCCACTCCGCAGTATACCCCTGGAGACAAAGTCTGGATCACGCTACACCCCCTGAGCAACGCAAAGAAGGGATTCAGTTCCAAATTGGCTCCCCGAAGAGATGGGCCCTACGTCATCCTACAGGCTCTAGGACCAACCACCTTCGAAGTCGCGCCACTGGACAACCCAACCACGGCAATAGGAGTTTACCATTCGTCAGCACTCACCCCATGTGTTGGACAGGATGTCATCTCCCAGCCCATCAAGCCCTTAAGAAAAAGAGGAAGACCCAGGAAGGATTAGTGGATGTCTCATAGCTGGATGGATCGTCGGGACGACTTTACCTCCAGAGGGGGAGACTGTAACATCCACCCTGGACGCTCGCCACTAGCGACCATCCTTGTCGCACAGGCACTCTCGCGCTCGTCCACCACCCTCGCACGCTCGCCAATGGGACCCTTCATTCCCACCGCAGCTATCCGAGAACCGCGGCCGGACACCTTTAAAACCAGCGCACCCTGCCTAAGAATTCATTCTCTTGCTAGCGCTGAATACGGCCTAACCTAAAGAATCACTTCTAAGCACTGAGCACGGTCTTAGACATCTTACCAATTATCGTATTTATAGTCGTATCTGTATACTTGTACATACTTTGTGTTAAATATACGTTTTGGAACAACACCGGACTCTAAATATAAACGAACCCCTACAGTGTTAAAAACAACTGTTTTTTTATGGACATTATTTCCTACACGTAACATCCAAATAAACTTATTTGACAAAAAGTGTACAAACAGCTGCAATTGTTTTTTCATGGCCAACTATTTTTTTGTTGTAAAAAAAATTGAAAATTGTTAATAGCTCAGTTATTTTTACAAATAAGTATGTCAAGTGATATATCACATTAAAGAGAAAAAAATGCCATTCTAATGATGCCATAGCTAACTATGGTTTCCATTTAAAAAAATGCAAGTTTGTGTTATATCTCGAAAACTAATGTCAATATAAAATATCTCATAAAAATTTATTATACAGTGTAAAAATTTTTAAAACTTTGCCATTTACAGTTTGTTTCTATTTCTTTTAAAGCCTAAAAAAATTCGATTTGAAAATATCAACACTACACATTTTTCAAAATTTCTAGTTACCCTTGACTTTTACTAAAGTTTTACAATTGTCTTTTTATCAGCTCATAAAACTGCACTACTTTTCCCATTTAACCGTTTCTCTATCTCTTATAGTTTCCGACATCCCCATAGAGAACATGAAAAAACTCACCCTATACCGGGTGTACCACAAGACAGGATCACCCACTTTAGTTTTTTTTTTAATTGACATATCAATTTGAAATTTTCTACATCTATACTAAAAATAATTTAGAGTTCAGTGGTTATTAGGAAACTTTAATAGCACTTTCGGTGTGACCGGAAGTGACATCAATTTTGAAATTTTAAATGGAACACCCTATATATTTTTTTGTTTTCGGATACAGGCCTTCATTTTACATACAAATCAATTGTTTTTTTTCAACAAAAATTACTAGTGTAATTTTTTTTCAAAAACTAATAGTGCATATAGGTTGCTGTGATCACCCTAATATCTTTTGTTTCGTATTATAGACGTGTACAAAACAAATATTACCAACTTTTGTTTCCTAATTTGGAAAACAGATGCCTTTAAATTGTAATTCTATCGTTTTTTTAAACTCTATTTTTTTATAATGGCAACATGGCGAATTATTTTGATTTAAATGTTAATATACTACCTATTCAAATATCAACATTTTTTCTACATTCTCCATATATTAATTACATATCCTCTTTTTCAGTTTGATTGTAAGACATTTTAATAAATTGTTACCACAAACACATATACGCACAAATGGATTTGTTAGATAAAAACAAGTTTTGTTTTTTAGTTTATTGATTTATCATTGATTTCATCGTTTTAAATGCCAAACATAGCCTACTAGATATTTCATTGTTATTTAAACTTGGCCTATGTGATTAAAAAATACCGCAGTTACCAAACTAAATACGTACACTTTTTTTAGTTTTTTCCAAGTCTCAAATAAATACATTTGGATAGGTGGTATGCCAACCTTTTAAAAAATCATAATGATCCACCATGTTCCCATTTGAAAAAATTGAGTTATTTACAATTTAAAAGCATCTTTTGGCCAAATTAAGAAACAAAAGTTGGTAATATTTGTTTTATACACGTCTATGATACGAAACAAAAGATATTAGGGCGATCACAGCAACCTAGATGAATTATTATTTTTTGAAAAAAATAATATGACCTTAGTAATTTTTTATTTTTTAACAATTGATTTGAATGTGAAATGAGATTCTGTAAACAAAAATAGAAAAATGACTTCCGGTGAAACCGGAAGTGCTATTAAAGTTTCATAATCACCACTGAACTCTAAATTGTTTTTAATATAAATGTAGAAAATTTCAAATTGATATGTCAATTAATAGAAAAACTAAAGGGATTGATCCTGTTCTGTGTTTCACCCGGTATATACCCGATGACCCAATGGCGAGCAACTTTAAAATCTTAAATAGGAACCTATATTTTTTTATTGAAGATTCAAATTCTACACCAAAAATTATGTAGGTTTTATCGCAGACATTTTTTTGAATTCGTGATAGATGGCGCTGTAGTCGCAATAAAGAAAACGTTCCCGGTTAACCTCAAAAACGGCCTTTACAAGGACCGTGAGTCCTTGTATAAAAAAAAAGTATGTAAAGGATCGGATAGCCCCCTCGAAACCATTCAACTTTTGTTCGGATTTTTTTTTGTATGATGCATATTTGTCGATGTTCCAATGGATAAATTAAAACGGTATATTTGCATTAAACAAATCTTATTATTATTTAATTTTATAACCTAAAGATAAAGATTCGCTAAAATGACAACGATAAAAAATATGTTGTGTTGTCAAAGTGTTTTAAAGATCAAAGGGCTTATCTACCGTGTTCACTTCCATATCCCTTTATAATCACAGGTCAATATTATCATATCATTACAGACGATTGTTCCTTAAAACACACACAACGCACAGAATTAATAAATCGAAGTTCAATTAGCGCTTATTGTATGCTTGAAATCAAATCTAAATATAGTAAAGTGCTGCGTCTAAGTTTTACCGTAATTAAGATGGACCCCAAATTGACCGGGCTATCAGCTATTAGTTGTTATATGGTTTGGTCACCCCATAGAATTTGATGGCGCGGCATGGAAAGTGGGTTGCATGTGCATAGTGTGGACATAATTCTGTGGGCATACGAAGCTCGAACAACGACCCTTTGAAATAGAGGCGTGTCCTTTATATCCGCTGTGCTGTTCAGCAAATTTTGCCCTTTTGCCAAAGTAAAAAGGGGATATGTCCATAATAGGATTATAGATTAATCTTCGAATTGTTTCGTAAAAAGAGCGGTATGCATGCATATTATCTTTGAAATTTCATTTAACATAGTAGCAACAAATATCAAAGAAATAATAAATCATTACTGAGGTCGATATAATAACATTTACTTAATGTATTTAAATTGAATCTTACTTAAGGATATTATATATATGTACAGGATAATCCATTTTGATGGTGCCTCATATTAAAAACTTATTTTTTTGAGGGAATATTTAAAAACCGTGTTCGCAAGCTCTCTAACAATTTCCACTCAATTACTGAAAGTTAAAAGGGCCAATTTTTGCTGGTAGTGTGTTTCTAGGGTACGAGATGGCGCAGAGATAGCAAAATTGCTGAAAGTAGTTTTGACTATGTATTGGTTCAGAGTGCCTGCGGAATTTTATCACAACGAATAATAAAAATAATAAGTGCGAAGCGCCTTGTATGTTTGTTTAGATAGCGCCGGGCGAATGAATGGGTATTAAATTTCAGTAGACAAGTGAACTGGATAAATAAATATTCACGATTTTAATTTCAATCGACAAACTTTCAATTGTTTTTGCTTGTCTCATTTCCATTACTTATTTTAATTATATAATTATGAATTACAATTATTATAAGTATATATATAATATATACAAGGAGTTTTTCTTTAAAGTATAAGTATTTAAAATTCCGCCTATTTGTTGTAAATCTTCAATTTGAAGCTTCAAACGAGTGTTTTCCACTCCCAGACTAAGCATAAAGTAACATTTCGAGTTTAGAAAAGCCCCGTGACATGTTAATTTTTATTGGCTAAATGTTACTAAATTTTATTTAAAAGTGATAATTTAATAACAACTATTTTGAATAAATTGACGTAAAAACGGTAAAAGATTGAAAAATAAATAAATTTTAAAAAATTGTTTTAATTAAGATAATATTTTGTATGTAAACATAATTCTAGATTATAAATGACTTTTTCCAACTACATTTTTCTCTAAAATATTAATTAGGGGTACTTATCTTATACCACACTTTTATTTTTTTATGATTTTTGAGCACTCTCTATAATAAATTTTGGATTTGACAATAGTCTTTTTAAGTCGTCCAAAACTGTTTGTAAAGAATGACTTTTTGTCGAAAAATGGATAATAAAAAAGTTTTTCCTATCCGGGCAGTAATTGGAGGACATTCGGTATAGAGGGTTTTCAAAATATTGCATACTGGGTGTCCCATTTGAAATAAATGGAATATTTTGACATAATTCGCGAATACGATGTTCAATTTTTATCGTAATCGGCGGGAAAAATACTACTAGTTTGCCTATTTAACTGACTTTGTAGTTCCAATAATAACGAAGTTAGCAATAGTGCCGACTTAAGTTTGAAAACCCTGTACATGCAATCAGGGTGTTCATAAAGTCAGGTGGGGCCCACTTCAGATATTTTTATTCTATTATATCTAGAATCACTTAGATTCATTATAAAAGTGTACTCAACAATATTATTTTATGCAGAGTTAACGTTCTCGTTTATGCAGGAGTTTTTTAATTAACTTTAATTTATAAATGGTTTCGCCGTCCCTAAATGCTCCCACCTGGGTGCGGAGCACCCTTTAAACATGCAAATGTCTCACCCCTGCGTCCGAATGCTCTATTTCGTGAATAAATCTATTTTGATATAACTATAGCAATATTAAAGAGTATCATAGAGTGTATTCCGTGATGCAGGGTGTACAAAGAAACCAGTCGATACCATGCGTTATGTTGAGAATACAAGAAAAGTTGATTTTACATTACAGAGTGAGCCTTTAAACCCTGTAAATCATATTAATACTTTATATTAATTATGCTTTAGTTATTACTTAATTTTAATCAAACATTATTTTTTAAAAACATTTGCTTTTCAACGTATAACATTTGATGTACATTAAATTTAAGATAGTGTACGTTTCATTACTGATTTTGTATTCTAACATATTAACAATCGTAGGTTTAATACTCCTATGTGGGAAAGTCCAAAGTTTTTCTTGTGAAATTTTTTATGTTTTTAGTCTTTACCCGCTATATTAGGAACAGCGCGATAAAATGTGCATTCCTGTGAACCTGTCACCACCGGGAAATGTACTCATGTGGTTTCAGCAACGGGCACACAGGACCACCAAGATTTTTTACTTTACATTTTTAGAAAATTTCAACAAACTGATCACCACCCGAGTGAATTCAGCTATGTAACCCAATTCGCTTATTTCATTTGAATATTTCAAGCAAAACATCTTTATAATTCAACGCCAGTAAAGTATAATGATCTAACCCAAGGTACGTCGATGGGCGTAACACATATGTGTTACAAGGTATGACAGAATTGGATCTTTCCAAATATGTTGACGTTGATTGGGTTATAATAAAAACATATTTTAAACAAAGATTAATTCAGCGGCGGCTCGCAACCTAACTTCAGGGTAGACCAGAGACCAAAGGTAATATGTATCCGTTATTGAAAATTGACTTTGTTATGCAATTACTTCTATTTATAAAGCGCGATCCCAACCCCAAATTTTGTGTGCCTTAGCACTGTGGCCGACCCTGAAGTTAGGCTGTGAGCCGTCGCTAAAGATTATTTATAAGAATTAATTATTTAAATTATTAATATTACGTTTTTTAAAACAACAAAGATTTTATGAGCAAAATCTCGTAAATAAAATAAAATGCCCCTCCAACAACCTTCTTTAACAAAAAGCACAAGTGACTCCTATAGAAACTCGAATTATCCACTTAGCCCATAAATTTGCATCCAGATCCACTAATCATGATCCTATAAACCACCTTTACCTACACAGAAACCCCAACACAATCCCCAAATTTAAATGTTCCCATTCCACCATCGCTGACTTCATCTTAGAAACACCTACTAACTTGAACGACATTAATTCACTATTCATTGATTACCATCATCTATTCATAACATACTTCAAAAGCACAAGCACTTACTAAAACAATGGCAGAAAGACCTCGGGTCGATAGCCTATGATAGGAGAATACAAGATTGTATTATATTAAAGAATAATGTAATGTACATAAACTACTTGAATGAAGATATTTGTATATAAAATAAAATGCAAAGAGGAGAAAATTTAAGAAATTGTAAATACATAAAATTAATAACATGTTGTAACGTCGAGTAGACAGAGACATCAGCAGAGACGCTCTCGAATACTTTCTCTCTCGCACAGAGACTCGCCCGCACGGTACTAACCCAAGCAGCACCCCACCCGATTGACGATGCGCCCTCGCCCGGCCGCTCAAGTTTATGGCCCAAGCATCCTTTATAACCAGGGACCGGACCTACCAACGTCAGTCTTGCACTGATTACAGTCTTGGCCTAACCTTTAGCACTGAGTACAGTCTAAACGTCGCAGAATACCTTCTTGAGCACTGACTGCAGTCTCAAGCCTTCTCAAGCCCCGCTACAGTGTAGACAGCCTGCGTTATACCCTGGCCATCCGGACGCGCCGATCGTGGAACGTTTTACGTTAATCTGTTGTGAAAATAGTTCTAAGTGTTTGTACATATTATCCGTTAATAAATATCTACTTGTTGCTGAAATCTACTCTACATTTTAATAAACCGTCCGAATAATCCTACAAGAGTGGCAGCCCAACGATCGGCCCGAATTATTACGAGGAGTATTACAGCTACAATGGCACAACAAATCGTTCTGACACAAGAGCAGTTCCAGCAGCTGATCCAACAACAAGCTCAGACAGGAATACAGAAAAACGGGAACATCGCGAATTGTACAACGAGATACCACGGCGAACGAGAAAAATCAAAGGTCGAAAGCTTTATCAACACGATAGAGATTTACAAAACTATCGAGAACATCTCAGACGAAGACGCATTAATAGGACTCGCACTACTGCTAGAAAATGATGCCGCAATATGGTGGGACGGAGTGAAGAGTAACATCATCACATAGAAAGACGCTCTAACGAACCTTAGAGAGCATTTTTCGCCGCATCGAGCGAATTACATAATTTTTCGCGAATTGTTCGCAAGTGAACAAGAAAAGCCCGAAGGCTCAGATACTTTCATCGCAAACAAGCGTCTATTATTGGCAGAGATCAGTAACCATAAACTCCCGAAAGAGATCCAGCTCGACATGGTATTCAGCCTAATTCACAGGGATATCAGGGATAAAATTCAGAGGAGCAGCATTACCGAATTCAAGCAACTTGTCAGAGGGATGCGAGAAGTAGAAAACGCGCTTAACGAAGCGAGAAACGAGAAATGTATTCGAAACAAATTTCAGAAAGCCCAATGCTCCTTCTGCAGAAATTACGGACACACCTTCAATGATTGCCGAAAACGCGAGAAAGCGTCCAAAACTGAAAAACAATCAAATGAGCGTAAGGAGAAAACACCCCAAAATGTTCGTGCTACGGATGCGGAAAACCTGGCGTTGTCCGAAGTAAATGCACGACATGCAGTCCTCTGCCAGCAGCAAACAACACCGCTACATTTCGGTCAGTGAAGATAACAGAGAAACAGTGCCCCGTGCTCAACATACGCATAGCCGACATGAATGGAATGGCATGTCTCGACTCCGGCGCGGATGCTAACATCGCATCTACTTCATTATACCACAGATTAAAGGAATCAGGTCACAAGTTCCGACAAGCAAACTTGCAAGTGACACTCGCAGATAGAAAAACATGCACCGAGCCAGTATTGGAAACCACAACAGTCGTACAAGTACAATATAAAAAGATCGAAACGACATTTTTTGTACTTCCCGGAGAGAAGGATAACAACACCCTGCTCGGCGTGGGTTTCATGGAAAATGCCAGAATCATATTGAATATTCCTCAACGTACATGGTATTTTCTCGAGAACCCCAAAAAACAATATGATTACCCGCCTCCGGCCAACAACGTAAGAGAATGCAGATCCCTCATCACCGCAAGACAGGAAGAAGATGAATATTTCCGAGTACCAAAGATAATTTCCCCGATTCAGATGGAATTAGAAGTAATCGAGGACGGATACTACGAAGTGCCACAGATGATTTCGCCACTTCACGAATAGTTCGAATCCTCGATGGAAGCCAGCTATTCGCCTGAGTTTATCGACGAATTATTTGCTGAATATACAGTAAACAGGGATATGGATATTTACAGACAGCAGTCTAGAAAACTTTTCAAATACCCGCCAGCGAAGATCAAGTGTCATATCAACAGTGTGCAACTTGCCGCTTCCGATAAGAAGACCAAAGAGATCGACACCCCGCAGAAGCCCGAGATTCATGCACTGCTAACCGAATTCAACGACCTGTTCGGTCCGCTAACTGAAGCGACCCCAATGGCAGAACACGCAATAAATACAGGAAGTAGCCGCCGAATTGCATCACCACCGTACCGTCTAACAGAGCCTCGTAAACAACTACTTAGAGACGAATTGAACAGTCTGTTGGAGAGAGAATGATATTCATTCAAGAAACCAGTTCACCCTGGGCCGCACCCGTTGTCCTGGTACCGAAAAAAGATGGAGGTATTCGCCTTTGCATTGACTACAGAAAACTCAATGCCGTTACCATCGCCGACGCCTACCCGTTGCCGCGCATTGACGACCTACTCCACGCGATCACCATCCCGTCATGGATTTCCACCATCGATCTGAGAAGTGGATACTGGCAAATCCCCGTGACTAACCGAAAACCGGATTCGTGACACCGATGGGATCATTTTCCTTCAAACGAATGCCGTTCGGAGTACGAAATGCCCCAGCCACATTCCAACGACTCATGGACCGCTTCGTTCGAGAAATGCCCGACGTTCAATTATTAGTCTACCTAGACGACCTTATTATGTTGTCTTCAACATTTGAACAACACCTAGAAGATCTCCGTCGAGTGATGACTAAACTCCGTGCTTATCGTCTAAAAATAAACAAGGAAAAAACGAAATTTTGCTGCAGAGAAGTTCGTTACCTGGGACATCTTATCACCCCAGAAGGAATCCGCACCGACCCGGAGAAGACGCAAGCGTTACGAGAGAGACAGCCCCCTCGGAACAAGAAGGAGGTCCTCTCATTCATTCAAGCATGCTCTTGGTATCGTCGATTCATGCCAAACTTCGCAACAGTGGCGCGACCCCTCACCGATCTCACGAAGAAAAAATCCACATGGAAATGGACCGAAGAAGAAGAAAATGCCTTCGCCAGATTGAAGAAGCTCCTTTGCGAAGCACCAGTCCTTCAGCCAGCCGACAGTAAACGTCCGTTCACAATACGCACTGACGCTAGCGAATATGCTATAGGAGCCGTTCTCGTCCAGGGGGAGAAGGAGGAGGAACACCCTGTCGAATACGCTAGCCGACTTCTGACGAAGTCCGAAAGAAATTATTCCACTACAGAACGTGAAGCCCTAGCCATTGTTTGGGGTATCACAAAGTTCAGAGGATATATCGAAGGATGTCCAATCACGGTCAGCACCGATCATCAAGCCCTCAAATGGCTTATGAGCCTGAAATCACCAACCGGTCGCCTCGCACGATGGGCACTCCTACTCCAGCCGTACAATCTCACCATCGACTACATACCTGGGAGATTTAATCACATGGCTGACGCATTATCCCGACCTGGAGAAGAAGAAGTCCAGCCGACAATCTCTTACGTCGACGTTCAAATGAGCACCCCTGAGGAAGGAATCGAACGGAAGACACAAGAAACAGACGAGAATCTGCAAGCTATCATCTAGACCCTGGAAGATCCAGACGGAAATGAGAACACTCACTACTGGAGCAACAAAGGATATGTATGTTCAGAGGAGTTCTCCACCGATACGACTCCGAAGGTGAATCTGAAGAAGCTCAGCAGGTCATACCCAAAAGTGAAGTTCCGCGAGTATTACACGCCTTCCATGACGTACCCGAAGCAGGTCACAACGGTGTGGAGAGGACTCTTCACAAGATAAAGAGTCGATATTATTGGCAGGGGATGAGGAAGGATGTTGTCGCACACATCAAGAAGTGTATCCTATGCCAACGTTACAAACCCTCCAACAGCAAACCAGCAGGATTATTACAGACAACGCCTCCAAATCAGCGATTCGAAGCCATCGCCTTTGACTTATTTGGACCTCTGCCGACTTTCCAAGAAGGGGAGACGACGATCCTGATTGTTGAAGACCTGACATCTAAATGGATAGAGCTCTTCGCTCTCAAGAAACCCACAGCCGAATGTTGCGCAAGAAAACTCATCGACAAAGTCTTTCTTCGGTATGGGTTCCCGAAGAAGATCGTGAGCGACAATGGACCGTAATTCGTTGGTGCTGTACTACAACACGTCACCTTCGTTTTCGAAATCCGGCATCAATTTACTCCAGCTTACCACCCAGAAGCCAACCCTGTCGAGAGAAGGAATCGAGATCTCAAAACGCAACTAGGAATCCTGGTAGGCCGCGATCATCCTACTTGGCCCGAGAAATTACCCTCAATCCGATTTGCGATGAATACCGCCTTAGTATCTAGCACCGGTTATTCTCCGGCTTATTTAACCTTTGGCCGAGAACTACGTGAACCAGATGATACCAATCGAGACTTACGACAAGTTGTCGAGAACGAGAATTTTGTAGTCGAGATGACTCCTTACCTGAAGAAATTTCTGAAGACACTCAAAGAAGTGAAGGAAACCTTAATCGAGACAGCCGAAACAAGGAAGAAGTACGCTGACCAGCACCGCCGTCCCTGCCCACCATACCAGGTTAACGACTTAGTCTGGGTAGCGACGCACGCATTAAGTAATGCCCAGAAGCAGTATACCTCAAAACTTGCACCAAGAAGAGATGGACCTTACGTGGTCATCAACATCATCAGCCTAACCAGCTTCGAGGTAGCCGCACCAAATCAGCCGGATCAATCATTAGGGATATTCCACGCCTCCACCCAGACGCCATATCAAGGAGACCAGACTGATAACTTGGATTCATCACTTCCTGAACCAGTCAGACCCATGAGGAAACGAGGACGCCCAAAGAAACGCCAGATATGATCCAGCCACTCATTCTTCGCAGCTGTGCCATAGGGGGAGGATGTAACGTCGAGTAGACAGAGACATCAGCAGAGACGCTCTCGAATACTTTCTCTCTCGCACAGAGACTCGCCCGCACGGTACTAACCCAAGCAGCACCCCACCCGATTGACGATGCGCCCTAGCCCGGCCGTTCAAGTTTATGGCTCAAGCATCCTTTATAACCAGGGACCGGACCTACCAACGTCAGTCTTGCACTGATTACAGTCTTGGCCTAACCTTTAGCACTGAGTACAGTCTAAACGTCGCAGAATACCTTCTTGAGCACTGCAGTCTCATGCCTTCTCAAGCCCCGCTACAGTGTAGACAGCCTGCGTTATACCCTGGCCACCCGGACGCGCCGATCGTGGAACGTTTTACGTTAATCTGTTGTGAAAATAGTTCTAAGTGTTTGTACATATTATCCGTTAATAAATATCTACTTGTTGCTAAAATCTACTCTACATTTTAACAAACCGTCCGAATAATCCTACAATGTTTTAAGTATTATTAATTTCCCCTTTTCGCACTTTCCTTAAACATGTATTTACATTATACAGGGAGTTCTTTTTAAAGTATACGTATTCCAAATTCAGCCAAATTTTTGTAAAACTTTAGATATTCCTTGTTTTTTTTAAGTTTAATTTGAAGTTTTAAACAAGTGTTTTCCACTCCCAGACTAAGCATGAAGTAAAATTTCGAGTTTTGAAAAGCCCAGAAAATTTTTCTCGGGTCGCGCAGCGACCCGAGACAAATTTTCACGGGGCTTTTCTAAAATCGAAATTTTACTTCATGCGCCACGCGTATAAAACACTGTCTAATTGTAAAGTTCATAGTATGCTACTGAAGCAGTATGCTAAAGACGTACGCTTTGAATTTTGCTTAAAACCAGCGTTTTATACGCGTGGCGCATGAGGTATACTTTCGAGTTCAGAAAAGCCTGAGTTTGCATTAAAATTTTTTCCGGCAATTAATTTTGGTGCAGGGAGTTTTTCTTTTAAGAAAACGTATCCCAACTACCTGCTGTAAATCTTTAGGTATATATATTTTTTTAGAGTTTAATTGGAAGCTTTAAACGAGTGTTTTCCACTCACAGACTAAGCATGAAGTAAAATTTCGAGTTTAGAAAAGCCTAAAAATTTAGATTGGCCACGTAGCGAAGCGAAGCGGCCAATTCAAATTAGGCTTTTCTAAACTCGAAATTTTACTTTATGTGCCACGCTTAAAAACAACGATTTACAGTGAAGTTCAAAAAACACTCCAATACAACAACGATTATAGGCAACCTAATATACGTTATAGTTATTGGGTTGCCTATAATCACTGTTTTAAACAATTTGTTCAGCGCAGAATTTGACTCACGTTTTATTAATATCTACATATTAGATTACTAAAGCCGTATATTTTAAACTTTGCGGTATTTCAGCGTTATATACGTGTGGCGCATGAAGTAAAATTTCGATTTTTGAAAAGCCTAATTTGGATTCTCCGCTCCGCTTCGCTACGCGGCCAATCCAAATTTTCAGGCTTTTCTAAACTCGAAATTTTACTTTATGCTTCATGCGTAAACCTTTTTTTTTCAATTAAACAGTGTTTTAAACATTAAGAATTATAAGCACGTTTAAAACGTGTTTAAAACATGTTTAAAACGTGTTTTAAACATAGCCAGCCTTATTAATAGACCTTAGCATACAGCTTTAAGACAGTTTAAGTCTTATACATAACCTCAACTGCACTAACAAAATAGGGTTATTTAGAATCTATTTAATAATGCAATAAATCACAAATATATAAACCTTATTAGTATGTTTTAAATTTCACTTGAAATCACTGTTTTATACGCGTGACGCATGAAGTAAAATTTCGAGTTTAGAAAAGCTTAATTTGGATTGGCCGCTCACTGTTTTATACGCGTGACGCATGAAGTAAAATTTCGAGCTTAGAAAAGCGGTCAATCCAAATTTTCAGGCTTTTCTAAACTCGAAATTTTACTTCATCCTTAGTCTGGGAGTGGAAAACCCTCGTTTAAAGATTCAAACTGAAATCTTTTAAAAAACAACGAATGTCGTAATATTTACAGTTGTATGTTTACCCTGTATTTAAAAACCACATTTATGCACACATACTTGTGATATTTTATGGTAATAAAATGTTATGTTTAATAATTTATATGAAATATCTTCAACAATTTAGATAACATTTAAAAACGTAAACAAAAAATCTTAATGAAGTAGTATAAAATATAATTTACTAAATTTAAGATAATAAAAAAAAACGTTTTATACAAATTTAACGTTTAAACAAGTATTACACAAATTTAAGATTCAAAACATATTTAAAGCAAAACCGTTTAAAACACGACGGCTGTTTTTAAAGATGTTTAAAACACTGTTTTAAAACAAATTGTTTTAAACATAACAACTCTAAAAGAGTGTATCAAAAGTTTTCATGGCGGTGAGTTAAAAAAAATAGCTTGTGTTTTTTTCGCTCAGTGAGAAAATTCCATAAAAATAAGTGGCATAACTAATAATTAAATATTCTCTTTGATTTTTGTTTCAAATAAAGTGCTATAAAATATTAATCACATCTATTGTTCTTTTAAAAATGTGTATACTTTGTGAAAAAATATGTATTGATAGGAGTTTTATCAGTTTACGTTTCACACGTCTAAGTGATAATACCCCTGAATAACGAATACTAGTATTTGTCACTCAACACTACTACTGAATTAATTTAAATATTACCATTATTACTCAGTCCTCTACATATACCAAATAAATTTGAAACCATAAATAAAAATAAGGAAAAATATGAAATAATATTGATTCTAGTTTCTGTAATGTAATGATTACAATTGTGCCACACCGAAATAGACATTAAAATATTTATAAACATACATATCAAATGTATCCCTTTCAGAATCGTAATATAAGATAGTATAATGAATAATTGAAGAACATGAATGCGGGCGACGCTGTCTATTTTCATGAGTCAATTTTTGAAATAATATGTATTTATTGTGTTTCAGCTAAATTGGGTTTGCCAGGAAGACTGGAAATCAGCACTGGGACAATCTGTATTTTTCATAGGATCCCTTATTGGTACCTTAGTGTTTGGTATATTGGCCGATCGAATCGGTCGCCTACATGTTCTAGTCATTGCGAATGTATTAGCTTTTATAGGAAATGTCACTACTATACTCTCTTATGATGTGAAGAGCTATGGTTTATCACGATTTGTGGCAGGGTGCGCAACAGATGCAAATTTTGTCATGATGTATATGTTAGGTAAGCGAGAGTGATTATTTTTAGTGTGATTTACGAGTATTTAGCAGGGTTGTTATGTTTAAAACACTTTGTTTTAAAATAGTGTTTTAAACATGTTTAAAAACAGCCGTCGTGTTTTAAATGCTTTTATTTTAAACAGATTTGTTTAAAACATGTTTCTAACGTTAATTTTGTTTAAAAAGTTTTTTTTATTGTCTTAAATTATATTTTATACTACTTTTTTAAACATTTTTTGTTTACGTTTTCAAATTTTAGTTAAATTGTTGAAGATATATCAAATTACATTATTAAAAATAAAACTTTATCATAATAAAATATCACAATTATGTGTGCACAAATGTGATTTAAAACGTGTTTTAAACATGTTCAGCTTTATTAAGGGGGTATTACCACTAGGACAGCGTTTTTTTTACGGTTTTTCTGAAATTTTGTTTGGGTAAATTTAATACATGCGATCTTGCGGTTTCTTGCAACTTGTTTATAAATTCATGAACTATAAAAAATAAATTTTTGTTCTTTTCAATCATCCGGCTTGACCTCTAAATCTAGAGTTAAATAAGGCCTTGTACGCCGTGATTTTCCTTATGGCCGGAAAGATTTTTTCGATTCTGTGATCTGAAACATAAAATGAAGTAGCAGTCAATAATCTGTATTAAATTATCTGGAGTTTGAACCACCGACAATAAAAAATCTCGACAAATAACAAAATGGAGGCCATTCGAAAAAAGTGGTCGCTTTTTGCCCCCTTTTTTCTGACTTTAAGGCTCTATGAAAAATATCAAACATTAATATATTTGAATGACGGTAGTTCAAACTCCAGAGAAAAATGTGGAGAACCGATAACTAAAAGCTCAAGTCGATCCGTTTCATAGTTTGAAAAAAAAGTTTCCAGGCAGCGAAAATAAAGTGGTTTCGAGAAAAACGCGTTTAAAGTTTTGACACAAGTTTTAACCATTTTTGGAGATTTTTATCGTTAGTCAGCTAATACAGCTCCGTACAGTAGGCCCTCCTCTTCCTCTAAAAACTGGGTTTGAATGATTTGCCTATGCCAGCGTTGTTGGATGGCCTTCTGAGCTGCTGGAGTCAGGCAAAATTCGGCCCACGTCGGTCCGCACCTGGAAGGCCTTGGGTTACAGGCCAATATGGATTCCCAGTGTGTCCATCGTCTTACAAACTTCCGAATATCCGTTGTTGAAGATTCTGGTAGCTAGAAAGGACGCCATAGCGACAGTTTTTGCACCACAGTTGAGGTGCTTCGAAGTCAGCTTCCAGACACAAGCATTCAAACTTTCGTTTGAGTTCTGCGTATTTCCACCCAGCCACCTACTCAGCATTGTTTACTTCAACAAGCGAAAAACTAACTAACGAACTCGCGTATCGTAAAACGGCTTTGGGGCATGAAACAATTTTTAAAACTTCCGAATGGTAACCCCCTTTATAGAATTACCGTTAATATCATAATAGTTTAATGCTCATTAATCTCTACTAGACGCATACAAACACAATACTAACACTTCGTATTAATAGAGCACAATCTACATGTCATTAGTGAGCTTTGACATAATGATAGAATGAACTTAGCAACATTACATTTTCATGTGTTAATTGTAATCAAGTAATTTAGAAGGTATGTTACACTGCTTTTTTAATATTTGTGAAAATGTATTTCTTCTGATATATTATTAGATTGAAATTTACTTCTAATAAGTGTCTCCACTCCCAGACTAAGCATGAAGTAAAATTTCGAGTTTAGAAAGGTCTGAAAATTTGGTTTGGTCGCGTAGCGCGTAGCGCTACGCGGCCAAACCAAATTTTCAGGCTTTTCTAAACTTGAAATTTTACTTCATACGCCACGCGTATAAAACACTGATTTCAATTAAAATTCAAAACATACTGCTAAGGTTTATACATTTGTGATTTATTGCATTATTAAATAAATTCTAAATAACTCTATTTTGTTAATGCAGTTGAGGTTATGTATAAGACTTAAACTGTGTTAAAGCTGTATGCTTAATAAGGCTGGTTATGTTTAAAACACGTTTTTGTTTAAAACACTGTTTCATTGAAAAAAAATACGTTTTGTAAAAAAAACTGTTTGTTTTAATTAAAATGAAAAAAAAAATGATTTAACAGCCCTGGTATTTAGTCATAATTTATTTATATTTATAATTTCAGTTATGGAATATATTAGGCCATCGATGAGGACTTTCGGATTAAACCTAGTCATTGGGATATTTTATTGTGTCTTTTCGATACTTGTTCCATGGACAGCTGTTTTTGCGCAAAACTGGAAATATTTCTTGATAATAATTGCGGTTCCTCATTTACTAGTTTTCTTATATTACCTGATGGTACCGGAAAGTGCTCAATGGTTGATTAGTAAAGGAAAGATTAATGATGCTTTGAAAGCCTATCGAAGAATTGCTAAGATAAATGGAAAAGTTGTTACTGCCGAAAATATCGATGGATTAAAATTATATGCTAAAGAAAATATTAAGGAAAATGCTAGCCACTCAAACTTTTTAAACTTATTACAAACTCCAAAGTTGAGGAAAAAAACATTGATTTTAATATTAAAATCGTAAGAATTTATTATACAAAATGTAGGAAAAATGACTTTACATGATTTTTTCAGCATGATCTTGAACTTATGTTACGACGCAATTGCCAGAAACGTAAACGGATTAGGCTATTCTCCATTTATAATATTCAGTGCGACGTCAGCAACCATACTTCCCGGATGTATCATCATTTTACTACTCCAGGATAGAATCGGAAGGAAGGCATTAGCTTCAAGTTCACTCTTTTTGGGAGGAATTTTCATCTCAATAGCTGGAATCATTCTAGCCTCACACGACGCCAAAGACGCCACTCTAACTCTGATTTTAACCGTAATAGCGCGGCTAAATGTAATAGTCGCATTTAATTCAGGCAGCCAATACGCTTTCGAATTGATTCCTACTGAAGTGCGGGCTCAAGGGGTTTCCGTTATGCACGTGGCAGGTTTTGCGGCCACATTTTTCAGTCCCCACGTGCTATATTTAGTAAAAATCTGGAAACCTCTCCCCGAACTTTGCACCGGGTTTCTCTTGATAATCGGAGCTATCGCGTGTCTTTTCCTCCCGGAAACTTTAAATAAGGCATTACCTGTCACACTACAAGATGGAGAGGAATTCGGGGAGGATGAGCACCTTTTCGAATTCAGCTGTTGCGGTCGAGTGAATACGGAAAGCACATTTAATTTAACCGGATCTATAGAAGGAAAGAAACGATACGACACTGATTCAATTAGTTATGGTAATGCGCAATAGGTATTTATGTGTGTTTTATAATCAGCTGTTCATGACTTATTTTCACAACTGTTCCCATGTGGTAGCAACTGTTGTGATTTTATCCTAAATATACCAAATTCTAGTCCTGGATATGACATGAATACTACGTGGGTATTGATCCACGATTCAGCAGCATATGATATATTTTCTTCGATATGAAATATTTAAAATGTATTTAGTAAACTAAACATTCATTTAGTTACATAAGATGAACAATGTACAAAGAAATGCATTTACTTTGACTTCATCATCTTTAAAATGTATCTTTTAGTTTGGACATTTATTTTTATATTTTAACACTCATGGTGGGCACTGAGTGAATGGCCATGGTTGTCAAACCAAAAAACAGTTGATATTTGTTTGAAATTTACATTGATATTGAATTCCTATATCAGTCAAACCTTTTGTAAATATGTATTATAGTCACGTTGGATGTAATGCCTTATCATTATTAGCTGCAAATGTTTGGTTTTTATATATACAGGGTTAGTTTTCTCTTATGTTCTTTATAAGGATCTCGGAAACTATTAGAGATAGAGAAACGGTTAAATGGGCAAAGTATTGCAGTTTTACGAGATGAATAAAAAGATATTTTTTCAAAATTTCTAAGTTTTCGAAAAAATGTGAAAAGTGTGAGTTTATTTAAATCGATTTTTCTCAGTTTTAAAAAACTAAAAATAGCAAAGTTTTAGATAATTTTACACTGAACAATAAAATATTATCATATTTTGATGACATAGCCAATTATGGTTTGTATTTTAAAAGAATGTAAGTTTGTGTTATATCTCGAAAACTAGTGTCGATGGAAAATATCTGATAACATTTTATTATTTAGTGTAAAATTATCTAAAACTTTGTCATTTACAGTTTTCTTCTATCTCTTTTAGTAACTGAGAAAATCAATTTAAAAAAATCGACACTTCACATTCTTCAAAATATCTAGTTACCCTTGACTTTTTCGAAAACTTTTAAAATATCATTTTATTCAGCTCGTAAAATTGCACTACTTTGCCCATTTAACCGTTTCTTTATCTCTTATAGTTTCCGAGATCCCCATAGAGAACATGAAAAAAACTCACCCTGTATACCAGGTGTACCATTTAATCTCACAAATCAAAATAACTCGTAAAATACGCATCGTACGAAAAAATGTGCCCAGACCCAAAATTAATAGTACCTAAGGGGGCATTCTAAATTCAGCCCCCTGCTCCACCCCCAGTAGGTGCGGCGGGGGACAACTTTGAAATTTCACATAGGAACCCACATTTTTTATTAAAGATTTGGATTCTACGTAAAAATACATACGTTTATAATAATACATTATTTTCATTCAAAAAGCAGATGGCGCTGTAATCGCATAAACTAAATTTAATATAAATAAAATGTTAGTGGCGCCTCGCCAGTCTCCATCGGGGTTCTTAATTGAATTAAGTGCTCAAAATGATGTCCTTGAAGTTCAATGCACTTGTTGACTCGTGTTACGAATTCCTGTACACGTCTCATAGCAGAGCTGGGCAGGATTCGAATCATTTAGCATTCGAATCCTTTTAGAGAATTCAAAAGAGGCATTCGAATACTTCAATTCAACTCGATTCGTGATCCGGATTCGTTACATTTTTTTAAGAGGATTCGTATTCGAATTCAAATGTGGGTGATTCGAACCCTTATAAAAGGATTCGAATATTTATAAAAGGATTCGAATATTTATAAAAGAATTCGAATACTTACAAAAGCATTTGAATCGCCAAAAATTATTCGAATTAATTGTGAGGATTAACATGAAAAATGTCTTTTGTGTGTTTTTAAATTTTTCGTTAAATCACTGTTTTATGGGCGTGGCGCATGACATAAAATTTCGAGTTTAGAAAAGCCCCGTGAAAATTTGTCGAGGGTCGCGCAGCGACCCGAAATTTTACTTCATGCTTAGTCTGGGAGTGGAAACGCTCGTTCGAAACTTCAAATTGAATGCTTTGATAAGAACATTAAATGATTGAAAATGTTTTTAAAGATAATAATCTAGTTTTCAAAATTTTGTTTAATATTATTTGAAGTAAAACTGACATGGCAGCCACAACCTGAAATGTTAAATTTTTCCGACATTTCCCTAATTCAAGATTTTTTTCTCTGGCCTCTTAATATAACTTTCTTCTGTGGGAAGGGGGCTTCTTCTGTTAAATTGTTTTCATTGTTTTTGTCAATATTTAAGTTAATTTTATAAATTTTTACGTGTTTTGTAATTTGCGTGCTGATTTTGACAAATTTAATAATATCATATGGCTTTTTTGTCAGTGTTTTGGTCAATTTGAATATAATTCGATGACTTTTCTCTGACTTTCCCGATTTTATTGATATTCAGTGATTTTTTTATTTACGTAAATTTTAGGCATTAGTCGATTTTATAATAGAGTTCAATTTGAAGTTTTGAACGAGCGTTTCCACTTCCAAGCTAAGCATGAAGTAAAATTTCGAGTTTAGAAAAGCCCCGTGAAGCCCAACAAATTTTCGGGCTTTTCTTAACTCGTAATTTTACTTCATGCGCCACGCGTACAAAACACTAATTTGAAGTGAAGTTTAGAAACACACAAATGCATCTTTAACCAGAGTAACAGGGATTCAGATATTTAGTCTGTTATCAACGATGTTCAGTGTTAATAATAAATAATTAGGTTTTAAATATTTTTGTTAAAACAACTGGTAACGATATTTATTTATTAATGGTTGCAAAAAAAATAAAATCTAATTTATTCTTAAAGGATTTGTATTTGTGATTCGAAAAAACAGGATTCAAATCTTTGATTCGAAGCATATTTATCTCTTACGAATCCTTTATTCGAGTATTCGTGATTCGAATCATATTAGATGATTCGGATTCGTGATTCGAATCCTTTTTACGAGGATTCGTCCCAGCTTTGTCTCATAGGCATGTCTGGTGTAATTGCAGCGCAGGCATCCCTTATTCGTGGCAGCATGTTTTCACTAGTAGTAGGTGTTTCTTTATAAACTGCATCTTTTAAGTAACCCCACAAGAAAAATTAGGGGAGGTAAGGTCTGGCGATCTGGCTGGCCAGTTCACCGGTCCTGATTTACCGATCCAGCGATTATTGTAATCCCGATCTAATACCTCGCGTGCTACTAACGAATAATGTGCTAGGATACCATCATGTTGAAACCACATGTTTTGCCTCACATCTAAACTTACTTCTTCTAGCAACCTCGGTAGAACTCCTTCAAGAAAATTTCGGTATGTGTTACCATTCAAATTGCCGTCAATGAAATATGGTCCGATGAGTTTATCACCAATTATTCCACATCAAACATTAACTGACCAATAACGCTGATGATTAACTTCACGAATCCAGTGTGGGTTTTTTACACTCCAGTAATGCATATTATGGCGGTTAACATCACCGTGGTTTGAAAATTTGGATTCATTAGAGAATAGCACACGAGCAAAAAAGTTCGGATTTACTTGTATTCTCTCAAATGCCCATTGACAAAACGTTAGTCGGTCTTAAAAGTCATCATCACGATGGTGCAAGGAGACACGATAGGGATAAAATGTATTAGATCTGAGTATTTTCCAAACACTCATTGCAGGAATTGCAGATTGATGCGAAATTGTGCGGATACTCACATGTGGATTATGAGCCACTGCAGCTAACACTGCTATTCAATTGTTTTCTCCACAAACAGTAGCTCTACGCATTCTTTTGTGCGGTTGTACACTTCCGTCAGTAGAAAATTGAATAACCACTCTATCGAAAGAAGAACGTGATCGTACTTTTGCAGGAAAACGCTCAGCATACAAATTGACAACATCGTCGAAATTTCGCCTGCATTCGCCATAAATGAAAATAATTTCAATTTTTTCTTGCACAGTTACATCCATGATGAAAAGGTAGAAGAGAATGACAATGACAATGTGTGACGTACAATAATTGTGCTAAGCTAGTTTGCTAGCTATCTCGGGATTTGAACAACTAAAATGTGGTGCATATCTCACATACAAATTAAAATTTAAAAAATGCATTAATTTTTAAATTTAAATTTAGTTTAAATTTTACTATGAATTAAAATAATGTTTCAATGAAAACTTATGTATTTTTTTCCGTAGAATCCGAATCTTTAATAAAAATGGGGATTCCTATTTGACATTTCAAAGTTGCCCCCAGCGCCACCTACTGGGGGTGGAACGGGATTTGAATTTAGAACAGGATGATGCCCTCTTTGGTACTATAAATTTTTGGCCCGTGAACGTTTTTTCGTACGATGCGTATTTTTCGAGTTGTTTTGATTTGTCGGGTTACATGGTACACCCGGTATACAAGGTGAGTTTTTTTTATGTTCTCAATGGGGATTTTGGAAACTATAAGAGATAGAGAAACGGTTAAATGGGCAAAGTATTGCAGTTTTGCGAGCTAATTAAAAAGATATTAGTAAGATTTTTAAAAAGTCAAGGCTAACAAGAAATTTTAAATAATGAGAAAAGTGTCGATTTCTTCAAATCTATTTTTCTCAGTTATTAAAAGAGATAGAAAAAAACTATAAATGGCAAAGTTTTAGATAATTTTACGCTAAATAATAACATTTTATCAGATATTTTATGTTGACATTAGTTTTCGAGATTTAACAAAAACTTGCAATTTTTTAATGGCTATGCCATCATTAAAAAAATGTCTAACTGATATATCACCTGCCATACTTATTTATAAAACTAACTGAGTTATTAACAGTTTTATTTTTTTACAACAAAAAAATATTTGGCCATGAAAAAATTACAATTGCGGCTTTTTCTAATATAGGATTAATTTAGTTATTTGAGTTACGTGAAGATTTTAAGTCACTTAATTAAAACGCAGTTATATTCCTTTCTTTACTTTAATTTTTCGATGCTAGATGTACATTTCGGGTACTATGTACCCATTATCAATACCAAACTGATAATGATGTACCCATTATCAGTTAGCTATTGATAATGACAGTACCTGAAATGTACATCTAGCATCGAAAAATAAAAGTGAAGAAAGGAATATAACTGCGTTTTAATTATGTATTTTTTTCCAATAAGTTTATTTGCAATTTATGTGTTGGAAGAAATGGAAATTACTAGGAAAAAATGTCCATAAAGAAACAGTTGTTTTTAACACTAAATTAGTTGACAAAAATACAACAATGAAATTAACTGTTACAAAAAATCACAATTGTTTTATTAGAGTCATTATTTCTTGGCTTACTATATATTTTTTTGTAAATAAAATAGAAAATAGTTATTAATTCAGTTATTTTTGTAAATAAGTATTTCAAGTAATATATCTAGTTAAAAAGAAGCAAACATCTCTTTTTAATGCCAAATTTGGTTTCCATTTAAAAAATGTAAGTTTGTGTTATATCTCAAAACCTAATGTCGATAGAAAAAATCTGATGACATTTTATATTTTAGTGTAAAATTATTTTAAACTTTGCTACTTACAGTTATCTTCTACCTCTACTAACCAGAGTTGTTATGTTTAAAACACTTTGTTTAAAAACAGTGTTTTAAACATGTTTAAAAACAGCCGTCGTGTTTTAACGGTTTTGTTTTAAACATGTTTTGAATCTTAACATTGTTTAAAACATGTTTTAAACGTTAAATTTATTTAAAAGTTTTTTTTTATTATTTTAAATTTGCTAAATTAAATTTTATACTACTCCATAAGATTTTTTGTTTACATTTTTAAATTTTAGCTAAATTGTTTCAAATGACATTATCAAACATAACATTTTATTACGACATTCGTTGTTTTTGTTAAAAGATTTCAATGAATTTTTAAACGAGGGTTTTCCACTCCCAGACTAAGCATGAAGTAAAATTTCGAATTTAGAAAAGCCTGGATTGGCCGCGTAGCGAAGCGGAGCGGCCAATCCAAATTAGGCTTTTCTAAACTCGAAATTTTACTTCATGCGCCATACGTATAAAACACTGAAATATCGTAAAGTTTAAAATATATGGCTTTAGCAATCCAATTTGTAGATGTGAATAAACCGTGAGTCAAATTCTGCGCTAAACAAGTTGTTCAAAACAGTGATTATAGGCATCCCAATAACACTAACGTATATTAGGTTGCACTGTAAATCAGTGTTTTTAAGAGTGGCGCATGAAGTAAAATTTCGAGTTTAGAAAAGCCTAATTTGGATTAGCCGCTCCGCTTGGCTACGCGGCCAATAAAAATTCTTAGGCTTTTCTAAATTCGAAATTTTACTTCATGCTTAGTCTAGGAGTGGAAAACACTCGTTTAAAACCTCAAATTAAGTGCTTTTAAACAACGAATTCCCGCAAATTTAAAAAACGCCCTATTTTTTGGGATATGTATACTCAAAAGAAAAATGCCCTGTATGTTCTGTTTTAAACACGTTTTAAACATGTTTTTAATTGTTAATGTTTTAAACGCTGTTTCAATGAAAAATACACGTTTTGTTAAAAAAACTGTTTGTTTTAATATATATATAATCATTTAAAATCCCTTTTACCCTTTAGGGTGTCGAGAGTTTGTTTTAATTACAATGAAAAAAAGGTTTTTTTTAACAACCCTGCGTTTACGGGCGCTCTTAGATGGACGGTTTTAGCGCGGAAGCGGAGCGGGACGGATCGTTTTTTCCGCTCCGCTTCTAGCTCTTATACGGAGCGGATTGAACGCGTTTTGCAAGCGGGTGCTAGGCGAGTTCGCCACCGAGCCTTCGGTGCCGTCTATCATTCAGTTGAGCTAGGCTAAGTAATAAGCATGGACGAAATAGATTTAATTGCGTCATATTATTATTTATTCATTCTTTATTATTCATAGACGTTACTGTATTTATGTATTTAATGTTTTTATAAATATAAATATTACTTACCTAAATTCCACATGCACTCCGCCCACTGAGCAAAAAACAAACAAAAAACGTTATATCAACATTAAGCGTTGTTTTAATGTTTGTGAAACATTACTTAAATAAATTTGTTCCTTGGACGGTGCCTGAATTTCTAAGAAAAAACTTTCTGTATCAAACATACTTATAAAATGACGTTTTACCGCTAGGATATAGACAATCACTTTTTTTCCTTTTATTTAACCCTTAACCGGTATACAAATTTCTGTCAAAAATTTCACACACTTTGATGGGTAATAACCTGCATATTAAAAATAGACTGTGAAATGGGCATTTGCCTAGTATGTTAGTCAATTAGAGAGTCAGGGAAAAGAGAAGCTGCTGGCGGTACAAAATTTACGAGCACAGAGACCGCTCTCAAAAAAGTGATTATTAATTCTTTTAATTATTTTGTTCTCATCACACCATTTTTAAAAGAGATTGGGGGCGATTTTAAATTGTTATTAATTTTAGTTTTCGCAATTTCTAGAAAATATCATAGATTTTTTAAATATTAAATAAAATTATACTCATATCTTAGAGATGGAAGTTTACCTAAAAATGTATAATTTAAATTTTTTGTTTATTTATTTTTTAATTTTGGACACTTATCTAAACGCAAAAATATTTATTTTTGCGTTACGACTAAATATTGTGAGGAAAATATTACGAATTTAACTTGCTTTGGCCGATTTTTTACAAAAATATATAAAAAAAACGCCCGCTTTAAAAACGCGTTTCACCTGCCCGTATAAGAAGGCGCATAAGAAACCATGTGTTAAAACTGAAAAACGCGTCCGTCCCGCTCCGCTCAAATTTAAACAGACGCGAGTGCTGGCGTTTTCTCCGCCTCGCACCCGTCCGTCTACGGACTCTCATATAAACCTATGTGTCAAAACGCAAACACTTGCGCCCGCTCCCGTTCCGCCTCGCGTTCAAAACGTCCATCTAAGAGGTCCCTAATTGACAAAAATCGATTTAAAAAATTGATACTTTTTAAAATGTCTATCTAGTTACCCTTGACTTTTATGAACATTTTGCAAATGTATTTTTATTCAGCTCGTAAAACTGCACTACTTGGTCCATTTAACCGTTTCTCTATCTCTTATTGTTTACGAGATCCCCATAGAGAACCTAAAAAAACTCACCCATAATATATATATTATTTATTTGGTTAAAGTTTCTTGGACTGCTATCTTGCTTCGAATTTTGTCCTTAGGCTCTACGTTTCGGCAGCATCACTTCTGCCATCATCTGGAGCTTCTTTATACTGAGTGATAGACGTCACGTTCATTGTTAGTACACTTGTTTTATAATAATAATAATAATACTTCTTTATTTCATATAAATATAAATATAACAATCTACATAAACTATATAAAATCTACTGGGTGTCATTGGTCTACTCGATGAAGAAGTTACTAACATTTCTTGATTTGTAGCCGATATATCTGCATTGTTGGAATTACTTGAATTTCTCTGAATATCCCGAAAATTGTTAATTATTGGAGGCATGTCATTTCTTTAAAAATGTTGTTTTATTATAATCATTAAAGATTTCCAAATAATAAATATAATAAAACAACAAATGATTCGAAGAAATGACTTGCCTCCAATAATTAACAATTTTCGGAAAATCAAGAAATTTTAGTAACTTCTACATCGAGTGGACTAATGACACGCAGCAGATCTAGACTACAAGTCCCTAGTTTATAAAACAAGTGTACTGACAGTGAACGTGAAATCTAGCACTCAGTATAAAGAAGCTCCTTGTGATGGCAGAAGTGATGCTGCCGAAATGTACAGCGCAAAGACACACTTCTGATGATGGCAGAAGTGATGCTGCCGAAACGTACAGCGCAAAGACACAATTCGACGCGAGATAGCAACCTAAGAAACTTTAACCAATTATATTTTGCTCGCGAAAACCTAAAAATGAATATTATATTTATTTGCATACGTAGTTGATGTTTTGATAAAAATTAACAATTATTTTTAAATATAATTTAATTTATAATAATTTATTCATTTCTCTTCTATCACTCTAAGTTAAATATTTTAAAATAAGTAGAATGACATTAAACAACAACCTAAATAACAAACCAAACAAGCATTTAAGTACTACATCTCCTAATGAAACCACTGTGTGGTGAAACAATTGTTGTATTATAATAGACACAATTTTGAAACTTTACATAAGTTAGGTATTTTATTAAGTGATATTATGGAGTTTCAACAACTAATACCCTCAGCTATACAACATTTAAGTAAAATTGGATCAACATTGTTGATTAATTTGATGTGTTTGAATCTGTTTTGCTCTGTGAAAATTTGTGTTCTTGAAACTTCGGAATTGCACCACAATTAAAGATGTATTCTGACAGTTCATGTCTTAAAAAATGATATTTTTCTACTCAGGGGCTTCAGCAGATATGAGCTTATAGCAATATGAGCTTATAGCATAATCCAAGATCACTGTGTATGGAAAATTCTAATTCGTTTTACTAAATGAACGCGAGTTGGTACACAAGTCCTTCAATTGTCCATGGTTCGAAAAGCAGCAGCGCTACTTTTATGCACCACAAGTTATGACTACTATACACATAAGCAATTCCTAAGAGCAGGCTGCTTTCCATTACTTTGAAAAAGTACTTTAGTAACATCTATTTTTAACAGGGTTGTTAAATAAAACGTTTTTTTTGTTTTAATTAAAACAAACAGTTTTTTTTTAACAAAACGTGTTTTTTTCGTTGAAACTGTTTAAAACATTAACAATTAAAAACATTTTAAAACGTGTTTAAAACAGAACATACGGGGCATTTGTCTTTTGAGTATACATATTCCGGTAATTACATCGTTTTTTAAATGTGCGGGAATTCGTTGTTTTAAAGCGGTTAATTTCGGGCTTTTACCGAGTGTTTTCCACTCCCAGACTAAGCATGAAGTAAAATTTCGAGTTTAGAAAAGCCTAAGAATTTGGATTAGCCGCGTAGCGAAGCGGAGCGGCCAATCCAAATTAGGCTTTTCTAAACTTCATGCGCCGAGCCTAAAAACACTGATTTATATGAAGTTAAAAAAACACACACATACAACAACAATTATAGGCAACCTAATATACGTTGAAGTTATTGGGTTGCCTATAATCACTGTTTTAAACAATTTGTTCAGCGCAGAATTTGACTCACGTTTCAAATTGAAATCTTTTAAAAAAGCAACGAATGTCATAAAATGTACAGTGTATTCATACGTAAAGCTAAAAGAAAAATTCCTGTATTTAAAAATCGCATTTATGCACACAAAATGTAAAGAAAAATTCTTAACGAAGTAGTATAAAATATAATTTAGCAAATTTAAGATAATAGAAAAAAACGTTTTAAACAAATTTAAAGTTTAAAACATGTTTAACATGTTTAAAACAAAACCGTTTAAAACACGACGGTTGTTTTTAAACATGTTTAAAACACTGTTTTAATACAAAGTGTTTTAAACGTAACAACCCTGATTTTTAAAAGTGGTAAATGAACGTTGTTTCTAAATGTCGCCTAATATCTTTGCTATCGCATGTTACAAAAATATTTTAAAAATTAATTACAGCACCCTTATCTAAGTGCTTATCTAGTATTCTATTTAACTAACAACATTTCAGAAGTGGATGATCTACCTTGTCCTTGCTATCTTAAAGTAATGATATCAATACCCTTTCAGAACGTCCAGACTATGCTTGCCTATTTTCTATAATTATTCATCTGTTTGATGAAGCCACTGTGTGGCAAAATATGTTGCAGTGTTCAACAATAAAGTGAAACAGTCCCATCTCAGTTGTTTTATTCCAAGTGCAAAAAATATTGCGCTTAACGTTATGCGAACTGTAAATATTTTATTTAAAACGCATTTCGTTGATTTTGTTTCCAAATCCCACTATACTAAAACAAAAGATATTTCTAATAAGAATAATTCAAATTCAAAAATATTTGAATTAAAAAAAATAAAATATCTTGTGGTGGTGGCGGTTACTTTGTGAAACATTGTAAATATTTAAATAATTAACACTGATTAGTTTTTGTATTCACTTTTTATTTTAAACTGTGACTAGTTTCGGCTCAACAGCCATTATCAAACTAACTAACTGACTAACTGAGTTAGTTTGATAATGGCTCGCTGTTGAGCCGAAACTAGTCACAGTTTAAAATAAAAAGTGAATACAAAAAAGTAATCAGTATTAATTATTTAAATAAAAAGCTAGTTATGTTTTTAGTCCGAGCGGAAGACTTTTTAAAAACATTTATTTCGAATTAGTAAACATTAAGAAAATACACGATGTGTGTTGTATAAACTAACATTGACAAATTCTGCTCTCAAAGGTGAAGCGAATGGTTTTGTTCAACAGCACGCTGACAATGCGTCTGGTGTAATACAATATTATTATTACTGATAACAATAATGTGGGAATCGTAACTCCATTATCATGGATAATTTTTCGTTAATTCAATTTCATTTAATGGATTTTTAATTTTGACTTTGTTTTCAATTTTTCCTTTTAGGCATGGGTGAATTTTTCTGAAAATACAAAATAGGAGTAATACAAACAATACATAAATTATTATTGTGTAAACACTGATATTGTCATAATGAAATGTCGATGGCTTGATTGATTCGATTTGTTTCTTCGTTTGATGGATTTGATTTCCAATGTCTTGAAGTTTTTATAGATTGATGTCATCTAGCTGGATTGGAATTGTTGATCTCGGCGAAGACTTCTGTGTCTCGATTTCGTTGATTTTTACGTTTAATTGTTTTGATTTCCTTCTGATTCGTTTGGTAATGTTTAAGTATTTTATTATTAATTTGAAATTCACATGAACTTGGTATTGTGATGATGTAAGTTCCGTGTAGTATGTGTTTGTCTTCATTGTTTCCGCATTTGCTTATTGTCGTAGTTTGTCTTATCGTAATTATAATCCACTTGTTATTTATTAACTTTTGAATTTTATTTTGAGAAAGTTCACTGATTGATTTCACAGTTTATTTGTTTATTTGGAAATTTGATTAAGTTAATTTCACATGAGGTGTTGGCAACATCGGACATTGGTGAAATTATTTCTTCGTAGCATAAATATTTCTGTTAATTGATTTCTTTGCATGCGACGTTGGATCGTGCGTAGTGCGTTTCACTTATTAAAAGGTATTTGGATTTGGGAATGATTACGTTGTAATTGATTTTATTGGGAATTGGTAATGGATATAATTGGTAATAATTATATTGCATTTTTTCAACTAATGGAATTTCTAGAATGAAAATGACTTCATTTTTATTTATGTAACCTCGTAGGATTATTGTTGAGTAATAATTATTTATATTCTTATCATCTAAAAGATAAGGTAATTCGTAGTTATTTATTTTGGACTTTATTTTATTTAATTCAAATTTTAATTCATCATGGGTAATTATTGAAGTATGTAAAATGTTTAATCTGGCAAATGTGATTGAAGTTTCGATGGTATTCAGTACTTGTAAAATTACTTCGATTGATGTTAATAATTGACTGAAAATTGAATTCAATATTATGAATGTGTAATCTTCGATTAACTCTAATTTGATTTCTTTCATTGATTGTTCAACTTGCATTATTCGATCATTTAAACGTATTTGATTATGTTGCAATTTTGTTATTGAATCATTAAAAATATATTAAGCATTTTCTGTTAGGCTTGTTTGATGTTCAATTACGTTTACAAGTTTATCTTGGTTAAATTTTTATTGAGTAATTACGGTGTCGTACCTGTTGGCATCGGTTTGATCTAAATTTCCTGTGATTGATTTCCAAATGGTTCCTAAACCATTTATTAGTCCTCTTTTTTGTCTTGATTTTTCCTTTAGTGTTATTTGTATTAATTTTTTTTTGTTTGTTTTATTTTGTAATCTAATAAATATCTGTAATTATACATTTTATTTGCATAAGCTTGACCATGTTCAGTATTTTGAAAAGAAGTGTTTAGTTTTTGATAATTGTCAAGTAATTTGTTTAATTCAATCTTTAAAAGTGAAAGGTCGTAAATTTGTATTAAAGTCCAATGATCTTTGACGTTCTGTGCTGCTCCTAATTTTATGGGTAACAGTCCGGGGTTGTCGGTTATATGGTCTATTTCTATTACTGTAATCGAGCATCTTGAGAAGATGACGGTAATGGCGAAGAGTTGCCTGCAACAATGGGTTGTCTTAGGTTTTTTAAATGAACTTTGCGTCCTGTATTTTTATTATTGCTGTTGTCAGTTATTCGTTTTATTAGGGCTTTGTTTCCGTCTAACATTTTTATTATTTTAAAGGGTCCATTGAATTTTTCTTCTGTTTTGTTTCTTTTGTATTTATAACTTGTCTCATATACAGTTTGTCCTACTTTGAAAGAATTATTGACAGTTTTATTTAGTTTGTGAACTACTTTTTCTTTATTTTGAATTTGGTTTTCATTTATTTTTTCATATGCAAGGGCTAATTTTTCTTTATGTTTTTGTAGATAATCACTGTACATTTGTTGATCGTAAAATAAATCAAAGGGGTCTCTTAATTTCGTATGTCCTAATGTTAGTTCTAATGGAGTTAATTTTGTACTTGAATGGATTGAATTGTTATAAGCAATTATGGCATATCTCATTAATTGTGTGATTGTATCAGAATGTTTCGTTTTTAATATTCTTATGTGTTCTGCGATGGTTGAGTGAAATCTTTCAATTAATCCGTTTGATTCTGGGTGATTTGGAGTTGTGAAATGTATCTTTATTTTGTGAGCTTCGAGTAATTCTTTAATTATGTGATTATGAAATTCTAAACCTTGATCTGTACTTATTGTTTCAGGGGTTCCGTAAAATGAAAAGTATTGAATTAATGCATTCAAAATGTCTACGGCATTTTTTGATTTTATTTCGATTGCTTGACCTAATTTAGTGAAAGCATCAACTATTGTTCAAAATTTTGTATTATCTACTGTGTAAATGTCTAAATGAATTTTTTCAAAAGGTCGGTGTGGAGTGTCTGTTAGCATCATTTCAATTTTTGGTGGGTTTCTTTCATATTTGCTTCTTTTACAAGTCGCACAGTTAGCTATGTAATTTGTAACATGTTCTTGCATTAAAGGAAAATAATATTTTCTTTGTAATTGTCTTAGAGTTTCTGTTATTCCTCTATGATTGGTTTTGGATTCGTGTTTATTTTTGATAGCTTCTTGTATTAAATCTGCATCAACTATTAATTCTCTTCTTTCTGTACAATATATTATTTGTGGGCCATTTTGGTTGAATAATTGTGTAACTACGTTACTGAATAATTTCACTAAGTTTTCTGTTTCAAAATGAAAATAGTATTTTTTATTTTCAGGTGTATATTCTTTTAGAAATTTTATGATTTGTTGTCGATTATTTTCTTTATTAATTTGTACGTGATATCTTTTGATTTTTTCAATTTGTTCTGATTTTACTGGTTTTGCTTGTGTGAGTACTTCGTAAATGAAATATTGATTGGGTTTTGAATCGATTATATCGGAGGATATTTTAATTCCTGGGGATTCTTGATTTTGACTTGCTGAATTTTGTGAGATTTCTAAAGATTCATCTAATTGTTCGAGTAAAGCGTCTATTTCGTCTGGAGGTAATTCAAAAGGTTGGTCACTGTCTTTTAAATCGTCAATTATTTTATCAATTTCATTATCATCAAAATTATTAATTAATGAATCGGTTTCTAAAGCATTTAATTGAATTCTTGATAATGCATCAGCATTCGTGTTTATTTTACCTTTTTTGTATTCTAACTTGTAATCGTATTATTCTAATCTGATTTTCCATCTTTGTAATTTGGAATTGGGTTCTTTTCATTTTGAAAGCCAAACTAATGGTCTGTGGTCTGTATAAATTATGAATTTACGTCCGTATAAGTAAGGTCGAAAGTACTTGACTGCCCAAACCACGGCTAGTAGTTCTTTTTCAATTGTGCTGTATTTTTGTTCTGAATCGTTTAATGTTCTTGAGGCATAACATATAGGTTTGTCCGATCCTATAGGTCCTTGTGATAATATGGCTCCTAAAGCTATATTCGATGCGTCAGTTGTGACAATGAATTGTTTTGAAAAGTCTGGGTACTGTAATATTGGAGGATTGGTTAAAATTGATTTGCAAGTGTTAAAAGCTTCTATGAAATTATTATTATGTTCAATTTTATTTCCTTTTTTTAGACATTGAGTTAAGGGTTTTGTAATTTTTGTGTAATCTTTGATAAATTTTCGGTAGTAACCGGTGAGTCCTTAAAATCCTTTTAATTCTTTAACTATTTTGGGGATTGGATATCGAGTTACGGCATCTATTTTATTTGGGTTTGGTTTCAAACCGTCGGGTGTTATTACGTGTCCTAAAAATTGTACTTCTTTCTTGAAGAATTCTGACTTGTCCATTTGAATTTTGAGGTTAGCTTTACGTAATCTGTCAAATACTAATTTTAATTTTTGAATGTGTTCTTCTAAGGATGTGGAAAATATTACAATGTCGTCTAAATATACTACACATGCTTCGTTTTGTACTCCGAGTAAAATGCTGTCCATGACTCTTTGGAAAGTCGCGGGGGCGTTCTTTAATCCGAAGGGCATACGTTTGTATTCGTAATGTCCTCTAGGGGTTAAAAATGCAGTTTTCTAATGTCTTTCGGGTGCATCTCAATTTGATGATAACCTGAGGCAAGGTCTAAGGTTGAAAAATATTTGCATTTACCTAATTTGTCCAAAATGTCAGTAATGTGTGGTAATGGGTATTTATCGTCAGTGCATTTGTCGTTTAATTGTCTGTAATCTATGACCATTCTGTATTTCGGTTTGCCGGTAGCGTCTAATTTTTTTGGAACAATTATTACTGGGCTACTCCATGGGCTGTGTGATGGTTGAATTATGTCATTATTTAAAAGTTCTTGAATTTGTTTGTCGGCTTCTGTTTGTTGTGATTGGGGCATTCTGTAAGCTTTTTTATAAACGGGGTGTCATCATTTGTTTTAATTTCGTGTTTAACTACATGAGTGAAAGTTAAAGGTAATTTAGGTGAATGGAATACATCTCTGTATTCAAAGCAAATTTTTCTGACTGCCTCTTTTTCTTCTTTATTCAAGTGATTTAATCGTAAATTTTTGAGATTTTCTTTTAATATGTTATCTTCAATTGAATTTTTGGTTATTGTGAGGTAATTATTGGTTTGTTCTTAATCAATTTCTAACACATTTAAAGGTTTAATTTCGATTTCTCGTGGGTTTTCATTGCTGTTGGTAATTGTAAGTAAAGTTCCGTTATTTTCAATTTTTACTAGACACTGTGGGATTTCAATGCCTTCGTGTAATTTAGTGGATTCGATTATTCCAAAATTTAATTGTGAATTTACTGGTACTTTGATTATTTTTTGTTGTCTGGGTTCAAGATAAATTTTCTTTTTGAAAGAGGGTCTTTGATTTTCAAAATAAATTGGTATTGGTCCTTTTTTGGTATGTAAAGTATTTTTGTTTAGATCAATATTTGCGTTTAAATGTTTTAATAAATCCATTCCTAATAAACCGTCGTAATTAGGATTAAAATCGAAAATGTGAAAATGAAAGTAATCATTTGATTCAAAAATGCTGGGTAAGGGAATGTTTGCAATGTATTTGTGTAAAGTTGTTTGATGTGCAGTTTGAATTTTGAAAGGTTTTTCTTCGATGAAATTTTGATAATATTGATTGACTGTTTTTGGGCTTATTAAAGTTTTTGATGATCCTGTGTCGATCATGAATTTTAAATTTTGTTGTGGGATCTTTACATATGGTAATGTTAAATTATTGATTGTTGTTAGATTTATTATGTCTGGTTTGTGTAATTGGGGACTGACTGAAAATTTTGATAATGAGTTTCATTATCATTGTTATCATACATGTTATTGTTTTGATTGATCATTTCGTTTTCTGGAATTTCGTCATCAACATTTTGTTGAAAAAGTCCTTCAGTTGTGGACATGGGAATCTGTCTTTGAAAATGATTATTATTATTTGGTCTTAATGTTCTGCGCGTATTTATTGTAGCTGCTTCCATTGGTTCCGGTGCGTTTTGTCTGAATCTGTTATGATTATTTTGAGAAAATGTTTGATTATTCATTTGATTATTTTCCGGAATTGCTGTCTGAAATTGTTATTTTGTCTGTTGCTGAAATTGTTTCTTTGTGAAAATTGTTGTCTGAAATTATTTGTTGGGAATTTTTGTTAATTTCTTGGAATAAAATTGTGTTGAAAATTGTTATTTTGCGTTGGGTATCGCTGTTGATAATTATTTCTGAATGATGTATGATTTTGTCTCGGATTATGTTTCTGAAAAGTCGGTTTGTTATAATTGTGTCTTGTCAAATTATCTCGAGCATAAGAGAAATGTTTTTCTTTAGTTACGAACGAGATGGCTTGTTCTAAGCTTACGGGATTTCTCAAACAAATGGCTAAATTATTGTGTAAACCTCTTAAAAATGCTTTGAGTGCTTGTTGAGAGTATACATTTGTTTTCATTTGTTTAATGTTAATGTTTGGTTCTGTCAGTTGAATTTTTGTCAATAATAAACTTAAAATGTCTTGACATCGGTTGCCAAAAGAAATTGCAGTTTCATTTTTTTCTTGTTTTACATGCATTAGATCACCTACTAGACAGTTTTGGTCACGTTGGTCAGACAAAAATTGTAAAAGTAATTGTTTTATGTCATTCCAAGTATTTAAATTGCATCTACTGCCTACAATGTTTAAAGATCTTCCTGTTATTTTACCTATTATGGCTCTTAATAAAAATTCATTTTGAGGGTTGTTTGGATTGGCTCTGTCAGTGAATGTATTTATTACAAATTCGCTTGCCTGAATGAATATTGCAAGTGTTGCGGGGTTTCGGTCAAAATTTGGAATTGAGTCAATGTGAAATTTTTAAATTTGTGGTACTGCCATGTTTTGTCTTACTGGACTTCTGCTTCTGTCTCTGTTCATAAACGTACGAGTTTTTGTGTGTTTGAATTGATTTATTGGTTGATTATGCAATATATTATTATCAATGGGCTTGTTGGGAAAAGATTATTGAATGGAAAGTGAAACTTACAGTATTTTCATCCTTTTTGTTCTTCTTCTTCTTTTCTTGAAGCACTGTTCACTGTTTTCGCGGTTTTGAATGTTCTTAACTATGAGCGTCGGCGATGGTTGTCCTCTGCTCGCTGGAGATGTTGTCCACGTTGATTGGTAACTTGGTGAATCGTAAAAACGAAAATCACAAGCTCGCGATTTTTGTCGATTTTTGTGACTCCAATTTATCCGAACGACTGCGCTAGTTATGTTTTTAGTCCGAGCGGGAGACTTTTTAAAAACATTTATTTCGAATTAGTAAACATTAAGTAAATACACGATGTGTGTTGTATAAACTAACATTGACAAACTCTGCTCTCAAAGGTGAAGCGAATGGTTTTGTTCAACAGCACGCTGACAATGCGTCTGGTGTAATACAATATTGTTATTACTGATAACAATAATGTGGGAATCGTAACTAGCTTCTTCTTACGCTTCTTGTAGTTTGCACACTTTAAACATAATACATAACATGACGAAAATGTTTTTAGTGAAAATACCAGAGCTGGGCAGGGTTCGAATCATTCATGATTCGAATCCTGGATTCGAATCTTTTTAGAGGATTCGAAAGAGGCATTCGAATACTTTAGTTCAACCGGATTTGTAATACGGATTCGTTACATTTTTTCAAGAGGATTCGTATTCGAATCCTAATGTGGGTGATTCGAATCCTTATAAAAGGTTCCGAATATTTATAAAGGGTGGTCCGTCAAGTGGTTTCTTTTAAAATCATATGCAATACTGACTCTGACAGATCTTTCGCGCTAAAAATATTGACAGATATAGTATCACATCCTTACGGTAAGAAATGAATACAATCAACGTTGCGAAATATTGAAAACTTATTTCCAAAGTGACTACTGTGCTTCCCAGTTCGTGCGAATTTTGAAAAGAAATTTCAGTTGAAATGTAGCACAAACGCGGCTGCTGTACCCAAATTTGTGCAAAAAGTTCTTGGACGGGAATGTTTGTGGACCATAGAAGTGATCCCCGTTCTCGTCCAGTGGGCAAAGACGAGAATATTGCTATTATAGCCCTAACTGTAACAGCCAACCCAAAAACAATAACTAGCCATTTCGGTCAACGGGGAGCTCTACAGAGGCATGATAACTGACTTTCTGTGGCCTGAAATTGAAGACATGGACTTGAACGATCTTTGGATTCAGCAGGATGGCGCACATGCCACACAGTCTATGGAATAATCGATCTTTTAAGCACTAAGTTTATTTAGCGTGTAAAGAATCGTTTTGGTGATGTCAATAGGTCTCTACGGAGCGAATTGGCGCTATTGGACTATTTTCTTTTAAATTATTATAATTATGCTAAATACTTAATGGTATTTTACTTTAATTCTGTAAGAGGTGCTGTTAAAGATCGATATTAAGCAGACAATGCACACCGAAAATGTACTAAAAAATTGAGTTGTCAAAATGGGCTTCTGCCGTGCCAGCCGAGGCGGCTAAATAAATGAAATTGTATTTCATTATTAATGGGAAGGATTTCTCTTGCCAACAAAATATTAACATTTGAAAAAATATTGATCTGAGTTTACTTTATAGCATTTTTAAAAAGAAACTGCTAGATGAATCACCCTATAAAAGGATTCGAATATTTATTAAAGGATTCGAATACTTACAAAAGGATTTGAATATTTACAAAAGGATTTGAATCGTCAAAAATAATTCGAATTATGTGTGATGATTAACATGAAACAATTATTTTGTGTGTTTTTAAATTTCTCGTTGAATCACTGTTTTATACGCGTGGCGCATGAAGTAAAATTTCGAGTTTAGAATTTGATAATTGTCGTGATAATTTGTCAAGGGTCGCTGCGCGACCCTCTACAAATTTTCGACGCGGGGCTTTTCTAAACTCGAAATTTTACTTCATGCTTAGCCTGGGAGTGGAAACGCTCGTTCGAAACTTTAAACTGAATGCTTTGATAAGAACATTAAATGTCTGAAAATGTTTTTGAAGATAATAATCCGATTTTTTTTGTCAATATTTAAGTTGGTTTTATAAATGTTAACGTGTTTTGTAATTTTTATGATGCCTATTGATTTTGGAAAATTTTATAATATCATATGGCTTTTTTGTTAGTGTTTTGGTCAATTTGAATATAATTCCATGACATTTCTCTGTTATAATGATATTCAGTAAATTTTTTATTTACGTAACTTTCAGACATTCGTCGATTTTATAATAGAGTTCAATCTGAAGTTTTGAACTAGTGATTCCACTCCGAGGTTAAGCATGAAGTAAAATTACGAGTTTAGGAAAGCCTGAAAAAAAACAAATTTTCAGGCTTTTTTAAGCTCAAAATTTTACTTCATGCGCCACGCATACAAAACACTGATTTGAAGTGAAGTTCAAAAACACACAAATACATCATTAATCAGAGTAACACGGAATTTGATATTTAGTCTGTTATCGACGATGTTTATGTTAATTATAAATAATTAGGTTTTTAATATTTTTGTTAAAACAACAAATTAAATCAAATTTATTCTTGAAGGATTTGTATTCCGGATTCGAAAAAACAGGATTCGAATCATATTTATCTCTTACGAATCCTTTATTCGAGTATTCGCGATTCGAATCATATTAGGTGATTCGGATTCATAATTCGAATCCTTTTTACGAGGATTCGTCCCAGCTCTGGAAATACAATCAATGTCTTAATTATTAAGACAACTTAAGACAATAAATATCCATTGACCTAAATGTTACATATACTTTGATAGAGCGTTGTAACAAATCAAATTAAATAAGATTTGAAATATATCATTGTATAATTCAATATCCGGAGGTGTATTTTCACGGGAAGTAGTTGTTTGAATAGGTATTTATTGTCTTAAGTTGTCTTATTAGCTAAGACATTGTTTGCATTTTCACGAAAAACATTTTAGTAATTTTATATATTAAACAAAGTCGACTTTATATACACTACTGATTACTCTAAGGCAGGGGCTCTCAACCTTTTTCAGGTCGCATAACTCCACGCCCCCCTCCCTGATTCTTTTTGAGCTTTTTAGTTAGATTGAAACACCATTATAGCCTTATTTCACTTCACCTACTCTTTAGTCTCCAATTTGTCGTTTTGGGGCCTCGGTGGCCGAGTGAGTAGAGACCCTACCCATAGACCAAGAGATCGCGAGTTCGAATCCCGTCCGGTGGAAGAATTTGTGAGTAATAAATTATTCCATCCGGGTCCATGGATGTAGTGTGAATGAATTGTGGCGTCCAAACGAATTAAATACCTGGTAATTAGTTAATTAATTAATTAGAAAAATAATACAATGGCAGATGGCTGTATGGCGAAAGCCGAGGCCAATGAAACAAAAAAAATGTCGTTTTTTGTGCTAGTGGCCGCGATAGTTTTTATTCTTGTTAATCTGTATATCGGAGTTTGTCGACTTATCGGATCCCCGTGAGTGAATCATCTACTTTAAAATCTCAATTAATAAACGTAAAATATGAATGTAACGTGTAACTGCTGTAATGACATTACGGAATCCCACATGGCCGTACAATGTAGCATTTGCAAAAAGACATTCAAGATAACTTGTGTTGATATAACAAAGAGTGAAGCGCGGAAAATTAACTTGAAGAGCGGACTATCCTGGAGCTGCAAAAATTGTGCCAAGCTAGGCGATGACTTGAACGGCCTCAAGGCGGCAATTGTCGCATTACAAGAGGAAATTAAAATTTTAAAAACACCATCCTCTGTTTCAACGAGTTCGAGTATTTCACTTGAAACCGAAAAAGTTATTCAAGAGATTTCTGAGAGAGAGAGGCGTAAATGCAACATTATAATTTACGGTCTGCGTGACACTCCATCTGAATCGCGTACTGCACAAATTAATAACGACACTCGTATTTTATCGGAAATAATGCCAATATTAAATGTTGTTACTCAGGAAGACTTAAAACCATTTCGATTAGGAAAATATGACTCGACTAGGAATGACAACACGCGACCCTTAAGAGTAAAACTCCCTGGTTCATCATGTGTTTCGTCAGTATTCCAGAATAAACATAAATTAAAGAACAGTGATAAATTTAAGAATACCAACATCTCTCGTGATCAAACACCATTACAATCTGCATTCTATCGAGATGTAAAAGCTGAATTTCTACGAAGAAAAGCCGCGGGTGAATCTGACATCTCTATAAAACACATTCGTGGAGTTCCTACCATTGTGAAGAAATTAAAAAACTAATTGCACCCGGAAGAAACCATTTACTACTCGAATTTTATTATCAAAATACACGTGGATTGCGTTCTAAAACTCATACATTTTATACAAATTCTTGCTGCTCTACATATGACATCATATTTCTATGTGAAACTTGGTTAAACGACTCTATCTATAACTCTGAATTATTTCACAGTAATTACAGCGTCGTTCGACAAGATAGAAACTTTATCCAAACACATCGTACTACCGGAGGGGGCGTTTTGTTAGCATTTTCCGACAAAATTAGCTATGAAGTGATGGATACGAGTCACGTACATACTGTAGCGCCTATTATTGATTTTATTTTATGTAAATGTAAACAGGATTCTATAACTTTTTATGCCATGGTAGTTTATGTACCACCAGATGTTCAATGTGATATACTGGATTCATTTTTTGAAGCTATTGAATTGTTAATTTTAGATAAACCTATTATACTGGTTGGCGATTTTAATATACCTTCATTTAGTGATGAAAGTAACTTTCCAGTATCTCGCAAAGTTATTTCTATCTGTCAGTTTATGAATGTTTTAAAACTAAAACAATTTAATTAATGTAAAAACACACACAACAAACTATTAGATTTAGTTCTAAGTAATTTTGACTGTAATATAGATTTAGATCGCAGCATATACCCTTTTGTTTCTGAGGATTCTTATCACCCCGCACTATCTGGTTCACTCCAAATTATTTCTTTTGTCAAATCAGTTGAATTTCCTCGAAATAATAACAATAAGAGATACAATTTCCGAACGGCTAACTACCACAACTTATATAGTAGTTTAATTAATACTGATTGGTCAATCTTGGAATCCTACACCGATGTGAACGTGGCGGTGAATGAGTTTTATAATATCCTTTATAATATTTTAGATACATCCGTGCCGACTTACCAGAACTCTTCTTCGAGTAAATTCCCTCCTTGGTTTGCAAAAAAAATAAACCTAGAAGGTCGTCTTTTTACCGTAAAGAAGTTGAAAGGGTTAGGGCTTCAACAAATTTAAATGGCTAATAAAACTTATATGACAAATATTGAACATAATCTTAAAGTTAAACCTAGAGACTTGTGGAAATTTGTGCACTTGAAGAATGGGACAACCAGAATTCCAGGTCAGCTAAAAAGAGGCGATACCACTTACAGTACCCCCGAGGAGATTGTCAATGCCTTTGCCAATACTTTTTCCGATGTGTACCTAACAAAAAGCTCAATAAACATCAATGCAGTACACACCAATTGTGAAAGCTTCCGTATGCCTACCATTACTGAAGCGGATGTTATCCGCAGTATAAATAAATTAAAAACTTAATTTATTTGTGGCGATGACCTTGTTCCTTGTTTTGTTATTAAAGATTGTAAATATATATTTACAAAACCATTAACAACCATTTTCAATTTGGCAATCAGCTCAAAAACATTTCCAGATTTTTGGAAATGTGCTATTATAACTCCAATTTTTAAAAAGGGAGATTTTACCCAACTTCAAAATTACAGACCCGTTGCTATTCTACCCAATTTCTCCAAGGTATTTGAACAAATAATATACCACTTTATGTATAATCATGTTTACAAATACATCACTTCTCGTCAATATGGATTTGTCAGATAGGTCAACTACAACTAACTTGACAACAATTGCACAACATATTAGTGAAAATCTCGACAACAGGAATCAAACAGATGTTATTTACACTGACTTTTCGCGTGCATTCGATATCATTGACCACAACACTTTAATTTGTAAACTAAGTAATTTTGGAATTACAGATACCTTTCTTCAATTTATTTCATCTTATTTGGATAACAGGCGTAATTATGTTTTTTACAACGGTTTCAAATCTCACGAGTTTTTATCAACGTAAGGTGTGCCACAAGGATCTAATCTTGGACCCCTCTTATTTATTGTATTTATTAACGACCTTATAACTTCAATTTCTTGTCCTGTATTAGCTTATTCTGATGATCTTAAAATCTACCACAGTATTAACTCTATAGAAGACTCCATCACACTTCAACAAAACTTAGACCTTATATCAGATTGGTGTGTCTTAAATAAACTGTCACTTAATATCGATAAGTGCTGTGTTGTGTTATTCTGTCGAAAACGAGTCACAGTTCAGTTTGACTACTTAATTGACGGTTCAGTCATTTCAAGGAGCACAAGTATAAAGGATCTCGGTGTTACTTTTGACAGTCATATAAGTTTTAAAGAACATATTGCCAACATAAGCAAATCAGCCGTTAAAATGTTAGGATTTTTGATGCGCACATCTAGATGTTTTAATGATGTGTCTCTATTGAAAACTCTATATTTTGCATAGTACGCAGTAAGCTGGAATATGCATCGATAATTTGGTATCCGGGTTATATAAACAATAGTCTGACGATAGAGCGTGTCTAGAGACGATTTTTAAAATATCTTTCTTTCAAAATTGACGGCACTTATCCTGAACGTAATACAGACTACGACCAACTATTATCCAGGCATGATCTGCCTTCTTTGTCCTCTCGTCGCGAAAACTCTAGCGCTGTCTTTATGTATAAATTAATACACAATATTGTTAAGTGCTCAGAGCTGCTACTATCAGTTAATTTTACTGTTCCGCGAATTTCAGGCAGAAATTGTAATACATTTAGAGTTTTGAGCGCTAAAACAAATATTTTATCAAAGTCTCCAATTGGTCATATGAGTCGAAATGCTAATCATTATTTTGCAGATATATTCATTAATGAACGTGTTGAGTTATAGGAGTGGACTTTGTTTATGTAAATGTATTAGGGTTGTTTGAGTTTAGCTTTAAGAATGTTTTTTTTTTAATGTTTCTTTTGAATATTTTTTGATTTGTTGAGTATATAAACACAGTTCCCTGTGTCCAAAACGTGTGTATGTATTTACATATGTATATACATATGTATGGATGTGCATATGTATGTACGTATGTGTGTATATTGTTTAGTATTAATTTTTATATGGAACTTTTTTGTTCTATTAATTTAATTTAATTTATTTTGTTTACTATTTTATTATTGTATTTATTTTACCTTGTATTGGATTCTTCCGTTGGGTAATAAAAATTATTATTATTATTATTATTAAGAAATCTGCCGTGCCCCCCCTGATATCTTGCCCGCCCCCTTAAGGGGGCATCCCCTGGTTGAGAAACCCCGCTCTAAGGCTTTTGACACGGCAGACAATAGCATCCTTCTTTCGAAACTCAAGCTTATTGGCATCTGACTGGATTAGCATTAGACTGGATATAATCGTATTTGACCAGGACACGGCCGTACGTACTGGCAGTATTGTATCGTCTGAGATACTCATTACCTCATTAATCACATCTTAAGCCACTTTTGTTTGATATCTCTATTTGTGATGCTATTACTTGCTTCCAACATTCACAATTCCTGCTATTTGCAGACGATATAAAAATATGTGTACGAGTTGCAGAGGATAGATCTTCCATGTCACTACAGGAAGATTTAGATCGATTTGCAGTTTGGTTTACAGATAATTGTACAAATATTAACTAAATGTAATACTATAACCTTTACTAAGAAACGGGCTTTGACAGTGAGGAATTATTACAATTTCAGCGTCCTTTTGTTGGCTTTATTAAACGATATAGCAGTAATTTCATAAACATTCGTGCTATTACATTACAACCTTGTATGTATGTCTTGCCCGCCCCCACATAGAATACTATTTGGAATCTCTACAGCAGTTCTGACCTAAACCTCGTTGAGAAGGTCCATATCAAATTTACGAAATATATTTCGTATAAGTTCGAAATCTCTGGTTGATATGACGATGTTCTGCAAGCTATAAACATCGAAAAAGTCGAAAAAGAGGCGAAGGAATCCAGATGTTATGCTAGGATATAATTTAATAATTGGTGGGACAGATTACCCCTATCTACTTAGCCATCTTAAAGTTAACGTGTCAACTAAAAATTTGCGTTCCTTCGATATTTTTAACATGGTACGTTAAGGACTGACCCCACTGTACACGGAAACATTTTAAACATTGCACGAATATTAAACATAATACTAAAATAAAACGTTGTATTAAAATTATTACAACAAAGTTTTAGCAACGTTACAAACATTGTATAAACATTTTTCGTGCAATATTCATTCATATATATTGCCTGAATGTTAAAAATGATGTTAAAATTCAACATTCCCACTGAGCAAAAAACAAACAAATAACGTTATATCAACATTGTAGCAACATTAAACGTTCTTTTAATGTTGATGAAACATTACTTAAATGGATTTGCTCAGTGGGTTGTTTTATAAGTAAGTATGAAGTAACATAACGTTATATAATCATTACAATTTCACTTTTATGCAACATTGAATTGTAATCATTGGATATATATTGAAAATGGTAATATTACATGTTTAACATTGTATAGTTGTTGAAACTGTTGCTGTAATGCAGCATCGTTGTTTACACATTTCATGGACATGAACACACAGAGAATTGTTCATTTAAGTAAACATGTCCCAATTATATGCTGTAAATCTTCAGATATTCGTTGTCTTTTAAACGAGTTCAACCGAAAGATTTAAACAAGTGTTTTCCACTCCCAGACTAAGCATGAAGTAAAATTTCAAGTTTAGAAAAGCACCGTGAAAATTTTCTGGGCTTTTCTAAACTCGAAATTTTACTTCATGCGTCATGCGTATAAGACGCTGATTTCAATTTAAGTTCATGCACTTGTTAACAATATTTCAATGTTTTCAGAGTTTAAGGGTACTAGGTACTTAGGTTCCGGGGTACTGTCTCCCCTAGACTACACATTAATTTCTGTAAGACAATTTTTTTCCAGTTACCAATACATATTTGTATTTTTTGACCCGTTTTAACCCAAAAAAAAAAATTGCATTAGGATTATAACGTTCACTTAGTTGCTGCATATCAGGTTGTATACAATCCGGATTCTATGCATTTATCATATGCAACTTAACATACATACATTCGTATGTTGGGTTGCATACAAATAAGTAATCGCTCGTGTTGCATGGGCGCTGCTTTGTCAACGGTGCAGCAACATTTTTCTTTGAACGTTAGCATGCAACGTTCCTGCAGGCGGACCTTCAGCGTTTATTCAACGTTTTTTCAACATTCATGCAACTTAAAACGCAACGTTTCGTGTTGCGCGGTAACATTGATGCAACGTGTCATGCAACGTTTCTTTGCTCAGTGGGACTATAGCAAGTACTTTGGTATAGCCAGAATCGCTAGAAATTGTAATGCCATGAATGTAGGTTTTGGCGTCATTAGGCGGAATGAACTAAAGACCATCTTCTGACAGGATGTCTAGTCTTACTATTGTAGTGTGGCAGTTTCCGTTTAATAATGTCGGTATTTTCGATCTTGTATTTACTTGAATATTTTTCATGGATAGACAAAAAGATATAGTAACTTGGTAACAAAATAACATTAATTAATTTTGGATTATAAAATCAAGTTGTAGAATTAAATCAGTTACTGCAACTTCTTTATTAATGACTAACTCAAAAGCTACTTCATTTTGACATGATCAACGAAACCGAGGAACCAGACGAACACTTCCCGGCACCTTATTTTGACGGAACAGACGTTTCCGAAAACCCCGTATCCGACGATTTCGTTTCCGAAGAAGCCGACTTCAAAGAACTGGACGTTCAATCTAGCGGCAACCCCAACGATTTCCCCAACCTCAACCGCAACGGTAACTGTGTCATGAGTTGGATACACTAGGACATTTTTGTGACGTTTTTCATCTACCGATCTGGCGTTTGCATGAATCTCATCGATGATTTAGATATTTTCCGGGATTATTTAATCCTACCAACCACACGTTAGCTGGCGGATCACCTTTTTCAGTGAGACGTCTAAGAGTCCCGAGGGCTGAAGTTTCACCAGGCCCAGTTGTCACAGCTGGCATTATAATTCAATAGTAAAGAGAAATAGAGACGATTAAGTATATTTTTTACCGTTACCGTCCTATCTTTTCTATCACCTGTTTTCAAAGCATCTTTAAATAAAATGCCCGACACGGACGCAGACTCCATCATAGCAATAGCCCCAATATATGTTAATCTACCACCATGTGTTAAAACGCAAAGGCTTGCGCCCGCTCCCGTTCCGCCTCGCGTTTAAAACGTCCATATAAGAGCGCCCTTAACTTTATGGTTTTAAATTACCGGTCGCACGCAACAAACCACTCAACAGTCGGCGTGAAGAAAACAAATGTACATTTTTATCACGGGGTGTCAACAATATAGGGAATTGCGAAACCAAAATTTCTTCCTTGTCTAACAACAGTAAAATGTCTATAGCTTTATTTCACCGATGGTTTACCCAAGGAACACGGCGCCGCCGGCGGCGCCACTAGAAAATTATAATAGGAAACTGTAATAATGCTTTAACAAAAATGCTCTAACAAAAATTCCCTAGATGTCTCTACATCTGTCTGTTTACCTCCAAGTTTGTGTTCTACACGTGACACGCCATTTGTAATTAATCTTTTGCTCTGTTTGCAGGTTAGACCGATTTTTCTGGATATTTTTGGAACCAAATTTGCAATATGAGTCGAGAGAGAGTGAAATATGGCATGATTTGTGGTTGTGCAGAAGATAAGGTGAAGAAATTGTTCTGTTTACCACGAAATCCGAAATTGTAATTATTTCAAAGTATTTACAATTAGTCATTTCATCCTCATTACCATTACCATTTATATTCACCGAATACTTATATTACAGAATTAGATAAAGTAAAATCACGTAAGTGAGTTTTGATTTTAATTTTAAAATATGGGCTATAGCTTAAATATGTTACAATGCACGCTTTTGCACAAGTGATATCTATTTTATAAGGTTATTATATTAGGAATAAACATATTCAATATAATGTGATGAGCTGGATCGATTGTTTTAACTAATTATAATTTGAATTGTGATTTAATCAAACGGCACTTCCTTTTTATGTACGCACAAATGTAGTACCATTTCAAAGATTATAACTGATTATGGGCATCACTAATATAATGCATATGCATGTCGTTTCTGTGTAACAAATAAAACATGATAACAAATTAACTTAATTTATTGTTTAATTAGCACTAAAATGTAGTATATATTAGCTGTTTGCGAAAACCTGCTCTTGTTAATTTGAGACGAGATGTATTAAACTTAAAAAATCCAATTGATCCGTGAAGTTGGTAGAATAGATTTTGGTAAACGGCTATAGAAATCCCATAGTTACGGATGTTAAACTTATTAACAAATTGTGAACTAAAATGGAGTAGATTTTTGTTGTGGTTAATTACTGCCCCCTGTGATGTTATATAATCAACCTAAAATCGGATTTTGATTGTCAACATTTAATGCTGATATGATGCTTGTTTGCTTGATTTCAGCTGATTAAAACAGTGTTTAATTTAAATGTACAATTTTAGATGTGAGACGTGGAAACATATTCTCGGAATTGTATCTGATATGTCCCGATGCAATGGGAGAATCTGCGACAGGCATTTTTCTAAGGAATGTTTTGCTCCCTTTAATGCAAGTATGTGATTATTACAAGATGCTATCCCATCTCTTTTTGTTGCAGACCTGAGTACTGTTTCTTCAAATATTAACAGTGATTTAATTCCACTAAAGGTAAATGTGTAACAAGGAAATATGTGCATATTTATAAATGTTTTATTTTAGGTTACATATACGGAACCGTCCACTTCATCAACACTTCCTCACATTTATACTCCCCCTGTTAGACAGCTCAGAAAGCCTTTGTTTGTTTGTTCAAATATTGACATTACCCCTCAAAATAAAGCTTTAGTAAATACTATTTAAAAAAAAGGAACGTCATATCAGGGTATTGAAAAATGGCAAATGTCAACCGTGTAGCAGGTCCCATATTTTTTTTGTAATAAATTGTTAATAATTTAATATTGCTATAATTGATTTCCCTTCATTTGTATTAATATTTTGTTTCAGATAGAAGTGACTATAGATATAATTAAATAAATGAAATTAACTTAGTAATGTGTTTTATTTATTGTGTACCCTTAAATAATATTCATAATGAAATTATTGCTTACATCAGTGAAAGCAATAATTTTATTATGGACTTAGATTTAAATTAAATAATATTAAATATAAACGAATTTAAAAAAACCGCCATATTTTGCCTCGACTGTCGCGCCACCACAGTATGGTTTGCCATGTTGCGACCGTTTTTTTCCCCATAGTTGTGCATCTGTAATCTGTGATTTTTATGTAATGTATTTTCCTTTGAATTAATTCGCCGCTCGGGTAGTGCGTGCGTGCTTTCTCACTCCCATGCATGCCATTGCGTTTGAAGTAAGCCGCTCCACTCGGTTGTGTAACAGGCGTGCGCGAAAGAGTGCGCATTTGACAATCTTACATATCTGTACATAACCGCCTCCCATTACTGCAATGTACCGGGTGTTTGATTAAGCGTGGCCACCGGCTCTATCTCAGACAGAGCTGGGCAGGATTCGAAACATTCAGCATTCGAATCCTTTTGGAGGATTCAAAAGAGACATTCGAATACTTTAGTTCAACTGGATTCGTGATCCGGATTCGTTACATTATTTTAAGAAGATTCGTATTCGAATCCAAATGCGGATGATTCGAATCCTTACAAAAGGATTCGAATATTTATAAAAAGATTCGAATATTTATAAAAGGATTCGAATATTTATAAAAGGATTTGAATATTTATAGAAGCATTCGAATACTTACAAAAGGATTTGAACTGTCAAAAATAATTCGAATTAATTGTGAGAATTAACATGAAAAATGTCTTTTGTGTTTTTAAATTTCGCGCGACCCTCGACAAATTTTAACGACACTTTTCTAAACTCGAAATTTTACTTCATGCTTAGTCTGGGAGTGGAAACGCTCGTTCGAAACTTCAAACTGAATGCTTTGTAAAGAACATTAGATGACCGAAAATGTTTTTAAAGACAATAATCTAGTTTTCAAAATTTTGTTTAATATTATTTGAAGTAAAACTGACATGGTAGCCACAATCTAAAATATTAAATTATTCCGACATTTCCCTGATTCAACATTTTTTCCCTGGCTTTTTAATATAACTTTCTTCTGTGGGAAACCCCCATTTTGTTAAATTGTTTTTGTCAATATTTAAGTTAATTTTGTAAGTTTTTACGTGTTTTGTAATTTGCCTGCTGATTTTGACAAATTTAATATCATATGGCTTTTTTGTTAGTTTTGGTCAATTTGAATATAAATCCATGACTTTTCTCTGACTTTCCCAGTTTTAATGATATTCAGTGAATTTTTTATCTACGTAATTTTCAGGCATTCGTCGGTTTATTAATAGAGGTGAATTTGAAGTTTTGGACGGGTGTTTCCACTCCCAGGCTAAGCATGAAGTAAAATTTCGAGTTTAGAAAAGCCCCGTGAAAATTTGTCGAGGGTCGCGCAACGACCTGAGACAAATTTTCAGGCTTTACTAAACTCGAAATTTTAGTTCATGAGCCACGCGTACAAAACACTGATTTAAAGTGAAGTTCAGAAACACACAAATACATTTTTAATCAAAATAACAGGAAATCAGATATTTAGTCTGTTATCAATGATGTTCAGTGTTAATAATAAATAATTAGGTTTTCAATATTTTTGTTAAAACAACTGGTAACGACATTTATATATTAATGGTTGCAAAAAAACAATAAAATCAAATTTATTCTTAAAGAAATTGTATTCGTGATTCGAAAAAACAGGATTCGTAAGAGATAGATATGATTCGAATCAAAGATTCGAATCCTGTTTTTTCAAATCACGAATACAATTTCTTTAAGAATAAATTTGATTTTATTGTTTTTTTGCAACCATTAATATATTTATTCGAGTATTTGTGATTCGAATCATATTAGGTGATTCGGATTCATGATTTGAATATTTTTTACGAGGATTCGTCCCAGCTCTGATCTCAGAAACTATGCAGCGTAGCATGTTGGGGTTAAAAAATGCAGAGTTAAAGTGGCCAAAAGAAATCACTGAAAATTAGTTTTAAGTCCCTAACATCTGTCGCCAAAGACAAAAACAGATTTTATGAAAAAACTACTTAATTGAGCTAGGTTCAAAATATAGAAGTTGTATATTATATATATTCGCACATACGAAGCAGGGGAGAGCGGAAAAATGTAATCATTAAACTGCGTGTAACTTTTGCTAAGATTAACCGAAATTAATCAAGTTAGTCTCATTTGATATGTAATTGAAAGCACTTTAAATCACTTTTTACTCTCGTTTACTTTAGTTCTTATAGAAAGTGCCAGAGGGCGTTTTTTGGACAACTGCCATATTTTCTAGATTTTATTATTATCAACCCTTTACGAAAAGTAGTAAACAAAAACAGATGCAAACAGATTATTAAACCAAATAATCAACGATTTCGAATCGCCAGTGTCGGTTTTGAACCAGATAAATTATTACAAATTACAACCGCACACACCCTAAACAGCATATAATATCTTCTCTTGCAAAATTCCATAATGTAATTTCTGCACTACCACCACATATAGCTTGTGAAGTCAGAGACAATATTTTAAAACCTTTAAATACCGAACCATATAAGCATTTTAAAATTGAATTGATTCAGCGTACACATACATCAGAAAATAAACGCCTTCAGCAACTTTTAAGAATACGCCTGCACTTAAAGTGAAACTAAACCTAGTGAATTTAATTTACAAAACCAATTTATTTTATTTTTAGTTTACCATTTTAAATTGCGGTCGGTATCTGTGTTGGCCACAGCAAATTTTTTAATTTCCCTGGAAGAAAATATCTATGAATTATTGCCACATTTTGAAAAATATGTATGAGTTTTAAAAAAAACACTAACAATTTCTTTACTGAAAGTATTTATTTTCGTTAAATGTACATTTTCGAGCACTACATGCTCATTATCATTAGCTTACTGAGCATATAGTTTCTTCAGCTAAAATAAATGTTTTTAGTCAAAAAAGTGTTTTATTAAGTTTCTAATTATATTCAACTCTTCACATGGCTCAAACTAAATACATAATATGTACGAGTCCTAGTCTCTGTAGTTTACGTACAGTTTCTTCCAAATAAAATAAAAAATGATAAATATATTAATTTTATTTAGCAAAACTTTCATACATTTCATCATATAATAATACAAATAAATCTTTAAGCGAACATAAGTGCAATAATTAATGTATAGTAATCAAAATAATTAAAACATATTATTCTGAGTAAATAAATAGTTGTTCCATAATGGCAAAAAATTCATCACTAAATTATATATACTAGTTATTTAAAAATGTTCGGGTTTCTCGAATAAGCGTAAAGACACAGTCAGGAAATTAGTTTCAAACTGATGGTCTTATTTATTGTTGGTGCACATAAAAAGAGAGGACCATGTCTTGTTAAATAATTATATGCAAAAATTGTCAGTGATGATGTCACTAACAACACAGTGTTTGTTCGTACATATATAAATATATACAAGGTGTCCCATTTTAAAGTACCACCTGGAATATCTTCAGAACCATGAACTGAATGAAAAAATATTTCAAATAAAAGTTTAATGATTTGGAGGGGGACATCCAATTCTGTAGGAAAATTAAGATTTAAAAGCTACCCCCTCCCCAGCCTCCCCTGGGGGTGGGGGGTTGAATTTTCTTACAGAATTGGATATTCCCCTCCAAATGATTTAACTTTTATTTAAAACACGGTTCTAAAGATATTTCAGGTGGTACTTTAAAATGGGACATCCTGTATATACAGGTTGAGTTTTTTTTCATGTTCTCTATAGGGATCTCAGAAACTATAAGAGATAGAAAAACGGTTAAATAGGCAAACTAGTGCAGTTTTACGAGCTGAATAAAAAGATGTTTATAAAATTTTCGAAAAGTTCAAGGGTAACTAGATATTTTGAAAATGTGAAGTGTCGATTTTTTCAAATCGCTTTTTCTCAGTTATTAAAAGATATAGAAAAAAACTGTAAATAGCAATTCTAGATAATTTTACACTGAATATTAAAATTTTATCAGATTTTTTCTATCGACATTAATTTTCGAGATATAACACAAACTTGCATTTTTTTAAAACCATATTTGGCTATGTCATCATTAGAAAGGATTTTATTTCTCTTTAATCAGGTATATCATTTGATATACTTATTTACAAAAATAACTAAGTTAATAACTATTTTCTATTCTATTTACAAAAAAAATAGTTAGCCATGAAATAAAAACTACAATAAAACAATAGTGATTGTTTGTAACAGTTATATTCAATGTTGTATTTTTGTTAATTCATTTAGTGTTTAAAACAACTGTTTTCATGGACATATTTTCCCATACATTTTTATTTTTTCATACACATAACTTCCAAATAAACTTATTTAACAAAATTTAACAAACTGCTATATTACAAAAAGCTGCAATTGTTTTATGATTGAAATTTTTTCATAGCCCCTTCCTCAGGGTTACACTATAAACAATAAAAAAACAGTTAATATTGTAATAAATGTTATTAATTGTTTGTTCATTGTTTAAAGTGTTAACCCTGAGGTTGGGACAAAAAAAAGAGTCCCGAAAGCTTGGTATTACAATAAAGTAGATTACATACATCTCTCCTGCCTTATTATTGGTCGAATGCCCTGTTAGGAAATTTTCCGAACTCTTTTATTCTAGTGTAATGACCATTACTTCTTGTGCTGGTATATATATATATATATATATATATATATATATATATATATATATATATATATATATACACAAGGTGTTTATAAATGGGCGGATAATCTACACCTAATGATATTCTTCGTGAAATTTTAAGCGGCATATCTTAATACTAAACTGTTGTACAATGCTTCCTGAGCCCTAAAGAGGTCCTCAAAGTTTGAACATTCAATCATTTTATATGCGTTATTATTCGATAGTAATTTACAGAAAACCCTTCAATTTCAGTACAATGACTAGTTTGCAGATTAATTGCCACTGTGTGCATCTTTCTATCTCAAATGTGTGTTTTTAACACTTCTTAATTAGCTTATTTTCATATCAAGTACAGCAACATCGACTCCCGCTTACGCCAATAACAATTTTTTACACTCACTGACACGAATTCATTTAAACTTGCTAGTTCCAATTCTGTTTTACTCGTTATCATTTGTTTGTATTAGTTCCCGCCTTTCATTGTTTTTGTGTTTCTGTGTTATTTTCGTTTTAAAGTTTTGTTCATTTATAATGGATTTTACCTTGCATGTAAGTGGTGTACGATTTCTGTAATGGAAATGCACATATTGCAAAATCGAGCACGTTTTCCAAATTGGAGGCATCCTTCTACAAATGTATTTCAAGGGCTAGATCAATGACTACGCAAAACGGGTATGTTTGTCCCCATAAACGCAAACAGTGTTCGGCCACGGCAGAGGCACACACAGTACAACTTGAAGAGCAAGTTCTAGGTGCAATAGAAAAAGTCCTCACCAGCAGCACCCGAAAATTAGCTGCCACATTAGATATCCCCAGTAACAAGACCGTTTGGTCCTACAAGAAAACCTTCTACACCCATATTATCTCACGAAGGTGCAGCCCCTCTATAAAAATTATAACATATACGGAGTACATTTTTGCAACACCATTTTAAATAGAATTCGTGGTGACAGCAGATTTACGAGACGTATTCTTTGGACCAATTAGAGTTGTTTAAGAGAGATGTGGTCTTTAAGAATCACAATAGTCACTATTGGGCTGAGGAAAGCCAGCACAAAGTTCGAGAACATGGTCATTAAAGGGGGTTTTCCGTTAATGTTTGGCTAGGTATTATAAACAATACTGTTATAGGACCAATTTGCTTACCACATCGTCTTCATGCTAATGATTACATCAATGTTCTGGAACAAATTATTGATGACTTGCAGTTGAAAGCCCCTACTCATTTTGCCCGTATTGTAAAAGACTGGCTGGACGAGCAATTACCAAACAGTTGGATTAGTCGCACTGGTCCTATCGTTTGGCTTCTGAGATCACCCAATCTCAAATCATTTGATTTTTTTTTGTTTGGGGCTTCATTAAAGAAAAGGTTTACGCTACGCCTTCACAAAATTCTGACGAACAGAATTGACGTGGTGGTTATGGAAATTACACTTAAAATACTGAAGCTAGTAATGAATACAATACAAAAGATACAACTATGGTTAGAATAGATGGGTTTCATTGCGAACAAAATAAATGAATTAAATTATGCTGTATCATTAGAAGAAGAAAAAAGTTCCACAGTACTGCAGTTAACGTATATCACTCAACTACGACAATTTAGACGCTTCGCCAATACCTTCCAGGACCGCGAGCTTATCTAGACGACTTCCAAAAGAGACTCTTTTGGACACATTTACTCATACTCTGTTTTACATTGCACATACATCTGTAAATAAACTCCACTCTACCAAAAAAAAACATGTCCATTTCTTTTAAATGCCTCCTGATGGTATATAAAGCATGATACAACACTTTTGCGTCGACATTTTCAGAATTTTATGTAGAATATCGCCACGTGTAGCTTATCTGCCAATTTATACACACCCGATATATATATATATATGAATAATGTAACCATGTAAATTGATTAATATGATAAAATATACCCGAACAAACACACCTATTATAATAATTATTGTTCTATAATTGACTCTCTGTTAACTGGGCATGTGTTAAATTCCTACATGTATCAACATTCAGAGTAGTTAAAATCGATTTTTCATTTATACATGATTTCAATACAAATCCTTTTTAACTTTTTTGGTTCGATACCCCATTATTGCCAAATATCTGACTGTGTTTTTACCCTAACATAAAAATTAATAATTTCATGTAACGTCAATTGCTCTAGTTGACTTAGTTGAATAATAAATAAAAATTGTATTTCATAATTATTTATATACAAGAGTGAACTGTCCAGCAAGTTCCATACTTCATTTAATGTGTATGGACTAAAATGAACGTTAAAAAAAAATTACTTGACCACATGTAAAATAATTTTACTACTGTTTTACATTGCATTGAAAAAATATTTGAGTGCAGTTTTGTTTATTGTGAACACCGCCGTATACAGAACTAAATGAATACAGTAGAACCTCGTTATACCAGGATGGCTTTTGCCTATACCTAGCACGATATAAGGAAAACACGGTATATCTGAATATATGTAATTTGTATAATAGTCACATACACACACGCGCACATATATATATATATATATATATATATATATATATTCAAGGGACCCAGTATTTACTAATCTCCTTAACATAATAGGCTTAATGCAGGTATGTGCAGTAGCCACCTACATAACAAGACATACTATATAATACAATAATGACGCCGGAACGTTTTACCTAATCAGGGCGGTCCGGTATAGCGAGGTTCTACTATACTTATATGTCTGTAGCAATGCGAGTTATCTGATGGCATTTAGATGTTTTTGTCACTTCAGTTTCCTAGACATCGATTAATTTGTAGAATAGAAAATAGACTTTCAATGATTATATGGTATGCAAACATATGTGTAATTGATTAGTTTAATATATGTCTATTAATAATTTTTCCCATTCTATGGAGACATTGAATACTTCCTGTTCCAACCAGAGACTGTAATGCTTCTTGAAGTTGTCTGATAAATCATGTTGAGTTCCCAGCACACTACTTAAACAATTATCTACTGGTTCATAATCAGCATCCTAAAAATACAAAATAGAGTTTATTCCTTATAGCACATAAAAGTTGTTGATCTATTGCATTGATGATCTGATAATAGATATAGGAAATTGAATGTTGTTTCTGCGCATCTCTGAGAGCCAATTACCTTCTAAGATAATCAAGCAGATTCTCTAAGCACAATGTTAAACAGTCTAAATGGGTTTGGTAATTTAAATTTAAATTTAGATTATGAGGCTAATGAGTAACATACCTCAAATTTAACATTTGTCAATTAACAAAACTAATTAGGACTTAACAAATGTATTAGTAATGAAACAGTAAAGTTTTTAAATATATAAAAATCTGACGTTAATAATGTGTTTTAGGAATTTTACATACATGAAAATTTTGGAAAAAACTACCAGAAAGGTCAAAGTTTGTTCAAAGGGAATACCTGCCTTAATTAAAGGCATTGTAGGTTTGATAAATAAAAGCATGTCTTTAATAAAAATTCAACAACCTTTATAATTTAAAATATTAAAGTGAAGTTCTGCATTTTGTGCTTGACGATGGAAGAATGTCTAGTTAGGTGTGCCCCTCGAATCAAAAAATGACTTATCAAGTGTTTTTCAAAGTTCTATAGTTAAATGCTTCAAAACAGTTCTGTTTCAATGTTACACCCTGTAGATATACTTATAAAAGTGAATACCTTTAATTTATTAGTGTATCTTCTATTATTAAATCTATCAACAGATGATCTTAAAGCACACTCCTCGGCTTGAAAATCCCATGGCCGAGCATCTAAATCTATAAACAAGTTATATTAATTCGAAATAAGCATTTATAAATGTTTCTTTTAAAGTGAAATTGAATTTGCCAATTGTTTATTATTAATTTTGATTCGTTTTTATATTTTGTTAAACTTGCTCACCATTTCCAAATGCCCAATCATCATTCAAACGATGCCGAACTTTTGCATAAATAGCACTAATGGTTTTCATGTTTGATTTTCTCCATTGCCTTCCCAAGTATTTTGTCTGCATTTTTAACAATTTTAACACATATAACTGAGTCATTGCATGCCTCACTTTTAATGTACGTTTTAGTATTGGTGCAGATTTAAATACAACCAACATCTAAAAAAAATGTGGAATATTTCACATTTTTTGTTTAAATCAAGAAATAGTTTAATAAAAATGATAAAGTGCTCTTTTAAGTACTTAACAAATGAATATTCATTTAATTTAATTTTTAAATTATAGTTTTATGAACTTATTCATACCATGATGCGTGAATGCTTCCACTTAGTTAATTTATTCAATATCCGAAGTAAATTTATACATGAATAAATATTCCTCCAAGAATAAGGTGCAGCATCACCAATTTCTAAGCTTTCTGCTGTTAACTCTGGTTGATCACCAATTACACAAGAAGGAAAATCCAAAATGGGAATCCTGAAACATAGGTAATTAGTTAAACAATTCTTAAATTCTTTAAGAAACACACGTACATATTCTTGGCTCCCACATAAGCCATGATATTTTGATTAAAAAATTTTAGCACCAAAGGAATACAGTTTGCAAAAACTAAATGTTGAGACATAAATTCAAATTGGTATATGTGATTCAATTTAAAGTGCTTTAATAACAGAAGTAATATTGCTGATACAGCTTTCACGATGATTTCCTTATGTCTGTTTACATCTATTCCCAATTTCATCGACTGCAAAACTGTCATCCTAAAAATAGACACATCTGTAGAATCGGTGGCATAGCTACATAATATACAGAGAGTTTTATGTAACGCCGAACACTTCCATCCAATACAATTTGGCACCTTTAATTTTCAAGTTATGTGTAAATTGGGTTGCTTATATGACCATTAAAACTTGTAGCCAATCAATCGCAATTAATGCCTTAAATTGTACATACAGGGAGTTTTTCTTTTAAGTATACATGTCCCAATTACAGCGTATATGCTATAAATCATTAGATACTCATTGTTTTTTTTTAAGAGTTCAAATTGAAATGAGTGTGTTCCAGTCCTAGACTAAGCATGAAGTAAAATTTCGAGTTTAGAAAAGCCTGAAAATTTGGTTTGGTCGCGGAGCGGCCAAACCAAATTTTCAGGCTTTTTTAAACTCGAAATTTTACTTCATGCGCCACCGGTACAAAACACTGATTCAATTTAAAGTTTAGCGGTGTGTTTTAAACTTCGTAATATGTCAGTGTTTTGTACCGGTGGCGCATGAAGTGAAATTTCGAGTTTAGAAAAGCCTGCAAATTAGGTTTGGCCACTCCGCGCTTTGCGCTACGTGACCAAACCAAATTTTCAGACTTTTCTAAACTCAAAATTTTACTTTATGTTTAGTCTGGGAGTGGGACACACTCGTTTTAGGTTTCAAATTAAACTCTTTAAAAGAAACAACGATTATCTAAAAATGTACAGCATATACGAGTATATGAGCTGCCACTGCACTGAATGCATATTTTATTTGATAGAAAGGTGTCCAAAAAGATTCTGTTTTGAAATTTTGTATTGCATTTTCAATACTTGTAAACTGTTTTATACTTACGGCATTTCCTCCGGTAATACATCAGCCATGATGTTAATAGAATCTGTTTTTGCTTTAGAGGTAGGTGCAGCAGCTAACAAAATTTTTAACAGTGCAATCATGTACTGTGGCAGATTAGGTAGCATTGCCTGATAAAGAATCTCTGTTGGAGTGAGCTCGATTTCCTCTTCTGCTGTTGATAAAGGATTTCTTGCAATTTCCTCCTCCTTCAATATTTGCAGCTCAGCGATGGATGTGTACATATGCTAAAATTGCAAACTAATCACTGACATCTCATTCTGGCCTATAAGATATCTCTTACCTCTTTCAATGTTTTCACACCTTCATGAATAGGTTGTGGTAGGCCTGCTAAGCTCTCCCGGTCACCCTGCAAGTTGTATCCCACGAATTTCATTCTGGCATTTTCTAAAAATATATCAATATCTTTCTGCCTGACTTTTGGTTTCCAGGGTAAACCCCTGGGTAAGGGTAATGGCATCGGTGTAGGTGTACTAGGCCTATGTTGAAAGTTATTATACATTTGGCTATTATTATCTCCGTTTTCTGTTGGACGCCTTTCATCGTACTCAGATAATTCAACCACTTCATCACCATTATCGAAGCCTAGACTCCGCTCAATTTCCATTGTTAAAGACTCATGATCATCCAATGAACTTTGTTTCATTAAACTCTGGATAAAATATATACATATATATTAATAACAATAATAAGCAAAATCACTAGTTTATAAGCGTAACATTACCAGTCAAACTTATCGTTTGTTAGCAACATCTGTATCTGCTGTAACATCATATACAGGGTGTCCCATTCATCTTAACAGGGGAATATCTCGAAGTGTCCAATCGAGAATATTGCCGAATTAAAAGTTTTGTGGTTCGGAGGGGGACATCCGATTCTTTCATGAATTTCACCCCCCGACCCTCAAGGGGATGGATAATAGGGCTAACTTTGAAATCTTAAATGGGAACCCCTAATTTTTATTGCTGATTCGGAAAGAGCATAAAAAACTAAATAGGTTTTACCTCAGAACTTTTTTGTTATTTGCAACAGGTGGCGCTGTAATCGACAAAATTTGATAATTTGATTGATTCCGATAAAACATAACATTAGTGTTTGGCTGACAATTTATGATTAAAAAATTCACAAGCCATTTAAAATAAATACATCTTTAATGTAGTCTCACAAAAAAAAACATCTGGCGACGTCAAATCAGGTGATCTGGGTGGCTGTTTAAAAACAATTAAAGTTTTGTCAGTCAGTCATTTTTGAGCGTTTTCGAAATACCGTACCCTATTTTTTCGCAATGTCGGATTATTTACCGAACGAAGTTATCGATATGATGATGTGTATCGGTCACACGGAGGGAAACTACCGTGAGGCTGAGCGTGAATATGGGCGTCGGTTTCCGGATCGGAGATGTCCGTCCCATGTCACCATCCAATCACTCGTACGACGTGCTCGTGAAGGTGACCTCGGCCGCAAGAGACAAAAGACGGTTTTTGACAACGACAATGTTCCTGATGAGAAACTGCTCACCGTGCTCGCGTTAGCTCACCTAAATCCACACGAGAAATTTGTGATGAGAAATCGAAAAGGAGGCTAGTATTCCAGAATCTACAGCCCACCGTCTATTAAAATTGGTCAAACACCACCCATACCAGATCTCGCTGAATCAGTCGTTGACGAATGAGGACCTCGCTGTAAGACTGAACTTCTGCAACTGGGCTCGACGTAAAATTGCAAGAGACCCAAGGTTCTTTCACCGTGTTATGTTCTCTAACAGAGCAACTTTTCAAAATGTTGGCATTGTTAATCGGTAAGTGATAAAAAAAACATATGAAACGTTCAAAACATTAAACAAGCACAAAAATTGTTTTCCAAATTTTTTTAGAAATTGGTGTGTCAGTGGTTTCCAAACTGTGCCGCGGCGCTCCGGGGCGCCGCGGCTGAGCTACAGGGGCGTCGCGAAAATAAGCTAGTAGTTGAATCTGCCTAGCGCTGTCGGTTCACCGCGCATGGTGTTAAACACACGGCAAAAATGGGGCCCGCGGAAAAAGTGATACATTAAGGGCGCCGCTAACCCAAAAAGTTTGGAAAACACTGGTGTAAGTAGTTTCAGAGTATTTAATGTCACATACATATTATTAAGGTAATTATTACCTCCTTTTTGCTCAAAGTGGCCAAAATAAGTCTGTGCTTCTAGAGTTAATCATGTGTTTATCCAATGTATTTGCATTTATGGAAGATGGAAAAAAGAGTATGTGTACTTAATTACATTATGTCTGTTCATAGACACAACAGCCATTATTGGAGTGATGAAAACCCCCATTGGGTTCGATCGATTGATCACCAACATCGTTGGAGTATCAACGTTTGGTGCGGCATCATCGATTCGCAGATCATTGGTCTTCATTTCTTTGAAGAGACGTTGAATGGGGAACGATATATGCGTTTCTTGCAATTAGACTTTCCTGCGCTTCTAGATGACGTGTCTGACCAGATTAGCCATGTGGTTCCAGCATGATGGCGTACCACCACATTGGGCTCGACATGTGCGAAATTTTCTTGACGAGACATATCCGCAAAAGTGGATTGGTCGTGGAGGACTCGTACAGTGGCCACCCAGATCACTGGATTTAACAGCACCAGACTATTGGGAACAATGGTGGTCACTTTGAACACCTAATAAAACATTAAATTCCACCTAAATCTTGCTTTAATCTTAAAAATGTTGAACCACAAGTGACTTGAAAACCAAATCAAGGCCCAAAATTTGCATGATTTCCATCTAGTAGGAATTTCCCATCAACACAATTTTTTTGGTGAACAATTATTCAAAAATGGTTAAGACATATTTAAATTTGGGCTAAAAATATCCATCTAAAATTTCAAAGATTCTCTCCCTGTCTCTCTCTCATCTCTCACTTTTCTCACTCATTCACAAGATGTGGAGGTCAGTTCATGAAGAGAATTATGTATTTTTCAAACATAGCCCTTGCCCTAACTTTACTTTGTCATTTTGATTTTCAATGAAAATTAGGGGGGGGGGGGGGAGTCAACAAACTTTGCACTCTTCCCCACCTACAGGGGCGTTCATTTTAAGTGACTTGAGAATTTTTTAAAAATTAATTGTCTGCTAAATACTAGTTTTATGTTTTATCGAAGAAAATTAATTTTATCAAATTTTGTCGATTACAGCGCCACCTGTTGCAAATAACAAACAAGTTCTCAGGTAAAACCTACCTAGTCTTTTATGCTCTTTCTGAATCTGCAATAAAAACTGGGTGTTCCTATTTAAGATTTTAAAGTCACCCCTATTATCCACCCCTTAAGGGTCGGGGGTTGAACTTTATGGAAGAATTGGACGTCCCCCTCCGAACCACAAAACTTTTTATTCAGCAACTTTCTCGATTGGACGCACTCATTTTGAGATATTCCCCTGTTAAGATTAAAATGGGACACTGTGTATAACTGTTTATGATATATATCAATTCATTTCAGTGTAAGTATAAAACGCATACAAAAGTAGTAGGGCCCCACAGCGGCTTTGCCAATTTCTGACTTTTTTTTTAAACACTTCACTGCTAACTAATCACATTTTGTAGGAACTGGGATATAAGAATTTTTTGTTTGTTTAATCTTATGTGGTTTTATAAATAATGTGCACTTGTTTGGTTATATTCCAGTAAATGAGTACTTACACCCACTGTAGCCAAGTTAATTTCAGGCCATACAGGGTCCAGCCCTTTCAAAGGTTTCATGTACACCTGAATAAGCTGATAGAATTTAATACAAAAATGCAAAACAGATTTCAGAGGATAGATTTCAATGATTAATCGGGAAATAAGTTACATTTAAATATCTCTAAATGTACTACCATATCATTTTGCCGTTCAAAATCGATACTTTTTACATATCGTTTAAATAATCAAATACTAAGTACCACTGGAAATATTAAAGATCTGATTGATAATAAAATGTCATGTATTCCACATATCAAGATTCTTACATCTAATTCTCTCAAAACTCTTGGTTCTGATTAATAGACTCTGTTGTGGATATTTTGCGAAAATAATTATTTATCAAATTGTTTGTTTCTTGTAATGTGGATTTTGTATATACTTTCTTTTTTGTAAATATTTTTCTACGCATAATTCTAGTTCTTAAAAATATGTTTCAATCTTAATTTTAATGCCTTTGTACTAAATTCTTTTCAATATTTAATTGATGAGGCGGATACATGATGAAACTACATAATACTATTTGAAATAAAACAACGCAGTTGGGAGGGTTTCACTTTTATTGTTGAACACCGCAACATGTTTCACCACACAGTGGCTTCATCAGGCAGATGAATAATGATTTTACAAAGTACAGGTAAAAGCTTATATACTAATGCAATTAAGTTAATAGAAGGGGGGGGGGGGGGCTAATGAGGTAATTAGGCTGAAACTAATGCAAACAATTTTGAGCGACTAAATATTGATTAGGGGTGAATTGTTTACTTCTATTTGGTCATTTAATAGAATACCTTTTTTGTTATATTTATTAATTTCTAATTCTTCTAATAAGTTTAATTTACGACTTTTGTTACATTCGTGCAAAATTTTGATCTTAGGATTAAAGTTATGTTGGTATTCGATTAAATGATTAGCGTAGGTTGAGGAGGTTTTCTTAAATTGAAAGCATTTTTGATGTTCTGAAATGCGATCTGGGAAGCTACGTCCAGTTTGTCCAACGTATACCTTAGGGCAATCTCCACACTCCAGCAAATACACGCCAGAGTTCGTAGTTTTATCAGATTTGTCTTTAGAATTATTAATGAATTTATTAAGTGAATTGACCGTTCTAAAAGAAGGAGTTGGGTTTAAGGATTTGAGTTTTTTGCTGATGGCAATCGAAGGGGGGCCGTTAAATGTTAATGAGCAATATTTATTATGCTGATTTTGAAAATTGGTGGGATATACTAATTTCAGGGCTTGTTGTTTTTGTTTTTTATAAGGGATGTCTAAGATAAGCTTTTGACGAAAGCCGTTGTTATTAGCTATTATGTTTCACAGGAACGGAGAGACAGTTAGATCAACTTTTAAATTTCATTAATTCAATTCACAAGGATATTTCATTCACTAGGGAGATCGAATCTAATAAATCTATTAATTTTTTAGACTTAACAATTTCACATCCAGGTCAAAAACATGAATTCAATATTTTTCACAAGCCGACCCATACAGATACTACAATCCATAGCACATCATTCCATCCTATGCAACATAAACTAGCAGCTTACCATTCCATGTTGCATAGGCTAACCACTATCCCCCTATCAATTAATAATTTTAATAATGAGCTCAACAGAATTCTCATAATAGCTAATAACAACGGCATGTATTTGCTGGAGTGTGGAGATTGCCCTAAGGTTGGACAAACTGGACGTAGCTTCCCAGATCGCATTTCAGAACATCAAAAATGCTTTCAATTCAAGAAAACCTCCTCAAGCTACGCCAATCATTTAATCGAATACCAACATAACTTTAACCCTAAATTCAAAATTTTGCACGAATGTAACAAAAGTCGTAAATTAAACTTATTAGAAGAATTAGAAATTAATAAATATAACAAAAAAGGTATTCTATTAAATGACCAAATAGAAGTAAACAATTCACCCCTAATCAATATTTAGTCGCTCAAAATTGTTTGTATTAGTTTCAGCCTAATTACCTCATTACCCCCCCCCCCCCCCCCCCCGCCTTCTATTAACTTAATTGCATTAGTATATAAGCTTTTACCTGCACTTTGTAAAATCATTATTTCATCTGCCTGATGAAGCCACTGTGTGGTGAAACATGTTGCAGTGTTCAACAATAAAAGTGAAACCCTGCCAACTGCGTTGTTTTATTTCAAAATAAATTCTTTTCAATTTCTTTTTTTCTGCTTGTTGTCACATTTTATTACTTTATTTGTTTTTGTTTTGGTCACGTTGTATTTCGGGGAAAGTTGTGTGCAATTATGTACATGGCCATGTCGCCAATTCTCAGAAATACATCCCCTAACGGAAAACTACAAGTTTAGGTAAACGAAGGGTACATCCCTTCCTTTCCTAATTGGAGCCCTGAAATATTTGTGATGAATAACAACGCACCCTCACCTTTGCATTTTTCTAGAATTCATAAATTCAAAATGTAAAAATCAAAAACTTGAAACTATACACACTGCGACTTGTTACCTTACTCCACATCATAACTTGTAAAATTTCATAAAATTACATCTACGAACTTAAAACACATATAACTCATAACTTTAATTAACATGTATATATTATTTACGATAAATATATAAAACAAAGTGCAACGAATTTTATTATTGCACTTATTCGCCCGCATCGGATATAGTGGTAACTTCCAAATCAGTGAAAAGAAACCACCACAGAGAAATATCTTTAATCATTGAATTTAAAGCGATAATTTTTCTAAAGCAGATTCTTATCCTTATTGATGCAAATACCACTAGGTTGTTGTACATATCTTCAGTTAGATCTAAACTGAAATACTGCTCTATTATTTGAAATCCTAAAAAAATTGATCGTATAAAATCAAAATGATACAATGTACATTTTTGAGGATTGTTAATTTTAAGTTAATTTTAAGCTGGGTTACAGTAGGATTAACTTTAGCCATTTAAATATGTTAACTCTTGTAAATTTGAAATCATTCAAAATGGGAAAATTATTGATGTAACTGTTGGTATTAGACTCATGTATGAGCTTATTGATTGTAATTATGTCTAATATTTATTTCAATTTATTTAGAAATACAATACTCTAAGACTACCACTTCATTCCACAAATTATGGTTTAAATAGCCCAATTACAAGAGAATAGTAGAATATCTAAATGCATTTTCTGCAAATTATAATTTTAACATTTTGAATCAACCACTTAAACAATTTAGGGGACAGTTAAATCGTCTTGATTTAACCATATGTATTTGATAAAATTTGATTAGTATAATAATTCTGTTATGTATTTTCTATGATTTATTTAAATGGGATATGTATAAGCTATTGAATTTTTTTTTATAAACATTTTATTAATTTTTTTTATCTGTAGTGATAAAATTTGTTTATTTTGTTATTTTTAAATTTACAATTGTAAAATTGATTTGTATATTGTTTTTGTAAAAACAAAATAGATATTAGGTTTGCAAAATATTACATATAAATCTGTCATGTAACTCAAATATTCATTGTTTAATTCAATTATTATTGGCTCGAGAAGTAGTTGTTTCATTGAATATTTGGAAAAGACTAAATTACTGCAGAATTTTAATTTGTTTTTATATTTTGTAAATATTCTGTAAACTATCGGCAAATTCAATTTTTCTTTATATTATGTTTGGTTGAAAACTATGTCATTACGGGTACACTCTTTCGTCGACTATTAAACAACACTTTAGCCTGCGTTTCTGCGTCGAGGAAAGCGTGGTGCGCTGCCTAAAAGATGTACTTTTTCAATCCCACTTTTGCGTCGGGGATTAAAAGCCATTTAAGAGTGGTGTTTAGGCCTTGACGCAAAAGTAGAACGAAATTAAGCGCCCCGGTTTTGCGTCGGCGCAACCGTTGACTCAAAAGCGGGCACGCAAAAGCGGACGCAAAAACACTAATCCTACACTTTTTATCCTACATTTGCATGGCGTATGGTGTTTAAACTCATTCCACTCTTTCCTCGACTTAGAAGTGGCATTTACACGTGCAGTATTTACTGCACGCTGGACTACGTTCTTTCGTCGTTGAATTTTGTCATTTTTGTCTCTGCGCAAAAGTTGCATTTACACGTACAATTGTGCGTCGACTCCCGGCGTGTGGCATTCAATTGTCGACGAAAGAGTGTACGTATGAAGGGCTCTAATGATCTGAAGATGGAAAGCTCACCTAACTGAATATTATTAGATTTATGTAATATTAATTTAATACACACCCTACGTAAAGGTCGATTATTTCTCTTCTGGTTTTGAGTTTCTAATAAATCCGAGGCACTTGCAGGCGGTGATGATGCCCTCATAGTTTTGGCAATATCCATTGTATCTTCATCTTGAGCAGGTAGGTTAGCTTTAATACGTTTCTCTGCCTTTAGTTGCTTTAAAGTTTCCATGCCACCCAGTGACACCAAAATCAACTTCCACAGCAACAGCAGCACTTTTTTCATAGGAAAATGAGGAGCCACACCACTACAAAATCTTGTTACCATACCCAACAGTTTTACAACTAGAAGTTCATCTCCAACAGGATTGCCAATTTCCATACAGAAAGAATCCACCTGAGCCTTGAATTCTGAAGAATCTGTGTTTTTCTCATTTCTAATTACTTCGGTTATTGTGTATAAAACTGATAGGATCACTCTAAGGTCTAATGAGTCCGCTAAAGATACAGCAAGCTTCCGCATGGCTACATGAGCTGCAGCACTATTTCTAAAATCACGAAATTTAATGGTATTCTTATTTCACTACCAATAATTGAATTAAATTACTCTATTTCAATGTTGAGTAGATCTGTAAAAGCACTGAACACACCGAGGTCATAAAGAAGAATACAATTAACTCTTGCCCATTCTTGTTGTTCCGTATCTGATTGCATTTCCACCCAGCATCCTTGTGCAATATAAAGAATACATCGTGCCGCTCTCATACGTAATGGTTTACTACTAACTTCTAGTTGATCAAGTAGTTTCATGACAACCGAATGTCTTTGTTGGTTAGACAATCTCTGCCAACTTGGAGGCAGATTGAACTGCTCCATTTGGTCCTCGAAGGCTTTGACATTAAATTGAAGTTCTGGTTGCTCTGTGTAACTGTATAATTCCGCAATTTCATTTGCTGCTGTGTCTGTGTCATCATAGATGAAATCAAGATCTGGAGAATCTGCACCTCCTCCCTAAGATTTAAAAACAAGAAACAGTTAATATACAATATACAAAAATAACTGAATGCACATCTTTTTGCGCTTCAAGTATAAGAATTGGATGTAATGTTTATAATAAATACAGTTAACAATTTTTTGTTCTTGATCTCATTTGTCATCTAGCACTTGATGAAACATAAACCTCTATATGGTCGAATACTATCATCTTAATTATACTGTTCAATTAGATGTGTGTTAGTATTTGTGTACAGTACAAACTGTAATACTAGTGTATTTCCTATTTTGACAAGTGACATAAGCATTAATTGGAAAACATGAAAGAAAATCCGTACAAACTTCCACAAATAAATTATTTTTGTAAATAATGTCACCCATGCAAATTTATTACTTAATATAAATGTAGTAAACAAATAAAAGTTACACTATTTTATTAATTTTTGTCAACAATAATAATGCATTAAGGACGAAATTAGTTTAATACGATAGCTTAATATTTTAAATATTCACTTACGACGAGAAAATAACAAATGATTTCAATTTTAAAATAAAGGGTAAATAGTCCTGATCGGTTACTCACATCGGAATCTTGTCTTTGTCGGCGGATAATGTCTCTAAGTTTGGGTAAACCTCTTTTGCCGTTGCCATTTGAGTCCATAACGTCGAACCCAGCATTCTGGCATTTTCAGTCCTTGGACAAATCATTACTTTCAGTGCTGACAACTTATTTCGCTCCGCAGTTGCGTTACCCTAAATTTTCGTTCCATGACTGTATATGTTCCCGCTCATTGGTCGCGTTCAGCAGAAAAAGCCGCCCCGTCCAGAGAAGATAGATAGGCCATAGATTAATTTGACGACGGTTAATCAAACCGCAGATGCTAACTCCAATCAGCCCGATTCCGTACTTCAAACGTTAAGTTTAACAGTTGACTGTCATGTTAAAATTAACGTTGAAGATAACAGACATAGTGAAGTTTGTGTAAAGTTTCGTATTCTGTATCGATACAAATGATGATCGGCCAACGTTAAAAGAGAAGATAGATAGGCCATAGATTAATTTAGATCGACTCACTGGCGGCTCGCAGCCTAACTTCATGTGAGGCTCAAATCCAAGATACAGAAATTGAGGTTGAAAGCACTACGTATTCATTTTGTTTATCAATGCTCCTTAGATCAGGTAATTGCGTCATTAATACATGCGTTTAGCAGCACAACGAGCGCGCCTTTTAATTCCGACCTTGGCCTTTTGAATCACATGAAGTTGGCCACCGGCCGCCACTGTAATTTTAGTTCGGTGCATCACTTTTCATATAGTATGTGAATGTAAAATTGATATATTCGTTATTGTATTATTAATACTTATTTAATTAACACCTACCTTTATTGATATTTTCAAAACATTGTAGAAATGCATTATTATAAGTACAAACAGGAAAAAATAAAATAAATACAAATAAAACAGTAATGTTATTTATAAATACTATATTATGAAGAAAAATTATTTAACAAATAAGTAGGTAAACAAAACAATTACAACAGTACATGTAATAATTACAAATAACAAAGATATCTATTTGATAATAGAGATTATAGAAAAAGGAAAATAATTCTTAATTGGGGCATAATATTGAAACATAAATATGGAACACTTTAAATCCGCACCTATTCTCAAAGAAAAAAGGAGAAATGGCAAAAACGGCGGAAATGGCAGGGCGGGCAGGCCCAGGGGCTATTACATTTGATGTGTGACTTTGGAATCGTTCCATTTATATACTTATTAGTCTAATTAGATATATGATTTAACTACAGGGCATTTTTCCGTGAAGTCAGATATGGAAGTAAAATTAGAATGAAGTTAGCCGCTTTTCGTCGAAAAAGGCACAAGTAAGGTTGCCAGATTGGGCTAAATTTTGCCGTTTGGGTTGGAAAAGTTTATCTCGCGAGATAAATTTTTATTTGTGGAATTTTTCTAAATTAATAACGAGCACGTCCAATCAAGAAGTTCAGTAACGCGTGAAAGTGATATTTTACATATGCGTATTTTAATTGAACTAAACATTCTTTTAATTTAATTTATATATGCACAAAATATAACAACGGTATTGATAATAATCTATTTTTTTAAACAAAAGTTCAAATGTATCGCTTTAATGTGTTAACTTTTCTCCATTGGGCGGATTTGCAGCTCTCCGACGGCGCACAATGTGGCCGATCCGAGCGAACGCACCAGCGGTAGTTCGGGAAGAAAAAATAAAAGTCAAAATTGACGAATAAAGAAAATACTATTATATTGTAGATACTCCAAACCTCATAAAATGTCTAATTTACGATTTTTTTGGACACACTCCTTTTGTGCAATTAATGTTTAAAGTTGATCAATTTCAGATCGGGAAGAACACGCGAAAAGTGGATGAGTTTTGATAATTGATTACATCGCACTCACTTAATATATCAATAAAGTATTTTTAAAAGTTTATTAAATATACATTGTTCTATAATATACCACTAAGTGTGAATTAATCGATATTGTTCAACGATAATTATAATAATATATAAAATTACGAAAAAACTATTCGTGAAAATGCAAACAATGTCTTAATTAATAAGACAACTTAAGACGATAAATATCCATTGAAACAACTACTTCCCGTGCAAATACACCTCCGGATATTGAATTATACAATGAAATATTTAAAATCTTATTTAATTTGATTTGTTACAACGCTCTATTAAAGTATATGTAACGTTTAGGTCAAATTCTCTTCAAACCAACTAACAATACAAATTTAAAATGAAAGGAGAGATAGCAACAAATTAGAAGTGAAAGGACTTGGATTAAAACGAATGTCTTAGGCCATTATATATTATGTTTAAAGTGTGCAAACTATAAGAAGCGTAAGCTTATTTTCTCGAATTCAAATAGTTTTGAATTTGAATTTATCTTGTTTGAACTGTACCGTAAGGTCTCACATTCTTCATACCTGCTAATGACATAATCCCCTTTTTTACCTATCCATACCGACCATCATTTTCACTCATTCCATTTCTGTGTACCTGGTCATTCCACACACACCACTTTTTCCAAGTAAGTTTGTTTTAATTTTATTCTTAATTTTTTAAACGTCATAAGCAAAGCTATACTGAAGAGTGATAAATCTCGAAACGCGTCTATAGATGGCCTAAGACATTAGTTTTAATCCAAGTCCTTTCACTTCTAATTTGTTGCTATCTCTCCTTTCATTTTAAATTTGTATTGTTAGTTGGTTTGAAGAGAATTTGACATAAACGTTACATATACTTTAATAGAGCGTTGTAACAAATCAAATTAAATAAGATTTTAAATATTTCATTGTATAATTCAATATCCGGAGGTGTATTTGCACGGGAAGTAGTTGTTTCAATGGATATTTATCGTCTTAAGTTGTCTTATTAATTAAGACATTGTTTGCATTTTCACGAATAGTTTTATCGTAATTTTATATATTATGTTTAAAGTGTGCAAACTATAAGAAGCGTAAGCTTATTTTCTCGAATTCAAATAGTTTTGAATTTGAATTTATCTTGTTTGATAATTATAATTATTTAAACATAACAACTCTATTTTATTGTATTTAAACTTCTAAGTGGCCTGTATAAGTTTTATCGAACCGCGGAGGGTAGGGCTTACCACCAAAAAATTGCTGTAACTTTCCTGTATCATACCCCTATCAAAATCAGATTTTTATCGATCCGTGTAAGGGGCTTTTTTATTTTTTTTATTCAGCGCGACCGTTTACCGCGAAAGCGCTCAAACGCGCCACTCCTTTGCATAGATTTCATACGCAGTTCATACATTCTATTTATTCACGAATTTTATTAAGATAACACATCTCTACAACATCACATTATTTAAAACTATAGCCTACGTTTCAAATTGTAATTATAAATATTTGAAAGAAACAACGTTTTTTAAATTAAATTTTAGCTTTGAAGTGGCTTATATAAAATATATCGAATTGCGGGGGCTAAGACTCACCATAAAAAAATCGCTCACACTTTTCTGTAATACACCTTACTAATTTAATTTATTTTATCAATCCATGTAAGGGTTTTTTTATAATTTTTTTTTCAACGCGACTGTTCACCGCGTTAGCTTTCGAGCACACAAATTATCTATTGATTCCAATCGCTATTTAACTTAATAAAATGTACGTGAGAACATGATGCAAAAATCCATTTTTTCTTAAGAGTGCTACAGAAACCTCTAATTTTCTTACGAATTTTATTTTGATCAGTTGGCGTAGAAACATTAAAATGATCTTCAACATATTTAACTAAAGATTGATATGTTGCATCCGAAGAACATTTGGTTTATCTTCCAAATTATACCATATCGTAAACAGATCTTAATTGGAAATAGATGTATTTTAGATCTTAATTTAATAGATTAAACTATAATTATATATACACTATTAATAACTAAAAACACTAAACACTCAAATTGTTCTATACACAAATTAACTAACAATTAACAGAACTAAGGTTACTTAAAATTAAATAGTAAAAGTCCAACACTCCGATAGGTTTTAAGAATATATATATATGAACTCTTCAAGAGACGAGATTTAACTAAATTAATTCTTTTCTAAAAATCCCTTCTCTTGAAATTATCAGTTTTCAAGTACTTGGCGTATTAAAAATAATACACTCACCCCATTTCTCACAGGCGTTGACAGAACAGACGACTAAGAATTGATTGTCAATGAAAACACAGATGTTAATCATCTTATAAATACTTGAGCAAATTACAATTTCTTACTTATTTTTTGTATAAAAGCTAACAAACCATTCGAAATGAGTCGATAAAGAAGTAATTTTTATAGGGTAGTTAATAACACGAATAACACTTTCGTTATATTATATATTATAGTTAAAAGATATATTGAACAATAAATTTTAGAGAATCGACGGCCGCGGGCTGGTACATCGTATTTTTAATATAAGTTTAATTGAATTTTAAATTAAAATTACATTAATAATTTTAAATAATTTTTATAAATCTGAAGGGTAGAAATGATTTTAAATAATGTTATACTGTAGAGGAATGTTATCTTAATAAAATTAGTAAAATTTAAGGATGTGTGACAAAGATGCAAAAACTGTGTATGAAATCTGTGCATAGAAGAGCTCGAGCGATTTTGCGGTAGACGGTCGAGCTGAATAAAAAAAATAAAAACGCCCCTTACACGGATCGACAAAAATATGACTTTTATGAGGTATAATAGAGGAAAGTTTGAGCTATTTTTTGATGATAAGCCCTACCCTCCGCGGTTCTATAAAATTTATATAGGCCACTTAGAAGTTTAAATACAATAAAATAAAGTGGTTATGTTTAAATAATTATATATTATAGAACAATGTATGGTTAATAAACTTTTAAAAAGGCTATATTGATATATTAAGTGAGTGCGATGTAATCAATTATCAAAACTCATCCACTTTTCGCGTGTTCTTCCCGATCTGAAATTGATCAACTTTAAACATTAATTGCACAAAAGGAGTGTGTCCAAAAAAATCGTAAATATGAAATTTTATGAGGTTTGGAGTATCTACAATATAATAGTATTTTCTTTATTCGTCAATTTTGACTTTTATTTTTTCTTCCCGAACTACCGCTGGTGCGTTCGCTCGGATCGGCCACATTGTGCGCCGATATCTACTTGTAAGCGCGTAGTCGCTTTGATACAAGCCGCCTCTGAGATTAGACGCTATAATTGTGAACAAGCGACTTTCGGCTCCAACTCCAAAACCTAAAGTCGAGATTGTTTACACCACATTTTTTGTATTTCTATTTTTATTTCCGCTTTTTATTTATCAAACTTGAGTATTTTTGAGAATGTTCGAGATCGAGGCTAGGACTATAAAAGCGACGATCGCGCCTCGACACTTAGTCAGTCGACGATTAGTGTTCGCAGCGAAGTGTTTATTGTACTACTGCTGTATTTTGATTGTATCAGTTTTGTACATTTATTCTTTGGACTAAACTCTTCTACGCAGTAACGATCGTGCATTATTTTGACCCCACCATCCTGACATGTAACATTATTAATAAATAAGAATGGAACGTTGGCTTAAAGGCGTTAAACGTGTTGCAACAACATCTTCTAACGAAGCCGAATGTTCAAAAGCAGTACGCGCGGAGTATACAGCAATTGCCGATATAGACGATGATGCAACGACGTCAAGTTCCTCGGCTTCAAAGGCGAAAAAAAGGAAGTATGATGAATCATATATCAGTTTCGGATTTGTTGATTCCAACGGCTCACCTCTCTGCATGTTATGTAGTAAACTGTTTCCTAATAGTTCCATGGCAACTGCCAAGTTGCACCGACATTTAGAAATTGTACACCCCGAGTCTAAAGACAAGAATAAAGAATTTTTTGTACGTAAAAAAGAACAGTTATTGGAAAGTCAAAAAACTATGATGCATGTAACCCAAACTATTAATCAAAAGGCCACGGAGGCATCACATTTAATTAGCTATCGCATTGCACAAGCAGGTGAAGCGCACACTATCGCTGAGAATTTAATAAAACCATGTGTGTTAGACATAACAAAATGTATGGTCGATGAAAAATCTGCAAAGCATCTTTTTACTGTGCCGCTATCAAACGATACTGTTTCACGGCGAATTCATGATCTGGCAAGCTACGTCAAACAAGAACTAGTTACACGTCTACAAAAAACACGATTCGTCTTGCGAATAGATGAGTCGACTGATGTCGCTGGTCTGGCTATCTTGCTGGTTATCGTGAGATATCCATATGAAAGTTCTTTTGAAAAAGACATGCTTATGTGTTTACCGCTGCCCACAAACACTACCGGAGAAGAAATGTTTATTAAAATAAATATATCTTTTAAGGAAAATAATCTCAGTTGGAACGATTGCATTGACATTTGTACAGGTGGGGCCAAGGCGATGACGGATGACGGGTATGACAGCAGGAGTAGTGTCACGAATAAAAAATAAAGCGCCTAATTGTAGTTCCAGCCATTGTATCCTGCATAGACAAGCACTGGCGATGAAGCAAATGCCGTCAAATCTAAAATTAGTTATGGATGAAGCGGTAAAAATAATTAATTTTATCAAATCACGACCACTATCCCGATTGTTCTCATTATTGTGTGAAGATTATGGCAGCAAACATAAAACACTGCTGCTCCATACAGAAGTGCGATGGCTGTCTCGTGCAAAAACTTTAACAAGGCTATTTGAACTTAAGAGCCGAGTTACAAATGCTTCTTTCTGATACTTCTTTTAATTTGAAAGACCGTTTGTATGATAAAACTTGGTTGTTCCGACTGTCTTTTATGGCGGATATCTTTCAAAAACTGAACGAATTAAATTTATCATTGCAAGGTAAACAGACAACATTGTTCCAGGCCTGTAACAAAATAACTGTCTTCAAAAGAAAATTCGATTTTTGCATTATTTGCGTTGGAAAGAGGGAAATATAAAGCTTTACGTCACTCAGTGAGTTTGTTAGTGATAACGACTCAGAAATGTTTCAAGATGATTAATTTGAAGAATTGGTCCAATATCTCACTTCGATGGGCGCATCTTTTGAGAAGTATTTTCCCGAAGAAGAGAATACAAAAATGAAACTGAATTCATAGATTCATAATCCTTTTTTAACCAACTTACAAAAGCCCGAAAGTATGTCAAACGAGATATATGAATCTCTTTTAGAAATGTCATCAGACACAAGTATGGAGTCACTGTTCAAAACGACGCCTCTCAACGATTTTTGGTGCAGAATCCGTGATAAATATCCAATGCTTGCCAAAATGGCTCTGAATATACTTCTCCCGTTCCCAACAACATATTTGTGCGAAACAGGATTCTCAACCTATGCAGCCACGAAACAAAATGCCGCAATAGACTGGACGCCGAACCTGATATGAGACTTCAACTGTCAAACCTGATGTCAACCAATTGATGAAAAATAAAAAACAGTTTCATACCTTCCATTAGTTAGATTTGTTTTCTTTTTTAATATCTTATATTATTATACTTGTTATGTAAGTAAGTAACAAGTAACTCTTACATGGTACTTTTATTATGCTTATTAATAAAGAATACACTTTAAAAAAAAATATATATATTGTAGGGTTCTGTCAAGTATTTTGCTTTCCAAAAGGGTTCCGTCACCAAAAAAGATTGAGAACCGCTGCCCTAGATTGTATTTTATCAAAAAAAAACACAAATATTCTTTAATAATATTCTCTACTGTAGGAGTTACTGCCCATTCATTTTCCACTGCCTGTAAACAATTACACAATGTTAACAGATAGGTAACATTGAGATATTTTATAAAACACAATTTAAAACAAGGTCTTTATTACTTATTTAGATTATATATACATTTCAAATGAGAATAATGACTCACTAAATAGATTGGTGATATATTAAATCAATTGATTCTTGACTTAAATTTCTTAATTATAAAACAAAGTACTTATGAGTGAGTAATAATCAGTGGATTAATTAATGATCTAATATTACAATTTAAAAATAAAAGATAAAATCCCTACTGTTGGATAAATGTATATATTATGCCGTTTATTTAATTTTATATTATACAATACATATCTACATTGTTTTGGCAACAAATTACTAACGTGTGTTTCTTCAACTAGGAATATAGTTACAATAAATCTAATTTATTTACATAACAAATTTGAACATTAAACATTTCCTACAACCACCACCTCATACATTTCTAATAAAATAAATTTATCTTAGACATCCACAAATAACAGAGTACTGAAATAAAATAAGAACGTAGAAGCAGTAACAAAAAATGATGATATGTAGAAAAACTAAGGCCACTTTTAGAAAGTACTACCATATTTAAAATTCTGTATTTACAGGCAAAACCAATACTAGAAAATATCACAAACATTAAAATCGTTTCAATAATACAAAAAACTTAGAATACAAACTTTTATATAGGATTCTAGTACATTGGTTACAATCTACTGTGCATAAAAATGGTCTCTAGTTCATGTGAACACTGTTTAAGGCTAGGTATCTTACATGTAAAGGAGCTGATACAATGATGGTTTATTTGTGTATAATTCAAACGATTCTAACATTTCTTAATATAACAGTGCTTGTTTTAATATACCCAAAAAATACATGATAGCTATGTATATAACAATTATTGTAAGTTTACCTAAACAACAGTCAAATAATTTGTTCTTTTTTATATACAAATCCAACATGTTAAAAATACTATTGTCATACAATTTTACAACGATTGTAAAGTTTCATTTTTATATAGCTGAGTGGCAGTTAGGCCTACAAGAAAACAAAAATAATGGAAGTAACATGAGCTCTATGTATCACAATTTAACTGTCACTCGTACAAATTCTTATTAACAAACACTGAGCTAAGAATGGAAGGCTCGTGGGTGGTATCAATTGTTTTCTGAGAAATTTTGCAGAACTCAATTACTACCTTCTTTGTAAATATTTATTACTCTGATGCATTTATTATAATAGTCTTGCCTTTAGGATCATCAAAACGATCCATCGTTTTGATATCCATCATCATAGTTAACCCGAGGGTCATTATTAAGGCTAAAATGAATGTAATGAATAATCCTGACCATATCGGTGCTGTTGTGAAGCCAACACAATCATAGGCATCTCCAAAACCATCTTGAGTAACGTTGTCTGCATAATATTGGATCTATAAAGAAATACAAATATATCAAATTATGTGATATGATTTAATTATATTTCATTTTCAAACTCTGCTAGGACGAAAGTCCACTTTTGCTCTTTGCAGCAGTGGCACAACCTAGGCCTTTCTGAGTAACCTCAAAACAATTTGATTATTAGATTTCACAGAATGATGAGGAATCAAAATGCGGATTTGTCTCCAAGCTCGAAAGTTAAAGTTATGCTACTGCTTTGCAAGAAATTCATTTAGTAAGGCGAGAAGGCAGGATATTCATAAACGAAATTTGATTGACATTCCTTTTCTAAGCTCCGCTAGGTGCGTTATTAAAGTTTAAATTTATTCAGTAATTGGTTTCGAGTTATGTGAAGTTGTAAACTTAAATTAAAACACTTATTTGTTCCTTTCTTCACTTATTTTATTTTACTTTCTGTTATTGAAAATGAGTACGTAGTACTCGAAATGTACATCTAACAAGTAAAATAAAATAAGTGAAGAAAGGAACAAATAAGTGTTTTAATTAAAGTTTAAATTGTTTAAAAGTTTAAAATAAAAAAATTATTGTTTAAAGTCTAAGATACACAGGGTGGGTGTTCACAAAAGACAAAAATCGGAAAGTGTTTTAAAAATTTGTGGTAATTGAAGCAGAAAATAGTAATATGATAGTAAAATGTGTGCTTATTGTAACGGTGAAAACAGAAAAACTAATGAACATCGTGTTTAAGAGTTATCCACAAAATAGGATTTAAAAAAAATCAACACTTAATATTATTCATCACAATTGAAATAATTATACTTTTCTTGACACAATAAAACTAAATAAATTAAAAAATGTTATTCTAATTTGTTATAAAATTAAATTAAAATAGAATATGTTGTAACTTATTTGTTGAGAATGTTACTATTCTTGTAGTTATAATGAATAATATTGGGTTTCTATTTTTGTTTGAATCTTATTACAGTAGACCTGCGGTAATCCGACAAATGTTTTGCGAAGCGGTGTCGGATGATCGAATAGGGATATTCAATTGGACTATAGAATACTGTCACTGACCCCTTAAAGTCCGGAACTTTTTTGAAAAGGAGTACCTTGTAATTCGACAAACTATATACATACCAGAGCTGGGCAGGATTTGAATCATTCGAAGGCATTCGAATACTCAAATTCAACTGGATTCGTGATCCGGATTTGTAACATTTTTTTAAGAGGATTCGTATTCGAATCCAAATGTGGGTGATTCGAATCCTTATAAAAGCATTCGAATATTTATAAAAGGATTCGAATACTTACGAAAGGTTTTCAATCGTCAAAAATAATTCGAATTAATTGTGAGGATTAACTTGAAAAATGTCTTTTGTGTTTTCAAATTTCTCGTTAAATCACTGTTTTATACGCATGGCGCATTAACAACCCGAGACAAATTTTCAACTTCATGCGCCACGTGTACAAAACTGATTTGAAGTGAAGTTCAAAAACACACAAATACATATTTAATCAGAGTAACAGGGAATCAGATATTTAGTCTGTTATCAATGATGTTCAGTGTTAATAATAAATAATTAGGTTTTGAATATTTTTGTTAAAACAATTGGTAACGATATTTATATTTATATATTAATGGTTGCAAAAAAATTATAAAATCAAATTTATTCTTAAAAGATTTGTATTCGTGATTCAAAAAAAAGGATTCGAATCATATTTATCTCTTACCAATCCTTTATTCAAGTATTCGTGATTCGAATCATATTGGGTGATTCGGATTCGTGATTCTAATCCTCTTTATGAGGATTCTTCCCAGCTCTGATACATACTTATAAAAATAGTAAGATATGTATGTAATACATAATATACGACATGGGACTTAGCGAATTAAACAATACAATAGATAGCACAGGGTTTATTATAAAATTAAATGTGTTAATCGCATCTTTAGCTGACACTTGTGGAGTAGTTGCGCTGACTTCGTCATCATCGTCTTGATTTATTATTGGATAGAAACTTGGTTGACAATCTCCTCATCAGATTTAATGGAACACACTTTCTTCGTCATCCATTCCATGATACCAGATTTCTACATTTCCCGATCAAATCTGCGCTGTACGATGTGATAGCAATATAACCCCCACGATCACATTGAGACAATAGGCGTCGAGCAAGAGTCACGCTCCCGCGATCAAGTCACAACATGTTCACAGTGTGAATTGACGAAGATTTGCGATTTGCCGTAATAAATGTGCTTTATATGTATTGTTATAGGCATGTCGGATTACAAGGGGCGCCGGATTGTAATATTTCTAAATGCGATGTTCAATTGATCTTCTATCTTATCTATTAAAATAAGTATGAAATAGACTACTAAAATGATTATAGTTCTGCTTAAATTGTAAAAAATTGCGAAAACTACTTTTCAGATTCAGATTGTTACTCTGTATATGTTGGACTCCTCATAAGGGGTTACACCTTACTTTAAAAGCATCATGATGATTTTATAAAGAGTATTTTTTTTTGTAACATTGAAAATAAATTAGCAGTTATATTGCATTTTCATGTATTTTATTAGTTGGAGATAATTATAATTAATATTACAGGCAAACTTTTTTATGGGTATTTGTTTCGGAAGGTCGTTTTTCGGGGGTGGTATTTTGAAGAGTTGGTATTTCGAGGGGATGGTATTTGGAGGCGTATTTTTTTCAGGGAGTGATTTTTATGGTTTTTTCGGAATTTTCCAAGAATATTTTTACATGGGGTAGTTTTTCATGACGTGTTTTTTTCCGTAGGTGTGATTTTTCATAAAAGCTTTTACAAGGGGTGGTCCTTTACTGTGTAGTTTTTCAAGAGGTGGTCTTTTAATGTGTAGTTTTTGAGGGAGTGATTTTAAGGGTTTGTTTTTAAGCCCGTGGTTTCATAAGCGTTTTTCCCTGGGGGTGATGTTTATTAGTAGTGAAGATTGGAATTTTTATAATTATTTAATGAAATGTAAAACAACCGTTAAATAAGTAATTATTTATATTACTATATAATATTTAGTAGTCCTGTCTACCGAGATAATAATCAATTATTTAAACTTGTCAATTAGTAAAAAAAAAAAAAAAAGACCTTTATTGGCATATCTTAATATCTTACAGACTATTTACAATTCATTCGTTATTTCTCCATTTCCGTATCCCTCTTACCCTCCCTTCTCTTTTCCCTCTCCCTCCCCAGCTTTTCCAACGTCCTTACCCCGATCCCATCCTCTCTCATCCACTCCACTACCCTTCTATTCCCTTTCGCTCCCAGCCACTCCTCTTTTAACCCCCTCACATTCCTCCGCCAAGTGTCTCCACGTATCCTTCCCCTGTCCACACAACACACACCTTCCATATTCTTCCCCCATCCATACTTTCCTTCCTCTCTCCTCCGATCCACACCTCGCCCTTGCCACAATCACCCTATCCTCTCTACCCCATCCCTTCTCTATCAAATACTTCGGCACTCTTCCATACACCTGCCACCTCCCATACATATCATTATACTCACTTCTCTCAATACGCCCTTGCCTTTCTTGCCCTTCCACCTCCTTCCCTTTCCCCCTCACCCACTCATCCACCTTCACCCCATTTCCTAGCCATTCCATTACCTTCGCCTCCGACAGCTCTACCCTCTCATACATTTTCCTCCTCTCCCCCCTCCATCTACCCTCACCCCCACACACACTCGTCACCCATACATCCTTCACCAATCTCTCTTCCTCCAATCCGTCGACGTTTGTGAAGTCAGGTGCATGGTCCTCACTGTTACAGTGTATAGACAATGCACATGACTTCACAAACGTCGAAATTATAGATAAGTCAATGTTTTATAAAAGTCGTTTATTCCTTGAGATGTTCCACATAAAAAAGGCAGGCGTTGCAACGATGAATTTCAAAGCAGACACGGAGGGCCTTAGTTGCATTTACTCCTACTTAATAGACATGGACAGATCAGAGCCGTTGGCACCGGTCTCTTTCAGCTTAACAGGTTAATAACATTCAGCAATAGTTTACATAGTGGTAGTTTGTCTGAAATTTGCCTCATGAATCGTCAATTAAACACATTTAGGTAATTTATTCATCATTTCACATTTAGCTAGATAAACTGACGGCGGAATCGTCGAGTGAGTCCCAGGTTGGTGGTGACACTCTACGGAGTTAATTTGATTGCGCTTAAAATTATAATTTCATTACATTTTTAGTTGGATTTTTTCATTTATATCTTTTACTCTTCTTAAACTTTCTATTGAAACGTATGAGCGCACCAAGTTAAATCTATTTCGTGCACCTAACCTAAACCCGGCATTAATAACAGTATCCATATACATAATAGTCATTTCACAGCCATTTCACAGCAATAAACGCATAAGCGGCAACAACGGGGCAGGTAAAGGGGCCTCCAGCGTCGATGTTTGAATCCCTCGAGCTCAGGCCCGAGATTTCAAACACCGCGCGCTGGCTGGCGTGACGTTCCTGGAAACGGATGGCGTGCGCCTCTCTCCGTCGGTGACAGAGACGGAGAGAGCCGAGTGGCACCTGTGGACAGGCACCAGCCATTGTTGCTGTTTATGTGAAGACACGTGCGTCGTTTCGCACTAAGATGCGGCCGCGTGAGTTAAAAGTTAATCAAATATAAACAAGTGCGGTGATAACACCCCAGGTTACCCAAGAAACAGTGGAACACAGTGACAATTTCCAATTTTAAAATGTGAATGTGCCGTTTGTTTTCGTTTAAAATTTCACTTCTGCCGTAACCACGCGGTTACGATTTTTTATACACAATAACCTCACTTTTATTTAATTTCAACAACCACCATGAGTATCGTTAGGATAATAAAACAAATACAGCGTCAGTTTAACAATAGTTTGTTCAAATAATCACAAATGTAAGCTCAAATTTATTTGCTAATTAATATTTTTTCAAGAATTCGTCATCAACTAACAGTTTAATTCAGATCAGTAATTTTTTGTTTTTTGCTCATTGTTTTTAGTGTTAACCCTGAGGAAGGGACAAAATGAGTCCCGAAAGCTTGGTATTACAATAAAGTAGATTACACACATCTCTCCTGCCGTATTATTGGTCGAATGCCCTGTTAGGAAATTTTCCGAACTCTGCCTCTAACGTAGTACGACCGTTACTTCTTGTGCTTATATATATATATATATATATATATATATATATATATATATATATATATATATATAAATATATATATATATATATATATAAATATATATATATATATATATATATATATATATATAAATATATATATATATATATATATATATATATATAAATATATATAAATATATATAAATATATATATATATATATAAATATATATATATATATATATAAATATATATATATATATATAAATATATATATATATATATATATATAAATATATATATATATATATATATAAATATATATATATAAATATATATATATATATATATATAAATATATATATAAATATATATATATATATATATATAAATATATATATAACATATATATAAATATACATATATATATATATATATATATATATATATATATATATATATAATTTGATCGGGTAAAATAGTATGTACTAATTTAAACGATATATATATATATATATATATTTTCATATATATATATATATATATATATATAGACCGAAATTCGGCCGCGGATTTTAGCGAAATATGCTGACTCAGGTTGCGATCGCACTTCGCGCATCCAGATGCCGCATTTCCCTCCGAACAGTTTCCCCCGCATGCCCGCATTTTACATCACTAAATTTGTTTTTGCTCTTAATTTGAACTAAAAAATAACATCAACTCTATTTATTTTATGCCATAATTTTGTTAGTAAAGGAATCTGCAAAATAAGTATCTCATTGATTGTCTAACGAGGGTTTCTACTCCCAGATTAAGCATGAAGTAAAATTTCGAGTTTAGAGAAGCCTGAAAATGTAGATTTGATGGGGCGCGCCAGCAAAGCGAGTCGCGCCTCAGCAAATTCAAATGTTCAGGCTTTTCTAAACTCGAAATCACTAACTTCAAGTGAAATCTCCAACCACTTGGTTAGACGGAAATAAATGTTGGAAGTCAAATATCAATTGTTCAAATTATAGGGAAAGTGCTATAATGGACACATTACCATTTTTTTGTTTGTTTAATATTATACTCAATGACATTAGAAGCGTAACACCAAGAAGGAATGATTTTTTTGAATTCATATTTTAGCAACAGAGTGACTATATTTAAAGCATACGTTGATAACAATTTCAACCTTGTGCCTTTTATATTTATTGTGAAAAAAAAAATCACTTTTTCTTTGTTGTTTGTTTTTAGTTTTCGTATTTCCGTTGAGTGTGTTAAGCTTAAATAATATGCCTCGAGTCCGAAGACGTCCACAATATCACCATTTGAGCGATTTTGACCGGGGTCGAGTTGTTGCTTATCGAGATGTCGGTATGTCCTATCGCGAAATTGCCCGCCGTATTGATTCCACTGCAGCAACTGTAATACGTGTGTATCAGGTATGGACAGAAGAAGGTAGAGGAGCAAGAAGAAGACCAATTGGTCAACCAAGGCGTACCAGAGAACGTCAAGATCGGCGCTTAAGACAAATAGCCCTGCGAGACCGTTTCGCTACTACGCGTCAAATCGGCTATCAATGGATTGGAGAAGAAGGTAGGCCCGTTAGTATGCGAACCTTATATCGCCGCATTCAATCCTTTGGGCTTTTTTCGTACCGTCCAAGATTAGTGCTTCCTTTAACAGCGAGACACTGCCGCCAAAGGTTGGACTGGTGCAGAGAACGGCAGCATTGGGAGGCAGAATGGCACGATGTCGTATTCAGCGATGAATCACGATTTTGTCTAGGCACGCATGATGGCCGTAGAAGGGTACGACGCTACCGTGGAGAACGACCTGATCTTAGGTTTGCTATTGAGAGGCATGTACACAGGACTGCTGGAGTAATGGTTTGGGGGGCTATTGCTTATGGTAGTCGATCACCTCTTGTATTCATTCGAGGCAGTATGACAGCTGCGCGTTATGTTGAAGACGTCATACGACCGACTTTGTTGCCTTATTTAGATGGCCGCCCAGACGTACTTTTTCAACAAGATAACGCACGTTCCCATATTGCTCGTCGAACTATGAACTTTCTTAATGAAGCTGGTGTTAATGTTTTGGCGTGGCCGCCCCGTTCGCCGGATTTAAATCCCATTGAACATGTGTGGGATATCATGGGAAGAAGAATATTCTCTTTGCACCATCCTCCACAGACTCTAGCACAGTTGAACGATGAAATTCAAGTTGCTTGGAACGAGATGCCTCAAGAAGACATCGACCATCTCATTTTGTCGATGCCCAGACGTCTACAGGAGTGTATACAGCAAAGGGGTCGCCAAACACATTATTAATTTTTTTTAGATTGTTTTTTAATAAAATTTCTTGAAAATGTAATCATTTTATTCTTGATGTAAGACTACCATACTGGCAAAAAATCAAGTTAAAATAATAACTCCTTCTGGGTGTTACGCTTCTAATGTCATTGAGTATATTTAATGTTTCAAATTCGTGCTCCGAACAGAACTAAGAATTTTTCATTTCTTTAATCGTATTACTTGCATATTTAGCGAAACTAAAACGGCCGAATTTCCCTGACTTTTCCCGATGAATAAAATCCCCTGACTCTGCCGGTTGATAGCCCCCCTGATTAAATGCGTTTTTGGTATTATTTCCAACTTTTATTAACAAGATTATTTTCTATGATCAATATTGAAGAAAATAAAAAAAAATCCGCATTTTCAGCAATAGCTTTTCACATCTTAGGATTGTAATAAAAAGCTTAAGTTAATAGTGTCATCTTAACATCTTGATCGGTTTAACTGTACGGAGCAGTTAGAAGGACAGACAGACATTTTTCAAAAATGGTTTTAATCAACTCGTGGATATATCCACCAACATTTTTTAATTTAAAAATTTTCACAAAAACAATACTTACCCTTTGTTTTACATATAGGGAAAAGTAAAAATGTTTATTATTAAAATTATTACTTTAGACCAGAGCTGGGCAGGATTCGAATCATTCAGGATTCGAATCCTTTTAGAGGATTCAAAAGAGGTATTCGAATACTTCAGTTACACTGGATTTGTTAAATTTTTTCAAGAGGATACGTATTCAAATGCAAATGCGGGTGATTCGAATCCTTATAAAAGGACTCGAATATTTATAAAAAGATTCAAATACTTGCAAAAGGAGTCGAATACTTACAAAAAGATTCGAATACTTACAAGGATTTAAATCATCAAAAATAATTCGAATGAACATTGTGTTTGTGTTCTTTTAACCTCCAGGTTAAATCAGTGTTTTATACGCGTGGCGCATGAAGTAACATTTCGAGTTTAGAAAAGCCCCGTGCTGCGCGACCCGAGACAAATTTTCTACGCGGGGCTTTTCTAAACTCGAAATTTTACTTCATGCTTCGTCTGGGAGTGGAAACACTCGTTCGAAGCTTCCAATTATTTGCGTTGATAAAAACATCAAATGACTGAAAATGTGTTTGAAGAAAATAATCTACTTTTCAAAATGTTGTTTAATATTTTTTAGGGACCTCTTAGATGGACGTTTTAAACGCGAGGCGGAATGGGAGCGGGCGCAAGCGTTTGCGTTTTAACACATAGGTTTATATGAGAGTCCGTAGACGGACGGGTGCGAGGCGGAGAAAACGCCAGCACTCGCGTCTGTTTAAATTTCAGCGGAGCGGGACGGACGCGTTTTTCAGTTTTAACACATGGTTTCTTATGCGCCTTCTTATACGGGCGGGTGAAACGCGTTTTCAAAGCGGGCGTTTTTTTTCAATATTTTTGTAAAAAATCGGCCAAAGCGAGTTAAATTCGTAATATTTTCCTTATAATAGCCGTAACGCAAAAATAAATATTTTTGCGTTTAGATAAGTGTCCAAAATTAAAAAATAAATAAACAAAAAATATAAATGATAAATTTTTAGGTAAACTTCCATCTCTAAGATATGAGTATAATTTTATTTAATATTTAAAAAATCTATGATATTTTCTAGAAATTGCGAAAAATAAAATCTCTTCTAAAAATAGTGTGAATTTTATACCGCCGTCTATTATTAATATGCAGGTAATTACCCATCAAAGTGTGTGAAATTTTTAACAGAAATTTGTGTTCCGGTTACGGGTTAAATAAAAGGAAAAAAAGTGAAAGTCTATATCCTAGCGGTAAAACGTGATTATATAAGCATGCTTGATACAGAAAGATTTATCTTAGAAATGCAGGCACCGCCCACTGAACAAATCCATTTAAGTAATGTTTCATCAACATTAAAACAACGTTTAATGTTGCCGCACTGTTGATATAACGTTATTTGTTTCTTTTTTGCTCAGTGGGCGGAGTGCATGTGAAATTTTGGTAAGTAATATTTATATTTATAAAAACATTAAATACATAAATACAGTAATGTCTATGATTAATAAAGGATAAATAAATAATAATTTGACGCAATTAAATCTATTTCGTTCCTACTTATTACTCAGCGTAACACAACTGAATGATAGACCGCACCGAAGGCTCGGCGGCGAAGTCGCCTAGCACCCGCTTGCAAAACGCGTTCAATCCGCTCCGTATAAGAGCTAAAAGCGGAGGGAAAAAAAACGATCCGTCCCGCTCCGCTTCCGCGCTCAAAACGTCCATATAAGACCGCCCTTAAAGTAAAACTGTAATGGTGGCCACAATTAAAATGTTAAATTTTCCCGACATTTTCCAGGTTCGAGATTTTTTTTCTTTGGCCTTTTAACATGATATAATTTTCTTCTGTGGAAAACCCCCATTTTGTTAAATTCTTTTCATTGTTTTTGTTGATATTTAAGTATATTTTATTAATTGTTACCTTATTTGTAATTTTTATAACGCCTGTTGATTTTGACAAATTCAATAATATCATATGATTAGTCAACTTTTAGAATTTTTTTTGATGCCATCTATTTTATTACTTTTTGTATTTTTTATTATTGAATTTGTCAATTGAGTAACTACTTTTTTTTCATTAATTTACGTGTTTTTTATTTTGTAGAAAATTAGAAATTAAAAGGTTTCAAATTATTATTTAATTAATATTTGCTTAGTGTTAATTTTAACAATTTTGAAGATTTTTTATAATCGTTTGTTACTTTTAAAGATTTTATATAAAATAAAAATATGTTTTAAAATTATTAATTTCTAATTTTTGGGATATTGGTTTTTAATTTTAATGTTTTCTAAATGCGATTGAATTTTTTACAAAAAAAAACAATGCACAAATCGGAAAAATAAATAATTATACTTTTTTGTTGATGTTAAAGATTTTGACACGTATTTGGCAATTTATTTATTTATTTAGTCAACGGAGTACAGGGTGGTGCATTTTAGAGGTGCCACGTATGGAAAACTTTTTTATTTAAAGAGATTTTGAAAAACCGTTTTCGCGAGCCAGGGTCACTTTTTCGTGTTTTACTCAATAGTAAAAAGAAAATTGATCTATCTCTAACCCTCTCCGCTCAATAACAGGAAGTTGAAAAATGCACCACCCTGTACATTTAAAAAATACATAATATAGTACAACTAAAGATGTAAAATTACACATTAAAACTTAATAAACAATGTTTGTTTACATTGACAATTTAATTGGAATTTTATGTTTTTTGCCAATTTTTGTAAATAAAAACGAATTAAAATTAATTAAGAATTATATTTTGTAAATATTCTGCAAGCAATCGGCAAATTCAATTTTTTGTATGTTAACTTTTGGAATATTCATATAAATATTATTGATTTTGATTTGTTTGACTATTTTTTAATAATTTACAAATTTGTTTAGAATCACTTCTATAAATTTTATTGATTTAGAAAAATTATTAAATAAAAATGTTACAATTTTTTTTATTAATGTTGACGATTTTTTAGTGTACACGTCTTTTTAATTTAATAATTATAAAAAATATGTATTATCCAACAGGACAACCCAATTACAGAGTAGTATCAGAAAGAGACATTTTTAAAATAATAAAATAATACATATGAAGAGAACAAAATTACTAAAAATAAAGATTTTGGTCCTATTTTTGATCTTTAACAAGTTTTTTTTATTATTATTATTCTTGAATTTGTCAATATTGATAATTTTTTGTTGATTAAGTTAATTTTAATGTTTTCAATTTTAACGTTTTTTTTTTTTAAATGAATATTATTTGTATAATATTAAATTTAGAAGATTTCTGTCATTTCTAGTTTATTTTACCAATTAAAATGTTCACAATTTTCATTATTATTCCCATTACACATTATATTTTTAGAATTTGTTATTGGTTAAATTTATATAATTTATAATCTAAATAATAATGATAATTGTCAACATTTGAAATAAATAATGACAACAATTAATATTGTCAACGCTAACAAAATTAATTGATAAAATAAACTAGAAAGAGGATTCTTGAAAATTGAACATTGCACAATTATTATTCAATTTTATTGACTTTTATAATTTTCCAGATTTCTATAATTATTGACGGCATTAGTACGTTTTTTTTTATAATTTCCTATTACTCTGCTAATATTGATATTTTTTATTGTTTAATGATTTATGTTAAATGCCAATAATTTTAATATTTTTCATAATTTCTATATATTTTGTTACTTTTTACGATTTATTTAAAACGCTTTTTTTTAATGTTTTGGTCAATTTAAATAAAATTCCATGACTTTTCTCCGGTTTTAAGGATACTCGGTGAATTTTTATTTTACTTAATTTTCAGGCATTCGTCGCTTTGCTGCAAGAGTTCAATTTGAAGTTTTAAACAAGTGATTCCACTCCCAGACTAAGCATGAAGTAAAATTTCGAGTTTAGAAAAGCCCCGTGAAACTTTTCAGATATTTAGTCTGTTGATTCCCGAGACAAATTTCTGGGCTTTTCTAAACTCGAAATTTTACTTCATGCGCCACGCGTATACAACACTGATTCCAAGTGAAGTTCAAAAACACACAATTACAAGTTTAATCAGAGTAACACGGATTCAGATATTTAGTCTGTTATCTACGATGTTCAGTGTTAGTAATAAATAATTAGATTTTGAATATTTTTGTTAAAACAACTGATAGTGATATTAAAATCTTAATAGTTAACGGACTAGAATCAAATTTATTTTTAAAGGATTTGTATTTGTGATTCGAAAAAACAGGATTCGAATCATATTTATCTCTTACGAATCCTTTATTCAAGAATTCGTGATTCGAACAATATTAGGTGATTCGGATTCGTGATTCGAATCCTTTTTTCGAGGATTCGTCCCAGCTCTGCTTTAGACTGCATTGCATAATATCGTATTTGAGAGATCACACTATGATCTATTATACTAAAATTGTGTCATTGCTAAGATATCTATCCTTATAAAGCCAGTTACAATATTAACTTACTTGGAATTCAATAATTTCCATAGTGGCATTTTCCGTCTCAAATGTAATATTGCTACAGTGGTATGAGAATCCTCTTGGAGCATACGCATTTTTCATCTTGTATGTATCACTACCCACCGAAATTTTCTCCAGTTTCCAATAACCCAAATCGTCCACAATCTCAAATGTAAGACTAAAAATTCAAACATTCATCAAATATTAATAACAAATGAAGATCTTTCCACATGAATATTATAAAATACTTTTGGAAGTAGAAACTACTGAAATTAGAAAAGTTAATATTTATTTTTACATATGTAAAGGGAAGAGGAAAAACAGAATGAAATGCACATACACTTCGGAAAAAAAAAAACAATAAGCTTAGAAAACAATACCTGGAACTATTTGTCTTCACTGTGAATGTCATATTATTTGAATTTTCAGGGTTTTCAAAGTTTTCAAGGTTTTCAAGGCGAATGTAAGTACTAAAAAAAAAATGTTTGTGACTCATTCACCTCTATTTATTTAAACTTACACAATGCGATCTTTGGTCATTTTGATTGTGCTGTTGACAAAAATAGCTAAATTTGTATTGTTAATAAATGTTCTGTCATCATCATCAGCTCTCTCAGGAACGCTTCTGATTTGACGATGATTTTTAATCTGGTCTGGCATAATCTGAAATATTAGTTGAAATGTATAAAGATGTAAACTCATCATATTGATTACTTACCCAAGATGCGTGGAATCCAGTAAACAAGACTAACACTTTCATATTACTTTTTTCTAATTCGTTATTTAGTTTAGAGACAACAGCATCTGAAATAAAAAAAAACTGTTTTTTTATTACATTCAATATTTTATTAGTGGAATAGACATAATAGAGACAGAAGAACCATTTACATAGGGTGTCAATTTAACTGGTTAATATGATCTTGCAAGATCATGCTGAACTTCAACACTTTTATGCATTGTGATACCACAAGACTGCGCAAGCGGTTTGCGGACAAATAATAAATTTACAACATTAATAAAGGAATTACAGTTTATTTTCTTCGAAGCACATTCAAGTTTTAAAGATAAAATCACTGAGTACATAATTTATATATAGAGGTGCAAGCCCAGCTAAAAATAGCGTCACGCATTTCTGCCCTATCGCGGGTGTCGACATCTAGTTCGACATGTCGAAAACTTAAAAACTGTATTAATAGTAGTGATAGGCAAGATCGATCAAAAAAGATCGATGGATCGATCCTTGCAAGTGATCGAGCCGCTCGTTCTTTTTGATCGGTTCGATCTTTTTGATCGGTTCGATCTTTTTGATCGGCTCGATCTTTCTGATCGGCTCGATCTTTTTGATCAATTCGATCTTTGTGATCGACTCAATCTTCTAGATCGGCTCGGTCTTTTCGATCGGCTCGATGTTTTCGGGCGGCTCGATCTTTTCGAACTTGTCGAGCTAGTCGATTGATCAAATCGGTCGGCTCAAGACAATTGATCAAGTTACACGGTTTGAGGTCTACAGTACCTGCGGAACCCTTTTGGAAAGAGAAATACTTGACGGAACCCTACAATAAAACAATAGTTTTTAAAAGTGTATTCTTTATTAATAAGCATAATAAAAGTACCATGTAACAGTTACTTGTTACTTACCTACATAACAAGTATAATAATATAAGATATTAAAAAAGAAAACAAATCTAACTAATGGGAGGTATGAAACTGTTTTTTATTTTTCATCAATTGGTTGACATCAGGTTTGATAGAGGACAGTTGATGTCTCATATCAGGTTCGGCGTCCAATCTATTGCGGTATTTTGTTTTCGTGGCTGCATAGGTTGAAAATCCTGTTTCGCACAAATATGTTGTTGGGAACGGGAGAAGAATATTCAGAGCCATTTTGGCAAGCATTGGATATTCATCACGGATTGTGCACCAAAAATCGTTGAGAGGCGTCGTTTTGAACAGTGACTCCATACGTGTGTCTGATGACATTTCTAAAAGAGATTCATATATCTCGTTTGACATACTTTCGGGCTTTTGTAAGTTGTGTAAAAAAAGGATTATGAATCTATGAATTCAGTTTCATTTATGTATTCTGCTCTTCGGAAAAATACTTCTCAAAAGATGCGCGCATCGAAGTGAGATATTGGACCAATTCTTCAAATACATCATCTTGAAACATTTCTGAGTCGTTATATCTAACAAACTCACTGAGTGACGTAAAGCTTTCTATTTCTCTCTTTCCAACGCAAATAATCCAAAAATCTAATTTTCTTTTGAAGGCAATGATAAATTTAAGTCGTCAAGTTTTATCATACAAACGGTCTTTCAAATTAAAATAAGTATCTGAAAGAAACATTTGTAACTCGGCACTAAGTTCAAATAGCCTTGTTAAAGTTTTACCCCGAGACAGCCATCGCACTTCTGTATGGACCAGCAGTGTTTTATGTTTGCTGCCATAATCTTCACACAATAATGAGAACAATCGGGATTGTAGTGGTCGTGATTTGATAAAATTAATTATTTTTACCGCTTCATCCATAACTAATTTTAGATTTGACGGCATTTGCTTCATCGCCAGTGCTCGTCTATGCAGGATACAATGGCTGGAACTACAATTAGGCGCTTTATTTTTTATTCGTGACACAACTCCTGCTGTCATACCCGTCATCGCCTTGGCCCCATCTGGACAAATGTCAATGCAATCGTTCCAACTGAGATTATTTTCCTCAAAAAATATATTTATTTTATTCAAAATTTCTTCTCCGGTAGTGTTTGTGGGCAGCGGTAAACACATAAGCATGTCTTCTTCAAAAGAACTTTCATATGGATATCTCACGATAACCAGCAAGATAGCCAGACCAGCGACATCAGTCGACTCATCTATTAGGTTTTCCAATAGGGATGATATGATTTTGAAGTGACGTTTCGGCCATATGTAATATGTCATGATCTGTCATTTATTTTTCATTGTATTCAGTAGTGTTTACAATTTCATCATGGAGAGATATACGCAAGAACAACGTTTACAAATTATTCAGTTTTATTATCAAAATAATCGTTCTCCAATTGCAACTTTTCGTGCGCTTTTGCCATTTTATGGTCGTAATAATCGTCCAAGTGTGCTCGCTATTCGTCGAATTGTTAAAAATTGTGAGCGTATATTTTCTTTACATAATGTTAAAGTGCCAATAAGACAAAGAACCGCTCGAAGTAATGCAAATATTGCTGCCGTTCAGGCAAGTGTTGCTGAAGACCGCAATATGTCGATTCCAAGACGTTCTCAACAATTGGGTCTGTCTCAAACCACAACCTGGCGGATTTTGAAAAAGGATTTGGGTTTGCATCCGTATAAAAATGTTCTCACTTAAGAACTGAAGCCATTGGACCACCGTAAACGTCGTGAATTTGCTGATTTTGCCTTGGAACAACTTGAAAACGATAACGATTTTTTTAAGAAAATCATCTTCTCCGATGAGGCTCACTTTCATCTGAGTGGTGCGGTAAATAAACAAAACTGTCGATTCTGGTGCGAAGAAAATCTACAAATTATTCAAGAAAAACCATTACATTCACCTAAATTGACAGTTTGGTGTGGTTTTTGGTCTGGTGGAATCATCGGTCCATACTTCTTTCGAAATGAAGATGGTAATACCGTTACTGTCAATGGAGAGCGGTATAGATGATAACCAACTTTTTATGGCCGAAATTGGAAGAAGTTGATCTTGACACAACATTTGGTTCCAACAAGACGGGGCTACGTGCCACACAGCAAATGCAACAATTGAATTATTGCGAGAAAAGTTTGGAGATTCGATTATTTCAAGAAATTGTGATATTGAATGGCCTCCAAGAAGTTGTGATTTAACACCATTAGACTATTTCTTGTGGGGTTATTTAAAGTCATTGGTCTTTCGAAATAAACCAGACTGTCTTCAAGCTTTACAAGTCAATATTGAACGTGCCATTCATGACATACGACTTGATTTAGTGGAAAAAGTGCTCGAAAAGTGGGTTCATCGAATTCGTTCCTGCAGAAGAAGTCGTGGAGGCCATTTGAATGACGTTTTATTTAGAACTTAATTGTATCGATTGTACTTCACATTAAATAAAAAACATTTCAATTTCCTTAACAATAAGTGTGTGTTTTTTTTTAAAGAAATCATATCACTCTTATTGGAAAACCCTTTATTTGCAAAACGAATCGTGTTTTTTGTAGACGTGTAACTAGTTCTTGTTTGACGTAGCTTGCCAGATCATGAATTCGCCGTGAAAGAGTAGAAAGATGCTTTGCAGATTTTTCATCGAGCATACATTTTGTTATGTCTAACACATATGGTTTTATTAAATTCTCAGCGATAGTGTGCGCTTCACCTGCTTGTGCAATGCTAGCAAAAAATGCGGTGTAAACAACCTCGACTTTACGTTTTGAAGTTAGAGTCAAAAGTCTCAGAGGCGGCATTTATCAAAGCGACTACACGCTTACAAGTAGATATCAGCGGTGGCGGAATAGTCAAATTGTACGAGGCGACTAAGTTCGGCTGCGCCTCGTGAATCGTGATACGCGGCGTCAGAACGGTCGGCCGTCGACCAGAGAGAGGTGTTTTGAATTTTTTTCTAAATTCTTGCGGAACCCCTACAGGGGTATCGCGGAACCCTAGGGTTCCGCGGAACACACTTAGAGTATGGCTGCTATAGAGCTATTTTGGGCAATTTTCAAGCGGATCGATAGGTCTAGGAGGTATCATTAAACAATCACACTATTTAATTTAATTTAATTTGATTGATTAGGTAATTCTTAAACAAATAACCTCTATTTTGCTTCTATTATTTAACAATTACAGGTAAAATATATTCAAAAATTTACATAAAAAGTTATTCTGTATTAACTAATTCATAAAATAAACGATGAAAATTAAATAATAGTAAAATAATTATAATTATATAAAAATTCAATCATCACTACTAACAAACATCACCCCTGAAGAAAAAACCACGGGCCCTAAAAAAACCAAAATACGTCTTGGAAAATCATGCCCTCATAAAACTACGCACTGAAAGACCCTCTGTAAAAAATATTTCTGGAAAATCACCCCTCCACCGATAAACAAATAAATACCCTCTGTAAAAACACTCCAGGAAAATTACTTCCAAAAACATCTCACGAAAGACTCAAAATTCACCTCCTCAAAAAACCACCCTCTATAAAACCATTCCAGAAAATAAACCCCTCAAAAAACCACCCCATGTAAAGCCATTCCTGAAAATGACCATCCCTAAAAAACTACCCCCGTAAAATTACTCCTCGAAAAAAAAAAACACCTCTTCGAAAAACCACCCCTTGTAAAAATATAACTGCAAAACCACCCCCCGGAACAACCACCTATAAAATAACTTTGCCTGTAATATCACCCCCCTGAAAATACCCCCGTTTATGAATACCCCCCAATTTTCAATTTAGAATGTAAATCGGGGCCGGTCAAAAAAACAAACTCTTACTTGACAGTGAGCATACTTCTTTAATGAGTAAATGATTACGTTCATGTGTTTCTAACGTTTTGCTTTACTATTCCCATATAATAATGTTTACAAAAAACAATTTGATACTGTATCACACAATATAAATATTTGTATTCTAAAATGTTGAATTCTAAAACAAATGTATCTGAAAGTATTGTGTATGTAAATAAACAATGAAACATTAAGTCACATCAAAATTGCAGGTTATACGGTGCTCCAGTCTATGTTCCCATTCGTATGTAATGTTTAGGGTGAGCCTAAAGTGAAGCAGTCGTAACAAGCAACATTTCTGTTTATTTATTTGGGGTGGAAGTGCATGGGGATCTTGGATATTTAAGAGATAGTGAGTTGGTTAACTAGTGACAAAGTTGCATATTTTAACAACAAATTTGAAATGGTATTTTTTTCGAGATATTATCAAAACATTTGGAGTGGCCCCCACTCGACTTTTCTCCTCTCTGATTGCGAGTATATTTGTTTGTAAGAAATAAAGAATAAAACATTTTAAATAATGATCAGATGCTTAACTTTAATAACTCTGTTAATAATAAAGATAAATTTATGAAAGAAACATAACTATTTGCAATATTACATGTACTTTCTATATATCAAATAAAATCACTATGTGTATTAAGGAAAACTGAAAGTTGATGTAGCTTCCGGCTAAACTGCTCAAAAACACTAGCGACCTTCCAACCCAGGTCTAAAACGTATCTGCAGAATTTGAGATCGATCAATAATTCCCTTTAGAAGTTAGCGTGTTCACAAAGTGCATACACATACACACAGATTCATCGTAAAAATATCAATATCGTACTCAGAAGACCAGAAAACTTAAAGAATTACCAAAATTATATAGTCAAAGTTTTGGCATGATTACAATACTTTTCTTACACAGTAGTGTTGGAAAGTAAAAACTGATACTTCGTTTGTATTTTTACTTTCTGAACACTACTGTGTAAGAATCTGACTATCGGATGTTGGTATTTCCTTATGTTTTCAGGTTCCCCCGAGTACAATTTTGCTATTTTTACGACTATGACTATATGTATACAGGGTGATTCAGCGAAGACGGAAAGTTCAAATTTTGCAGGTACATTTAAGACCTTCACTGGGAGGTTGCTAGTGTTTTTGAGTCAAATCGCACTTCCGGTTTAGCCGGAGTGACATCAACTTTCATTTTTTCTAAATATACTTAGTGATATTATTTGATTTATAGAAAGTACTTGTAATTCTGCAAATAGTCATGTTTCTTTCATAAATATATGTATATAATTGACAAAGTTATTAAGACATTTATTTTGAGAACAGGCATTCTGCATATCTAAATAAAAAGTCACTTTTAACAAGTATTATTCAGATTAGATACGAAACGTCATCACACTCAATGGCGTAGAGGTTAAGCATTCACTAGATACTATTTAAAATGATTTCTTCTTTATTTCTTACAAACAAATATAAAAGCAATCAGAATGACTATTCGGAAAGTAGAGTGGGGGCCACATACAACATTTTTATTTAAAGAGTTTTTTTTTTAATTCATTCATCTATCACACTCATAACTTGTTTTACAATTGATATGTAAAATTATTTTTTTTTGTAAAGAGTGCCTTGGAAACATTTCAGTACCTCACTCATTTGATTAGTAGGGCACATAATTTGCTTACACATAACAGCTGATTTGTTACTGTACTGCTTGAAATCGTAGTTGTTTGTAAACGAAATATTGGTAATAGTTATGTGGTAATGTTATTCATAACTAGAGTCCGGATATTAAGTGTGTTGCTTATTGTTCATTTTATAACAGATTGGTTTTGAAATTTCCACGCTTCTTGAAAAATGCAATTATTTGACACTACTTTTATTTAGCTTATTTTGCTTTTTTTTGCATATTTTACCCTATTTTGCTTTTTTCTGCATATTTTATCTTATTTTGCTTTTTGGCAGATTTCAGCTTATATTGCTTATTAGCACACTAAAGCACGAATACGCAGCTTTAGTGTGCTTATTTTTTTCAATTTTACTTACACACATTTTTTTTTTATTTTACAAATTATAGAATAAATATTTTAAGTTAATACCTACGCAAAAAGTAAACGATAAGGCTTCAGTTTCCATTAGTCAATAAGTGGAGACCAGAGCTGGGCAGGATTCGAATCATTCAGGATTAGAATCCTTTTGGGGGATTCAAAAGAGGCATTCGAATACTTTAGTTCATCTGGATTCGTGATCCGGATTCGTTAAAATTGTTAAGAGGATTTGTATATTTATTAAAGGATTCAAATATTTATAAAAGGATTTGAATACTTACAAAAGAATTTAAATTGTCAAAAATAATTCGAATTATTTGTGAGGATTAAAATGAAAAATGTCTTTTGTGTGTTTTTAAATTTCTCGTTAAATCATTGTTTTATACGCGTGTGGCGCATGAAGTAAAATTTCGAGTTTAGAAAAGCCCAGAAAATTTGTCTCGGGTCGCTGCGCGACCCTCGACAAATTTTCACGGGGCTTTTCTAAACTCGAAATGTTACTTCATGCTTAATCTGGGAGTGGAAACGCTCGTTTGAAACTTCAAACTGAATGCTTTGATAAGAACATTAAATGACTGAAAATGTTTTTAAAGATAATAATCTAGTATTTTAAAAATTTTGTTTGATATTATTTGAAGTAAAACTGACATGGTAGCCACAATCTGAAATGTTAATTTATTCCGACAGTTCCCTGATTCAAGATTTTTTTCCCCGGCCTTTTAATATAACTTTCTTCTGTGGGAAACCCCCATTTTGTTAAATTGTTTTTGTCAATATTTAAGTTAATTTTATAAATTTGTACGTGTTTTGTAATTTGCCACCTGATTTTGACAAATTTAATAATATCATATGGCTTTCTTGTTAGTGTTTTGGTCAATTTAAATATAATTCCATGACTTTTCTCTGACTTTCCCGGTTTTAATGATTTTCAGTGAATTTTGTATTTACGTAATTTTCAGGCATTCGTCGGTTTTATAATAGAGTTCAATTTAAAGTTTTGTGTTTCTGAACTTCACTTCAAATCAGTGTTTTGTATGCGTGGCGCATGAAGTAAAATTTCGAGTTTATAAAAGCCCTGTGAAAATTTGTCGAAGGACGAACAGCGACCCGAGACAAATTTTCGGGCTTTTCTAAACTCGAAATTTTACTTCATGCGCCACGCATACAAAACACTGATTTGAAGTGAAGTTCAGAAACACACAAATACATTTTTAATCAGAGTTACAGGGAATCAGATATTTAGTCTGTTATCAACGATGTTCAGCATTAATAATAAATAATTAGGTTTTGAATATTTTAGTTAAAACAACTGGTAACAATATTTATATAATAATGGTTGCAAAGAAATAATAAAATCAAATTTATTCTTAAAGAATTTGTGATTAAAAAAAAACAGGACTCGAATCTTTGATTCGAATCATATTTATCTCTTACGAATCCTTTATTGGAGTATTCGTGATTCGAATCATATTAGTTGATTCGGATTCGTGATTCGAATCTTTTTTACGAGGATTCATCCCAGCTCTGGTGCAGACTTTTAAAGACAAACATAAGGATATTACAGTGCCATCCCAGCCGATATTAACAACATGGAGAACTTGGCTCGAAGCTGCTGTATCATGCAAAATATTTGCAAATATTTCAAGAATTTACCTAAAAATGATGCGTTATCCAATAAGAAAAGTCACCGAATTTTAATAAACAATATGCTAAGACCAAATTTAGCATTTCTCCAATCAAATTATGCGTTCGTCAGCCAGTACGTAAAGAAATTGGAGGAACAGAATGTAAGACTTGTAAATTCTAAAATTTAAAAAAAAAAGTTAAGTCCACATAAAGCCAAATTGTTGTTAAAAAAATGTAGCATTTGATATCCTTTCCAAACTTTCTGGGATCATGAAAGGAATTCCTGTAGAGGATTTGGAAATAAATATTGTCTCATAGCCTTCTCGGATTACTATGCAAAATTGCCCTTGGTGCGCACTTAGTGCATGCAAGAAACTTTTCTAGTGCCACTGAACTGCGCCAGTTTCGCATGGTAATCCGAACACATTTTAACTGTACTTCTGTATTTCACCTGCTTCAGTTTTATTATTTAAGGTTATATCTTCATTTTGTTGTTAAGTGCAATTTTGTCTCAAATTCGAACACAAAAAAGTGTGCACTGAAAATATAATCCAAACACGGTCAAACTTTTAGTCTGAATAATTAAAATTTGTACGGAGTTTCAAAACACTAGTTTATAAAGATATTTATCACACTTGTCAATACATATTTACTTGGTTATAGATATAGTTTGCAATTAAAAATAAAAAAAAACTTTAAAAATATTAGTCAGGCCCGGCCTGTTCTTAAATTTTGGATTGGAAGCCCGGCCTGGCCTGAAAAAGGCTGGAAAAAAATTCGAGGCCCGGCCCGTGCAGTGCTCTAATATCAGTAGATGTGGAAAGGAGCTTTTCCATTTATCAAACGATGTTAAACAATAGAAGACAAAATTTCATTATGGAAACTAAATACTAAATAATTCAATAAAATTTATAACTTAAATTTTAATTGTTTTTACATTATTAAGTGCTTTTAATACGCTATTCATAACTATTATAGATATTTTTCAATAAATAGTATAAGCTATAAAAGAAAGTTCATATTCTTGACACAAAAATGTATGCGTTACATCAGCAACGCATCTATAGTAATTTCCATAAATGTGTCAACAAAGTCAAACATGTTTTACAATTATTCAGAAAAATTTTACAGAATCAGGTTGTTAAAATATTTAACAAAGATTTAAGAAAAAATATAAAAAAAAATATTGTAACGATAATACAATAATACTGAAAATTATAGTGAGAATTCAAACAAATCGCTGACCAGCTCATTATTCCACTCTTTTCCTTACATTGTGTACTGTTCGAATAATAACTTCTTAATTGTTGTCAAATAAGTGAGTTACCATGCATTTTCAATTAACTCTTTTCAAACAAAACATATTTTAAATATTAATTGTGAAACAAATTATGAGTGTGATACAATAAAAATTACTTCTTCTAAAAATATTGATATCCAAAATGGCACCCATTAGAAAAACAAAAGTTGACTATGGTTCTTGCGTACAATTTAGAATAGTCTTAAAACCAAAATTTCCAAAAATCGACCACATCTTAAATACAGAAGAAAATATTTGGAATTTGATTTGTTTATTACTGGGTTCTAATAACCGAGATTCCCATACATTTTTACGAAATAAAAACCTCTTGTATATTTAAAAAAAAAAATGTTTACAATAATTATCTAGCATGTTAAAAGAAAGACGCTCTTTCGCTTTCTTGTTTCTGGGTGGTAAGAATATCTAAGGTAATAAAACCTTTAGTTTAACAGTGAAAACAAGAATTTAAGTCAAGATACGAATGCACAATATGTCAAACATGCGAATAAGCACCGATCGACTTTGGACACTTAGAAAAACGTTACATAATCAAAACAAAATAAACTTACCATGACGTCTCAGCATATCAGTCCTATCTTCATCATCTTGGGCATCGTCTAAGCTGACAATTACACGTTTAGCTTTAGGAAAATCTTTAACACTAGAAATATCACTGATTGATACTTCAGCAAAATCGGTCGCTGCTAAATCCTTAACCGTTTCAATAGGATCCTCTACTAGAGGAAGATATGTTAGTCTGTTATTAGCAGACAATAACGAAATTTCCTCAAAAGTTTTTTTGCGCTGATCTCTGAAGTCCTCTGGACTCAGATTCTGCTCAGCGAATACGATAATTTGAGGATTAGATTTTTCGATTTTATCAAAAAGAATTTCAGTGAATGTGGCTTTATTTACTTGCGTAATAGCTGGTACTATTTCTGAACTCCTAGAATAACAATGTTTTAGGTAAAATGTTATGGTAAGAACTTTAAAATTAATTACTATGCAAAAAAATTATAAAAACAAAAGCAGCAAATGTAAAGTAGTCCCTAAATAATGTCTCCACTTGGTCACATGCTGCATGCAAAAAATGAAATGCAAGGTAAATGGGACATGTAATTATGCTGAAAGCAATAATATTTTAATAATCAAATGTAGGAAACAAGCAGGATTATTAAATACATGTTGTTTTGCATTAACTACATCCCCTAAAGGTGTGGCTAAGCTTTATTTATAATTTTCTGAGAATTACTTACTTGGGGCTCATCCACATAAAAACTGGTACAAGTTCTAGGGATAGAACTGTGTGGAAAATTGTGAATAAACATATCGTTGATATTAGGCCTGATGATTTGTTTATAACCATGTTGAACACCGATATTTCAACAGAAAACTTAAACCACAAAAAGTACGTACTATCAGATCACGTGAAATATCAAATGTACTAGTTTGACACTCATATGATCTCTAGCTGACGCCCAGAGCGACATCTAGCAATGTTTAGCGACATCTGTTGGCCTTATTCGAGATTATTTTAATGATTTCTTTAGGAAATCTTTTTTATCGGCATACACCAAGATTACTAAATTGAAGGTAAAACAACAATTTTGTTTAGAATGTTTAAAATTGATTTCATTTTTGAGACAAACATTTTGTATTAAAATGTTTTCTCAAAATATGTCATGAGATATAAGATTTGTTTGTTTATGATGCACTAAGTTAACATTGGATTTTTTCGTTACACGAACTAGTGCATTTTTTACACTTTCTGGCGGACTATTCACAGCACCTATTTATCATCGGTGAGAACACGCACAGAAATTACGTCATTTTGGGAAGAATTTACCAAACCGTATGGAGTAAAATGACGTAATTTGAGTGCAACTTCTCACCGATGACAAATTGCATAGGGGCTATTCACAACATCGATGAGAACTGTCACATAAATTAAATTAGATTGACGACTCCTAGGGGGCACTAGGGGGCACTCACATCGTGAGTTTAGTTCGCCGACTCACTCGATGCGGGGGCGCTGCAATTAAAAATGACGTCATCTGGTGCGGGGGGAGGGCTTCACACAGTGCGGGACGCGCGGTGCGGGGGGACACACATATGCCGGGGGGTGCGGTGCGGAGACACCGCGCGGTGTTTGAATAACCGCACGATGCGAAAAATAATAACGACATAATTATGGTATAAAATGTATATTACAAATAATTTAAATTTTTACAAATAAATAGGAAAAAACATTAATTACTTAATTTAAGTATTTACAATTAGATTTAATAAAACATTGATCACATTAATTGACTGTAGGAAAATTTGCTCTAATGCATATTTGAAAAACAATAAAATTTATTAACCATAACATAATAGTTACTAAGCAATGCGATTCCGGTGAATTAGTGAACGAATAATTTTAATAACCATTAAAATATATTTCACACATTAACTTATACATAATTTTCGAATATAATGAACAATATTTAAATTATCTCTGCCAAGATGACTGCGTGAATTGACGTCCACCTTATTTGGTCTAATTAATAAGTATTATAAATGAAATACAAATTATTATAAATAAAACGCAGAACTAATATAGATACAAATAAGTCAATGTTCAAGAAATGTGAAGGTATTAATTATAATATTAATAACGGTTTTCTTAATTTTGCAAGTATATTGTCGATTTTTTAACTATATACAATATTTAACCATACTCGGAAAAATATGACTAATCATTGCTAAATAATAAATCCACATTATCATTGATTTAATTTTTATAGAAGTAATGGTTAAATAAAACTTGAATAATTATCAAATCAATAATACATTTTTATTATTGTACAACAAAAATCACATAAATCCTAAACTACATTATATTGGTGATAGTCTGAAGCAAATTACTAACAATATAATTGATTAATCAAAACAGGTTCCAATGTTAAGGATTATTGCTAATGATTTCAATATAAATTTGTCGAGGGTCGCGCAGCGACCCGAGACAAATTTTCTGGGCTTTTCTAAACTCGAAATTTTACTTCATGCGCCAGGCGTATAAAACAGTGATTTAACGAGAAATTTAAAAACACACTAAAGACATTTTTCATGTTAATCCTCACAATTAATTCGAATTATTTTTGACGATTCAAACCCTTTTGTAAGTAGTCGAATCCATTTATAAATATTCGAATCCTTTTATAAATATTCGAATCCTTTTATAAATATTCGAATCCTTTCATAAGGATTCGAATCCTTTTATGTGGATTCGAATCACCCACATTTGGATTCGAATACGAATCCTCTTAAAAAAATGTAACGAATCCGGATCACGAACCCAGTTGAACTAAAGTATTCGAATGCCTCTTTCGAATCCTCTAAAGGGATTCGAATCCTGAATGATTCGAATCCTGCCCAGCTTTGACACAGAGGCATCGGTGTATTGTGTGGAAGAACGGCGAGTACGGACCAGCAAATTTGCCGTACTCGAGTAAACCATCTGCGGAAGTACGTTTACCTTGCAGGGAATATGTAACGACAGAAACTGCACTGACACTTGTGAGGACGTAGCGCTTGCATTAATCTTCATAATCTGAAAATCTACGGCTGGCCGATTTTGCGGATGCGAAGTTGCTTAGTAAACATATATTAAATTAAAATAAATTTCTACATTTATCGGCTATATGCTGAGTGCTTATTATTATTACAAAAAGTGCGCAATATTTATTTCTGAGAAAATAAAAATGTATAATTTTTGTTCAATCAAATTTACTGGTACGGCCCGGCCGACCCTGCCGACCCTGCCGTCCCTGAGGAGCCATATTGAGCGACATGGGGGCCTCCATTACTCGCTGCAACGTACCAACTGAAATGCAAACGCACTAAAATGTCCAGACATTTCCTGATTTGTGGATGACACAACTACAAATTGCTGGGTAACGTTTTTACCGGCAATTATACGCGTGAAGCTCCCACGGTAACCTCTATTTTAAGTGCTTTTAAGTGTGCTTTCATATATTTTATTTGACTTTCTTGCTAGCATTATTTATTTTTTATTAAAAAATAATGCCTAACAAGTGTTGTGTAGTAGGGTGTGAAACCCCAACTGGAAGTAAGGTCCATAGTTTTTCTGCAAATAATAGTTTACAACATTGGTAGCCAACCCGCGGCCAGTCGAGTCAATTTGAACTTTTATTCTACACAAACCACAATATTTCTGAAGTTTACTGTAGACAATAAGAAAATGTACTTTTTCCAAAATGTGTAAGAACTAAAATTGCCACTTTCATATTATGCTTATGCAGGGAATTTTTACTTCAAGTATACATATCCTGGGGGGGGGGGGGGGGGGGGCTATTCACAGCACCCAATGACGTCATTTTTCTCCCTACAGTTTAGTAAATTATATAATTACATAATACTCTGTAAATGTTCAAGCGTCCGTTGTTTTTTGAACCGAGTGACCCCACTCTTTGAATAAAATAATGGTATTATATTTGTTCGGATTAGACGAGGACTTTTTATTACTTTAAAAATTCTCGTCCGTTTACCGAAATACGACCAGTTCACAGAAAAATGTGCACCCTTGCACGCCTTGGGACGAACGGGATAGTTTATCTACCTGACCCTGCAACGATGCCAAATCGTCACCCTGGAGGAAACGAAGACGTTTTTGCCCCCCACTTGTAAATACTCCTTCCATTTTTGTATATATTTTTGTATATATTTCTAAGTGTTAGGTTGATTTTGAATATATGAGTTGTTTAGAAGTTATTATTTTATTCCGTGACATTCATTTTATTCCGGTCGTTACAAACAGTTACCTTACAAGTAACACAAGTCGCGAAAGCTACAAAATTTACATCGTCCTTCGAAACGGATAACAAAGAAATTATCCGAATTCCTGTGACAGGAAGACTTGTTGTTTGCCGAGATCTTCGTCTGAGGAGCTGTACAGGTCCTGTGTTTATCGCCGAAAGTGACGATTCCAGTAAGCCGTGAGAGCAGTCCAAGCCGTGATCAAGATCAAAATCCAGGAAGCTGTTTTTTGGAGGAATTGGTGAGTGACTCTCTGACAATTTCCATTTCCTACCTTTGCCCTGGCCTTTGATTAGATTTAACTTCTTAACGTATATTCACGTAACTATTATAGTGTATTTTTTAATCATCTTCAAATATTTTAACCTTTTAATTGAATTTAATTAATATAATGGATCTAAAAGCATTAATGCAAGAGCGCGGTATCATTAAAGGTAACATCACTCAGTGTAAAAATGCAGTTTCTGCAATGGATGATAATAACTTAGATTATTTTTACTTAAGTGAACGATTAAAAAAAGTGCAAGATTGTTATGATCTATTTTTTTAACATAGTCACGAAAATTAAAACTATGAAAGCAGATGAGGTTAATGGTGGGGAGGCTTTTGATACGTTATATTATTCAACTGTTAATTTGATTAAAAATTTATTAGGGAAAACTGAATAAATTACTCCGTCAGTTATTGAGGAAAATATTATATTGCCTCAATTAAATATTCCTACTTTTTCCGGAGATTTATCGGATTGGTTAGGTTTTAAGGAATCATTCGAATCAATGATTCATAATAATCGCAAACTTAGTTCTTTACAAAAACACCGTTATTGAAAGTCAGCACTTGAGGGTGAAGCTGCGAAACTCTTAACTGGGATAAGTTTATCAGAAAATAATTATAAAGAAACTTGGGATGCATTAAATGAACGCTACCATAATGTTATAAAACTTGTTCACAATCATATTAGCGACATTTTAGAAATACAACCGATTCATAAAGAAAACTATGCGAAACTTAGAAACGCTATTGATATAAGTAATCGTAGTATTCGATCGTTGCGTGCATTAAAGGTGTCGGTAGATAGTTGGGATGATATATTAGTAGTATTAACTGTTTCTAAATTAGATTCAAACTCAAAACGTGAGTGGGACAGAACACTAGATCGTGTAAAATTACCAACATTTACAGAATTAATTGATTATTTAAATCAAAAATGCGAATCATTAGACTCAAAAAATAAAACAAGTAAACCAAAAAGTGTCAATCACATAAATCAAATCAATAAAAATTGTGCAATTTGTGAAGGTTCTCATCAAATTTTTAAATGCGAGATATTTTTAAATCTATAGTGACAGAAAGAATAACAAAAATCAATGCTATTAATTATTGTTTATGTTGTTTACGTCCAGCCAACCACGGAATTCAAAATTGTTATGCTCGCCCGTGTTCAATTTGTAAAAAAGGCACAATTATTTATTACAAGTATACTCGTGTAGAGACGTATTGAAGTGAGCTCCAGATAAAGTCTGCATTTTCAAGGGTATTCTGGACAAAAACAAACCTAAGATAAGTACCATCTAATTCCACTGTGCGTAACGATCAAATAGGTGCGCATATTATTTTAAAATAAACAATATAAAGCACGAAAATTACAATTTCCATTAATAAAATCTGATCCGCAACGGAACATTTTCTGTAGGGGTGTTGTTTTTGTGTTTTTTTTTCTTTTTTTTTCCTTCAATAAATTCTGCACTCGCTTATCGCGGACAGGCTATCTTGACCGTGGACGTTCATTCACGGACATTGGGGCGCAGCGAACAAATAAATAGTGAACAGTAATAATAAATAATACAAAATATAAAAGTAACAATTTAGTAAATATAACCTCTGTCTTCTTGTGTAAACCCTACCGTGGTCTGCTATCCGAAGTGTGTCTCAAATCTAAGCCGTTACGAAAGACCGCGTAACGTGAAAAATTGTCTGTTGTCGAACCAGATTGCTTTATTATCCTATTATCCAAATTAAATTTAAAAAATATATTTTGTAATTTTAATAAGTTCAAAAACGAAATTTTGTAATAGAATACTATTTAAAAAAAAAAACATGGGTGGACCAGGAAAAAATAAAGATTTAAATGATGATGATATAAAAAATGTCAAAGAGCTAACTAAAGAGTTTAAAAAATTTAAGGAGAGTGTAGAGTATATGTCAGAAAAATTTGATGAAAATACCAAACAAAATGAGGAACTAAAACATTTATTAAAGGAATTCAAACTTGAAAATGTAAAATTAAAGAAAAGAGTAATCGAACTAGAGGGTAGATGCGGGGAACTAGAACAATCACAACTAAATAAATCTATGACGTTAGTTGGAATACCAAACCAAGGAAAAGATGAGGAACTGGAAGATATAATAAAAAGGTAACTAAAGCTGTAAATCATAAAATTGTTAACTCCGACATAGAGGAAGTGTACAGAAAGGGCAAAGATGAAACTATTATAATAACATTCAAATCACAAGAAATAAGAAATAAAGTGCTGGAAAAAAGAAAACAAGTAAAATCAGTAAAAGTAGCGGAATGTAATTTAAAAGGAGACAATAATTTAATATACTTTAATGAATTTTTAACCAGCTATACCAGTAAATTATTTTATGAAGCGAGGAAATTGAAAAGGGATGGATTCAAATTCGTTTGGATAAAAAATGGTAAAGTTTTTGTAAGAAAAGACGAAGAAAGTAAAATATTCCAAATCCGAAACGAAGAGGACATTGAAAAAATAACTAACTGATATCTATATAACAAAATAAAATGTATTACAATATTAAATAAAGCTTTAAAAATGCAAACAAAAAAAAATAAAATAAAATAAAAATTAAAAAACAATAAAAAAAAAAAATGATCAAATCGAAATGGCTAACCTTAAGTTATATTTTCAAAACATAAGAAGCTTAAAAAATAAATTCGATTACATTAAAGCATTACCACGACTATACAACGATTTAGATATAATAGTATTACTGAAACTTGGCTTTACAAAGAAGAAACCCAATACTTTCATTTAGCCAACTATAAAGCAGTCTTCAATTGCAGGGAAACTAGAGGAGGAGGAACAGTAATATACATAAAAGATAATATACGGTATAATGTAGTAATAAACAGCACAATATCAGGAATTGAAATAATAAAAATATCTTTAAAATCAAATAAATCACATATAACAATAATATATAAACCACCATCTATTAATTCCAACAATTTATGGAAATTGCTAGAAGAGCATATCCTACTAGATAAAACAAAACACATAATAATAGGAGACTTCAGTATCAATCTGTTACAAGATAATTATACAACTAAAACGTATACAAAAATTGTACAGGAACAAGGATACACAATAGTTAATACTATTGACTTACATCATACGACTAGACATAATGCAATATTAGACCACATATTATCTACAGTAGACAATCAAGATATAAAGTGCAACCTAGAAGAAACGTCAGTATCAGATCACAAAGCCATAATATGTGAATGGCCAACAAACGTAATCAAAATAAAATATGAAAAAATAAGTAAAATAAAAATAAACCATGAAAATATACAAACTAAATTCAGAAACATAAACAAAGATAAAATATAAACATTTAAAGATTTAATCAACTGCTTATCAAATTTAATTAAAAATGAAACTAAAACAATTACTTACAAAAGGAGAATAGATTATGAATGGGTCAATAAGGAAATAGTAATGAGTATTAAAGAACGAGAAAAACTATACAAACGACACAAGAATAATCCAAATACAATTTCCACCTCACTACTGATAACCAAATTGGAACAACTAGGAATTAGAGAAAATGAACTACTAATATTTGACAGCTATTTAAAACAAAGAAAACAGCAAACTAAAATAAACAAATCACTCAGTAATCCATTAACTCCAGAATACGGGCTGCCACAGGGTGGAGTACTACCCCCCACATTATATATCACATATATAAATAATATTTTTGAATTGAAACTCAGTGGAAAATTATATATCTATGCCGATGACACGTGTATATTGTATAGCGGACAAAATTTATCTCAATTAGAAAACCTAGCCAATAATGATTTAAAAATACTAACAAAGTGGTTCCCAGAAAATCACTTAACCATAAATGAAAATAAGGCGACATATATGCTTATAGCACAGAAAAATAAAAACATTAAAGACTTAAACATTAAAATCGATAACACTAACTTATTAAAAACAAACGAAACGAAATACCTAGGACTAACAATAACTGAAAACTTTAAATGGAATAAACACTTAGAAAAACTAACAAAACAGACTAGTGCAGTAACAGGTGCAATATACAGAGTCGGTAAATTAATATCAACGCATTGTAAACACATTTTATATCACACACTATTCACATCTAATATAAATTATCTCTGTAGCATATGGGGCGGAACAAGTGAACAAAATATTAATACTTTACAGAGACAGCAGAATAAAATTTTAAAAATAGTTTATAACCTTAACAGATTTACCCCCACGAAAGATTTATATAAATTAATCCCAGAACTAACAATAAAAAATAAAATCAACTTTGAACGATGCTTAGTAATACATTAAATAATGCATAGTACTAATTCACACATTCAACTCAAAAAATTCAAACAAATTCACGACCATAACACGCGTAGGCGTAGTAATTTACTAATCCAAATGAACACAACTGATGTCTTGAAAAATAGTATTTTTGTATCAGGCGTGAAATGCTACAATAATTTACCGGTATCAGTCAGGAAAATCACGGACATTAATAAATTTTAAATTAGTTTAAAACAACATTTTATGCAACGTCAATAATTGATTAATTTAAAAGTTAGTAACCTCCAATAACTATTGAAATTCTCCAGTACCAGAATTGATTTATATAATCAATTTCTGTTGGAGATCAATTTCTATATGAAATTGGTGAATAACCAAACAATAATAAAAAAAAAACATATTAAAAAACCGCAAAGTTTACAAGCAAAGTTTTTATGGGTGATTGTTTCGGGGGGTGTTTTTTCGAGGGTGGTATTTCAAAGGGTTGGTATTTCAGGGAGTGATTTTAATGGAGGGGTTTTTTTGGGGAATTAATTTCAGGAATGGTTTTCTGTAAGGATGATTTTTCCTTTCGGGAGTGGGGCTGATTTACCAGGAATATTTTTACGTGGGGGTAGTTTTTCATAACGTGTTTTTTTTTTCGTAGGTGTGTGTCTTTTAAGGTGTACTTTTTTGAGGGAGTGATTTTTAGGGTTTGTTTTAAGCCAGTGGTTTCTTGAGCGTTTTTTTCTGGGGGTAATGTTTGTTAGTAGTGAAGATTAAAATTTTTGTATAATTATTATTATTTAATGATTTATTTAATGAAATACAAAACAACCGTCAAATCAGTGATTATTAATATTACTATATAATAATTAGTAGTCCTGTCTACTGAGATAATAAGCGAAACATTTCAATTATTTTAGTATACTAATTAGTAATTTGCCCGACGCAATAATCGCTTAAATTAGTATATACTATTTTACCTGATCAAATAATCGCTTAAATTAGTATCTACTAATTTACCCGACCAAATAATCGTTTAAATTAGTATATACTATTTTACCCGATCAAATAATCGCTTAAATTAGTATATACTAATTTACCCGATCAAATAATCGATTAAATTCGTATTACTATTTTACCCGATCAAATAATCGCTTAAATTAGTAATTACTAGTTTACCCGATCAAATAATCGCTTCAATTAGTATTTACTAATTTCCGCATAATAACCGATTATGTCGATATATTTCAATAATCGACTAATTACTAATTAGCATATCGATTATTTCCATCACTAAATATTATCAGACAACGGTTCTCAATTAAATTTGATTACATCGAAGTTTGCTAATAAATTAAATTTAAAAAAGAAAATGATGAACATAACAATAGGTGGTGTGAACGAATCGGTTTCAAATGCAACCGAAACAGCAAAACTTGAAATTAAGTCGCGATTAAACAATTATTCAGTAAATATTTTCTGTTTTGTGGTTCCAAAAATTACAAATTCATTACCGCATAAAACATTCCTAAAAAATGTTATTAAAATACCGCATAATATTAATTTAGCCGACCTTCACTTTAATGTATCCAGACCAATTGATACGCTAATTGGGGCCGATTTATTTTGGAGAATGTTATGCAGCTGGCAGGTAGATTTAGGTAAAAATAATCCTATTTTGCAAAAACTCAATTATAGGGGGAGGCCAGGCAAAAAATACAGGACAAACATGCAATTTATCAACAAATTTAGAACATTTTGATTTAGAGCGTTTTTGGCGAATTGAAAACGTAAATGACCGAAGTATAACTTTAAATCCACAAGAAATTAAATGTGAAAATCATTTTGTTAATAATACAACTCGTGATAAAACGGGTCGTTTTACAGTTTCCCTGCCATTTGTTGATAATAATATTGATTTGGGGGATTCATGTAATATTGCGATAAAACGATTTGTCAATCTAGAGAATAAATTATCAAAAAATGCCGAACTTAAAGTAGAATATTCACAATTTATTCAAGAGTATTTGGACTTGGGACACATGCAATTATTGAACCTAGATGATAAATTCGGTTATTATTTACCCCATCACGCGGTATTTAAAAAGTAAAAAGTAAAAGTATTAAAAGGGCCCATCATTCAAGATGAATTATTCACCATACTAATTAGATTTCGCGCTCATGACTATGTGTTATCCGCGGACATATCAAAAATGTATAGGCAAATTAAAGTAGACGACGTGTCAGCTAATTATGAAAAAATATTTTGGCTATTTGAACCTACCGATGAATTAAAAGTTTATCAATTAAAAACGGTCACATACGGGACTACCCCTGCATCATTTCTCGCTACCCGATGTTTACATGAATTGGCAAATATTGAAATTATTAATTACCCTCAGGCTTGAGATAATTAAACGTGATTTTTATGTCGATGACGCAATAGTTTAAGAAAGGTATTAGAAAAGGGTGGCTTTCAACTCAATAAATGGAACGCCAACCCTGAAACGATCTTAAATGGTCTTCCATATGATAAAAATCAGACTTTAATTCGCCTAGACAAAGATTACGATTCAAAAATTTTAGGTTATCAGTGGGATTTGTCACTAGATTATTTTACTTTTTCTGTGAGTAAACAAAGCGAAACACGCATAACCAAAAGAACAATTCTCTCAGAAATTAATTAATTGTCACAGGGAAATTAATTATTAAAAAATTATGGAAACTTAATTTACATTGGGATGAACGTGTTCCTTTAACTGTATATACCGATTGGAAAACATTTAGATCAACCCTGTGTTTAATTAATAATTTCAAGATTGCCCGTAACATTAAATTTAATGACACTACATTTGAGCTACACGGATTTTGCGATGCAAGCGAATCCGCATATGGAGCATGCGTATATGCACGTGTAAAAAATAATAAAAACGTATATTTTACGAATTTAATTTGTGCAAAATCGCGCATTGCTCCAATAAATTCACTAACACTTCCCAGGTTGGAATTGTGAATTATACTGCTTTCACGTTTAATGAATACCGTTCAAGTAGCATTAAAATTTAAAAATATTAATTATGATAAAAATATGTGTTATGATTCATCAATCGTTCTTTCGTGGATCAAGGCTGAAAATGCTAAGTTTAAAACTTTTGTGTCGAATCGGGTCGCGGAAATTCAGGAGTTAACTGATTTAAATAATTGGATGCACGTCTTTACCACTGATAATCCCGCCGATATATTATCTCGGGGTTCCACACCGGAAAATTTAATTAATTTAAATATTTGGTGGAAACGTCCGTCATGGCTTTCCAAAAAGAGTTCAGAGTGGCCCGAATTGAAATTTAATTTTATGAATAACGTTCCTGAGATTGGCGAGGTTTTTATTGCTAATATTATACCTAATGATTGTAGTAACATTTGAGAAAATTACTCGAGTTTTACAAAATTAATCAGAGTCAGTGCATTTTCTATACGTTTCAGCAAAAATTGTAAATTAAAGAAAACCGGAAACAAAAAATTAACTAGTTACCTTTCTAATGATGAAATTAATAATGCCTTATTATCATTACTACGATGTGTTCAAATACAATCATTTTCGCAAGAATAGAAACAATTAATTAATAAAACCGAAATTAATAAAAATAATAAATTATCAACGTTAAGTCCGTTTTTTTGCGAAACTGATCGTGTTATTAGAGTTGGTGGTAGACTAAATAACTCATCACTATCAATTTAATAAAAAAACATCCTATTGTAATACCTGGAAACCACACATTGACTGACCTAATCATTCATCATGAGCATATTAATAATTTACATTCTGGCGTAAATGCTACACTTGCTGCAATTCGAATAAAATTCTGGCCATAACCGGTAAAAAATAATATAAAAAGGGTAATCCGAAGGTGTGTTCAGTGTTTTAACGTTAAACCAATATTTAATAACCCTTTGATGGTCGAATTACATGAACCGCGAGTAACAATAAATACTGCTTTTAATTCAACTGGGATCGACTTTTGTGGCCCTTTTTTTAATTAAAGATGGTGTTAGAAAAAATATCACTAAGAAGGCATACGGTTGTTTATTTATTTGCTCAGCAACCAAGGCGGTTCACATAGAAGTTGTTAGCAGTTTAGCAACCGAAGCATTTATTGCTACATTGCGCCGTTTTGTAGCTCGCCGTGGAAGAATTTCCCACATATATTCAGACAATGCGACTAATTTTGTGGGTGCTGATAAAGAACTACGGGAGCTTAATAAATTAGTAAATTCAGAATTGTGCATAAATAAATTAAATGATGTATTTGCTATAAACGGATTAGAATGGCACTTTATCCCCCCCAGATCACCACATTTTGGAGGACTCTGGGAAGCGGGAATTAAAAGAATAAAGTACCATATAAAAAGAGTAATGGGAAGCTGCATTTTCAGCTTTGAAGAATTAACTACGTTATTTACTCAAATCGAGGCCGTCCTTAATTCTCAACCCTTATGCGCTTTATCCAATGGCCCGAATGATCCCTCATGCCTTACTCCTGGTAAGGACGGATTTGCTTGACCAGTTCACAGAAAAATGTGCACGCTTGCACGCCTTGGGACGAACGGGATAGTTTTTCTACATAACCCTGCAACGATGCCAAATCGCCACCCTGGAGGAAACGAAGACGTTTTTGCCCCCACTTGTAAATAATCCCTTCATTTTTGTATATTTTTTTGTATATATTTTTCTTGTAAAAATTCATTATGTTTTTAGACCTGTAAGTGTTAGGTTGATTTTGAATACATGAGTTGTTTAGAAGTTATTATTTTTTTCGGTGACATTAATTTTATTCCGGTCGTTACAAACAGTTACCTTACAAGTAACACAAGTCTCAAAAGCTACAAAATGTACAATATTTCTTTTTTTTATTTCAGATGTGGTGCTAAAGTTTGGCACAATAAATTCAAACTAATTTTGGAACTAAGAGATTTAGTTTCAGGATTGACAAAGCCTTTTCTTAATCAAGACTGTCTGTGCGTGAGAAAGAGTCACATCCTTCACGAAGTAATCATGTCGTAGCAAAACACAGCGGATCTAAACTAGAAAAAGCTGAAAAATAATTATTTAATATACAGGGTCCTGCATCTCACCTCCCGTCTTCTGTAGCTCAGTTACTAATTAAGTTAGGCTTTTGATATTTGGCAAACTTTACCTGTATCCTAGGGCGAATGTCAGGAAAATATTTTTGATAATACAGGGTGCCCTAAAAAAGTTTGACGTCATTATGATATATATTTTTAGATTACATGCTATATATTTTGTTCTTTATTTGGGTGCCTTCTATGGATACCTACATACCCCTAAAATTTTATAGAAATTGGTTTAGTAATTTTAGCAAAAAAAAATAAAAACTAAATAAAATCAGTTTTGCACCATTGGTTTAAAAAATTAATAAAAAATAAAAATAGTGCCTCGTTAATAAAAATATACAATGTACTTATTAAATAAGGTCTGACAGTCCCGTTAACCAAGTTTTATTCAAATGAATTATACAGAGTGTCTAAAATTTAGTGTCAAACTTTACAACTTTAAAGCACTTTATTTTTCTTATTTTAAATTAGACCCCTGTATATTTTTATGTCATTCCATGCGGAATTATAGAACAAACATTTTTCCTAATTACAACCCTATCGAAATTCCTAACACATTAAAAGTTATTTGCAGAAAACTCGTTTTATCAACTAATCCAATAGCTTTTTTAATGATAAAAATCGAAGGTGTCTTTCAAAAACAATTTATTGTTTAACAAAGTGACAAAAGCCTATTTTGACTTTAGTAATGTAAAAGTTAAAAGCATTATAAGTTAAGCTCTTTATATCCAAGAATTTGTTGTCATGAAGTACAACCGAGACGATCTCGTAGATATGATTTTCATATTAGGAGAATGCGAATAGAACTGTTTTTTGGCAAGTCGAGTTTACGCACAGCGGTATCCGGAACGACGACATCCAGACAACAGGAGCCTGGAAAACTTATTGGAAAGATTTATACATACCGGTAATGTAAACTATACAAATCCAGTTAGAAATAGGCCGGTTCGAACTGAAGAAAATCAATGGGCTGTGCTATTATCAATTACGGAAAATCCATCCGTTAGTCAACAAGCAGTCGCTGCTGCCCGCTGCTGCCGTGGATGTAAGCGAAAGAGCCGTTCAACGAATGTTAAAGGACAACCGTTTCCATGCCTATCATATCCAGTTCCATCAAGAACTCTTTGAACAAGATCAACGTGTCGAATTTTGCAACTGGGCGCAAACTAAAATTAGGGTACATGTTGACTTTTTTGATAAGGTTTGATAAGGTTTTCTGATGAGGCCACCTTTCATAAAAATGGATTTGTGAATCGTCATAACTTCCATTATTATTGCGACCACAATCCAAGAGTTTTTAGGCATGTTGATCAACAACACAGATGGGCAATAAATGTGTGGGGGGGAATTATTGGTGAACATATTATTGGCCCTCACTTTTTTAACGGACATTTGAATGGACCAACGTATCTGGATTTTTTTGCAAAATCAATTGCCAGATTTATGTCAACATTTACCAATGGCTGTGAGGGATGCAATGTGGCTGCAACAGGATGGAGCTCCAGCACATTATTCATTACAAGTCAGGGATCATCTCAACACAACCTTCCCGAATCGGTGGATTGGAAGAGGCGGGCCAAGTAAATGGCCGCCCCGATCACCCGACTTAACTAAATTAGACTTCTTTTTGTGGGGCTACGTTAAGGAAATCGTTTATCAAGAACCTCCAACCACACCAGAAAACATGCAACAAAGAATCATAAATGCATTTCACAACATTACACTCGACCTATTACGAAGAGTTGCAAGGTCATTTCATACTCGTCTTCAATTGTGCCTCCAAGAGAACGGAAGACATATCGAACATAAGTTCTGGTAGGTGATTAATTTTAGAAATGCGTATTTTTGTCATGTTTTTTATGAAATGTTATTACTAAAACTATTTTTTATACAAAACTTAATACCACGCGATCGTAAAAAACATGATTCAGAGCAGGCCTTGACTAGAACAACATGGTTGGCAAGACAAATTTCAGAATACTGTTTTGTGTTTAAATTTATTTGAAGTTTCCTGTTTTTTTTTAATTGAAATCAGTGTTGCTAATCGTTTTGTAGTAGTCAATGCCGCTCTGAATCATTTTTTTTTTGATCTCATTGTACTTTCACGATGTGTAATATGTTTAGACGAAAATCTGTGAATCCTTTAAAACTTTCGAGATGCAATTTAATTACAAAACATGTTATGTCAATAAATTGTTTTTCAAAGCCACCTTCGATTTTTATTAATTAAAATGGCTACTGGATTAGTTGATAAAACGAGTTTTCTGCAAATAACTTTTTATGTGTTAGGAATTGTGATAGGGTTGTAATTAGGAAAAATGTTTGTTTTTTAATTCCGCGTGGAATGGCATAAAAATATACAGGGGTTCCAATTTAAAATAAGAAAAATACAGTGCATTAAAGTTTTAAAAGTTTGACACTAAATTTTGCACACTCTGTATAGTTCATATCCACCAAACTTGGTTATCGGGACCATTAGACCTTTTTTAGTACCTTCTATAATTTAATTGACGAGATACTATTTTTAATTGTTATTAATTTTTTAAATTAATAGTGTAAAACCGATTTATTTTAGTTTTTATTTTTTTTTTTGGCTGATATTACTAAACCGATTTCTATAAAAATTTAGGGGTATGAAGGTAACTATAAAAGGCACTCAAATTATTAACAAAATGTACACCATTTAATTTAAAAATATATATCATCATGACGTCACACTTTTTTGGGATACCCTGTATAATCAACAATATTTTCCTGAAATACGCCCTAGGATACAGGCAAAGTCTGCCAAATATCAAAATCCTAACTAAATTATTAACTGAGCTATAGAAGACGGGAGGTGAGATGCAGGACCCTGTATATATTAATAAATTACATACTTTCTATTTTATTTTTTGTAAGAAATTATTATTTTATTATATAGCTATACATTTGTTTTTTCTTTTTGTGCATTTTATGCATAATCAAATAAATTTTTATTTTTGTAATTTGATTTTGATTTTCCCCCCTTTTCAATATAATTTAATTTTCCCGCTTTTTAATAACATTTTAATTTTCCTGCTTTTTAATAACATTTTAATTTTCCCGCTATTTAATATCCGTTCTTGTCTTAGCGCCCCCTGCCGGTAGTAATATGCAAATAACTGCATTTTAAATTTTGCGCGTTCAGTAAAATTCTGGGGTCCCTAGATAAAAATTCGACTGATTGCCAGCGCCCCAATCCACTGGTGGCAACCTGTCACTCGGGGAGTCGCACATCTATTCTTGTCTAGGGTTTCAAACTCACAAAAGAAATGAATGAATGATGTTTTTCTCAATATTTCAGTTATTTATTTTTCTGTCATTTCTGTTTTTAACTTTTAGTTACCTTTAAGTAATAATTTTTAATAACATTTGATGTTTCTTTACCATAGTTTGATGTTGATTTATCATTCATGATATTTTTCTTAAATATATATTGATGCGTTTTGTCAATTTTTAAAGTTAACATCACAATAATATGTTTATCAAGATAAACTTTTTAAGTTTTCATTTTTTGTCAGCTAATTCATACCATTAAATGGCTACCTACTGTTTATTTTAAACTACTCAATATTTCAGTATTTTATACGCTTGGCTCATGACGTAAAATTTCGAGTTTAGAAAAGCCTGAAAATTTCGTTTGATCGCGTAGCTCTACGCACTACGCGATCAAGCCAAATTTTAAGGCTTTTTTAAACTCGAAATTTTACTTCATATTTAATCAAGGAGTGGAAAACACTCGTGAGGTGTGTTTGTCCTCTCGAGAATGCGCCAGTAAAAACATATTTTAGTTTGTATGCGGTGGTACTACTGTTTTATATACTTCTTGTCAATCGATGATGACCATAATAACTTAAATGATGTGGTATATTATGATAATCAACCATAATACATTTCAGTCAAATTGAATAATGCGCTTAATCGTTACAAATAAAATTAAAAATATTTTTTTTAATTTTAAAAACTAATTCCGGCTTAACCGTAAAGTTTTAGATATACATAAATTGTGTCAAATCATCATATTTTGATCCCAGGAATCTATGGTTAAGCCATTTCCCCACATTCACGGGACACCCTGTATATTACCCATTATATTTTTAATTAATTGCAATGTGTTCCGTTTTTTTTTTTCATATATTTTTTACATTTTTATTAGTATATCTATTACAATTTTTATATATTTTATAATAAAGAGATATTAATTACATTGGATGATTTTTATTTTATCAATTGGACCGCTTTCTGTAGAATGAAACTAACCCATTCAATTTTACATATGAACTGGTTCCTTTCTGCAGAAATTCGTCCAATAAATGACTGATGACGCCGTTACGATTGAGGGTTTAAACAGTTGCCTGTTCGCTGACGACGTCCTCGCGATTTAGGTTTCGAATGGGTGCCTATTTGATGACGACCTTGTCGCGTGTGAGGTTTTGAATTGTTGTCTATTCGATGAGTACGTCGTCACGATTTAGGTATCAAAATGCTGCTGATTCGACGACGACATCACGAATAAAGTTTCGTATAGTTGCCGATTCGGTGTCAACGTCGTCACGACGTCCACATGCTGCCGATCGGCATAATGCCGCCGATTCGTTGTCGGACATTGACATCGAATCGGCAGCGACGTTCGACACATCGTATCCGAACATGAGATAAAAAATTTGGGTTTCTATTTAAGATTTCAAAGTTGCGCCACGCCCCGCCTACAGGGGGGGATCCTGCTATTTTTTCTGTATGATGCGTATTTTTCGAGATATACGTTATTTCAGGTTAAATGTATCACCCGGTATATTTGAGGCTTAGTATGTACAACAACACCTCACATATTGAAAATATTGTATAGAAATTACAGGGGTCTTATTCCTGAACTTGATCGCAGACAGGGCCCGTATTCCCGAGATTGATGACCATAGATTACTTACAGATACATGACTCCCATGTTTATATTTGGAACGTTTCAAGCTGTCAATTTTTTTTTTCGTTTCACCCTTTATCAGGAGAGGCGCTGACGTCGAATAATTAGCGGGATGCGGGGCGGGCGGGGTTTTGGCGGGTATATTCCTATATTCAAATTGAGCTTATTTAAAATGAAAGGTAAGACTAATAATAAAATCATAAACAATTTAAAACATTTATTAAAAAAATAATTAATTATTGTATACAAACATAAATATTTAATGAAAAATATAGATATAAACAAATGTGTTTCACCATCCTTTTAGTTGGAATGTTTTATAAGTATATATTTATAAAAATATGAAGTATAAACATAAATGTATTTCAAAACATATAATGTGCGATTCTTAAATGTACACAATCTACAACACATTAATTGTCATACAAAGACAAGAATAAAACACTCGATTTCATTCATATTTACGTATAAATGTATTATATTAATTAGTATAATAAACAACAGAATAATACATGAAATTGAAAATACTTATATATTTTTGAAAATGTTCATGAGTTCTCAAATATATATTAAACATTTATTTATTTTGTAATTGTCACAAGTGTGTTTACTCGCTCATGGATGTGCATCACTTATATATATATATATATATATATATATATATATATATATATATATATATATAGTACGTATGTATTGCTTTGAACTATTATATACAAAAGTATTCAATGAATGTAATACACATTGCATATATTATGTATTATGTAAATACTTATATTGTATATTAAGAACAAAGAATACTTCTTCAGTTAAATTTATAATTGTTCTTAAATAATAAATAATGATAAATAAAAATTATAATACAAAATACAAGCATTATTTAGTTGCATTCGTTTTGCAATATTAATGAACCTTTTAACACCTATATTAATTAATTTAAATTTAAACAAATATTTTAAATTCGTTCTTTTGTATTATATTACGTACGTCAGGCATTTGCTGCTTTCAGTGTTAATAAATATTATTTTAAAATAAAATAACATTAAAAATAAGGGGATTTATATAAATCTAAGATAACAATTAATTTAAAGGCAAAAGTATTGTCAACATTTCATATACTTATCAATTTTAACATTATAATTGATGTATAAAACAAGATGTTAACACATTAAAATTATATATGTATATAATGTTTGCCCCTTTGCCTCTAAAAATATGTACCCCACATAATCTTAAATTAACTTATTCTATTGCTGGATACTGTAAAGCAACAACATTATTGATAGTGGAATAAATTTATTAATTTATGATGAGACAATCTTTAAGCTACCTAAAAACTTCAATTATAAACAATCTCATTGTCAATAAGATCATCCATATATTTTCAAATATTTTTAACTAAATAACATTTTATTTTTTGAAATACGAGAGGTACGTGATTTCAGTTTTGTGTATTTCTGTAGAGCCATCTTTTTAATAATGTAATTGATTTTTATATGTTCTGTTCCATTCAAAATCCTATTTACATTACGTACCCACATATGTACATAAAAAGAAATCATATAATTATCAATGACATCAATTAAATTGGGCTCTGTGCAGGTGAAGGCAGTGGACAAATTGAATAAATTTATTTTTGATTTTAAAAATGGAGCAATATCACTATATGGGCAAATTTTTGAAATATAATATTGAATAATTTGAAATGATTTTGAAAGGTAATTAAAAAAATTGTGCGGCTTCAAAAGAGTTTTCCCATTGTAATTTCTACATTCAATGTAGCAATTGAAAGACTCTTTGTTATCGCACACTAATTCTTGTTTACAAGTATTACAGCCCTGCACTCTCTTTAATATATGTTTTCCCATATATCCTGCTATGTAGGCATTAGTATTATCACATACAAAATTATATGAACTTTTATATGCAAACATAGCAGGTATATTCGGGGGTGGATATGTACGTGGTAGGGAAATATCATTAGTTAAAAACATTTGTAAAAAATTCAGTACCCCCTCAGTACCATCAGTTTCACAATTAACATACGGAGAATTGACTGTCATAAAATTGTTTACAATTAAAGCTTTGAATAAGGACTTAAAAGACGAACATGTTAGATTTATATTGCGCCGTCCATAACTCCTTATACACCCAAAGAAATTTTCTATGGGATCTTGATTAATATTTCGAGGACATACGTGTTCAATAGACTTAGAAGATAATTTATTCCACAGGCAGTGCAAACCTTTTAATGTACTTATCCAGTTTGTAATGCATGGCGGAATAAATTTTCCATTAGGTCTAATAAATCGTATAGTTCTCAAAATATTAATCGCATTGGAATAAAATGCAACATGTCCACTCTTTTTAGAAATCGCGCACCTTAAAGGTTTGTTATCATCGCCATTAATTAATGAACCATTCACACTATCAAATAATCGAAGAATAATAGGAACTCTGCCGTACCTAACATAGTGTCTGTCTGAGATAACTCATTACCATAATTTACTAAGAATCTCAATGTTGCTGAAGTTCGCTGTGAAAAAACTTGTGCAGCAAGTTTCACCTTCATCTTGTTCATTTTCTGTTCATATATATGGCAATCAGTTATCTTAGGCAGCATCTTAGAGTTAAAGTCCCCATTATCCATCTCATGGAGCTTCACAATATCCGACCAGCAAGCGATATAGTTTGTGCCCTCCCATCTGAATGACGCATTATATTTTAATAAATTATTCCTGACACATTTCAGAAGATGAGGTGGATCGAACAGAGGTATTATTTCTTGATCACGTATCAAGAAACCTTCGTACCGATTCTCCTCACCACCTAAAATGTGTCTTCGATTTGTATCCTCCCTCAACCGTTTTATTACTTTGACATTGGTTGCATGTTGGTCGCATATTGTACAAACAACATGCAAACCAATGTCTTGTAATTGTTTTATAATGGTTTTTATGTTCCTGGTAAGGTCTGCAACACCCATACCGTGTTCCACAAAGAAATATGCTATGGGTTGTTTCCATTTCACCAGTATCCCACGAACCATAAAAACCATTACATGGTCAGCAAAGCGTGCTTTGGTACTCTCACCACAATTAACAAAACCGTCAATGGAGGATTCAACCTTATTAAAATATAAGCCTGCACTAAGTGACATTTCGCCAAACAGAAGGGCACAATACTTATCAGCTTCATCCATCTGATCACAAGAAATTTTCAACAACTCCAAAATTGGGTTATTAATACCCGGACCAATGGGAATTCTATTCAACAAGGTTTGTAGGGATTGCCTCGATGGAAGAGCAAACACTTTTGCTAAGAACCTGTACAATTTAGGGCCTTGCTTAAACATTGCCAAAGCAAAAGTTTTGTCTTCCATCGAAAACCGCCTACCCCAAGGTTTATACTATTGCAACCTAACTTGCGACAACAAAAAGTTAAAGGATGTTTTATTCAATTTTGCACGCCATCCTTCGCCGGTTTTTGCAAATTTCATTGCTTGCTCAAGACGTTTCTTATTAGAAGCGTTTTGAGCATTCAATTTTCTAGCAATCCGTTGAAGGTCACGTGCATATGAATATACCATCCGAGCTTGAGGGGTAAGCTTTCTTTGACTTTTCGCATTTACAGTTCACCTCCAAACCTGTAAATAAAAAAATAAAAATGTTAGATAAGTAAATGGCACAATCATTTGTTTTGTATACCTTCCCCTATGTATTGGCCTCTAAAGCTACCAGTGGGGGCGCTCCAATCCCCGAACCAGCTGCAGAAAACACGTATACTTCGCACATTGTGTATTTCTTTTGAAAATGTGTCGTTGCCGATATCTTAAAGGAAGTGGCATTGTTACAGTGGTTTATATAGTATATGTTTAAGCAAGTAAGTGTGTCCAAATCGTGTTTACATGGAGGTTTTTGGGCTTAACCTACTCACGTTAATTGTAGCCCACATGGTGGATTGTTTCAAGCTTGAGCCAAATTTATAAATATTATAATGTATCTCCAGGAGGCAGATGTATAAAGCGGTTGAATGCGTCTTCTCGGTACCGGCATCGCCACCAGCGGGCGTTTTCTTAGCTGTAGAGGCCAATACATCAATAACGAAATTATTCACAGGGATATGTTTACTGAAATATAAAAATGAAATAGGCAATTTTTAAACTTACATTCTTTCTTGGTCCGGGATTTCTTGAGATCATATGGATTGTTTTTGATAAATATAGATGATGTAACCAGCTCAGCATCTGTGGATGAACATGGATTCATCATCACCAAATACATTTAATCGGCAGAAGACACCTGTATATCATCGGTGGATGTAGGTGGTTGACCTATCATCGCATAGGGATGCTCTATACATACATCCAAATTAGCAGGTGGCACCTTCAGAGCATCAGTGGATGTAGGTGCTCGATCCATCACCGAATAGGAATGGTCCACACATACAGCTAAATGAGCTGTTGCAGATGGCACCTCTGATACTGTGGATGTATGTGGATGATCTATCACCAATGAGGGATCAACTACATCCATCACGAACGAGGGATTGTCTTCATCTTCGGCCAACTCAGCATTTGCCACCTGTACATCATTGGTCGATGCACACGGGGGATCATGTACATCTATGAACAAAATGAAGAAATATAGCTTACAAACAATTAATACCTATTTTAAAATAATGAATCAATGTGGAGTGCATCATTAACTTACCAACTGTTTTCAAAAATAGTGTTGGTACACTACCAGGTAGTAAATTTGTCCTGGATCTTAAGTTACTTTTGGTCGACTTCGCAAAATGCCTGTCACAAACATAATAGTTGCTTAGCTGCTTTAATGATTTTGTATACAACTCAGGCCGATTAACTGCTTCCAGCCACTTCAGATAGACCTAAAACCAGAAATAATATAGTATACTTATATTTATTTTTTCTAAGGGCTTATTCCCAAATTTTAGAAAAATTAATGTAGTAAAATTATAGTTTAATACACTTCCAAGAAATTTATGCTATTGCTGAAATAAGTACATTTATTAATAGTATATTGTACAACGAGCATATAATGATAGCTATTAATCACGAGAACGATGTTTGCGGAACAAGCCGTTAGGCGAGTGGAGTAAGTCGTTCGGAGTGATCAATAGCCATTATATGCGAGTTGTACACTATACTTTGTCCACGACAATATAATGCTTTTGTTTTTTTTTTTTTATTAAGAAGTTATATAAATAGGAATAGTATTTATATTTAACATTAATTTAATACAATACAATATTATTTAGTAATATTAAATGTAATACTTCAACAATTTGTTAAATTAATTGCAGGAATAGAATTTATATCAAAACTAAGATTCTGATTCGTTGTTGAAACATTTTGATTGCATTGATAGGTTTGCATTGATGGGTTTGGCTTTAAGCTGTGTCTATTTTATTTTTAATGTAGTCGTTTATATAGCCTTCTGCTACTGCTGTCGATTTCATGTATCTTCTAATTTTTTATATTAAACCACTTCAAAACTCTCTTATAATGTAAATGATTTTGACGTTTCAATTTAATTATATGACACTTTGCGGACTACTAGATAAAATTTTGAAAATGATATCATATTAAACAGTGTATATTAAACAGTGAATAATGATTAATCACTGACAGTAGTGAATAATGAATATATTTATAATTGAAGAAACACTTAAATATAATGAGTATATTATAAGATAGTCGTGGACAAACATTGTTAAAAATGAAATATTTTAATATTATTTTAATGCTAATCAATTGAACATATGTATTAGAATATGATTATTACAAATTAAATGTATATTATTGTATTTTAAAATAGAATAGCTTTAAGAAAGACTGATTGCATCTTTTGAGTGATCAATTGTCTTAAGGTTATTATAATATATTAACATATATTATGTAAAAGAATGGGATCCATTTAGAATAATAGTTATAATTATTTTTCGGCTGTAATCAATCAGACTTGCATAGTTTTATCAAAGTTAAGCTCTGACAAGACAGTGATAAAACACATATGTATTATGAAAATATATTTAATAATGAATATAAATTTTCATAAATAAATATTATATTTCATATTTAAAATATTAATGGCCTCGTGAGGCTTACTGAATAATGATGAAATATATTTTCTCTATTTTTTTTATTTTTTATTAATTTTTTAGTTATTTTTCAGTCTTTTCCACTTAATAAAGATTATTACACTTTTTTGTCCACATTGTATATTATAATGTTGATATTTTTTTGATTTATTATAATTTAAGTATTCTTTTTTAAACTCATATGTGACAATTGGTAATATCATATTTGTATTTTATGTGTATTAATAATGGAGATATCAGTCAATAAATACTTAAATTGACAAAAATCATGTTGACGAAAAAACAAAAAAGCATTGAATACTTTTGATTGAAATTATTTACTGAGGCCCCCATAATATTTTGTCCTGTGCCCCAACCCCTCTCATCTCTCAGAGGAACGCGTCCCCGCAGTTAAGAATTAAATACTGATTTGTAGTATTAATTTTTAGAAATACTTGAACATCTAGCAAAATGAAACAAATAAACCAAGTTACATTTAGAATTGACAACACTTAAAAATGCATTCAACTAACGCAAATTAGTAAATGAGTATAATTTGTAGTCAAATTAGCTCATAATTAGGTCAGATTAAAAATGTCAAATCAAATAATTTAGATCTTCTTTCTAAGCATCTAAACATATTGTTTTTACAAAGAGCAGCTTACACCCTTTTTTTGCGAAAACTTGTGCATCCGGGTGTCTTTACTTGAATTGTAACACACTTTAACTGCACAGTAATGACTCATTTTTTTTAATGTTTTTAACAATTTTCAGAAATTTTTCAATTTAATTAAATACACATGTGAGCCACACGGATTTAAAATGGAAATAAAATAGCTGAAACTACGAAAATATTCCAATACTTACAGATTTGTTTATGTTAGCACTTAAGACCACTTGATGCATTGATGGGTTTGAATTATCAAAAATGTGAAATATATTTTCACACCAGAAATGCCTCATTGCGCCATCTAGCGAACATTTCTGTAAAAAATATGGAAGAATAAGAAGAATTAGCAGCATATGCGCCTCTGCTGGTATGGGGGTGAAACAACTCAAACAAGAATTTTGACGCCCTATAGAGTTGACAGGCCCTGTTGATGACGATTCGGTCTTACGAAATCTGTCATTTAGATAGGGATGTGAATTTGACAGTTGGCGGGCGACCGATGGTGCGATTAGTTCTAGGAATACCGGCCCCGAAAACGATATTTTTGCTGCCATCTATCAGTAGGTTATAAACATGTTAACAGAAATGTATACGGAATGCGAGAAGAGAAATTATAGAAACAGTAAACTGTAATCAGCTTAAAATTCATTTATTAAAGTCGGCCCTTTCGTCTGTAGATATCACTGTAACTTTCGTTTATAAAAAATATTCTAAAAATATGGCAAGTTAAATTGAATTTGGCTATTTGGGATGACTTTCGCAAACATTTATTTATTCAATAGCCTTATTTTGGAAACAGACTACAAGCAGTAGTTTAGTAAATACTCGCAGCATTATGCGAATATTTACTAAACTAGTCTAGTATACAGTAGTCTGTTCTAAAATAAATACATGTTTGCTTAGTCACTAAATTTTCAAGGCTTTTCTAAACTTTGAATTTTATTTCACGCGTCACGAGTACAAAACACTAAAATATTGTGAAGTCCAAAATTACCCACTGAGCAAAAAACAAACAAATACCGTTACGTCAACATTGTAGCAACAGTAAACGTTATTTTAATGTTGATGAAACATTACTTTAATGTGTTTGTTCAGTGGGTACCTACTGAACTTACTTATATTTAACTGTATTTATAACAGAAACATATTTTTGACTTTAAATTAATTTTTTGTAATAAGCGACGGCTCGCAGCTAACTTCAGCGTCGGCCACAGCGCCAAGGCAAAATTTGAGGTTGGGATCGCGCTTTATAAATACAAGGTATTTACCCTGAAGTTAGGCTGCGAGCCGCCTCTGCTTGTAATTTGGTTTACTATTTTGTTCTAAAAACAATGCATTAAATATCGATATTATATTATGTTCATGTGAATATTTATACTGTTGACTCTTGATATTGCGCAAATAAATACGAACAAATAAAATAATTCGGATCTGAGAATTGTATGAAAGTATTAAATCATTACTTCATAGCAACGAATAGGCCTCTGTTTTAGTTTTAATGACAATGCGTGAGGCCTTTTAAAAGTTATATATAAATTTGGACTGTAAGTACAGTTTTTAAAAAAGAACTAGGTCTTTAACAATACTTTTTTTCCACGATAAAACATAAATTAGCTGTTTTGAACTTTAGAATAAATCAATGTCGGGTTTAGAAAAGCCTGAAATGCACAAACATGGCTTAGTGCAGGATTTTGGTTAATTTTTACAAATATTATTAAATATCGGTTTATTGATTTTAAAATGTTGAATGCACTATAAAAATCAGCAAAGATTTATTAATAGTATATTGTACAATGAGCATATAATGATAGCTATTAATCACGAGAACGAGATTTGTGGAACGAGCCGAAGGCGAGCGGAGCAAGTCGTCCGAGTGATTAATAGCGATTATATGCGAGTTATACACTATACTTTGTTCACGACAACAACAATATACAACACAACATTTATTATATATATTTATCAAATACGCGTCAGTCTTAACGGCCGGTTTTGCTTACTGTGTCAACCGCTAAACTTGAAGTCTAAGGTTTTAAATCATTAAAATTAAAATAAATCATTATCTTTTTTACCTTATCACGGCGGTAGGTTGTATTTAGCAAGTTGCTATATATACATAACAAAACGGCAAGTAGAACTTAAATTTTACTTACTAAATTGGTCAATTTGACTAAATTTCTTCTACTTTTATTATTATTGCCTTTACAAAATAAATATTTTTTTTATATATCTTAATAGATATCTATCACATCTCAGCAGTATATATTTTCTACATTAGTTCGAATCAGTGGTTAATACGCATGGCGCATGAGGTAAAATTTCGAGTTTAGAAAAGCCCCGTGAAAATTTGTTTCGGATCGCTGGCGCGACCCTCGACAAATTTTCTACGCGGGGTTTTTCTAAACTCGAAATTTTACTTCATGCTCAGTCTGGGAGTGGACGACACTCGTTTAATTTTCGTTAGATTTTCAACATATCGAGATTTTTATTAATTGTCATGAATTTTTCAGCATTGATTAATTAATTTAGACGTAATATTAATCATTAACAATTAATAAACGTTTTAAAATTTGCGAGCCCCAAAATTTACGAAATTCTAGAAAATTCATGAGCACCGGCATTTTTTTTAAATTAATGAATATCTAGGAAATACATGAAAGGTGTCAACGTTTTAAAAAGTAACGAAAGGAGTCAAGAATTTGAAAATCAGCAATAATCTTGGAAAATGCTTGATTTTTGTCAACATTTTAAAAATTGTTATAAATCTTGGACATTAAAAAAAAGTTTGAAAATTAACAAACGTATTGAAAAATTCACGAGTCGTCAAAACTGAAAATTAATTAATATCTTAGAAATTCATGAAAATCGACAAAATTTAAAAAAATGGACAAAAACTTAAAAACCCTCAAGATATTGTAAACTAATAAAAATATTGTAAAAAGCCATTGATTCTTTTTTAACGAATGTTTTTCACTCCCAGACTAAGCATGAAGTAAAATTTCTAGTTGAGAAAAGCGCTAAGAATTTGGATTTAGACGCATAGCGGTAATTAAATGGTTGGTTACATTTTTCATGAGTTTCGTAGCCACATATGATTTTTTTATAAAATAAAGCGAAATGGATGTTTTCTTATTTTATTCATTTTATTTTCTTATCTAAGCGTATCGTTGTGATGGATATTTGGATGCAGGAAAGTGACCTCTGTCCGAATTGAACAAAAAACTGACAGTTGACATCGTATTGTTATTTCGGTGCCATTAATTAGAGAATTTTCTGCCGTTTACAAATATACAGGGTGTCAATTTGAAAACAAGCCAGCCAGAATATCTTTGGAACCGTAACAGTTAGAGAACATTTTTCAAAACCGTTTCTAGGATATGGAGGGGGAACCATTTTGACCCACATAACAATCTTCTGCAACCAACCCCTTAGGCTGTAGCCACCATTGCCAATTGTTTTAAATGGCACGACCCTACTTGTGATAACTCATTAGAAAGGTCTTTCAAAATGCTAATCAGTGGTACCAACTAAAGTTTTGATTGTTCCATAAAAAGTGCAAAAAAAAATTTAAATCAATTTATTTGATTTTAAAATTGTTGTCAAATTAGGTATTATAACAATTTATCTTTACAAATTACAAATGAAAAAGCACCGATAAACACAATAATACGCAATATTTATTAGAGTTATCTATTGTTTTATTAAAATATGGACAACTCTAAAAAAAAATATTAAAATAATAACAAAACTTGGTTCAATGGATACATTTATTAACTGAATAAATTGCATTCAAATAAACACAATATGTAACACTGCCATTAGTATTGTTGTGACCATCATTAAGTAATCTGTGCTCTTCACCTTAAACTTGTTATTAATGTTATTAATTTATTTAAGTTGATCTGATAAATACTGTATATAATTGTGTTTACCTATGCTCTTTTATTTGTAATTTGTAAAAATAAATTATTATAATACCTAATTTGACAACAATTTTAAAATCAAATAAATTGATTATGATATATCACAAGTAGGGTCGTGCCATTTAAAAAAATTGGCAAGGGTGGCTACAGCCTAAGGGGTTGGTTGCAGAAGATTGTTATGTGGGTCAAAATGGTTCCCCCTCCATATCCTAGAAACGGTTTTGAAAAATTTTCTCTAACTGTTACGGTTCCAAAGATATTCTGGCTGACTTGTTTTCAAATGTTTTTCAAGATAATTATTTTTGTGTATATTTTCTTTTGTTGTACAATCATTTTATAAAACTAATAAGAGAGTAAAAGATGTTTACATATTTATCCATGCCCAATAATTGTGATTTTATTAAAGTTAATTAAAATAAATGAATTCTTTCACTTCGTTTTAAAAAAATCACATAAAAATAACGAAATAACGCTATTGTGGAGAAACTTTGTTTCAACGTCGAAAAAAACAAAACCGATGCACTAAATGAGGAATTACAGTCGGTCAAAGTTGATTAAAATAAATGTCATTTTCAAAGGCTGATCATTTTTATTCTCATTTTTTTTTAATCGCATAAACTCACATTTTCATAAAATATACCGAAATTGTTGGGAAATTCCCAGACTTTTTCTTTTTCTTTACCTGACGCTGAAACAACATCAGAAAAATCACAGTCGATGCACTGACAGAGGAATTACAGCCGTTCTAAGTTGATTGAAATAAATGTTTTTTTTTCAAGTGCTGAAAACATTAGGCAACAAATTCAGAAAAAAGTTTTGTTTATTTAGTTTTTTTTTAATAATTAGGAATCAACCATATTAAAAAAGCATAATTATAAAGGATAAGGACTGCATCTATTCAAATTTTGAAATTATGTTTTTTTTTTAGAAATACGTTTATACAGGGTTATGTTTGAAACACTTTGTTTTAGAACAGTGTTTTAAAGATGTTTAAAAATAGCCGTCGTGATTTTGACGGTTTTGTTTTAAACATGTTTTAAATCTTAAATTTGTTTAAAACATGTTTTAATTGTTAAATTTGTCTAAAACGTTTTTTTATTATTTTTAATTTGCTAAATTATATTTTATACTACATAAATTTTTGTTTAAATTTTTTAATTTTAGCTAAATTGTTGAAGATATTTCAAATTATATTATTAAACATAACATTTCATTGCAAGAAAATATCAAATATATGTGATTTTTAAATACAGGGAATATTTTTTTCAGGTATACATATGCATACACTGTAAATTTTACGACATTCGTTGTTTTTAATTTACATTATTAGACCAGGGTTTTCCACTCCCAGACTAAGGATGAAGTAAAATTTCGAGTTTAGAAAAGCCTGAATATTTGGATTTGCCGCGTAGCGAAGCGGAGCGGCCAATCCAAATTAGGCTTTTCTAAACTCGAAATATTACTTCATGCGCCACACGTATAAAACACTTAAATATATCTTAAAGTTTAAAATATACGGCTTTAGCAATCTAATATGTAGATGTGAATAAAACGTGAGCCAAATTCTGCGCTGAAGAAATTGTTTAAATCAGTGATTATAGGCAACCCAATAGCTCTTATGTATATTAGGTTGCCTATAATCGCTGTTGTATGTGTGTGCTTTTTGGACATCACTGTAAATCAGTGTTTTCTGGCGTGGCGCATGAAGCCCGCTTCCAAATTCTTAGGCTTTTCTAAACTCGAAATTTTACTTCATACTTAGTCTGGGAGTGGAAAACTTTAATTAAAAGCCTCAAATTAACCGCTTTTATACAACGTATTCCCGCAAATTTAAATAACGCTGTAATTGTCGGGATATGCATACTCAAAAGAAAAATGCCCTGTATGTTCCGTTTTAAACTTGTTTTTAATTGTTATTGTTTTAAACGCTGTTTCAATGAAAAAAACACGTTTTATTAAAAAAAAAACTCATTGTTTTATTTAAAATAAAAAAAACGTTTTTTTAACAACCCTGCGTTTATTACATCATAATGCAATATTTTAGCGTAAATATAACAATTCAGAAAAGCAACGCTGAACTAATAATTATGCAAAATATAATCCTAAACAGTAATAAGCTTAAAACAATAATCATGTTTTAATTTAAAAGTAATTAAGTGATTGTTTTTCATATAATAATAATAATATTACTTTCCCTAAGTATATATATATATATATATATATATATATATATATATATATATATATATATATATATATATATATATATATATATACTATAAAAGCTATCGAAAAAAATCTAAGAGCAAAGTGGTGCATAATTATCGTCGCTATGTTTCAAAAATATTTCTAATCATCAGTGGCGTGCCGTACTCCAGTGGCGTACCAAACTTATGTTTTTTTAAATGGAATGCCCTATTTTTTATTGCAGATTTTGAAAGTGCTCGAAGAGTACTTATTTTTTTATCTAACATGTTATACCCTTCACATTAGCGGCTTCGCTGTTATAACCCTTCTTTCAAAATTGCGCCCCATTTTTGAGATTGTTTTGTAGAGAAACTAATTGACGCCGGCGCCTAAATTTTGAATTGAGGTACAGGTTAAGACCTCGTATACCTTCACATAATTTTTTTTCGGGTAATTTATGGAAAAAAATAATTTTTGATTGAACTTCGCATGTTGTCATTTTTTTCGAAAATTTCAAATGGCACCCCCCTAAAAAATGACGGCGTTGTACAGCCAAAACTCTAAATTTTTCATTGGTACAAAAAAAATTGCATAACGAAATTTCGGAGAAAAATGGAAATTCATCGCAAATGTCGGGAAACGTTTTCCGTTCCCAAGAGTGCCATGAGAAAACAAAAGATTGGTAATTGTCAAAGTAAATTATTAGACGCCAGTAGCAGCCATAAGTCATTTTTGATAAACGTTCTAAAAATGTTCAAAACTCAAGAGGAAATGGTTGACATGATATTTATTCTTGGAGAATGTAACAAGAATTGTTCTTGACGTCACGAGTGTACGCTGCGAGATATCCGCACAGGGCACATCCAAATGAACGTGCGTTTCAAAAAGTGTTGGAGAGATTTACTACTACGGGAAGTGTGAAACGGCCAAGGAGAGTTAGAAAGAAGACAGTTTTTACCGAAAATAATGAACTGCAGGTTCTGGAGGCAGTTATTGAAGATCCTCATACCAGTATCCGTGATATTAGTAGGAATTACGATATTTCAACGCGATCCGTACATCGTGTTCTTCAAAAGTACAAATTCCGTCCATTTAAGATTCAACTGCACCAAGAATTGCAACCTTAAGATTTTCATGCGAGGCAAGATTTCTGCTTGTGGGCTGTCAACAAAATTGAGCAGGAGGAATCATTTCTTATGCGCGTATTTTTTTCTGATGAAGCGACGTTCCATAGAAATGGGCATGTCAATCGCCATAACTACCATTATTACGCCGATGAAAACCCACACGCCATGCGAATGATAAACCACCAGCAAAGATGGTCGCTGAATGTTTGGGGAGGCATACTTGGAGAACACCTTTTGGGTCCTTATTTCATCGAGGGGCACCTGAACGGCAACAGTTATTTGAGGTTCCTTCGCGACGACTTGAATGATCTCTTGGAAAATGTCCCTCTAGCCGCTCTACGACAGATAGTTTTCCAGCACGATGGAGCTCCTGCACATAATAGCCGTGTCGTTCGGGAATTTCTCGATGAAACGTTTCCGGACTCCTGGATTGGTCGTGGGGGTCCTGTGAGGTGGCCGCCAAGATCACCAGACCTCACTCCACTTGACTTCTTCCTTTGGGGCCATATCAAAGACGAGGTTTACAGGACGGTACCAACTACTGTCGAGGATATGAGGGAGAGAATCCGCGCGGCTTTCCGCGGTATATCACCAGAAGTCCTTAGGGCAGTGTCTAGAGCCTGTGAGTCGAAGTTGCGGTTATGCCTCCAGCAGGAAGGTTGTCATTTCGAACATTTAGTTTAAGTTGTTAAATTTTCTTTATCTGCATTTTTCATATCATGTTGAATAAATAGGTACATACTATTATGATGACCGTATTTGTGTTTTTGTTTTCTCATGGCACTCTTGGGAACGGAAAACGTTTCCCGACATTTGCGATGAAATTCCTTCTTTCTCCGAAATTTTGTTATGCAATGTGTATTTCTTTTTGTACCAATGAAAAATTTAGAGTTTTGGCTGTACAACGCCGTCATTTTTTTAGGGGGGTGCCATTTGATATTTTCGAAAAAAATGACAACATGTTAAGTTCAATCAAAAATTATTTTTTTCCATAAATTATGTGAAGGTATACGAGGTCTTAACCTGTACCTCAATTCAAAATTTAGGCGCCAGCGTCAATTAGTTTCTCTACAAAACAATCTCAAAAATAGGGCGCAATTTTGAAAAAAGGGGTTATAACAGCGAAACCGCTAAAGTGAAGGGTATAACATGTTAGATACAAAAATAAGTACTCTTCGAGCACTTTCCAAATCTACAATAAAAAATAGGGCATTCCATTTAAAAAAAAACATAAGTTTGGTACGCCACTGGAGTACGGGACGCCACTGATGATTAGAAATATTTTTGAAACATAGCGACGGTAATTGTGCACCACTTTGCTCTTAGATTTTTTTCGATAGCTTTTATCGTAAAGGAGCTATGGTCCGAGGCGTCTTAAGTGCCACACCCGGTATATATATATATATATATATATATATATATATATATATATATATATATATATACAGGGTCCTGCAACAGTGTGTCGGGCTTTCCTAGCGCCATTCCCGTGAAAAAAACAAAAAAATGTTTCGTACAAAAAATTATTGATTTAAAAATATTTATGGCGTAAAATAATTTTCAAACATACAGGGTGTCCCAATTTTGCAGTATAACAAAAATATTTGTTTTTTTTTAATGGAACACCCTGTATTTATTCAACTTTTCTAATGACATTTTTCAACCTCTACATTGTTGTCCATTTAGTTTTTTATTATGTTACAGTGTTGCCAATTTACAATTTTTTTCTTCAAGTATCATGCATAAGCAAGCTCAACTTTAAAAAATCTTAGCGACCTCGTTTTTTGAAGGTAAGAATAACTTTTAGCAAATATCTCAGTGTGGTTAATAAGCAACGTTTTATTAATGAGCAATTTAAATTTAGTAGTACAGGGTGTTTAGAGAAACATGCCAAACTTTGCAAATTTCAAAGCGGTACAACCCATTTTTTTTAAATGGAATGCTCCCTATTTTATATCATTATTCGATAGGTCTTTTTCTTCTCTTCAATTTGATGGGGCATATCTTATGTCTAAACCCCATAGTTGTTGAGATATTCAATATTTTTCACAAAAGTATCCATTTAATTACATTTCTATGCACTCTAGTAGGCCATGCTGCGACGAAACAACTGTCAAAATGTAATGTAAGTGTCAGTGTGACATTTGATTATGACGAAATTCGAAACGTTAATTTGTGATTTGTAAAGTGATTCTTCGTTTCGTGGTAAAAGTAGACAGCATATAATTACGATGAATTTCAAAAAAGACGAACTAGTCGATATGATTTTTGTATTAGGGGAGACTGATAGAAATTGTTTATTGGCGGCTAGAATTTACGCGAGAAAGAGAAAAGTTTTAGGAACCTGCTCAATAGATTTATTGAAACGGGAAGTGTACATTACAGAAAACAAGAAAGAACAAAACCTATCACCAATGAGGAAAACTAATTTTCAGTGCTCTTAACAGCAACTGAGCATCCCAACTTGAGCAAAAAAGACATCTGTGAAGCAACCAGCATAAGCGAGAAGTCAGTACAACGCATTCTGAAGAAAAATCGATATCATGCATATCATATTCAGTTACATCAAGAACTGAGTAATACTGATTTTCAGTTTCGTTCCGAATTTTGTATCTGGGCAAGACTAAAAATACAGGAGGATCCTGCGTTTTTCCAGTATGTTTTATTCACGGATGAGGCGACGTTCCATAACAGCGGATCTGTCAACAGGCACAATTTTCATTATTATTCAACTGAAAATCCGCATGTTATGAGACAAGTTGATCATCAGCATCGATGGTCATTGAATGTCTGGGGAGGAATTATTGGAACCACATGGTTTCCAATAATTCCTCCCCAGACATTCAATGACCATCGATGCTGATGATCAACTTGTCTCATAACATGCGGATTTTCAGTTGAATAATAATGAAAATTGTGCCTGTTGACAGATCCGCTGTTATGGAACGTCGCCTCATCCGTGAATAAAACATACTGGAAAAACGCCACATTTCTTCGAAGGCCATCTAAATGGGCATATGTATTTGCACTTTATGCGAAATGTATTACCCTGGTTATTAGCTCATATACCTCAACATACAAGAAACAGGCTGTGGTTTCAACAAGACGGGGCACCTGCGCACTTCTCGCGAGATGTGAGGACATTTCTTGATGGTATTTTCCCCAACCAATGGATTGGTAGGAATGGAGCCACTAGATGGCCTGCTAAATCTCCGGATCTAACAAAAATTGATTTTTTCTTGTGGGGATATGTAAAAGAAATTGTTTATAAGGAAGCACCAACAACCCCAATGAATATGCAGCAACGAATTGTTAATGCTTTTGCAAGTATTTCACCTGAAATGTTAGGAAGAGTGAATAGGTCTTTTCAGCGGCGAATTAATTTGTGCCTAAATGAAAATGGAAAACATTTCGAACATTTACTGTAGTATCGTTTCTCTTTTGTATTAATAATTTTGAAGTATTATCTGTATTTATTCATCTCACATTGACTTTTACTTACATTTTGACAGTTGTTTCGTCTCAGCATGGCCTACTAGAGTGCATAGAAATGTAATTAAATGGATACTTTTGTGAAAAATATTGAATATCTCAACAACTATGGGGCTTAGACATAAGATATGCCCCATCAAATTGAAGAGAAGAAATAGACCTTTCGAATAATGACATAAAATAGGGAGCATTCCATTTAAAAAAAATGGGTTATACCGCTTTGAAATTTGCAAAGTTTGGCATGTTTCTCTGAATACCCTGTATTACTAAATTTAAATTGCTCATTAATAAAACGTTGCTTATTAACTACACTGAGATATTTGCTAAAAGTTATTCTTACCTTCAAAAAACGAGATCGCTACAATTTTTTAAGGGGAATATAACAGTGGTCTGAAATTTAATATTAGGTTTATTTAAAAACTAAAGGTCCTAGAAAGTTTAAATTTTGACAGCGTATATTAAGCCCAATTATCTAGTAAAATATCGAAGTACTTTCTTTTTTAACAATTTGCTTTCAGAGGTATGAAAAAAATAATGTTATATTTTTCAAAATTAAAAAAAATATTCCCATATCTTACTAGTTTATACTATAAGGAATACAATGTGAACATTTCATAAAGATGCGATAACTCATGCCCGAGTCAGGTTAAAATAAAAATCTTGAAAAATAAGACCGTAAAATACCGCCGCCTTGCGGATCTTCTCTTAGTTGAACGCGTTGTACACTCATCTGCACAATTATTGGAGGGGCGAGCAGCATGCGGCTAGCGTTTATCCCTGGGCCGGTGAACGCTGCGCGGCTTCGCGTTTGTTTTTCTTTTCTTTTCTCAATCATAGTTAACAAAAACGGCTTGCGTCGTTAGCATTTGTTCTCGTAAAATTAATATTTCCCAATTATAATCGATATTTTATTGTACTAGTGTTTTATTTTTATGCTTTCTGACTACTAATAGAATAAGTATTTTTTTATACTGCATGTTCACTAATATAGAAAACACGAAATGTTTTACTAATTTAAATAAAGATGTGTAATATACCTTTAATATTGGCTTCCCTAATTATTTGACAGTGTCGGTATTATTAAATTATTTTTAAGGTTTTTTAAGCTGATTAATAAGCCAGAAGCAATCAAATAACAATCAGTCTTGTTCAAATCATTATTTCGTCTTAAATCTTTCGTTGTTAAAGCAAATGTTAAATGCCATTAAACTTCTCGCAATAAAACTATTAAAGTAAATTGTAAAGTTTCTAGCAACCAGACCTATTTGAACGAACTGCGACTTCATGAACGAATCAATGATATCAAAACTATAAGAATAGTAAGAATAACGTCACTAATATGACGTTGTTGTTACAAATCAACTATTTTTTACTGAACACAGGTAATATATGTTTGACGAATGTTTAAAAAAATGGAGGGTTTAACTATATTCATTGTTAATTATTTTAGAAAAAATAGAACTACAATAATAATAAGGTAGTTATTATAATGCATTTCAAATAACAAGCTTCTTGCTCAACATTGCACCGAGCCCAATATATTTTTTTAAGGCCCGGCTTGGCCCGACCCGGTCATAAAATAAGAGAGATTGAGTTTTGCCTGACCCGGCCCGGTCAACATTTCAGGTCTAAATAAATAAAAAATATACTTATCTGATTATAGGCGTAGTTTTTAGAAAAAGTAAAAAAAAATATATAAAATTAAGATAATTTCAATATTGAATATACGGGAAAATCGCCTAAGAAAAATTCAGGCCCGTGCAGTGCTCCAATTGACATATCTTTCCTAAATATTTTAGATGACAAATCTCAAATATATTTTTTGTTGAGTATAAAATGTCTGCCTGAAGTCATTTTATTATTTATTTGTTGCATTCATAAAAACTAGAATATTTGATAAAATAAAAATTGAAATTCTCCCGAAAATTTGGGGTATTTACCCAATTTGGCAGAGGCCAAATTAATACACATTATTTTCATGGCCATAGCAGTTAGAAAAGATAATATTCCTATATAAAAAATATCATTGAAAATCCTATGTTCCGCGTTTTTCATACAGGGTGTCTACGGTAAACCGTTCGTTAAAAGTTTATGGGGTTGCCGTTGCACTAAAAATTTGAAAAAAATCCTTGTCATACGGTTAAATCAGTTCTCCTCATGTGAAATATTTTCAACTTTATATCACTTCCGGTTCCACCGGAAGTAGCACCAAATTTGTTATTTCAAATAGAACACCCTATATATTAGTAATTTTTTAGATTCCTCGATTAAAGTGCAACATATTTTATTCAAATATATTTACACTTATCTCTTATAGTTTTCAAGCAGAAAAAATATTTCTAAAATGTTGACCTCTAAAAGGCATCTTGAAATGTGTTTGTAACTTCTCTTAAGAATAAGATAAAAATATGATTTAAATCTCTACTTGTATCTAGGGGATGCCTCTATAGGTATATTCATTGGAAACTGTCAATTTTCACAAAAAGTGTTCTTAAAATGTCAATATCGAAGTGCCGTCTTCAATATCTCGTAATTCAATTTTTTTTAAATGGAATGACCATTTTTTATCACGTGGTACGATTGGGGGGAAGATTTCCTACAAAAAAGTATTAACAACTATACTCCTAAAGCAAGTGGTTTTCGAATTATTTCGAAGATTTGTTTTTCGTCGCATTTATGGAGGGAATAATGCGCGCATAAATCGCAACTAAATTTTAGTAGGCAAGTAGTAATGTTTTTGTTTTGTCGCGTATGTAATGCAAGATGTCAAATAATAACAGTATATTAATATAACAGTATATTAGTAGTATCCAGTATGAGCGGACACGTTGCGCACGAGCCGCGCAGCGGCGAGTGCAGTATTCCGCGAGTATGTAATTGCCATACCACCTGAGAAACGTACGATACTTTACCTACGCCCTAGCAAAATAAACAACGAGCATTAAAGAACAACTTATTTATTGTAATAATTTTTAATAGTACCATGAAAATGATGGAAACTAAATTACTACTTGAATAATATACAGGGAATAAAGCTGTACACTTTCCGACATTCGTTGTTTTTTAAAAGAGTTCAATTTGAAGCTTTAAACGAGTGTTTTCCACTCCTAGACTAAGCATGAAGTAAAATTTCGAGTTTAGAAAAGCCCCGTGAAAATTTGTCGAGGGTCGCGCAACTCGAAATTTTACTTCATGCACCACGCGTATAAAACACTAAAATATTGTGAAATTTATTTATATTCGAACTTCAGTTGAAATCTGTGTTTTATACGCGTGGCGCATGAAGTAAAATTTCGGGTTTAGAAAAGCCCAGAAAATTTGTCTCGGGTCGCTGCGCGACCCTCGACAAATTTTCAAGGGGCTTTTCTAAACTCGAAATTTTACTTCATGCTTAGTCTGGGAGTGGAAAACACTCGTTTAGAGCTTCAAATTGAACCATTAAAAAAAAAACAACGAATAACTAAAGATTTAAAGAAAACAAGCTGAATTTGGTATACGTATATTTTAAAGAAAAACTCCCTGTACATCAAAGAAATGTCATTACCCTGCATAAATGCGACGAAAAACGAATTTTCGAAATAATTCGAAAACTACTCGCTTTAGAAGTATAGTTGTATAATATTTTTTTGTAGGAAATTTTCCCCCCAATCGTACTACGTGATAAAAATTGGATCATTCCATTAAAAAAAAAAAGAATTACTTGATATTGAAGAGAGCACTTAGATATTGACATTTTAAGAACACTTATTGTCAAAATTGACAGATTCCAATTAATTTACTCAGGCATTCTCTAGGTACAAGTAGAGATACAAATCATATTTTTATCTTATTCTTAAGAGAAGTTACAAACAGATTTCGAGATGCCTTTTAGAGGTCAAAATTTTAGAAATATTTTTTTTTTCTTGAAAACTATAAGAGATAAGTGTACATATGTTTGAATAAAATATATTGCAATTTAAAGGAGAAACCCAAAAAATTACTAATAAGTAGGGTGTTCTATTTAAAATAACAAATTTGATGCTACTTCCGGTGGAACCGGAAGTGATATAAAGTTGAAATATTGCACATGAGGAGAACTGATTCAACCATATACCAAGGATTGTTTTCAAAGTTTTAGTGCAACGGCAGCCCCATAAACTTTTAACGAATGGTTTAGCGTAGACACCCTGTATATATCCGGCATATAAATATTTACAAGGAGCTTGTGAACAGGAATTATTTTATTATTATATTTTTAAGAAATAATCTCTAATTTAATAAAATAAAACACATAGTTTGTTCGGCTGTCGAAACTGGAGTCTTAAAAGAAAAAATAATGTGTTATAATGACAAGAATAAGAATCATCGGTTTTGTAAATACCGAAAAATAACACAGGATCCGATAACGCTTTCTAACGAATTAAAAACAATACATAGCTTGTATGTATTATCAGCGTGTTTAAATAATACGAATCGACACTTTCCTTAGATCCGTCTTTTTTATACGCTTTTTTTCGTCTATTCCACGCGACGCGGGACCCCATCCGTTCATGCCAAGGAGCAATGCACAAATGCACAGCGAGCTGCCGCTTTTCTCTCTGACTGTATTCGCCCCACTAGTCCTGTAAATTTGGCATCGGATGAGCTACTCTAAACTATGTGGGTCTCTCCAACACGATCGGCGTGTTACACTGCAATAATCCCCTTAAAGTTGGGCTTGCTTATGCATGATACTTGGAGAAAAAAATTGTAAATTGGCAACACTGTAACATAATAAAAAACTAAATAGATAACAATGTAGAGGTTGAAAAATGTCATTAGAAAAGTTGAATAAATAGAGGGTGTTCTATTAAAAAAAACAAATATTTTTGGTGTACCGCAAAATTGGGACACCCTGTATGTTTGAAAATAATTTTACGCCATAAAGATTTTTAAATCAATACATTTTTGTACGAAACATTTTTTTGGCTTTTTCACGGGAAAGGCGCTAGGAAAGCCCGACGCACTGTTGCAGGGCCCTGTATATATATATATATATATATATATATATATATATTGTCGTTTTTATACAAGCGGTCAATTTAAAGCTTGTAATGAGTGTTTTCACTCCTTCATTAAGCATGAAGTAACATTTCAAGTTTAGAAAAGCCTGAACATTTGGCTTGGTTGCATAGTGCGATGGAAACTTTTCAATTATATACTTGAAAAAGAACAATACAGCATAACTCAATTTTGATGTGTGAAATCTCAAACTTTGTATGTTGTGAACTATTTTCTGACGCTATTCTGTTTAATGTTTATTACCGTTTTTGTGTATCAATGATTTTGCAAATAAAGAGTTATTGATTGCATTAAAGAAACTTGAAATTAGCTGTAGTTTTGTAAACAGTAAAAATCGGACCTATGTTTTTGTAATCTATTGCCTTTAAATCAGCCCCTAAACGCAGTGTTTTTTTGTATACACTTGTTCTGAATCACACTGTGTGTTCTGAACGTTCAATATATTTTGTTAGTTTTACATCGGAAATAAATTGTACTGATTGTCCTGCATATTTTCTCCCATTTAACCGATTCTCTATCTCTTACCGTTTAGAAGATACTTAAAAATAAATATCTTTTATTTAGTTTAACTAAATGTTTAAATTAAATACTTTTGTTACATTATGCTATTTTTGGGTGTTGACAAGTTCGACTATGAAATCAACGTTAGGTAGATCAATCTTATATAATTTGGTGACAATATACAGGGTGCGGCAGGTAAACTTGCTCATTTGAAAGGTCAATAAAAGAAAAAGTATTTTACATATCGATTTAAATCTTTTTTGATCGTATTGTACACATCCTGAATTTTTGTTTCAAGTGGTTTAAAAATGACATCGGACAAATGGCGGCCCTCATTAGCGATACACTGATCCACCCGCTTTTTGAAGTTTCGCTCCACTCTTTCGAGCATATCGACGGGAATGTTGCAGGGTCCGTGGTTTGTCATTGTAATAATGGATTTGAGATATCCCCATAAAAAGAAGTCACAGAGCCAAATCAGGGAGCGCGCCGGCCACAGTACGTCACCCCTCAAGGAGATTAGGCGCTCGTGGAAGTGTTTCCTCAAATATACCATTGAAGTTCTCGCTGTGTGTGCCGTGGCTCCGTCCTGCTAGAACCATATATCTCCAAGTTCCATTTCTTCCAGTTTTGGGAGAAAAAATGCCACAATCATTTCTCAAAAACGACAGCCTCACCCTCTCGACGTTTTCTGGTGTTCTGGAAGTCCGTTGACCTCCAGGCCCTTTTATTGTCACACTGCCACTTTCCTGAATGCGTCCACCCACGAAACGATTGATTGCCGATATTATTGAACCGAGTTCGGAAGGCGCGTTGGGGGGCAACCACCGAACGGCCATTGGAAAAGTAGGCCTCGACGGCGAACGCACGCTCCTCCTTTGTCCAACGCATGACGACAACTGGCTTGAGCAGTAACAAAATTTCAAGACCCCCTCTATCGAATGAGACCCTCCCTACCCCCTTCTGACCACGGCTCGCACATTGGCGCCCAACTTATTTTGAAACAAAATGTAAATTTTCTAATTTCGATTAAATCGCCTAAATTAAAGGGTAGACTATCACAAGATTTATTAAGGAAGATGTTTTATACGAATGCTTAGGTTTGGGGCCCCGATGGGTTTGTGGGTAGAGGCCCTGCCTTCATACTCAGCGGTTACGGGTTCAAGTCCCGCCGGATGGGATCACTTTTAGGTAAAACGTCATTCCATCCAGATTAATCGATGTGCGTGATTGTGTTGTGGTGTCCAAAATATATGTTACGCAATATATAATGGCATAAGTCCAATTACACATGGTTGCATAGCTAAGACCGGGGTCATAAGCTGACTGCATAGCTAAGGCCGGTGTCATAAGAAATGCTTAGGTTTTTTTGATATGTGACAAAATGTAGGACCGCAGCAGATATCGCAAATGTTTCAGGTGCCAGCGTACCAGAGCTGGGGAGGATTCGAATCATTCAGGATTCGAATCCTGGATTCGAATCCTTTTGGAGAATTCAAAAGAGGCATTCGAATACTTTAGTTCAACTGGATTCGTGATCCGAATTCGTTACATTTTTTTAAGAGGATGTGTATTCGAATCCTTATAAAAGGATTCGAATATTTAAAAAAGGATTTGAATATTTATAAAAGGATTCGAATACTTACAAAAAGATTTGAATTGTCAAAAATGATTCGATTTAATTGTGAGGATTAACATGAAAAATGTCTTTTGTGTGTTATTAAATTTCTCGTTAAATCACTGTTTTATACGCGTGGCGCGTGAAGTAGAAGTAAGGTTATTTGGATTCGTGATTCGAATCATATTAGGTGATTCGGATTCGTCATTGGAATCATATTAGGTGATTCGGATTCGTGATTCGAATCTTTTTTACGAGGATTCGTCCCAGCTCTACAGCGTGCGTTATAGCGTTTTCGGCTTACACGGATTTAGTGAGCATCTAAAGCGGGTAGTGCCGCTATTCAGTGCTTTGTTTTCAAACCGCGTTATTTTGGCCGGCAAAATAACTGCACTAGAAATAGAGCACTCGCTACATGGGCTAGCATCGCTGTCTTGTCCTCAATCGGATCGGATGCACATTTTTCTGTAGAAAGTTTGGAAACAGAAAACGCAAAACCTCGGCGAGTGCAGCACTAGGGCAGTAAGCAGAAATCGCTATTAGTTTTTGCCCGATACATATTTTATAGGCAGTCCGCTCCGGTCAATAACATTTGACTATTTTTTATTTATTTACAATGGCAATAAAGAATATTGTATAATACGAAATGCGTTGTTGCGATCTTTAGTCATTCTTAAGAATAGAAACTAGATGGATTGAAAATAAATTTAATAAAACACAACTATGGAAGTTTAACAAATTTGGATAAACATCGCATTATAAAGGTTGATTTTTTATAGGTATAGAACTTCAATCATGGATACCTGTTAAACCAATGTCAGAATGAGAAGCTGTTGGAGGCGTGCAACGATTACAAATTGTGGAAATTTATTTCCAAAATGTGCACTCTGTGCGTCGAATTTATAGAGGACTTCGCCCATTTACTGATTTTAAACCGCCAAATAATTGTTAGTAATAAGGCTCATTTTTGGCTGAATGTACTCGTGAATAAGCAAAATTGTGTTACTGTGTAATGTGGATTGCATGCTGAGGGCATCATTGGCCTCTACTTTTTAAAAAATGAAGACAGCCCCAATGTTACCATCAATGGCGAGCGCTACAAGTCAATAATTCAACATGTTTTGTTCCCCAACTTCAATGCAAATCTTCCATCTTGCCACATCCCCATTGTTGGGAGAGACGTTTGGTGATCAAATTATTCCGAGACATAGGCCTGTTAATTGGCCCCCCAGATCATGTGATTTGATCCCATTTGACTACTTTTTGCAGGACCAAGTCAAATCACTGATCTATGCTGATAAACCAACAACGATTGAAGACTTAGAGGTCAACTTTCAGCGCGTAATTAAATAGATTAGCCCGGCCACATTGGAAAAAGTTATGAAAAATTGTACCAATAGAATGGTTCATCTAAGACGCAATCGTGGTGGTCTCATGCAAGAAAATTATTTTTAAACGTTAAATGTCATTACATTGGTTGCCTATTAAAGCTAAAACATCTATTGTTTTATTGATTTTTATGTGTTTTATTTGAAAAAAAAGTTCTATACCTCTAAAAAACACCCGGTACTTTCGGGTACGGAATACAAATAAGGCTCTGACTTATGATCGTACAATGTGTTTTAATATGTATTTCTATCTAGAAGAAAGTTTCCGTCAATAGGACGGCAAACTTTAAAAATATCGAGGTCTTGGGGGTAACTAATTACTGCGTATAGGAGAGGGGAATTGTTGTAAAAGGAATTTTAATTAGCACTCTAAGAGATGATCAGTTTGTCATTTGCAATATTGTTACTACGCATGGATGAGGAAGATGAACATATTTCAGGAAAATAAAGTGTTCGATTTAAATATTGTCACATTTATTTAATATTTATCTACAGAAAATGTACACATTTTTTTTGTTTCAATATAATACAATGTTAAAATGTTAAATAGCTATACAATGTAATTTATTTAATACACTTTGTCAAAGTATTAAGTGATCAATCTACATCATGTAATAAAATTACATTTAGATATAAGAATGTAAATAAAAGGTGAATTGAGATTACGTTTAGGAACAGCCCACCAATATAGCTCAATATTGAAATATGCAATGAATTGAATTTATACAGATCGCCTTATGTATTCTCTATTCTACAATACTAGTGCAAATATAAGTACGGTGTGCGAAATATTGTTTACCATTACACAATAATGTATTCTAAAGCAACCGATTGAAACAATCTGGAGTGCTAGTTTCAATCACATTACATGAAGATTCGTCGCAGATCCGTAGGGGATGTAATCATACTACACTGGGGGCAAACTTTTTTGCTACCCTGTAAAAAGGATTTGTTGTGAGTATGGTTGTTTTTTGGTTGAAGATGTGATGGGTTTACCAAAGTGTGCAGCCAACATTCCTCGCAATGCACATGCCAGCAGACTGTGGATATTACTGGCTTCTTGTAGTGTTCCTGTAATGATAAATTAATTGGTATTTATTCCATTAAGTAGATTGTTTCCTTGACTTACCAAGCAAATTAAACATTTATACTCATCCACACTGTCTGTACTCGTGGCAGGTTCTCCGATGCTTTCCGCCTCCAATTGACGTATGCGATTCCGGAGCTCTTCTATCATTTGGGCTCTGCTGCTCGGTTCAGCGTCAGACGTGCTTACATTGCTATCACACTGTTGGCCCCGACTTTCTAACTTCACCTCAACATCACCACTAGAATTCACGGTGGCCACTTGGGATTGCACACCTTCGCTATCGCGATTTTTCTCCGAAGACGAATTCTTCATTACCACGTCATTTTCCGTGTACTGAGACGGGCCAAAGGCTGATTCTTCTGGGTCGTCGCCGTCTACTATAACGTCATCCCCTTCACCATCAACGTCAGCACTCAATCTACCTGTACTTGTTGGTGTTATCACTAAAATAAAAATGTAAAGGTTCATATAAATAAAAAAGTTGTTTGGAAAATTAAATACATCACATACAGATATTAAAAGAAATTATTTGAATTGATTATTACAAAATATTTTATTAACACACATACTTGTTTACGAAAGTAAAGTACTAAGTACCGATTTACATTCATTTGATCAAATCGTGTATAAGTGTTGCCTCATGTCTTGAAATGATCTTTTTAAGCATTTAAGTGAATCGAATGTAACACTTCTTATTTTAAAAGCCGTTTCCGTTAAGATGCTTATTTTTGAGTTCTTATGAAATATTCGAGATATTTGCATATATTTGGGACATTTTCAATTGCTGGGCATAATCTTCTTAGGTGAAATCATTAAAATTAGATTATGGTAGGATGGACATATCGCGTATGAGGTAACTTTAAAGCGACAACGGGTTTTCATTTCTAAACGTAATTATTAAATGTAACACATTAATAATAACAAACATTGTTGTACGTGGAAAGTGTCATTAATACAAAAACATTTTTGAAATTTACTGAACATTGATAAAGCTACTACAAATATATGTCGCAACATATGAAATAATTATCTACAGCTTTTATTTAATTTTTATAAAATTAATATACGAAAAACAGTACAAGATAACACCCACTTGTAGTTTCCGGAATTTCAAGATACGTTTTGGATCATAATGTTGTAATAAAAGCTTAAAGTTTAACATTTTATCAATGTAAAAGTTAAATAAAATCGCTATATATAATTATAAAAAGTACAGATTTTGTGTCCTACGAATAAATCAGAAAATGCGCTAGTCAAATCCTATTAAGTTTAGATTAATCAATTGCAACATTAAGAAGTTATTGCGTTAGGAAAGCGGTCTACCTTCTGTTAACACCAGAGCTGGGCAGTATTCGAATCATTCAGGATTCGAATCCTGGATTCGAATCCTTTTGGAGGATTTAAAGAGACATTCGAATACTTTAGTTCAACTGGATTCGTGATCCGGATTCGTTACATTTTTTAAGAGGATTCGTATTCGAATACAAATGTGGGTGATTCGAATCCTTATAAAAGGATTCGAATATTTATAAAAGGATTCGAATACCTACAAAAGGATTTTAATTGTCAAAAATAATTCGAATTAATTGTGAGGATTAACTTGAAAAATGTCTTTTGTGTGTTTTTAAATTTCTCGTTAAATCACTGTTTTATACGCGTGGCGCATGAAGTAAAATTTCGAGGCTTTTCTAAACTCGAAATTTTACTTCATGCTTAGTCTGGGAGTGGACATTAAATGACTGAAAATGTTTTTAAAGATAATAATCTTGTTTTCAAAATTTTGTTCAATATTATTTGAAGTAAAACTGACATGGTAGCCACAATCTGAAATGTTAAATCTTTCCGGCATTACCCTGATTCAAGAATTTTTTCCCTGACCTTTTAATATATCTACCTTCTGTGGGAAACCCTTATTTTGTTAAATTGTTTCCATTGTTTTTGTCAATATTTAAGTTAATTTTATAAATTTTTACGTGTTTTGTAATTTGCCTGCTGATTTTGACAAATTTAATAATATCATATGGCTTTTTTGTTAGTGTTTTGGTCAAGTTAAATAAAATTCAATGACTTCTCTGACTTTCCCGGTTTGATATTCAGTGATTATTTTATTTACGTAATTTTCAGGCATTCGTCGATTTTATAATAGAGTTCAATTTGAAGTTTTAAATGGGTGTTTCCACTCCCAGGCTAAGCATGAAGTAAAATTTCGAGTTGCGCGACCCTCAACAAAAACACTGATTTGAAGTGAAGTTCAAAAACACACATATACATCTTTAATCAGAGTAACAGGGAATCAGATATTTAGTCTGTTATCAACGATGTTCAGTGTTAATAATAAATAATTAGGTTTTCAATATTTTTGTTAAAATAACTGGTGACGATATTTAAATATTAATGGTTGCAAAAAAATAATAAAATCAAATTTATTCTTCAGGGATTTGTTTTTGTGATTCGATAAAACAGGATTTGAATGTTTGATTCGAATCATATTTATCTCTTACGAATCCTTTATTCGAGTATTCGTGATTCGAATCATATTAGGTGATGCGGATTCGTGATTTGAATCCTTTATACGAGGATTCGTCCCAGCTCTGGTTAACACTTGAATTCACATTTATTGATAAATGTGTAACCTTTCAATAAGTATTATTTCTATTTTTTTTTTCAGGTTTCAAAATGTTCGTAAAATTTAATCGCACGTAGGACAGAAATACGTGGAAAAAATTATAAATCTTCACAAAGGAATGTTTTACATTGTGTGGGTACCAGAGCTGGGACGAATCCTCGTAAAAAAGATATGATTCGAATCACGAAAACTCGAATAAAGGATTCGTAAGAGATAAATATGATTCTAATCAAAAATTCGAATCCTGTTTTTTCGAATCATGAATACAAATCCTTTAAGAATAAATTTGATTTTATTATTTTTTTGCAACCATTAATATATAAATATCGTTACCAGTTCTTTTAACAAAAATATTCAAAACCTAATTATTTATTATTAACACTGAACATCGTTGATAACAGACTAAATATCTGATTCCCTGTTACTCTGATTAAAGATGTATTTGTGTGTTTCTGAACTTCACTTTAAATCGGTGTTGTGTACGCGTGGCGCATAAAGTAAAAGTTCGAGTTTAGAAAAGCCCGAAAATTTGTCTCGGGTCGGTGCGCGACCCTCGACAAATTTTCACGGGGCTTTTCTAAACTCGAAATTTTACTTCATGCTTAGCCTAGGAGTGGAAACACCCGTTCAAAACTTCAAATTGAACTCTATTATAAAACCGACGAATGCCTGAAAATTACGTAAATAAAAAATTCACTGAATATCATTAAAACCGGGAAAGTCAGAGAAAAGTCATGGAATTATATTCAAATTGACCAAAACACTAACAAAAAAGCCATATGATATTATTAAATTTGTCAAAATCAGCAGACAAATTACAAAACATGTAAACATTTATAAAATTAACTTTAATATTGACAAAAACAATGAAAACAATTTAACAAAATGGGGCTTTCCCACAAAAAAAAGTTATATTAAAAGGCCAGATAAAAAAATCTTGAATCAGGGAAATGTCGGAATGATTTAACGTTTCAGATTTTGGTTACCATGTCAGTTTTACTTTAAATAATATTAAACAAAATTTTGAAAACTAGATTATTATCTATAAAAATATTTTCAGTCATTTAATGTTCTTATCAAAGCATTCAGTTTGAAGTTTCGAACGAGCGTTTCCACTCACAGACTAAGCATGAACTAAAATTTCGAGTTTAGAAAAGCCCCGTGAAAATTTGTCTCGGGTCGCGCAGCGTCCCGAGACAAATTTTCTGGGCTTTTCTAAACTCGAAATTTTACTTCATGCGCCACGCGTATAAAACAGTGATTTATCGAGAAATTTAAAAACACACAAAAGACATTTTTCATGTTAATCCTCACAATTAATTCGAATTATTTTTGACAATTCAAATCCTTTTGTAAGTATTCGAATCCTTTTATAAATATTCAAACCCTTTTATAAATATTCGAATCCTTTTATAAATATTCGAATCCTTTTATAAATATTCGAATCCTTTTATAAGGATTCGAATCACCCGCATTTGGATTCGAATACGAATCCTCTTAAAAACATGTAACGAATCCAGATCACGAATCCAGTTGAACTAAAGTATTCGAATGCCTCTTTTGAATCTTCCAAAAGGATTCGAATCCTGAATGATTCGAATCCTGCCCAGCTCTGGTGGGTACACATTGTAAAAGATTCCTTTGTGAAGATTTGTAATTTTTTTCCACGTGTTTCTGTAATACGCGCGATTGAATTTTACAATCATTTTAAAAACTGTTTTACGTCCGATATCCTAATGAGTTAATTTTAGAAAACCCTAAAATTGCAGAGGCTTAAATATGTTCTTAAAATTATGGTATGTACTTCCACTTTGAATTTAATTCACTACCAATTACAATGTGTGTAAAATTCAATATTTGAAAAATATGATGTTCTGGGGGCTCAGTCTTGCACATCGGCTTAGGCGGGTCCGTAATTTACGCGACAGTATTCGTCTTGGCACTAATTTTTTTTAAATTATTTATTTTTGGATCAAAAATGAAATTTCTCTATTAAGCACTTTGTTTTTAATTAAAGAAAAACCGTGTTACAAATTGGTTGATGATATAATAAATCACAAGTACTCACTTGTGTGTCCAACTAATAACGAATTAGCTCGCCTCTGTTGTCCTTCGGCCCATTCTTCAAATTCAGAATCACCTTCAACGTCGACAGTCTCGTCCTCGTCGTTGCCCATGTTCTAAAAAATGCATTTGCATACATTAATACTAAATGCAAGTGGGTACGGGGTTAAGGAAGTGCCTCCCCTTTGACAGTTACTGAAGACGTAGATTTCGCGGAGGAGTACGGATTAAAGTTGAGGGGAGAAGGAATTCATTAGCAAGAACTGTTACTTACCTTTCTGAGGCATTGCTGTGCGTGAAGATTCAGCTCCTCGGGGGTCCTATGGGCGCGATCGACGCAAATGATACAATCATCGGCCTTCCGTTTACGTATCTTGATGCGAAGGCGTCCCTGTCGGTTCGTCTTTATCCGTTGAAAAGTCTAAGGTGCAATTGAATAATTGAATGTTAGTCTGGGGTGCAACGCAGTGCAGTGGTTTTCACTGATTAGGAGGGTAATTCACAATCGATTCAGTGAAATCGTGCTGGGTGTTTTCGGTTAATTGTTATTGAAAGGAAACTTACTTCCCAACGTCCTTCCGGACCGTTGTCTCCAGGTAGCGCTGGTGGCCTGCCGTGTTCATGGACTCTTTTTCGACCAGCTAGAATTCCTGTTCCATTCAACTTGTAAAGTCGTTCCAATTCTTGCATGAAATGCGTTTCCAAATCGCCAGGGGGTATGGTTTGTCCGCAAACAGGACAGCATGATGGATCCCTCTTTTTCTTGTTAACTGTAATATCTATGAAATATGAACCATTTCGGCGTGTGTAATCATTTAAAACAATGATTTTATAGAGGGGCGCATATTCATTTAATTGAGGCATTTTGCGGTTATGGCGTGGAACAGTGGAATGTGGATATGAATATATGCGAGTTAGTCGCGCGTTTAATGGTCTCATTGGTGGATGAAGCAGTAAAAGGGAATTTATTTCATTTTAATCGGTTATTGTTATTTTAGTGGTTATTAGTTATTACATATGCAGGCACGTGAATCGAGTGTAAAAAGAGTTATTAAATTAATTGTTGGCATTAAAAACGTGCTCGCTCTGTTGGATGAAATTTGATGGAAAGTTTCAATTTGTAGCGCTTTCAAGAGGGGCGGTGTGGGCTATGTGGAGGATTGGGAATTTTCTTCTTGGAAACGAGAACAAGAAGGTTTAATGGAGTACTTGCTAGGAAAAATATATTAGGTTCATTTGTTGTGATCCGCTAAAGGGCGTGAAATATATTAGCATTTGTCATGTTAATAGTCACAGGGGGCAGATTGGCGGAATAGCGGATTTGTTTAGCGCTGATAGCGCGAGCCCGCATGCGATACCGCTGATCCGTTCCGCACCTGCGGGCCAAACGATCCATCAGCACCCGCCGTCCCCGGACATCATTCATAGGATTAGCCGTGCTAACCTTGTTAATTGCCCGTGCCAGTGCCTCTCTGCCTCTCTACTCTCTACCTCCACCTCTGCCTATACCCTGTGTGTACCCTAAACGTAAATCAGCACCGGCTAAAAGGGGATGAAATGGGCTTAAGTCATCAAGCGCGCTGAAATTTACACCGGCAGATATGCGACCGTTTAAGACACCAAACGCACGTACTAAGCCCACAGTTTAGGTTACGTTTCGTTTTCAATCCTTTCCACTGATCTTCCAAAGTCCTATACACTGTATCTATTTATCGCTCTGTATGCTTTGATTTACAATTCTGAATATATTCGGAATCGATTACTTCCGTTTAATACCCACACAAACACCCCTATCTGAGCACCACAAACACATTTAGTACACTTTAAACATATCTAATTACCAAACAATACACTTTATTACAAACATTTCTTTTCACTACTTCATGATCAGTACACACGCATATATATATATATATATATATATATATATATATATATATATATATATATATAATATATATATATATATATATATATATATATATATATATATATATAATATATATATATATATATATATATATATATATATATATATATATATATATATATATATTGTTACTGTTTTAAAAATTTAATATTTTAAAACAATTTTTATTGAATCATCTAAATAAGCATCTATGTGAAAGCAGCATATCAAATGATACTCCAAAGAAACTATTGCGGATGTCGTTTTTGTTTACCCATTAGATTTAACTAGTACAAGTACCCGGCATTGCCCGGCCAAGTCTCTTTAATAGATATACATCATTACATACCAATGTAAGAAACAACTTTAATTTGAATTCGCACTTACCAAATTCACAAATACACAAATGTAAATGTAATAAAGATAAACAAATATTTATTACTCTAATTAATTTATAAGTACACTAATGAATATAAACACGTGCAACGTGAAAATGTAATTATTCGTAAAGAAGGCAATAGAACGATAAAGTGCCCTGTGTTACATTTTATGGATCTAATAAAATAATTTGAATTATTGAATGGAGTTAAATTGTGTGGGTGAAAGTTTTGCACGCTTTGGTGAAATATTTAGATGGGGATTTGTCAAATGTGTCAGTATTTTATATGCGCGGGCTTCGCCTCGGTAGCAATTTAAAAAATGTCCCTATTCGAAACTGTCAAAATTGTCAAAATAAAAAATGTTATAGGATATATATGCGGTGCGAATTTGTAGTTCGATCACGCGTAGGTTAAACCCGCCAATCTCCAGTGGTCAGTGTTCCTGTTTTCTTGTGTTCGCCCTCTTTCAAACATTGTTAGCCTTATAAATCCCTTATGTCATTTTTTCCTGGGTTATCCCTACGTCCACAAAGCCACTTACAAACATTGTACTTTTTATGAACAAACTTGTTTTATTTCGTCTTCCCATTTTATGATAAGCCAATGAAGTATTGTATAAATTGGACTGTCGTGAGGCGTAAACTATAGATGATATATATGTACACTCCCCGACCTAACAAATGCATTTGTTAAATTCAAATCTCCAAGGTAGGATGTTGATGTGATAAAAAGAGGGAGGAATAAAAACAATTAATTTTTTGTAGCTACGTATCTACATATAGATAAGTATTGACCACAATCCTGACAGCTGCGGTCTTTAAGTGACTGGTATGTTGTTCAGTGTGATCCTAATCCTACGGATCAACCGGTGTGGGACCGCAGAGAAGCAGTTTGTAAAGGATTTGTGAAATGTAATTGGTTCAGCTGGTGCAGACACGTTGAAATCATCAATAGCTCATCAGGTTGCGCGGCCAGGCTGAACCCCATCCCGCTTCTTGTTTCACCTACGCCCTGCCTTATTCTCTTATCGCCCTCAAAAGCGATACTTTACCACAGGATTGTCTCTTTAGCAGTGTTAACGGGACAAATCCTTTTAGTTTTACATATATGCACGAACCGTAAATGAATTGATTGTGGTTTTTACGGATGAGGGATACTTTAAATGTAGATGTTTCTGGCGAAGAAAAAAGGGAAATAGGAAATGGTTGTTGATAATAAGTATGTGTGAATATGTGAGTGTGAAAAACTGTTATAGTATATACGAAAAGGCAATGGCCCGTACTCCATTGCTCCCCGTTCTTTCCGTCTAGCGCATGCAACCGCCCGCTCGGAAACAATAGCCACGAAACTTTATTCAAGACATTTGCTTTGTATTTCAATGGATTTGTTTTATAGAACACATCTCATATACATACTCATGCTGTCGTTTGTGCACACATATAAACATTTTTTTTCTAACACAGAAAACAAAACTATTCGACACACAAATAAGACAATTAACTTTGTTTGTATAACTGAGGATTTTATTGTGACTATAGTTTCGACAACTTTAACTTGTCATTATCAAACATAAAGTAATTTAAAACAAACAATTCGTCAGGTATATATACAAAAAAATTACTGTTACAAAACGGCTTTAAAAATGGGGGTGTATATTAGGTCAAGCTGGTCGTTTATTACGGGAATTTCCGGATTAGCGCGTGCTCTGTGAATTTCCAGTGACTCCAGGAGGTCCATCTTACGATCCTTTTCGGCTAAATGTATTATTGACAGTACATCCTCGCTAAAAATATGATTGTTTTCAATCATATGTCTAGCGAATGACGACTTATCAATCAAATTAAGCCGAAAAGAGCTAAGATGCTCCTTGAGTCTGATTTTAAAATTGCGACCAGATTGACCAATATACACTCCTTTACAATCGCTACAAGTTAGTTTATATATCCCTGATCTGTGAGCACTGGGTATTTTTGTTTTCGGATTAAAAATACTGTATCTAATTTTTGTAAAAGGTTTAAAGGCTATTGAAATGTTATGTTTAGATAGAAAACTATTCGAATTTATTGTAAGTATTAAATTTTAATTCGGCCGCAGGGCTTGTTATATAAGTGACGCTTTGGGGGTGGCTGGATGATAAACTGTCGCAATAAAATAGAGCAACAAGCATAGGCAAAGAAACGCAAAGGAAATAGGAGCAATCATACATGATGACGGTCGCCGGTGCGGTGCGGTGCAGGCAATGTAGGCAAGGCCCTACACGGAATACATGGAAATGAAAGAGAAGGTGGGAGTTTGAATGATAAATGGTTACTCGTACATATAAACGTTTAGACCCGGACTCGTTTACAAATCCGGCAAAGGATTTAGGGCGCTTTAGCGAATACAAGGTGTGATGACGCATTTCCTTGTTTAACATCGATACAGAAAAAGTGTATGTTTTAACAGCTCCATTCCACTACGAAGCTATTTTAATAGCTTTAATCGCCGCAATTGCTTTAATCCCTATAAATCATATCAGATTTTTGTAATTAGCCTGTAAATTCTATTGCTATTGCAATTTGATCCTGGTATATACAATTAATTTAATTAAGCAGTGTACATAGTTAAGTTGATGTATACAGGTATATGTGTGCGACATATGGCCACATGTAGCTAATCTCATTAGTTAGGAACAGTTGTGTCTATACGCACCGTGTCACTATAAACAAACTCTGTCGTGTTATAATTACGTTGTATTATCAAGTATTTTTTATCGAATAAACCACTCCAGCAACATTATTAATGGATTTATAATTCCCTATCAAAATTTGTACTCTTCCAATCGATGGCCAAGTCAGTCACATGTTCAGAACTGTACCATGTAGCTAGATCAGAACTTTGCTAATAACATCTTTTGTGGGGTCCCATCATGTGCGTGATACGCTTTCAAACTAGCCGTTTTATGAACATTATTTATTTAATAATACGCTTTGATTTCAACTTATTTTTGTTAACAAAAAACTCATTATAAGTGATAAATCTAATCATTGTTTTGTGGAGCATCATTCTAAAGTCAACTACTAAACACTGTCTATATGTACTAAATTGTATTTTTATTTTGGGTAATAATAACATTTATTTCTTCTTGAAATAAATGCAAATTGCTACGATTATTATGTGTAAATCTATAGAGCTCTAAAAAACTGTGAATTGTTAAAAAAATTAATAATGGTTTTCTTGATCAAACAAACGGCATATGAGCACACACAATTAGGTAGCATAAAATTATCATATGGCTTTATCATATACTCATTTGTTATGATTATTCCGGCTCAATGAAACACTATTATTTACACTCGAATTGATAAGTGAAATGGTGTAATAGCAGTCCCCGTGATAAATAAAAATTAATAAAACCCCGTGCAAAAATAACGTGGGCAACGTCGGGGTGGTTTCTTAAGAACATAAGCTTTCATAAGGACGACATACGCTCTTAAATAACGCTCCAACTCTCCCTGCAGGGGGCATTTTATGAAGATATTAATTTTCAAATTGTCAAGTAGTGTTACACTTATTATACTTACAAAGTAATAACTGGCTGTAAGATTAGTAAAAGGCTCTGAGAGCGGCCCAAATTAATTAATTAAATCTGGTATAAACACTGAGTGGGCCATCAACGCGGAGAGATGCACAGTTAAGATTTCTAATTCCGAACACTTGAAAATAACGTCCCTCTTTATACGTAAAGCTCTTTAAACTTTACAATATTTTCACTGTTTTTAATGGCGACACAATTTCCTTAATATCTTATTAAACCTTGCTGGTATCAATTGTTTCTTGTTTTTTATATTTAGCTTTAATGATATAGAGTACTTTGTAATAAACATCCAAATTAAATGTTTATATTATTCGTGATACATTTGAAATCTGTCGTCAAGGATATCTTTCCATCATGCATTAATGCATGAAACTAGAATTCTGATGTTTGCTAAAAGACACCACATAAATAATACTCGGTGAGAAATGCACCCACATTTATTCAACTATTATTAAACAATTATTTACGATTTATTGGTGACATATTTCAACTTATTATGGTAACTCTAGTTAGCACAATAAATATTTCAAATAACTCGACTTCAATGGATCTTTAATCTGTTCCGGCGAACGACAGTTTGTTTCCATTGTGGCCGGTTACACTTGATCTGACAGTTTTATTGTGTAAATTCTGGCCACTTGTTTTTCTTATTTATGTTGTTTAAGGTTTGGATCTTTTGTTTGGTATATCTTTGTGATTTCTATTATCAATTACAAAATGATCCCTCAAAATCAATGTCACCAAGTAATATTGTAAAATAGATTAATTCAGGGCCGTAGCTAGACAACGAGTCTAGATCGGGAAAAAAATATTGTTGGTCTAGCATATTTTATATAAAAACTGCATAGCACTCGTGTATTTTGTGAGGGCTGGGTTGGAAAAGAATACCTTTTAAGTTTAGGTTTAGGTTCTACTTACTTAGTGTTTTTTTTATTGATGTTAATTTATGGGAATAATTTTTCCAAATCTATTTATTTCAACAATCGACAATTATTTTGTCTATTCATAAATCTTGTTTGTACTGATATCGTAATATGAATGTATAATATGCAAATAGTTTGATGTTGAAGTAGAGGAAAGCTATAATTGTAATTAATTTGGAGAAACAATGTGTGATATAAAGTTTCAATATCAATAATCTGAAAGTGATGATATTGTTCGTGGTTGGTATATGAGAGTAGAGTGCCTATTCTATAGGTAGTTTATATCTTCTAAACTAACTGAACTGATGCTACTAATGACAAACTAAAACTCGGGGGGCGGAGCAGCAGTAGTGTCGAAATGAATTAAGTTTGCCGATTAAAGCGTAGAGATAGCTGGCTTCCTCAGTATACTTATAACACGTATTTTCGAGATCCCGATAACTTGTCTGGAACTTTTCATGGCCTCTTATTGTTCGAGGATTACATTATATAGCGAAATAGCGGGCTACCCGTCACGGTATAAATAAAAATAACAATCTAATGCATGCCGGGTTTTTATTAATACTTCTCGAAAACGACCGCTTAAAACATTGTTATTTTACGATACCGAATACGAATACATAAATGTTTGACTTGACAATACATTGTAAAATATTATGTCTTCTTTGACACCGATGCCCGCAATGGACGTTGATCGGGTTTTATGGCGGTATCATTCATGTTTTTCGATTTCAACACGTGATTATTACGTTTAATAATGTTGTTACCTGTGATACATACGTGGGATCAGGAATTATTCATGACTTTCTTTTTTATACAGATGTTTTAAGTTTGAGTAATTTGTAAGTAATTTGTTGGTTAATGGAGGAGGACGTGTTTAATTCCGGGTGCTTTAAACAAAAAGCGTCGGACCAAGATGACGCAGAGTTGAAATACTAAAGGAAAAAGGGGCAAGTGGTCAGCTTAGAGTTCCCCTAAATATGAAGATTGCCACTGATCGATTAGCATCGTAATGCTAATGACTGTGGAATGGATGTAAAGGTAGACAGTCGACAGGAGCCGGGTTACGGTTTATATAGGGAGGTTGAGGATTTTGCTAGATGTCAATCCTGCTAATGATACCACACGACCGCACCAAATTACCCCGCGCTGTCAGGGTTTACTGACTGGAACCATATGGCGTGGATGAGAGTTAGTTTTCCCGTTTGTAATATTCCTAATGACGAGAACACGCGCGTCGACCGCACCGGCAACACGTACTGCATGAAAACGCAACTTTTCGCTCTTTTTCCAAACATCCGAGGTGCTAAACGTTTTTCATAACCAGGATGAAGCGTTCGCATTTCATTTCACAATCGATTGCCAACGGAGGAGGGTGCCTCAAGAATTAATAAACGATAGACATCTAATTCTTTAATACTTTTTTTACTTAATTTCTTCGCCCACTTTAAAAGAATGCATAAATATCGCTTATTGAATATTTCCCCTAATTAAATAGCGACCGAAAATCAATTATACTCGCGCGAGATTAAAAATATCATCATCGCCCGAAATGTTGGTAAACATGTGCAAGTTGAACGGAGTTGGCTAATGAAAATTTGACTAACATATCCATAAATGGGTGGGTGTCTTGGGGCGAACTGTAACATCTGTTTGATTGTATGATTGCAATATCGACGTTCATAAATGAAGGCAGCAGATTTATGGCTCTGCAAAATTAACGGGAAGGGTTAATTTGGGGGTAATTAATTTTACATTCGGCCGCTTAGAAAATATTAAGATATCGAGGAGGAAGGAATGTTACTTAATATAGGGTCCTTCCTTCATGTAACGCCGGCTAACCGCTTGTGTAATTGAAATATTCTAACAAGCCGGTCGCGGTCTTTTGTGGTTGTAGTAGCAGGAGTTAAATCCTGCATGCATTGCTTTGGAATAAGTGGATCAAATACGTCAATTTATTCAGGTTTTATGAATAAATTACCGTTAGAAATCCTTTGAATGAGAGAATGTAAAATTCACGAGAGCGATTTTTCCCTTTTTCATTATGCGACATTCTCAAAGTTACTTGCGCATAAACGTAGCACAGCGTTCGTTTGCTCGGTGAATTGTTGGTCCATTACTAATGTGATTATAAGTCGATCCATTTCTCGGTATACGAATAAAATAGAATTAGAAGTTCCGAGTGATCAAATCAGGGCTAATTGAGAGATATAATACCGGGTGCAGTCGAGTTTGCCAGCCGTTAGTCAGCCAGAGGAGCATTGGGTTGGTTTCGTACATGTGATTGACAAGTGGTGTGCTGTTATGGGATACGATGGGTCACAATAGGTTATATTCGAATATATCCTGTGCACAAAGACCGGATAAACTTCTGACCGAATGATCCATGTTGACATTCAAATTTCTCTAAGCTTTGAATATAATAAAAGGAGAAACTCGTCTTAAAGACTGACAGGGGATGTAGGCGACGAGATGGAAATACACATATACATTTTATGATTGTTAGATTGAGCGGTTTTATTTCAAAGGCACATAGTAAACACACAGTTAAATAGATTTAGGTGCTGGCGAAGTATTGGATCGGTGGAAAGTCAAGCGCAAGAGGGGAAATGAGAAACATATAAACACGAGACGCTTCCCGCATCATCAAGGCAACGTGGCAGAAAAATGAAAAGCTAAATCCGGTTATCATAGCAATTTCCACGGAGCTCCATAGCAAACTGGTGCAAATTCATACCTTTTCTCTTCACCCAAGCATTAAACTGTACTTCTTTTTTACAACCGTATCTACATCCACCCACCTGTACATTCTCATCTCGCACTACCAATTCAATTCGATCCAATCAAATTCTACAAGAGGAAGAAAATATCAATCCACATCCATACCCACTCTCTTGCGTTGCAATAATTTCATCGACACGTGTTACATCCATGTGGTTTTATATGCACTGCAGTTGCCATCAAGTATGGAGTGATTTCAATGAATTAGCTACCCTTCCCCCATCCTCAGTAATTGTCGAAATATGCAAGGACAAAAATGGCAACGTTTAAATATTTATCTTTCCTTTGCGGAAATTTATATCTAGCAACGACAATGTAATACAATAAATTACTGATATAAAACAATATGAAAGCGACATGGAGCGCGATAGTCTTTGCATTCCTTTCTCGGTGTCATCTCTCGCAAACAGGCCAATTACAAGTGTCATCGAGCCCGGGGCAGAGGGGTGTACAGCACGTTGTTAACGGTATAAAGGGGTTGGGACTGCGTGTTTGTCCCCACATTCATCAGAGTTGCCGCAACACTGCTCGCGTTATGATTTATTTTTCGTGCCACTTCGACGCCACTGGCGCGACATGCGTCACTACCAAATAACATACCCCGTCTCTATTCGAACTTTTCATCACAAATGGTTAGCACTGATTTCCTGTGATTTATTTACTGAATTTAATATATTTACTCCTCACTCAGCAACAAGTTATATCGTTGTCTAATTAAGTGAGAGTAACATGCAAATGTTTTTAAATTACAACAACTTCACAATGAGGCACAATGTGTAGATGTGGGCCTTAAAACTACACTGGGCTTAGGGTTCCCAAGTGGTATAAATACACCACTGCATCATACAACCAAAAATGGGACCTACCAAACGACCTTTTTCCATGTTAACTATTAAACATGGTGAGAAAGTTTTTATGCATTATGTGTGAAAGGTAATGGACAGAAAATTAATTTTAGGGCATGATAATGATGATGATGATACATGATTTATCTTGGTAATAGCCATTCACACAAGTCTACTTTTTTATTACATATTAATAGGTGGTCAACACAGATATTTATTGACCTTGGCAAATGTATAGTCTTCTAAGAATGTCTAAAGGTATTACTTGAGAAGAGATACTTACTTAGTACTTACTGGAGTCTTATTCTGAAGTGATGTAACAGCATAATTAAAAACATTTGTTGTCCTTAGGACCCTACAGTTCTGAGACATGATTCACACGTGCCTGTATTTTATATTACTAGCTACGATCGTTCTATCAGATGTCGTGCCAAATAGAACTAACCGAATGAGATCGGTATTGAGACTGCTGGTCCTGATAACATGATAGGTAAGATTCTATATACTACTCATTATCACACTTGTACTACAAATCAATGAGTTTTTAAGACTAACTCTACAGAAATCGTCCAACACAAGTATTATTATCTATTGGCTGTTAACTGTTAACAAATGGTGTTTATTATATTGGAAAGAAATAAGTAATCTTTTCGTATGGTATAATTTAATCTAAGATGGTGGTTATTTGTAATAGTAATAGAGGTAACAGCCAAGAATTTATTGAGGAAGTAGCAGATTGTGTGTGTTTTTGATAAATTGGAGTAAAGATTGGCATTTCCGTACAATTTGTTAAATTGTGCGCATATTTAAAGTTATCCAAGCGAAGATAAGACAAGGATAAAGTAGTGGCATGAAAGAAATTAGATGCGAATGTGTTAATTAGCAGAAGGTCCTCTGAATTGGAAGAAATTAAAAGGACTCACAATATATTTTAATTGTAATTAAGGAATGTAATAAGGTTACTCTGACAGAAAGGTATTAATCAGGGCTGATCCAATGCAGATGTCGGCCGTGGCCCGGGAAAAAGGAGTTGCTAGGAACAAGAATGCGGACATTTATTCTGATACCAGTTCTTACGTAATGATGGTGTTATTGGTGTTATGTGCTATTTTAGCGTGCCGAGTGGGGATTGTAGATTGTAGAAAGGGAGAGGCGTTCGAAACCGTCGCGGTCCGCGGAACGCGGAACGGCGTGGCCACACTGGACCACGCCTCCGCGGATCGAACTCACACCTGTGCCGTACCATGTCGGATTATGCCGGGCCAGGCGGGCCGCGTGTCATGTAACCGGGCCCCCAACTCCCCTACGCAACACCAAACACGACTTTGTGGTTGTTATTTATTTCGCGGATTTCAGATTTTCAACCCTCCATACCATATAGATCTTCTGTTACGAGATCCAATATTCAACTTCGCAGTAAGCGTTATGAATTACCTTAAAGGGAACCTAATACAATTACCTCTGGATAGATTTAGAATGTTACCAATTTTAAATGGCAACATTCATAATTTGTAAAATATATGTATAAAAGATATTTTATTTCAAATCGCCCATCAGTTAAAGGGGTCCACTGTTCTTTTAATGGACTAGTTTCACCTACGACTCTGTTTCCAAATAATTTTAATTTGAGAGTCCCACTTTAACCTCTAATTCTAATTATCAACTTCCTATTTTATAAAAGCTTACTTAGGATAAACAGTAAAACTTAGTTATAACGATTATCTTGGGATAAAAAAAAATCGTTATAACCGGGAAGTCGCAAAACTGGGAAAACATAAAAAATATATAAAAAAATATACAGAGACAATGGAGTATAAAGATAGAAAAAAGTGTCTTCACCAACGTTGTTGCTTGACAATAAGGGCGCTCTTATATGGACGTTTTGAGAGCGGAAGCGGAGCGGGACGGGTCGCTTTTTCCGCTCTGCTTTTAGCTCTTATACGGAGCGGATTGAACGCGTTTTGCTAGCGGGTGATAGGCGAGTCTGCCGCCGAGCCGTCGGTGCTGTCTATCATTCAGTAGCGCTATGCTGAGTAATAAGCATGGACGAAATAGATTTAATTGCATCATATTATTATTTATTTATCCTATATTGTTCATATACATTACTATATTTATGTATTTAATGTGTTTATAAATTTTTTGCTTTTATTTAACCCGTAACCCGTACACATATTTCTGTCAAAAATTTCACACACTTTGATGGGTAATAACCTGCATATTAAAAATAGACGCACCTGAAAGTATATAAAAGGTCAATGCAATATTTTAAGGAATGGGGATGCTACAGATGTTTAAATATTAGCTAGTGTCTCTCAGACCTCACTGTACCGGTTTTGGGGTAATTAAAAAAAATAACTACGGAGTTGTATGTTGGTCCTTCTTGTCTAATGCATAGATAAGGAGCAATATTCTGTGAAATTGGCGTTTCCCTAGTCCGTTAGCCAATTGGCGAGCGAGGGAAAGAGAAGCTGCTGGCCGTACAAAATTTACGAGCACAGAGACCGCTCTCAAACAAATGATTAATTCTTTTAAATATTTTGTTCTTATCACACTATTTTTACAAGAGATAGGGGGCGATTTGAAATCGTAAGTTATTTCAATTTTTTCGCAATTTCTAGAAAATATCATAGATTTTTTAAATATTAAATAAAATTATACTCATATCTTGGAGGTGGATGTTTACCTAAAAATGTATAATTTATATTTTTTGTGTATTTATTTTTTTAATTTTGGACACTTATCTAAACGCTTAAATATTAATTTTTGCGTTTCGACTAAATTAGGTAAGGAAAATATTACAAATTTAACACGCCTAGGTCGATTTTTACAAAAAAATTGTGTAAAACGCCCGCTTTGAAAACGCGTTTCACCCGCCCATATAAGAACGCGCATAAGAAACAATGTGTTAAAACTTAAAAACGCGCCTGTCCCGCTCCTCTTAAATTTAAAGAGGCGCGAGTGCTGGCGTTTTCTCCGCCTCGCACCCGTCCGTCTAAGGACTCTCATATAAACCTATGTGTTAAAACTCCCGCTCCCGTTCCGCCTCGCATTCAAAACGTCCATATAAGAGCACCCTAAGAGCTGCATAAAATATTTTAATATATGCAAGGTGCTTCATAAAACCAGTAGCGGATGCAACTAGTTTATTTTAAATGGATCACTCTGAATCTGGTATAGAAGTTCGCATTATTGCACTGTATTTAGGCCTTATTAGGCCCCTTGTGCTATTTCTCACTACACTGCGCCTATCTTCAGTTCAACCATCCCACCTTATCTAGGTAGTCTATTATTACTGAGGCACCCTCATGATGGCCATCGTCGGTCATCTCTTACCCAGTATGGATCTTCTCGCTGACAAGATTGCCGGGCATTCACTGAGGACGTGCCTGACAGTCTCGTCTTCCATTTCACACCCTCTCTAAAGAGAGAGATAGGAACTATTCCTATCTTGTATAAGTGCCAATTGAGTTCGCAGTGAACGGATCACACTGTATATAATTTGGTTTTTCAATTACTCATAAAAAAATAGTGTAATTTTGTCAAATTACATTCGATCTTATTCGTACCATTTTGGAGTTACCCGACATTAAAAAAAATACGTTTGAAGTGGTTGTGTGGGAGCATTTGTACACAGCGTATTTGTTCTTTTTAGTTGGCGTTTTATTTAGCGATTAATGCCACGTAAATTCATGACCGGTCAAAGTCAACAAAAAGTGCAGAATCGCAAAAAAACGCGAACTCAAAACAATGAATAACGTTGTATTTTATCACCTTTTTTTTTCTTTTTGGTGTGTTGTCAAATAAAAACTACTAAATTAAAACTGAAAAAAAATCTTCTTAAGATCGTTATAACCGAGAAATCGGATCGAATACATTTTCAATGTAAAATTGCCTGTTAGACCAGGACCGAGGAAAAAGATCATTATTACCGAGAAATCCTTATAACGAAGTTTTGCAGTATATCAAATTTAGACAATGCAGCGGTGTTCATGCAATTAAAATTCATGGAAACAACGGTTGCATTTTAGAACCTAACCGAATATAATGAGAACGATGTCATGAAATTACATATACTCAATAGCGTAAAGCATGGGCCAGTGGTGCCTAGAGTACAGGGTAGACCCGGTGACGTTCGGTTTAGATCAGCGTTTCCCAACGTGGTTCGCTGAAGTTTGACAGGGGGTCGATGTTAGGCAAAGGGTCGATTAGGGGTCTATGATGGTGAATGAGTTGACAACCAAAAATAACAACATTAAAACCGACATTATTAAAAATATTAATTATTAATATTAAATATAATCCCCCCCCCCTCTAAACATAAATCAATTATAAATTGTAAAAAAGTAATCGTAATAATTATATAATTTAATTTTTGCAAATAACATATTGTCAAAACTATTACACATCATTAGAATCTATTATGACAAAATTCTTTCTCATATTGCTGTACAGAAAAGTAAAACTAAAAAAAGTGTTTTATTTAATATAGAGATTAGTTGGTATAAGACACAAATTAATAAAAAATTACGTTCAAATCAAATTTGTGACACTTGAAACCACCAATTGAATACATCAAAATCAATATCCAACTCTAACGTTATGCAAAAATATATCAATACCGATCAACAAGATAATTACAAATATTATAAAATTTCTGTTGTACTGGATTTTGGAGTGGAATTATATTTCAAAAATCACAAGGTGTCAAAATTATTTTAAAATCTTAGATTTATAGCTCCACTATAATTTTAGGTATTTTAGTTTTCAGTTCAGTAATATTAAAAATAGTTAGGAGATCCAATTTTCTGTATTAAATAGTTTCTTTAAAATAAAATGAAAATCTTTTGACATCAAGATAACTTGTTAAGAAGCAATTATTTCTGCTAATCCAATATAGGAGAGCGAAAAAATTTGCCAAAAAATGAAAATTTTATAGAGTTTATATTTTATACCGTGCGTTTTATTTAAGTATGGCCATAGGGATTTACATGGTATAAAATGTACCCCATGTTAACTTTTGTTGTCGTATAAATTTGAAACATTTTTTTGGTTTTATTGATAAATCAACATTTGTTCTACGAAATGTACAATGCTAGAAGGACATAGAAATGTTAGGTTTATTTATATTAGCTTTCAACGTTGAAATTAATAATACAAATAATCAAGCCAACAAAATCAATGTTTTATGTCCTTCTGATCCCAAAGAGGAATTTTTCCACTTAGTAACATACACACGTTTCCCAATTTTCAGGCATTTGTCGATTTTATAAAAGCGTTCAATTTGAAGTTTCGAATGATTGTTTCCACTCCCAGACGAAACATGAAGTAAAATTTAGAGTTTAGAAAAGTTTCAATAATTTGGATTTTAACGCGTAAAGTCCAAATCCAAAGTTAGGCTTTTCTAAACTCGAAATTTTACTTCATGCGCCACGCATCACTGATTTCAAGTCAATGCCAAAATATACCGCTCTAGAAGTTTTTTTTTTTTACTTTAGAACTTGAAATCAGTTTCACGGGGCTTTACTAAACTCGAAATTTTACTTCATGCTTAGTCTGGGAGTGGAAACACTCGTTAGAAGGTTTAAATTATAAAAAAAAATACATATTTATCAAACGCTATAATTATTAGGATATGAACAGTTAAAAGAAAAATTCGCTGTATTAATAATACAAATAATTAAGCTACAAAATCAACTTGGAGAAAATGTCATAATGTAAGTATTTGTTTTGCTAAACTTGAAAGCTAAAATAAAGACATCTAACATGTTTACGTCCTTCTAACAATGAGCATTTTGTAGAAAAGTTTTTGATTTATTGATAAGAACCAAACAATGTTTCTAATTTGGACGACAACAAAAGTTAACATGGCGTACAATTTTTACCATGTAAATCCCTATGGCCATACTTTAATAAAACGCACGGTATATGAAGCTTTTGAATATATGCAACACTAAACAATCTCACCAGAAATTAATTGACAATTTTCAAAGTATTTGTATTTCTCCCTTTTTTTAGTAATTTTAATAAAGAATTGAGTGAGTTTATTAAAAGTGTTGAAATTGTATTTAGAGTAACCTAAAAAGCCTAAATTTGGTCGCGGAGCGAAGCGCAGCGCCCAAATCCAAATTTTCAGGCTTTTCTAAACTCGAAATTTTACTTCATGCGCAACGCGTACTAAACATTGATTTAATTTTAAATTCGAAACATACTTTATACATTGAATTAGAAGTGTTTTTATATTAATAATAATAATAATAATACATTTAAAAAAAAGATTTATTTTTCCATACTTTCTTCTGAATAAAAATTAGTTATAGTTAAAAAAATCATTAGCATTGAAGAACATTGATTAGAATCATTAAAAAGTCCACAAGTATATATGTCACTGTTGAAGGTAAAATACGGTAAATATTGCAATATTTCAAATTGTGTGCTAAAAATTTAAAAACAATTACAACAAACACCCCTCACTCCCGGTAGGTAGTATCGCCCTCGCCTATAAACTAACTAATTAAGTATAGAAAAGGTTATATAACTTTAGGGTGTCGCTGAAAATAGCTGATCCTTCACAGGGTCGATGACAGAATAAGGTTGGAAAGCCCTGTTTTAGATTAATGTAGATGTCACAGAGAACGTAGTCACATACCTCAAATCGCCTCTTGGGCTGCTGCGACTTTAGCATTATGCGTATCCACCGTGCATAGTTTATAACACTGATACTTTTTTAGTGCAAAGTGAGTTACAGTGTGGCTGTTTTAAGTTGACTAGGCTAGGGTTAGGTTAGCAGCAGTTAGACCCATCACTTAGTCCCAAAGGGCCCCTTGTGATACCATAAGGGCGAAAAGGAGTCAGATCTCCCCTCCCTCTCCACCTATACAAACCAATCCGAGCACCTAATGAACCTAATCAGATTTCTCACATCTAGAGGTGTGAGGTCCGTTAGTCCATCCGCGTAGTGCATATCAAGCCACTTGATCCTATTCCCTTCAAGAGCAAGGCATTGTCCTAGATAGTGGAGTACCGTCTCTTCCTCCTCCACATCCAGGCATCCTCTGCAAAAGTCGTTGTGCTCAACACAGTTACTTGCAAGCCTATTTAGCGATTTTTTACAGTCTCTGACCACCTTCGAGATGCAGTACGGACTATTCAGTATCTTAATGGCGGTATTGAACCTGATGCGGTTCCCTTGAAGGTCATTTTTGTGGATCCAGTCCACTACCACTCGGATGGCCATGACCTCTGCCTGAAGAATGTACAGTGGTTTGGGAGTCTAAAAGACTTTTTGAGGTTAAAATCTTGCGAGAAGATTCCTCCCCCTAGTCTGTTTTCAGACTTGGAACCATCCGTAAAGAGCCAGACGTCCTTGCCTTGAACTATCTTGCCCTCTAACCATTTAGTTTTGTCCGGGATGGAAGTGGAGAACTTATTTTCAAAATTAAGTTCTGGAGTGCAGCTGTTAGTCTTTAGGGGGATATCGACAAGCTCATTCAGGATCGTTCCATAGCCCCGTTTGCTAGTGCTCCTTATCCCAACTGAGTTGATTCTGATCGCTGTGGTAGCTGCAGCATATCTGCAGTAGACCCTGGAGCTAGATTTATTTCATTTTATTTTATTCAAATATACGGGTTACACCATTTACACTTAACAGAGTTTAAATTAAAATACATATTAAAATTATATCTAATTACTAACAAAACATTACACAAATAACTAGACAGTACGCAACTGCTTAAGGTGAAAAAGTCAAAACTGCAAGCATTGCAATTGGCCGCTATTCTACATATACCGAAGTTCCTGACATAGTCCTTCCTTATTAAAGGTATATGAAAGGTACTTCTGCTGCGAACTACTCTACTCGGAACATGAATGACAAACGAATTAACAAGGGTGGGAGAGTCAATTATACCATTGATTAATTGGTAACCGAGTAATAAGTCACTATTTCTTCGTCGTTTTTCGAGATGTTGCATACCGACAGTTAGTAATATAACATCGTAGCCTCCTAAAATATTAAATTTATAAGAGATATAATTTAGAAACATCCGCTGAGTTCTCTCTAAAAGCGAGATATCTTTTGCTATAAAGCTGTGGCCTAACCAATGTCTTATAAAGATATAATACTATATCGATGTTAGTGAAATGAGCAGTGTTCCTCTTAATAAATCCAAGCATTTAGTTTGCTTTATATGATATAATGGAAATATGAACTGAAAAAGACCAATTACTGGTTAGAACAACCCCCAGATCTTAAATTTGGTATACTCAATTTAGTGGAATACTACCGAGATTATAAGCACTTCGCATTGCAGTTTGTTTTCGCGAAAAAGATATAGTAAAGCATTTGGCGATATTTAATCTCAGTCTATTCGAGATACACCATTGGCTCAATCTATTTAGATCCTCCTGCATATTCTGCGATTCAGTGTAATCTTTAATATTAGGAAATATCTTCATGTCGTCGGCATATAGTAGGTACTGGCAGTATTTAAAACAGTTGGAGACGTCGTTTATAAATATATTGAATAATAAAGGCCCCAAGTGGGACCCTTGAGGCACACCTGATTGATATTAAATTACCAATACGAACAGATTGCATTCTGACTGTTAAATACGACTCAACTTAATAAACCACCACCAATACCAATATAGTGAAGCTTTCGTAGCAAAAGTTCATGGCCAACGGTATCGAACGCCTTGGAAAAATGAGTATAGACGGCGACAACCGAAGACCCATTTTCCAAGGCATCCGCAATATACTGACCATAAACCAACAAGTTGGTTGCAGTATTATATCTAGTAGTATTATATCTAGAGCTTTAGAGGGGGTGGACCTGACTGCCTTCGTTATGAGCAATTCGGCGGCTCTCTGAGCTTTGCCCAGTGCAGTTTGGTGGATCCTTTTGTCCAGGGCAATCCACCAGACTGCGGCCCCGTAAGTTGATTAAACCGCTAAAATAAAATCCTCTCTAGAGGAAGTGTATGTATCCTTACTTGATAGTTTTAAGTTATTACTAGTTGGCTTAGAAGTCATTTTTAGAATACATAGGCTGTTCAGAGTCATGCAAATACAACGATAATATTTTGGTTCGAAACGTGAGAAATGCGTGAAAGTACCGGAAAATGTTGTGTCTATTAAATTGGTCGGTTACCACTACCATGTACCGGGTGGGCAAATAAGCGAGGTAAGCGGCTGTATCTCAGAAACTAACGATAATAGAGAGTTACGGTAAAAATTTTTATAGGTAAAGTGGGCAAGGGAAAATGCTGGAAATTATTTTCAAGTTTCCAAGATGGCTGCCAGTGGGCGTTTACACCATCTTGAATTACATAAAGTTTTGTTTATCGCGATTTTCCCCAATGAATATAACAAAAAAGTATTTGCGTTTTAATGTTAACTTAAAGTGGAACAATTTTTGTAAAAACAATTTTTCTCTATCTTTCGAAATAAAGTGGTGGAGGGTATTTGAATGTTGTTTTAAATAAATGCCTGTAACTTCGAAACGGCTTAATGGATTTGGATAAATTTGGTATCATTGAAAAGAGCATTTCTTGGGCTTAGGTTTCTCGAAATTATGACAGTTGTGACCTACACGGCCGCCGATAGAGGGCGTTATTTGATATTATAACCAAAATATTGGATTTTCTCATAAAATTCAAATGCGATGATATGATTTTTTTTAGACTAGAAAATAGACAAATGACCAACCAACAAGCCTGTGCAAACCGCATCTTAATAGCTAATAATAATAATAATAATCTTAATAATTAAGATATTAAGATGCGGTTTGCGAAGGCTTATTGGTTGGTCATTTGTCTATTTTCTTTTTTTTTTCTTTTTAGTCTAAAAAAAGTCATATCATCGCATTTAAATTTTTTGAGAAAATCCAATATTTTGGTTATAATATCGAATAACGCCCTATATCGGCGGCCGTGTAGGTCACAACTGTCATGATTACGAGAAACCTAAAAGCCCAAGAAATGCTCTTTTCAATGATATCAAATTTATCCAAATCCATTAAGCCGTTTCGAAGTTACAGGCATTTATTTAAAACAACATTCAAATACCCCCCACCACTTTATTTCGAAAGATAGAGAAAAATTGTTTTTACAAAAAATGTTCCACTTTAGGTTAGAATTAAAACGCAAATACTTTTTTGTTACATTCAATGGGGAAAATCGCGAGAAACGTAACTTTATGTAATTCAAGATGGTGGAAACGCCCACTGGCAGCCATCTTGGAAACTTGAAAATAATTTCCAGCATTTTCCCTTGCCCACTTTACCTATACATTTTTTTACCGTAACTTTCTACGATCATTAGTTTCTGAGATACAGCCGCTTACCTCGCTTATTTGCCCACCCGGTACACTATGAAATCGATGTCTATGACAGAGCAACGATTGTGTGCCGATTGATGCTTAATATTTAAAAGAAATTATAAAATATAGCATTATAAGGTCAATTTTGTAAGTATAAAATTATTTAAAGACAGTACGCGGTGATGATACATATATTGTAATATGTAATACAATTGCAATCACCGTAATATATTTGTTATCATCAAAAGAAGAAAGTTTAGGTGATAAAAATTCAAGTCTGAATTAAAATATTCGCTTCGCTAGTAATACATCTTCTGGCGTTAGGGTCATTCGTTTGTAATAATAGGGTAGAGCACGAGCGGCTCGTTCTGCGACCCGAATATATTATTTTGAATACATTACTCTCGACGAATTCGAGAAAAAGAATGGTATTAGTGGAAATAATTTAGCCCACTAAGATATATCATTGAGCACAGGTGCAGCTCGTACATCTACATTTTGATATTTACATTTCGAGGCAGATTCACGATTGGGAAAACCCGCACAAAGAATTTTTCATCGCATATTAGAGATGAATCACTTGACTGCTGATATTTTTTCTAATTTAATGGCGTTAGCAACTAGACCCTTTCAACAAGTCTTAGCTACTAATGTTTACAATTCTCCATTGTGTAAGGGAGGTATTGTGATCCGTAACAAAATATACCTAATGAGGGAGTGGGTACACTTACCAGAATAATATTAAATGTTTTAATATACAGGGAGTCCCGTTAATGTGGGGAAATTAAGTGGGGCTTAATCATAGATTCCTGGGATCAAAATATGATAATTTAACATAACTTATCTAAATCCAAAAGTTTACGGTTAAGCCGGAATTAGTCTTCAAAGTTCAAAAAAATATTATTAATTTTATTTATAACAACTGAACGTTATATTCGATCCGACTAAAATTTATTATAGTTGATTATCATAATATAACACACCATTTTAGTTATTATGGCCATCATTGCTTGACAAGAAGTATAAAAAACAGTAGTACCACAACATAAAAACTAAAATATGTTTTTATTGGCCCACCATATAAAAATTTAAAAAAGACATCTTAAAGAATTCGTTCATTTTAAATCTTTTATGTCTCTTAATAATGTTTGATATCTTGTACGGTTTTGCCACAAAAAATAAAATGCAAATAAATTATTTCAATAAATTAAATCAATCTATTTACAACTTTTTTATTCAGCATTTTCGCGCTTCCTGACCAAAACCAACTTGAAATTCAAGATATTTTCTGCCAGAAATGAGCTACCCACGGTGGGCATGCGCCCCTTGGGTGCCGCAAAGGTCGTTAAACATTTTGACTATTCTGAAGTCTTATAAGATTTTCGTCTGACATAATCGTCGATCTATTTATACCAAGCGCCACGTTTAACAAAAATAGAACAACCCGAAAACTATTGAAGCTACAGAAAAGTATAATATATGGATTTTAAGTGGGCCCAATTTTTGCTGGTTGTGTGTTTCTGGGATACGAGATGGCGCAGAAATAGCAAAATTGCAGAAAGTAGTTTTGACTATGTATTGGTTTATAGTGCCTGCCGTATTTATCACAACGAATAATAAAAATGATGAGTGCGGTGCGCATTGTTGGTTTGTTTACATAGCGCCGTGCGAATGAATGAATGGGTATTGAATTACAGAAGACACAAGTAAACTGGATAAATATTCACGATTTTAATTTCTATCGACATACATACAACTGTATCAAGAAACAGATGCCTTTTTAGTTTAATACTCCATATGAGTATATACAGGGAGTTTTTCTTTAAAGTATACGTATTCTAAATTCAGATTCTTTTCTTTAAATATTTAGATATTCCTTGTTTTTTAAAAGAGTTCAATTTGAAATTTTAAATGAGTGTTTTCCACTCCCAGACTAAGCATGAAGTAAAATTTCGAGTTTAGAAAAGCCCCATGACAAATTATCTGGGCCTTTCTAAACTTGAAATTTTACTTTATGCGCCACGCGTATAAAACACGCAAATACTGTGAAATGTATGTATATTTGAACCTCACTTGAAATCAGTGTTTAATACGCGTGGCGCATGAAGTAAAATTTCGAGTTTAGAAAAGCCCAGAAAATTTGTCTCGGGTCGCTTTACAGGGCTTTTCTAATATCGAAATTTTACTTCATGCTTAGCCTGGGAGTGGAAAACACACGTTTAAAATTTCAAATTGAACTCTTTTAAAAAACAACGGATGTCGGAAAATTTACAGCTTATGCACATTTACCTAAAAGAAAAATTTCCTGTATTTATATTGTAGACAAACAGTTAAATTTTGAAAACATAAAATATATATTCATGTTATTTGCAACTACATACGTGATTTAAATGATTTCAAAAATCAAATATCATACATGACTGTCGCGTTCTGCACTCCTTAATTTGGTAAATTGCAATGAACACAGAAAAGGAATAGATGCGAATACGAGAGGAGGTCTACCCTCCAAGCTGGGTAGGTGACACTTCAAGCTAAGTAGGCTAAGCCGCCGCGCGCCGTACAAAAAATGAGAAATAACAATAACCCAATTCGAACTCTAGACGCTTAGCTGACTAAGTGCCTCGGTAATCAAACGCCGAGTGTAGCACATTCAATTTGGTAAATAAATGAAAAAGTAATTTTTCCGACTTATCACTTGAATCAACATATACCGGCATTTAGCATTCCTATTCAAAACATGAATCCAGAAATGCACTTATATTTAAAGAATGTATTAGGAAATAGTTTAATAATGTCTTTCTGTGTTGTGTATCAACAACATAATCAATGAACAGTCCGCGGCAGAAAAATTACATTCGCAATTCAAGGCCGCGCACTGGGAACCCGTGTCGCGACTAATGCCGTACACGAATTCTACATATCAAACCCAATTTCTTTTCACATGTTTTTGGAAATTACAGTATAATTTTAACATATTACTAAAATAGCACGATGCTGCCCCCTATTTATTTAAAGCATAATCAAAATTTACATTGCTCTTAGGAAGATTTCTAAGCAACGATTAATTTTATTTATCATTTATTTTAGATTAATCAATTTAATACAACATGTTTATAATAATTACTTCAATAAATTAAAGCAATATGAAGAACAAATATTGTTTTCTATGGAAGTATTGCACGGATGTATAAGAGTGTTCCATTATTTGATTTATATATAATTTAAGAAACATATTTAAAAAAAAAGAATAGTGTCAATTTATTCGCAAAGCTTCACTGTGCAATATGTATAAGTTTCAACGATTTATTTTTATTATTGTGGAAGATTAATCGTTGTTCGTTCTTATGGCCAAATAACATGTGAATTTCCGACCTTAAAACGGATATTTCCGCTAAACATTTTGATTCAAAAAATGCTGAAAACAATACTTGTATACATACATATACCTAGTTCAATGGGTAACCTGATTATAGCGTGGATATATAAGTATGTAAGTGTAGATATAAAATATTTGAAGTGTGCATTTTTATGAACGGTTATAATAAAAGTGGACAATCAAATGTATAGCAATAAACCAACGCGGTACAATCAAAATTCCAAAGTGATGATAAATAAGCGCGGTACGATTCATTTTATAAATGTTATCGTGGCAATATATTTATAACCCCTAACCATCTTCTGCCCTAACGGTATCATTTCATTTCACTCATTTCTGCAATGTTTTGAAAATTTATGTGCCCGAATATTAGCTGCTGCTGGCGAGAGGGCTGTGCTGTGGAAACTATATTTCGTTGCGGTCTGGGCTAACCGCACCGCAATAAGATGTCTCTCTCCTAAATAAATGTCAATGATTTAAAGAGCTTATGAGCGCGGTTGGGGGACTCCACGGCCTTCCCATACTCTACACTCGAAAGCTTCGAACTATTCCAAGTCCACCACTGCCAACCGAATGCTAAATACCCGTAATTGCGAATGCACCGATGAATCTGGATGACTGAGGATCCAGAGAATCATTTGTCTAGAGGATTATCGACCGCGTGGGTGGAATTAATTTTCGAACGATTAAGAGTTTTATTTTTTCTCCGGGGGAATTTCTATAGCACTGTCCGAGAGGCTGAAAAACGACAAGCTGTCACAGTATTGTGTACAATTTACTGCCTCATAATATGTTCTCGCGATATTAAAATTTGTTGTGATTGATGGAACTTAGATAACAAACGCTTACAGTAGAAAACCGGAGGGTGCATGGACCACAGTTTTATTACAGTACCTTACAGTATTTTTTGCGTGACAGCAATGGCATATTTCATAAAATTAATGCGGTGTATGGAGAGATTCTTTCCGTTCCCTTTTACTACCCAATAAATACCATAGAACCCTCTCGTTCTATGCTACCCATGTAATATCAGAACTATCAATGAGAAAACCTAACAAATCACCTTTTCCATTAAATATTACACATTACTCAGTTTTTTAAGACTGAAGGTAAATTCATCACCAGGTAAATAAAACCGGAGATATCCGTAGGGACACATTAGAGCTACATTGCATAGTTCATTTAACGCCATAAATAACAGCTCTCACTGGCCGCCAAATATACATCTAAACTACCCTGGATAAAAATATGCAAATAATTCAAAAATATGCAGCATATGTATTAAGGGGTCTACACAAGAAAATATTTAAATTGTGCTATCTACCTCTCCTGAACATTTATTCCAAGAAAAGTTTTGTTAATTGTTACAAACTCAATAGCAATTAATCCCTATGAAAAATTAAGAAAGTTTTACCAATAAAATGCTTTAATTTGTTTGTTTCAGGCTGTATCAATTAATTGTTTCAAATTTGAATGTTCAATATACAATAAATTATAAAAAAACTAAAATTATTATAACCAACACAAATGTATATATACTCAATGACATTAGAAGCGTAACACCCAGAAGGAGTTATTATTTTAAATAGATTTTTTGCCAGTATGGTAGTCTTACATCAAGAATAAAATGATTACAGTTTCAAGACATTTTATTAAAAAACAATCTAAAAAATTAATAATGTGTTTGGCGACCCCTTTGCTGTATACACTCCTGTAGACGTCTGGGCATCGACAAAATGAGATGGTCGATGTCTTCTTGAGGCATCTCGTTCCAAGCAACTTGAATTTCATCGATCAACTGTGCTAGAGTCTGTGGAGGATGGTGCAAAGAGAATATTCTTCTTCCCATGATATCCCACAGAACAATGGGATTTAAATCCGGCGAACGGGGCGGCCACGCCAAAACATTAACACCAGCTTCATTAAGAAAGTTCATAGTTCGACGAGCAATATGGGGACGTGCGTTGTCTTGTTGAAAAAGTACGTCTGGGCGGCCATCTAAATAAGGCAACAAAGTCGGTCGTATGACGTCTTCAACATAACGCGCAGCTGTCATACTGCCTCGAATGAATACAAGAGGTGATCGACTACCATAAGCAATAGCCCCCCAAACCATTACTCCAGCAGTCCTGTGTACATGCCTCTCAATAGCAAACCTAAGATCAGGTCGTTCTCCACGGTAGCGTCGTACCCTTCTACGGCCATCATGCGTGCCTAGACAAAATCGTGATTCATCGCTGAATACGACATCGTGCCATTCTGCCTCCCAATGCTGCCGTTCTCTGCACCAGTCCAACCTTTGGCGACAGTGTCTCGCTGTTAAAGGGAGCACTAATCTTGGACGGTACGAAAGAAGCCCAAAGGATTGAATGCGGCGATATAAGGTTCGCATACTAACGGGCCTACCTTCTTCTCCAATCCATTGATCACCGATTTGACGCCTAGTAGCGAAACGGTCTCGCAAATTTAAGCGCCGATCTTGACGTTCTGTGGTACGCCTTGGTTGACCAATTGGTCTTCTTCTTGCTCCTCTACTTTCTTCTGTCCATACCTGATACACACGTATTACAGTTGCTGCAGTGGAATCAATACGGCGGGCAATTTCGCGATAGGACATACCGACATCTCGATAAGCAACAACTCGACCCCGGTCAAAATCGCTCAAATGGTGATATTGTGGACGTCTTCGGACTCGAGGCATTTTATTTAAGCTTAACACACTCAACGGAAACACGAAAACTAAAAACATCTGTACTAAACAGCTCATATAAATAGTTTTATCAAAAAAGAAAAAGTGAAATATTTTTTTTTTCACAATAAATATAAAAGGCACAAGGTTGAAATTGTTATCAATGTATGCTTTAAATATAGTCACTCTGTTGCTAAAATATGAATTCAAAAAAATCATTCCTTCTTGGTGTTACGCTTCTAATGTCATTGAGTATAAATCATATCTCCGTGATTAATATACATTTTACTATTAAGACAGCTGCTTAATAACTTTTTATAATACTGAAAAAAAAAGAGAAATAAAAGCCGCAGTATGGTGCTTTTTCGCATGTGACATGTTAAATCTTCCTGTCGTCGAAATGATTGCTATAGACACATATATTAATATTTTGTCTTTATTAATATACAGTGCGTTTGAGATTGAACATGAAGTAAAATTTCGAGTTTAGAAAAGCCTGAAAATTTGGCTTACTTCATGCGCCACGCGTATAAAACGCTGATTTAATGTGAAATGGTCTTTAACCATTTAACAAGTGAAATACGTTTAGTATCTCAATCATCAATTGTTTAAATGACGGAGAAAGTACACATCATCATTTTTTGTACTTGTTTTTGTATAACTTTAGAATTTATGAAACCAAATACAAACTCAAATACCCCCCCATCACAATTAACTATCTACGCCACTACCTTCAAATTTCAAAATAATACCAATAATAATGTATTAGCAACGGTTATAATAATAATTTCACACTCAATAATCTAATGTACTTTTTATCTACTTAAACATGCACATAATTTTTCGTACATTATAAGTCAAATGAAGGGTTACTTTTACATACGTGTGGGGGGTACATGAATCAATAAGCATAAGTTTTAACCAGAGCTGGGATGAATCCTTAAAAACAGGATTCGAGTCACGAATCCGAATCACCTAATATGATTCGAATCCCGAATACTCGAATAAAGGATTCGTAAGTGAAAAAAATTATTCGAATCGAAGATTCGAATCCTCATTTTTGAATCACGGATACAAATTCTTTAAAAATAAATTTGAATCTATTATTTGCTACCAGTAAGATTTTATCCCATCAGTTTCTATTATCACAAATGTTCAAAACCTAATTATTTACCGACTAAATATCTGATTACATAATTATTTTAATTAATGATGATTTATGTGTTATTGAATAAATCAGTGTTTCATACGCGTGGAGCATGAAGTAAAATTTCGAGTTTAGAAAAGCCCCGTGAAAATTTGTCTCGGGTCGCTGCGCGACCCGAGACAAATTTTCTACGCGGGGCTTTTCTAAACTCGAAATGTTACTTTATGCTTAGCCTGGGAGTGGACAACACTCGTTCTTAGAAGTTTCAAATTGAAGGATCGCTTTAAATTACTAAGTTTATTACCATTTTACGAAGGATACAGCTCAGGGGACCAATCACGGTCTTCGCAGACCGAAGGACTACAGGGAATTGAAGTTTTCTTTACAAAAAAACAACAAATATCTGAAGGTTTACAGCATGGATAGGAAAGAAAACATCTAATTTTAAAAAAAAAATAAAAATTGGGTTGGTTTTCAGTGCGTTTTAAACTTCACTTGAAATCAGTGTTTAGTACGCGTGGCGCATGAAGTAAAATTTCGAGTTTAGAAAGGCCCCGTGAAAATTTGTCTCGGGTCGCTGCGCGACTCTCGACAAATTTCACGTGGCTTTTCTAAACTCGAAATTTTACTTCATGCTTAGTCTGGGAGTGGAATACACCCGTTAGTTTAATGAAAGAACTTTAATAAAAACCTAATAAATCAATTTACCCAATTTCATTAATAATTCATGATTGTTTTAACTGTTTCGCCAGTATATACTAATTTGTATAATTTGTTTTCCACGATTTTTTTGTATTTATTCGGCAATAGTTTAAATAATTTAAAATATTTAATTATATTTGTTGTACATTTTATAAATAATGTCAACTTTGTATTTATTCAAAATATGTTCTGTTAAAATAAATAAAACTAACAAACTAATTTGTACGGGATTTAATAACGTTTTTACTAATTTCATGAAACTTAAACCTATTTAAATACCTATGCTGATTTTTGTTATTTTTATCTTTTACTTCATGCTTAATCAGGGGTTGGAATATATTTATATTTAATACGGATTAACATTTATTACAAAATATATAAGTATTAAATAAAATCTGCATAATAACAATAATGTAAAACAATTAAAAAAATAAAGTGCAATTAACGATTCATGCTTAATCAGGGGTTGGAATATATTTATATTTTGTACGGATTAACATTTTTTACAAAATATATAAATTAAAAAAAAAACATATGCGTAATAACAATAATTAAAAAAAATAAAGTGCAATTAACGATAACAAGAAATTATGATAAAACTAATACAAAGTGTTATAGAATATAATTTTATTTAAATATTAAACGCTTCAAAAAATATGAACCCCTGAAAGAAAGAAAACAAACTAAAGGTTTTATTTTTAGTTAATTGTTTATGTGATACAACTTTTCTAGAAAATTAAAAAGAGGTTTTTATTTCACATACAATGATGTTTTATTAATTTCTAAACAATCTTTGATAATTTTATAAAAATCTGGTTTCTAGTAATTTTCATAGTTTTAATAACTTTTAGATTTTCTAATTTCGTTTAAAATTTCTTAATGTTTATTATACAATGAGATTAATTTGGTGTAATTTTCTTGTAATTATAAAAGATGTGCTCCTAAAAAAATTAAAATTTTAATTTTTTAAGAATATTAGTCGGAAATTGAATATACCATGTGTTCGATAAAAACGCCCAACTCCATAACTCTGTTAGTTATTGACCCATTTGAATTAACTATAAAACAAAGTCATTGGCTGTTTCATTACTGTAAATTGGCAGTAATTATATATTTTTTTAAAATTAACTTCATTGTCAAATAGTAGTCAACTTTAAATTTTTAAATGGCTGTGTATACTTTTCTCATTTTATTATATTAGACATTGTTTTTCTGAATCCAATTATGCCCAATATGTTGATATAAATTTAATATTTATGCCAGAAAAAGAATAGAATAAATCTTGTTCACATGATTTTTTGACAATAAATGTAGTGTGACTTGAAAAAAATGGGCCTTTTTATACTGTTTAAATTGTTTATTGGTTTATATTTAATCCGTGTGTACCGTTAACTAATTTATTATACATTAACAGTTTGTTATGGTTTTAAATGCAATTTTAATATACTCAATGACATTAGAAGCGTAACACCAAGAAGGAATGATTTTTTTGAATTCATATTTTAGCAACAGAGTGACTATATTTAAAGCATACATTGATAACAATTTCAACCTTGTGTCTTTTATATTTATTGCGAAAAAAAAAATATTTCACTTTTTCTTTTTTGATAAAACTATTTATATGAGCTGGTTAGTACAGATGTTTTTAGTTTTTGTGTTTCCGTTGAGTGTGTTAAGGTTAAATAAAAAGCCTCGAGTCCGAAGACGTCCACAATATCACCATTTGAGCGATTTTGACCGGGGTCGAGTTATTGCTTATCGAGATGTCGGTATGTCCTATCGCCAAATTGCCCGCCGTATTGATTCCACTGCAGCAACTGTAATACGTGTGTATCAGGTATGGACAGGAGAAGGTAGAGGAGCAAGAAGAAGACCAATTGGTCAACCAAGGCGTACCACAGAACGTTAAGATCGGCGCTTAAGACAAATAGCCCTGCGAGACCGTTTCGCTACTACGCGTCAAATCGGTGATCAATGGATTGGAGAAGAAGGTAGGCCCGTTAGTATGCGAACCTTATATCGCCGCATTCAATCCTTTGGGCTTCTTTCGTACCGTCCAAGATTAGTGCTACCTTTAACAGAGAGACACTGTCGCCAAAGGTTGGACTGGTGCAGAGAACGGCAGCATTGGGAGGCAGAATGGCACGATGTCGTATTCAGCGATGAATCACGATTTTGTCTAGGCACGCATGATGGCCGTAGAAGGGTACGACGCTACCGTGGAGAACGACCTGATCTTAGGTTTGCTATTGAGAGGCATGTACACAGGACTGCTGGAGTAATGGTTTGGGGGGCTATTGCTTATGGTAGTCGATCACCTCTTGTATTTATTCGAGGCAGTATGACAGCTGCGCGTTATGTTGAAGACGTCATACGACCGACTTTGTTGCCTTATTTAGATGGCCGCCCAGACGTACTTTTTCAACAAGATAACGCACGTCCCCATATTGCTCGTCGAACTATGAACTTTCTTAATGAAGCTGGTGTTAATGTTTTGGCGTGGCCGCCACGTTAGCCGGATTTAAATCCCATTGAACATGTGTGGGATATCATGGGAAGAAGAATATTCTCTTTGCACCATCCTCCACAGACTCTAGCACAGTTGATCGATGAAATTCAAGTTGCTTGGAACGAGATGCCTCAAGAAGACATCGACCATCTCATTTTGTCGATGCCCAGACGTCTACAGGAGTGTATACAGCAAAGGGGTCACCAAACACATTATTAATTTTTTTTAGATTGTTTTTTAATAAAATTTCTTGAAAATGTAATCATTTTATTCTTGATGTAAGACTACCATACTGGCAAAAAATCAAGTTAAAATAATAACTCCTTCTGGGTGTTACGCTTCTAATGTCATTGAGTATATTTAATGAATACTTCTTTTTGTTTTAAATATACACAATTTATACGCTGAAAGTTTTCAAGCATACGTCGATTTTATAAAAGAGTTCAATTTAAAGTTCGAGCGAGTGTTTTCACTCCCAGATTAAGCATGAAGTAAAATTTCGAGTTTAGAAAAGCCTTAAATTTTGGTTTGATACGCGACCAAACCAAATTTTCAGGCTTTTCTAAACTCGAAATTTTACTTCATGCACCACGCGTATAAAACACTGATTTCAAGTGAAGTTAAAAATATACTATTAAGGCTGGAAATTATCATGGTTAAGTACCCAATATGCATTCACAAATATTTGATTATTCGAAAATTTAAATATTTATATTCAAATATGAATAATTTAGTGATTTAAATATTCATATTAGAATATTTGACTATTTGAATTAATCGAATTCGAAGCGATGATTCGAATTATTTGGGAGGATTTGAATCCATGTATGAGGATTCGAATCCTTTTATAAGGACTCGAATCATCTACGTCTGGATTCGAATACGAATCCTTTTAAAAAAATGTAACGAATCCGGATCACGAATCCGTTTTTACTAAAGTATTCAAATACCTCTTTTGAATCCTCTAAAAGGATTCGAATCCGAGAATCGAATCCTGAATGATTCGAATCCTGCTCAGCTCTGGTTTTAGCTAAAGATCGTTCAACATATTTAATAAATGTGAGAATTATATAAAATATTCTGATTTGTTGTAATTAAAAAACTCACTATAACAGTTGCATAAACTAAAATAGGTGAAACATTTTAAGTTTATTTATATTTAATTCACATTATTTCTTGTTAAAGAGCAATAATTAAAAAATATTTGTGGAAGAAAAGTAAAAGAAGATATAGTTTCATACAGGATAATTGAAACTGTATAAATTGCAATATTTACTTTTTAGATTAAACCGTTTCTTTTTCTCTAGAAGTATATGTTTGTATTTACATGTTCAATTCACCAACGAAACTACCGGTAATTTATAGACTAATGAAACCAATTAGGGATTATTGTATTAAAGGATTAAAACCTTTCGGTCAACAATAGTGAGGCGGCAAAAGTAAATAATCAGGGCACAAAAGAAAGAGAAAAAACTTCAAAGCATATAATTAAAAAGTGTGGGGGATGAGAAAAAGTTGCGATTACTCGTAAACGCTAAGAGTTAAAAGTAAATGAAAAGTACTTCACTGATTTTGATTAGATTAAATGGGGGAGGGAGATTGCCACGATGTCGTGCCTTAGTGTTTAAAATTTAATCTCCTTTCAGGTATAATTGACGGCGATTTATATATCTAGTGCCAAACAAAACCATCCGGATTAGTATGCGATTTTTGACTTAGGTCAATCTCGACACCCCCGGATCGGACACCCTTGCTAGAGGGGACAACCCCACATTTGCTCAGGAAGAATAATCTCGCTTTGATTAGATGCTACGTTTCTGCAGCAGCAAATCAAATATAATTCACGAAATAAAAAATAATATTGCCTTTCGATGCAAGAGATTTCGCAAAACAAGCTGTGGAGTGTCTAAATGATAATGTTCTAATTATCGGCTTCATGTCATGCATTGTTGAGGTATAAAGGCATAATTTACCAACGAGTTAATAAGTGTTGCTTGATTGAAATTCCTCAAGGAAGAATCTCCCCTTAGGAACATTTTTGCACATAACCCCTTCACCTCTTTTAATAACCAACCTCTATTAACGACTAGTTGTTATATAGCGTTTTACGGTTTAACTTTTAATTAGTAGAAAGTCGTTCATTAAAGAATAATTGAGATTTGGCAATCTGGTTTACAATTTTATTACGAACATATTTCGATTTTATTATATAATAAAAATAAAAATGTATTATTTTCATAATATATCCATATCTCCTTTTTAATTAAATTTACATGTATCAAATACGAACTGCAATTATGCATTTAACTTTTTATATAATTGCGTATCATTATACTTTAGTACAAACATATTCGTATAAACCATAAGTTTGAAGCATCTGTTACATGATTACAAAATTGGATTATTAGTCAATTTTTTGCGAGGCCATAAAACACTTTTACGAAGTTATAAAATTATACACGGTCTTTGGTCACTGCCGGTTTCGAGGGACCGGTTTTTAGACCTATAAAGGGCAACAAGACCGTATTATGCAACCAACTAGAGTGCGTCTCAACACTTTATATCATCAGAAAAACAGCCACAAATGACAGAAAGGCCAGTTGTATCATAAGTGAGTATAAATAAATAACTTGAATTTTCTAATTACTGGAATTGTTAATAATTGAGCTTCATGCAGTAGCAGAGCCGGGACGAATCCTTGTAAAAAAAGATTCGAATCACGAATCCGAACTACCTAATATGATTCGAATCACGAATACACGAATAAAGAATTCGTAAGAGATAAATATGATTCGAATCAAAGATTTGAATCCTGTTTTTTCGAATCACGAATACAAATCCTTTAAGAATAAATTTGATTTTATTATTATTTTGCAGCCATTAATATATAAATATTGTTACCAGATGTTTTAACAAAAATATTCAAAACCTAATTATTTATTATTAACACTGAACATCGTTGATAACAGACTAAAAATCTGATTCCCTGTTTCTGAACTTCACTTCAAATCAGTGTTTTGTACGCGTGGCGCATGAAGTAAAATTTCGAGTTTAGAAAAGCCCGCAAATTTTCACGGGGCTTTTCTAAACTCGAAATTTTACTTCATGCTTAGCCTATTATAAAACCGACGAATGCCAGAAACTTACGTAAATAAAAAATTCGCTGAATATCATTAAAACCGGAAAAGTCACAGAAAAGTCATGGAATTATATTCAAATTGATCAAAACACTAACAAAAAAGCCATATGTTATTATTAAATTTGTCAAAATCAGCAGGCAAATTACAAAACGCGTAAAAATTTATAAAATTAACTTAAATATTAATAAAAACAATGAAAACAATTTAACAAAATGGGGGTTTCCCACAGAAGAAATTTATATTAAAAGGCCAGGGAAAAAAAATCTAGAATCAGGGAAATATCGGATTAATTTAACAGTTCAGATTGTGGCTACCATGTCAGTTTTACTTCAAATAATATTAAACAAAATTTTGAAAACTAGATTATTATCTTTAAAAACATTTTCAGTCATTTAATGTTCTTATCAAAGCATTCAGTTTGAAATCCGGAATTTTTCAAGTTAATCCTCACAACTAATTCGAATTATTTTTGACAATATAAATCCTTTTGTAAGTATTCAAATCCGGATCACGAACCCAGTTGAACTAAAGTATTCAAATGCCTCTTTTGAATCCTTCAAAAGGATTAGAATCTTGAATGATTCGAATCCTGCCCAGCTCTGTGCAATAGTGATTAAGATATTGTATCTAAAGACGAACATTGGTATCATTGTATCATCTAAAATATGGACAGAAGATAACAAAAATTTGCTCCGCTCTGGATTTACTTCAATAGACACAATATTAATAAACTCTTTTACCTACGTATATTCATTAGCTTACGCTACTAGCGTTTTTTACCAGTACATTTTGGCATTTTGCAGTATAAACGATGATGTGTAAAATGACTCGATTTAACAGTTTTACTGCAGAAAAACTCCTGCAAATCTAAATGTTGTATATGTGTAACAATACAATATTTTTGAAGTAATAGTATGAAATTTAATTGTTTATTACTGTCATTACAATTCAGTATAAGAGATGCAGACCAGAGTTCATTATATAGAATAGTAATGCAGATGCAGTAACATCTTTACATTGGATTATTGCCAGTATAACTCGGGTTCGTGTCCTAATGCAACATTACTATAATGTTTTATTACTTCATATATTCTTTATTTACGTCCTATAAATATTTAAACACAACATATTTTCAACGAATGATTTATTATAAAAAAAAATCATGTAAGCTTGAAGAAACGCGCATATACCTAACTCCATCAATTACTTTACAGCGAAGAAGATGTTGATATTAAGATGTAATTTTTCATATATTAAGCGGGAAAACCAGTTTCTAACAATTCGATTCACAGCTGAAAATATTATTCAAACGCCAACGCGACCATGAGCCCAGTTTTATCTGAATTAATATTTCAAAAGGAGGCGCCGGTGCATCATCAGTTTCATCGGAATAGAATTACTGATGCTCAGATAAGCAGTTGTTGGTGATTTCATAGCCTTGGGGCGACAAAAATTGTGACTTGCCGCTCAGGGGGGAAGGGTTGGCTTAGAATGTAATTTTGATTCAATTGAGTAATCATTTTAGGAGTTTGTTTTTAATTATTTGTGTTTAATTATAACTACATGCTATGCGTTCAGTGGAAGATGTAAGGGGTAATGTTTTAATTGTTGGGTTAGATTATATTAATTGGATGGGCGCGCGAAATGTGCGATGGGGTTGGGTTTAATTGGTTTTTTAGTCTAATAACTGCAAAGCATGTCTTTAAGAAGCATAACTATTCTAATGTTTCAACAGAATAATGAGAAATGACAGTAAGCATGTGTTTTCAGTTAATCTTAATCTATTATTTTGTTTCAATATATTTCTGTCAGATTTATAAAAATAGGACACTATAAACCTTGTGTATACCTGTCTTACTGTGACATTTCATTGAAAGTAACGATTCCTAGTGAATAGTAGAGTTGGGCAGGATTCGAATCCTTTTAGAGGATTCAAACGAGGTATTCGAATACTTTAGTTCAATTGGATTCGTGATCCGGATTGGTTACATTTTTTTAAGAGGATTCGTATTCGAATCCAAATGTGGGTGATTCGAATCCTTATAAAAGGATTCGAATATTTATAAAAGGATTCGAATATTTATAAAAGGATACTGATATTTAGAAAAGGATTCGAATGCTTACAAAGGGATTTGAATCGTCAAAAATAATTCGAATTAATTGTGAGGATTAACATGAATATGACTCACTGTTACTCTGGTTAAAGATGTATTTGTGTGTTTCTGAACTTCATTTAAAATCAGTGTTTTGAACGCGTGGCACATGAAGAAATATTTCGAGTTTGGAAAAGCCCGAAAATTATTTTGTTTCAATATATTTCTGTCAGATTTATAAAAATAGGACACTATAAACCTTGTGTATACCTGTCTTACTGTGACATTTCATTGAAAGTAACGTTTTCTAGTGAATAGTAGAGTTGGGCAGGATTCGAATCCTGGATTCGAATCCTTTTAGAGGATTCGCTGCGCGACCCTCGACAAATTTTCACGGGGCTTTGATAAACTCGAAATTTTACTTCTGCTTAGTCTGGAAGTGGAAACGCTCGTTCGAAACTTCAAACTGAATGCTTTGATAAGAACATTAAATGACTGAAAATGTTTTTAAAGATAATAATCTAGTTTTCAAAATTTTGTTTAATATTATTTGAAGTAAAACTGACATGGTAGCCACAATCTGAAATGTTAAATTTTTCTGATATTTCCCTGATTCAAGACTTTTTCCCCGGCCTTTTAATATAACTTTCTTCTGTGGGAAACCCCCATTTTGTTAAATTGGTTCCATTGTTTTTGTCAATATTTAAGTTAATTTTATAAATTTTTACGTGTTTTGTAATTTGCCTTCTAATTTTTACAAATTTAATAATATCATATGGCTTTTTTGTTAGTGTTTTGGTCAATTTTAATATAATTCCATGACTTTTTTCTGACTTTCCCGGTTTTAATGATATTAAGTGAATTTTTTATTTAAGTAATTTTCAGGCATTCGTCGATTTTATAATAGAGTTTAATTTGAAGTTCTTTGTTTCCACTTCCAGGCTAAGCATAAAGTAAAATTTCGAGTTTAGAAAAGCCTTAAAATTTGGTTTGGTCGTGTAGCGCGTAGCGTAGGCTTTTCTAAACTCGAAATTTTACTTCATACGCCACCCGTATAAAACACTGATTTAACAAGAAATTTAAAAACACATAAAAGACATTTTTCATTCAAATCCTTTAACCATTCAATTCCTTTTGTAAGTATTCGAATCCTTTTGTAAGTATTCGAATCCTTTCACCTATCATTTCACCTGCATTTGGATTCGAATGCAAATCCTCTTAAAAAAATATAACGAATCCGGATCACGAATCCAGTTAAACTAAAGTATACGAATGCCTCTCCAGGATTCGAATTCTGAATGATTGCGTGAAGCTTTACTTTTCAGCACTAGAACTTAAATAGCCAATGCAATTTAATTACTTACTTACTTACTTACTTTAAACAGTTCATGGGCCACAAAAAAACATATTTGCACGTCTATCTAAAATGTAAAGTCAAATAATCGTTGCAGACTATCTAAATCATCACTAATACTAATAACAATAATGAAATATAAATAAGTAAAAACCAAAATAATTTCTTATTCATACTTCAATATCATGACGCCATGTTACTCGAGTCTCCACTAAACGGTTTCAGACATTATCTTTATTTACGCTATAAAATCTGAACAGAAATTGAAATTAATGTGGGTAATTAATTTTGGGTTGAATAAATTAAATTTTACGTCTTCTTTAGTTAACTAAACATTTCTTTCCTCGAATAAACCGTCAGTGTCGGCGAAATATCAGAATTTTTTAAAACTGTTTAATTTTTATTCAGCCCAAGCATAAATTTCAATTCATGATACTTTTTGTCGTAGAATTCTTAGTATGGGTTAAACTATAAAAGTAAATTTTCGTCACATCTCGGTAACTATTAAGAATATTTACTATTACAATAAAAGTTGTGGATATCACAGAAATACTTGAAATCTATATATTGTACTTTTCTGTATCTTCAATGGTTTTCGAGTTATTCGGATTTTTGTAAAATGTGGCGTTTCTCTCTTTAAATAAAATTTAAATTTTTACATATTAACACCGAGTAACCAAAACATATTACAATGACGAAGAACATGCAATAAGCATACAAATGCAAGCAAATCTTTGAGTTTCGATGTAAAATACAATGGGTATTCAAAAATACATTGATTCAATTCGAACTATTTTCCCACATTTCGTTGAATTAGTCTAGGTAAAGGCCCCCGCTTATAGAGGCTCCCAGATCCTTAGGAAACTCATTTTTAATATTTTAATTCTTCTGAACGATTAACAATATACATACAAAATTCTTGTTAGATAAATAAATATTACACAGTATACTTTATTCTTTGTATCCTTGATACTTTTCATTTGAATAGAGAAGACCAGCAGGTATATTCAATTTATTTACTGTAAGATAATGTAAATTTACTTCTGGTAATAATAATAATCCCCTAAGTCGAATTGTCATTTGTTATGGTCATTTGTCATAACTATAAATACTCCTTTTTGCGTAGAATACCAATCGCAATACTACTGTAGCATTTTTAAAAACATTAAATATCCGTCACTAGGACATCATGGCACACAGTTCTTTATTATTCGAAATAATTTTAATGTTTTTGCAATTTTCTCGATAAACATTTCACAGAAAATGTTATGTAAGGTACCAAATTGTGCAGCTTAAAAAATGCCGCAAGGAGATTGATACTGCCAAATAATTAAAAGAGCCAATATTACCACCTTTCAAATTGTACTAGTAATTCCCTATGGCCCGCTTTCTAATTCAACACCCTGTATATATTTGTTGCAGCACCCTGTATATATTGTTGCAGCTCTCTTTAATTTTGAGGGAAATCCGAAAAAAATATCAATATCCGTTATATGCAATTTTGCAAAAAATATGTAAGATATACTCGTAATATCTATAAGATGTATACTCTCACAGAGATTATAACTTAACATACAGAGAGTTTTATCTAACACCGAACATTTACAATGTGTATTTTCGTATGTTCGATTTGTCAAATCAAAGCATTCAATACGATTTAACACATTTATTTTTTAGGTTATGTGTAAATTGGGTTGCCTATATGACTATTACAAATTGTAGCCAATCAATCGCAATCAAAGCCTTAACTTATTTCAGTACAAATTATACATGCAGGGAGTTTTTCTTTCAAGTATACATGTCCTAATTACAGCGTATGTGCTGTAAATATTTAGATAATACTTGTTTGTTTATATAAGAGTTCAATTTAAAACTTAAAACGAGTGTTTTCCACTCCCAGACTAAGCATGAAGTAAAATTTCGAGTTTAGAAAAGCCTGAAAATTTGGTTTGGTCGCGTAGCGCGAAGCGCGGAGCGACCAAACCAAATTTTCAGGCTTTTCTAAACTCGAAATTTTACTTCATGCGCCACCGGTACAAAACACTGATTCAATGTGAAGGTTAGCGGTGTGTTTTAAACTTCGTAATATGTCAGTGCTTTGTACCGGTGGCGCATAAAGTAACATTTCGAGTTTAGAAAAGCCTGAACATTTGGTTTGGTCGCTCCGCGCTTAGCGCTGCGCGACCAAACCAAATTTTCAGGCTTTTCTAAACTCGAAATTTTACTTCATGCTTAGTCTGGGAGTGGAAAACACTAGTTTTAAGTTTCAATTAAACTCTTATAAAAAAAAACAAGGATTATCTAAATATTTACAGTACATACGCTGTAATTAGGACATGTATATTTGAAAGAAAAACTTCCTGCATGTACAATTTGTACTGAAATTAGTTAAGGTGTTGATTGCGATTGATTGGCTACAATTTGTAATGATTATTTAGGCAACCCAATTTACACATCACCTAAAAATTAAATGTGTCAAATCGTATTGAATGCTTTGGTTTGGCCAATTGAACATACGAAAATAAACATTGTAAATGTTCGGTGTTAGATAAAACTCTCTGTATGTTAGATGTGGTAGGAATTATTTTTTCATAATTAAGAAATACGTTATTTAAACTAAAGGTGCAATGTTAAGTTGTAAAGAGCCACCCTGTGTAATAGTTGTAAATGAAAATATTTAACGAGAATCCATGATGATTATAAGTACAAAAGTAGAAGTAGTGTTCGTCAGTGTAATAAAAGCTAGAAATGAAGGGCGTAAAGAGTTGCACAAAGATTGCAATTCCTTACACCCTGCCACATGACTGTGAGGCGCGGTCGACTGGCATCTTCGCAATCCTCTGCCACCCCCTGACACCCAAACCGCCCATGCCATCAGTTTGAAAGCACGCTGCTGCCGATTCCGGCAGCCGGGGACGGCGTCGACGCCGGCTGTCTTTTTTAGGCCCCGCCTCGCCGCCTTGCCACCGCCTTCTCGGTTAGGCTAACAAGTGATACCCGTCGGGACACACATTGTACTAAACAGGCAATTCGATAGCGATAGCCCTGCCGCCCTCGTCGCCCACCGCCCACAGTCGCCGACGCTGATAACGTTTTAAAATATAGCATAGCATTCCGGGCGACCCTCTCTTTGTAGTTTTAAATTTAAACTATCTCGTCTTCTTTTCCAGTCTAGCTGAAAATCTAAATAGCGGCTTTAGGAGAGAGCGTGCCCGCTTTCTCTATCGTGTGCACTCAAATAACATTAAATTAAATCTCGTGTATATACAAAACATCGTTTCACTACACACCCTATAACTCCTATGAATACCCCCGATTTAGGATTTCTAAAGAATTACAATATCTTCTGCTACTCAAAATTCCCTAAAATCAAATCATGAAACATTATTCTGAAAAGAAAACGTACCCGTATATAAAATACAATTTCACACGCAGAAAAAGTTCTTAAGCCATCTATAAAACATATTTTTCTTTGTTATTTTTCATGTCTCTTTGGTTTATTAGAAACAAAACATTTTAAAAATATTTCAAATTTTTTTCATCAAGTATCTTCTACGACCGAGGTTAATATGCAAATATTTTTTTGCTACACAAATTATAAAATTCCCTACTATCAAATCCAGTAAATGTTACACAGAATAAAAGGGTAAAATACTGTATTATTCTTTTCTACTGTAAATTATCATAATCATGTTTTACATCTTTATTATTTATTTAAATGACAACGATTCTTAATCATGAACCTAATTCTTAATGGTTAACATTATTAGTAAGGGTACGATATTAAAATTAATGATTTTAAAAATGGTTATATATTAAATGAAAAGCTGCAGATAAAAGAATATTTATATCTTAAAAGTTCGCACTTTGTATATTAAATATTTACTAAGCTATCAATAACATTACTTCTTTAAATATACATTTTCTAAATATAACGAAAACTAAGAAAGTTGCTACATAACAATAGAAACATGGAAAATTAAATATATATTTTGTTTTAAGTCCGATTTTTATAGATTTTTGCATATTGTTCGAAAGAGAGCTAGATGGAACAAATTTTAATTTCAGATGATTAACATTTCGATCTTTAAAAAAATTAACAAAATTAAACACGATTTGCGAGTTTAGGGTATGAGCCGCCAGGCGAGTGTCCTAATCGCAAGAAGTGTGCAAAAGCCCCCCACACATAAGTTGCCTACGAAATTTGATCTACTACATGTATTTTCTATAACATAATAAAAAATAAGTTTTTTTTTATTTTCTAAAACTGGGTCAAGTCGAAAGAGCCTGGTTACCAAGGCTATTAAATTATAATAATTATAATTTCTGAAAACTGTTCAGTTGACGCGGCATCATTGACGGCTGTGATCAATAGAATTTGAATAAGGAATTATTTTGCAATATATTTCTTTTTGAATTAAAACAACGCAGTTGGGAGGGTTTCACTTTTATTGTTGAACACTGCAACATGTTTCACCACACAGTGGCTTCATTCTTCATTCATTATTTCATCTGCCTGATGAAGCCACTGTGTGGTGAAACATGTTGCAGTGTTCAACAATAAAAGTGAAACCCTCCCAACTGCATTGTTTTATTTCAAATAGTATTATGGAGTTTCATCATGTATCCGCCTCATCAATTAAATATATTTTTCTTTATATTTAATTAATATTATAAATGTTATTAGTATTTGTGATGACTCACATGTTCTGCAACAATTATTTTACTTTACATTTAGCTAAATGCGCGAACATGTTTGTTTAGTGGCCGATGAATGAAGTAAAATTAAAAATGTTCAATGACCAAAGGAACTGTTAATCGTTTCATCTTGATTAACAAACGATTGTTGTCGTCTTTGGGATAAGTATTTTATCGTTTTTATAATAATATTGCACTCTGGCGACGAATTTGATGTAGTGAATCAATTTCCGTCTTTGTATGATTGCGATGAAATAATGAAAAATTGCACCGAAATTGCGACGTCCCAGAGCGTCTCAGTATGATTAGATCCATTACTGGTACAATTAATTCTTAGTATTGTATACATAATTATTAATCAATTTATTGAACCCAATACAAGAGGCAATCGGCTGAAGCCTTTCAGCCGTTAGTATTGTATATTTAATTTTATTTTTGCTTTAAAATATTTAATTTAACTCATGATATAGCCCAACACAGCGTGTCGCGAAGGACGTTATTCAGAAGGACCTTTAATTCGTAAATAAAGAAACACACACACAGCCCTTTTACTGCAATTACTTTGATTATTTCCAGAATGCTAACCATTTCTTGTAAATTTTAGAAAGACTGTCAAGAATATTTTAATAAAATATTTCTTATTTCTTGTGCTATCTGGAAAAAGTTGGGAACTCCTGGTATACAGAGTTTTTCGAGGTCGCTGATTACGATTTTGAGGTCAAAATATGCCGAAACGTAACTTTGAGAGATCAAAATCTCATTAGATTGTATTAAAACTCGGTATACAGGAATTTTCGTGTGGAAGAAGGTTTCAAAAATATTTGCAATTTTTTGAATATTTCAGCGATTGTAATGGAAAAAAGAGCAAAGTATGGCAGTGGCTATCTAATGCTCTATAGTGGCATAGTCAATAGCAAGATTACACACGGTGAACTCGTCCGTCCACGAACGAGCAGAGCTCTGCTTGTGAAACCCGAAAACGAATATCAAAATTGAATTTGTGTTCAGTATTCCGGCACCGGATACTCAGACGCGTTTCAGAATTCAACGTCCTCGTCAGTGATTACTTCAAGGTCCTCGTCAGTGTGGTCCTTTAAAAGCTTCTGTGGATATCCGGTACCGGAATAATGAACACAAATTCAATTTTGATATTTATATTCATGGACAAAACAGTGGCCTGTATGTACACTATGTGTAATCTTGCTATTGACTACGTCACTATAGAGCATTAGATGGCATAGCTATCGAAATTCACTAATAGTATTCTTCAGCACTGGGTGGGGACCACACTCACGAGGACCTTGAAGTCAGAAACGCGCCTGTGGATATCCGGTGCCGGAATACTGAAGACAAATTCAATTTTATATAAAAATAAATTAAATATAAGTTAGTTTCTTTACACCCCCATATGAGAGAGATCTAATATAAAAAAATTCCTTGTTTATGTTTCATTATTCTATTAACCATCTCGGTCTTATGAAGGGGGCTCACGCATATATAATGTTACAGACAAAACACGAAATTGGACAAAACGCGTTCTGTCTGGACTAAACGCGAAATGTCTACTGCTCACAGACATAGTCCGAATTAAAACACGATTTCAGGTTTTCTCCACATGAGTTTCAACAAGTCGTAATATGCTAGCTAAGTGTCATAAAAATGTCAAATTTGTAAAGTTGTAATAACAAACCTCAACGTTTATCGAGATTATTGGAAATATAAGAAAGAACATTGTGCTTTATTTTAACGCCCGCAAAATAATAAAAAAATAAAAACAAATGAACAATTTGTAAGGAAATATTAATGTCTTTTTTTATGTAAAAAAACAAAAACAAAATTATAGTATATTTTAAACTTCAGTGTTAAATCAGTGTTTTATACGTGTGGCGCATGAAGTAAAATGTCAAGTTTAGAAAAGCCTGAAAATACAAATTTTCAGGCTTTTCTAAACTCGAAATGTTACTTCATGCGACATGCGTATAAACCGCTGATTTCAAGTGAAGTTCAAAATATATTCCTTATAAATAATTTGTAATTTTGTTTATGAAACAAAATTGTGTTTCCAGTACTTTTTTTTTTCAATGTAAAATCTTGCAACGCATTTTGTCTAATAGCCCTTAGACACAACGTATTCAAGCCCGCGA